>JANFOE010001065.1:7500-607500 GCA_025667525.1 Glebionis coronaria | reverse complement strand
TGGCAAATCTAGGTTGACCCTTGAAAAACGACCGAGGTGCTATCATTCTTACGGTTTGAATAGAGTCATGTGTATTGTAAACAACTTTTTTCAACAAATCGACTTGTTCTTCGAGATCCTTTACTTTTTCAGTATCTTTGCTTTGTCTATTTTTGAAATCTTGTTTTATTGTTTCAACCTCTTGTTTCTTTTCGTCAAGAACTTTAGCAGAATAGGTGGTGTTCATAGAAAGACTCTGTTCAAGTTCATTAACTTTTGTTGTGGCAAGGTACGTTTTTTGACGTTCATCACTTAATAAAACATTAAATTGACGTTTTTCTTTAGTTAACAAAGCAAGAGCTTCATTGTATTTATTTTCAAAATCGTCCTTTTTAACGTTGATGACACGACTTTTATACCCCTCAAGCTCGTTGGTCTTTTGAAGAAGCTCATCCATATAACTATCAATAGTCTCACAAGATTTTATAACAGCGGCTTTGCATTCTTCAAAGTTTTCAGTGAGCGCTGTGTTTTCCTTCTTTAATTGCTTTTGACTCTTTCTATTTTCATTGACATCTTTTTGTAAACTAGCAATTAAATTAGCAAGCGCGACACGCTCCTCGTCATCATACTCATTTGCATGTTGATCATCCTCAAACTCATTATTGCACATGTCTAATGAATCGGGCGTGGTATTGCTATCAACTGTTTCCATCATACACGTGTCAGTAATTGTTGTTGGTAGATCACTATGCTCATGTGTATCACCAAACACATTATATTCATCATCATGTTGTACCTTATCAATTGGCTCAGTATCAAAGATAGGACCATTGTCATATTTAGTGACGTTAAGGACCTCATGAATATTTGCCATGTATGAATAATGTGCCTCGAGTTCTTGGTCGGAGAGTTCATCATCTGTGTCGTCAAGCATTTCTCCTTCCTCAGCTGATAACTTGATTCCAGCTTCCATTTTCTTGCACAGCAACATTTTTTCTTTATGATACCCATAATCTTTAACCCTCTTTGGCTGCCTGCATTCCCTAGCCAAATGCCTAAAACCTCTGCAGTTAAAACACCGAATCCCACTTTGTTGCACAACTTGAGTACCAACAGTTTCCCTATTTCCAACAACAGTAGCCACCCTCTGATTATCATACTTAGGTTGTCGATCATACTTTGGAGGACTCTCAGCACGCCTTCGTGTGTCATACCTTGGAGGACTCTGTGCATAGGTGTTCCTTGGGTTTGAAGATGTTCGAAGGTTGTTGTTGGTGGGTTTGTAGATTTTTTTGTATTGCTTCATAATGAAAGCCATTTGTTTCTTGAATTCCCTATCCTTTTGAGCTACTTCTTCATCATTGTCTTCTTCAGATGATTGCTCAGGTGTGGGTGATGGTGCTCTTGCAACTTCTTTGCCTCGGGATCGTGTTGGAGCATGTGACTTGGAGACAATGGATGATCGTGGTGATGATGATTGAGTAGAGTAGGTCTTTGAAGTACGAGAGTGATAATCTGGGTAATGTTGAGTGGTAGACACCAAAGCAAGTGGATTGGAAATATTTGCAACTCGTTCAGCCCAAAGTTCATTTGCCTCATTTTGAAATTGTTTCAAAATGTCAAAGAGCTTGTGATATGAAACTTCGTCTAACTTTTGTTGTTGTTTCACCAAGGTGACAAACCGTGTCCACTCTGGTTGAAGTTGTTATAGAAATTGGACATTGACTTGCATGGTGGAAACTTGCAAGTTGTTTCGAGTCATATCATTCATCATCTTGTAGAATCGGGAGTAATAAGAATCAATTGATTCCCCATCCTTTGATGTAAACTTGCTAAAGTTCCAAAACATCTTAGTTTTCACATCTTGTTTTTTAAGTGATTCACCTTGTTGCAATCTTTCAATAGACGTCCACATTTCTTGAGCAGTAGGGCATGCATCAACCGTAGAGTAAATATCATCTCCAATGCCACTGAGAATTAAGTAGATTGCTTCCTTCTCTGCATCAAACCAAGCACGATTCTCTGGTGTGAGGTCGTTCCTCTTTTCATCACGTTCATAAGCTGGTTGTTCTTCAATAGTATTTGTGGCTGGTACTCTAGGAACATGAATCCTTGAGAGTTTATAGGGTCCTTCAAAAATATATTGCCTTAAAGCATCACCGTTAGGTTTTGTGTCAAGATAACGTAGAAAACGGGATTGCCATTGATCATATCGACCCGACACAAGCATTGGTGGTCTCTCTTTGTTACCCGCCACCATTATGTTGTTGTTCGTCACACGATATTCGGGCAGTAGAATCCATCTCAATATTCTCTAAAATGATGAATCGAATGTGGATCTTAAGTAGTTGTGTTGTGATTGTTTGGTTGTTGAAATTCTGAAAATTGCGATTTTTTCTCAGTCCGACAATAAATTCCTCAGTCCGACAAAACGGTAGACCTAAAAAAATTTGTAATCACCAAGTTTTGAAATCGAGCTAGAAATAGCCTAAAACAAGTATGGAAAAAATTTGATTTACTTGACCTAAAAATTTTAACTCTTTCCTTTTTTTTTCTTTTTTTTAATCTTCGTGTAAACTACGTTCCAAGACTAGTCTAGATACTGGCTAAGTCTAAAAAATACTCGAACAAAATTTAGATGTCCATCACAATGTGACCCATCGTACTCTGATCGTACTCTTAGATCGCAATCTGATCGTACTCTATGATCGCACTCTGATCATACTCTAAGATCGCAGTCTGATCGCACTCTGATCGTACTCTATGATCGTAGCCTGATCGCAGTCTTAGATCGTAACGAGTGATCGTACTCTTGTATCGTACTCACTTGATCATATTGGTGATCGTATCCAACGATCGTACTCTCCGATCGTACTCACCGATCGTACTGAGTGATCGTACCCTGATCGAAGCCTAAATCGTACTGAGCTATCGTAGTGAAGCAATCGTACCCTGATCGAAGCCTAGATCGTACTAAGCTATCGTAGTGAAGCGATCGAAGCTTGGATCGTAGTGAGTTATCGTAGTCACTGATCGTAACTATGGATCGCAAGTAGAAACAGATCGTACTGAGTGATCGTAACTATGGATCGTAACTAGTGATACCAATTGTTGTCCCTAATATATGATGATTCTATACGACTAATGAAGAATGAAAGGTAGAAATGAGATGAATTTTAGAGAGAGAAACTAGAGAGAGAAAAGAGAGAGAAGTGTGTGAACTTGTGAAATATTAGATTAAGAGAAAAATGAATGACCAACCAACCTCTCCTTACATGCAAGGAGATGTTTATATAGCCTTGCCTACATGTGGCATAATGGGCTATATGATAATAGGTCGGGCTTTCCTTTTGGGCTTTGGTTACTTATGAATGAACCTTAGCTTAAAGTTAAGCCCGTAATACACGACTAATCTACTACCTATTACAACGTTCTAATATACGATACATAATAAACATGACCGAGCATTCTTGTTTGACTCAATATTTTGAGGCTAACATGAAGGTACACCTATGATAATAAGGCCCATCTGTTAGGGGCGTATAAAAGTCTTGGTAATAAGTCTCATGTTCAAAACCATTATATAACCGTGTTTATCGAATCTCACTTGTTGACTTAAATTTTTGACATCGTTGTCTATTAGGGAAGGTTATTAATTTAATGGTTTTGGTTATACCGTTATGTTTCTATTTTGGACTTAATCTCTATTCACGCATAAGTCAATGATGTATCCTCGTGATCATTAAGACAAAATAAAATATAAGAGATACCAATTAGGAATAAGGGAGTCTAATACATAATTAACACTCATGAGTAACGATTGTGTTGTTATCTTATAATGACAATGATCTCGTTACACGCTTAGCATGGAATCGAGTGAAAATCGAGGATGACGAACTTATCTCTATGAGGCATTCACGTGTTCTTATTCTTTGACCCTAAAAGTCACTTAATCGTGATGAAAACATTACATTATGTCTAAAACACGTGTAGTATTTTATTTAAGTTTACGTTTTCAATAAATGTCACATAATGAATTTTAGAAGTGCTACGATACTTAATTCTAGCATTGCGTGAGGGCACGACAATGGTTTAGTATGGGGGTGATGAGACTGCAATAATACATAGTCTCATCAACCAAATCGGGCTTAAAACGCTTAAAATATCATTAAAATACCCAAAAATATGCTTGTGTTTGTTCATTGTGTATTTTAGGTACGGATATCGTGAAATGAACAAAAGATCACAAGAATGAAGCAAAAAACGAACACGGGAAACAAAGCCGCACAAAGAACCGGGCCCAAGTATGGGATTTCTAAAAATGTCCTTGAAGTTTGAAGATTTGGAAAGAATGATCCCTCAAGTTTGGAAGAATTGTCATTTTAAACCCTTGTAAAACTCAAATATTACACTTGGGTCCCTAAAAGGCTAAAAAGATGAGATTATGCATATATGGCCCTTGAAGTATGCATATATTTCACTTTTAGTCCTTGTGATACATTCTCAAAAGATTTTGTGGCCAATGTATAAAAACACAAACTTCATTTGTTAAGGAAATACACTTTTGGTTGTTTAAAAGTTATGTGACAATAAGAAAGAAATTGAGGGGCTGATTGTGGTAGATAACAAATATCCCAACACCCACTCATGCTACTCCACGTGTCCCGTACACCAATTTTAACCAATCACCACCACCCCAGCCACCATGTCACTTTTCCACTACTTATTTGTTAAACTGACTTTTTTAAAATCAGTTTATTAATTGATTACTATAGGAAACCTTTTTTTTAAAAAACCCAAAACGAATCAAAACACACTATTAAACCTCATTCTTAACTATAAACTCTAAAAACCTAATTTGTTTACATCAAAGGGGTTTTCTTTGATCACCTCCAGATCACCAATTACAAACACCCTAATCCCATCCCACACCCCAAATCACTCACAAACACACCCATGTGTCATGTGTGACCTCCCCTGCCCATCACTTTCGTCCCAAACCCAATGCCCCGACATAATCAACAGCTCCCAAGCATTTCTTGGCCCCTAAGGAGTATATCAACGCACAAGATTGAAGATTCTCACTGGCAAGTCACATGACACACCTTTGACTAATTTTGAAGACTTCACAGCAAGGGCATTTTAGTCAGATTCTTTAGCTAGGGTTTATTATTTTCTTGTAATTCTAGAACTTTCAGCATTGTAGTATAAATATGGACGTAAAGTGTCCATATTCATTTGTTCCAGTTTTTTTGTAAAACTTTTAGTTTATTAATGAAAATGAAAGATTAAATTTAAGCAAAAAGTTGTGTTCCATTTTACCGTTTTTGTAGTATAAATTTATTTTTATGCAATTGGGTTACAAATTTATCAAACATCTTTTTGTTTTAAAGGTTTTTTTAAAAAATCCGCATCCAATATATAAAGGAATTTAAAGTGGACTTTATATTTTGGTTTCATTTTTGAGATTAAAACTTTTTGGTTTCAATTGGAGTTATCAGATTTGTGATTGAAAGTGGAGTTTCAAGTGTTTCAAGTTAGTTCAAAAGGATTTTCAGAAATCAGTTCTATCTTTTTTTTAATTCCTTAATCTTACTGTTTATTTAAGTATGCTCATAAGCTATTTGACACTAGCTTATGAGCATTATCTTATATAAGCTTGTAGTGCTCTTCTGTTTGGTTGTTCATGTGAAGGGTATCATTTCTTTCCTTGTTGTCCTCATTTGAAGAAATTGGGTGTCAATTTTGGAAGTCACACCTTCATTCTCTACACTCATCAAACATATCATAAGCCATAAGATCGTCACTTTTAGCTCATAGGAAGATGGCATCAGCCATCCCCTTGGCCTGGATGTAGGTCATGGTAGGTAAAAGAAAAAAAGCTTGAACCCTTCCTCTTGACTGATTTTTTTGATTTTATGGATTTGTGATAGATTGTTGTTTGGGTAGTTTAAGGTTTTGTAAGTGTTCTTTGTCAATATTTTAATGATGATGATAGATTAAAATCAGTTTCGTGTTGTTTTGAGAATATTCTTGGTTAAAATTTTGTTAACAGAAGTTTAAGGGGATGTTTGGGTTTATGTGTTAAAAAGTCTTGGGTGACAACAAGGGTGAGAAAAACAGCTCAAACACGCTCTGACTTGGTAGTGATAGGTTAAAAGTTAGTTTATTTCAAGTTTGATAGAGTAAAATACTTTTCATGTTATTTTTTTGGTCAAAACTAGTATAAAAACAGTAGGTCTAAAATCTGTTTTGTTTTAGTATAATTTTAATTTAAATCCTGATTATTCGTTAGATCTAGGTGTTATCTAAGGTTGAGAGTTGGTTATTTGTAGTTTAGTGCAAAATTGAACAAGTTTGTGGCCTTTGAAATCCACTTAGGTGCACATTGAATCTGTCAAAACGCACACAGGACCCCATTGTTGTATCAGTGACTGATTTTAGCATATTGTGTGTGATTGTGTGTAACCTGAGGGTTTTCTTGTGTAATCTGACTCCCTACACTCAACTGAGTGTAGGGGTGCCGTTTGTTCCAAAAGAATATATCAAACACGCCTAACTCGACCATCTAATCATTCACTGTGACCAAGCAGTGGGAACCCAAGCTTTCCACTGACAAAGCCTTGTCTATCCACTGTTAATTCTTAATTTGAAATCTGGGCATGATTTTAGCTTTGTTTTGTATTGAATCTTGTTCATTTTCAGTTTTTATTGTGTTTTTGTGTTGGGATAAGCACCAGGTTTGAGTTTGTGATAAAAAGAAAAAACAGATTTTTATAAAAAGGACGTGGCTAGGACTCGAACCTGCGCCACTCCCCTCACAACACTCACACACTAGCGCCACGCCCTTGGGTCTTTTACTGACCAAGGTTGCATTGGTTTGATATTTGAGGGGATGTTGTTTTAAGCTTATAAATTCATTTCGAATGTTAATAAGCTGTTTCCAGCTTATTCATTAAGCACTTTTCGTTTTTCTTATTTTTCCTGAGTTGTAGTTTTAGTTTAGAAATTTTTGGCACCAAGTTTTGATTTTTCACGTTTGTAGTTTATTTTATATAATTATTTTAATACCCAGTTATTATAAATAGTTTAAAAATAGTATAATTTAGTTAAAAATTTACTAAAACCATTTTTAGGTTTTATTTAAATAGTTTTAGGTTTACAATCATTAAAGTTTTTATTTTAGCTTATTTTTAATTTTATTTAATTTTTGGGTTTTTATTATCTTTAAAAATTAATTTAAAAATATGAAAAAGGTTTTAAATAATTTGGTTTTCAATTTTGTGTTATTTATATTTTTCTATAGTTAAGTTAATTTTTTGGTAATTTTTGAGTACTTTTTAGTTTTGTCTATTTTTACGATTTCGTGTTTTTTACGTCGTAGGGTAATTTTTAGTGTAATTCGTCTTTTAATTTGTCTTTTTCTCAATGATTGGAGTGTTTTTACCCCTTTAGGAAAAGGAAGTAAAATAGGGTAAGTATTAAACAAATGGTTTTAGGAAAAACCAAGTGTTAATGACCCAAAGGTGAAAGTTCGTTTCCCAAGGAGGTGTATATGTGTGACTAAGATGTAAATGATTTGAGATTAATATTGATTTAGAAGGGGATGAGAAAAGAGAATGACGAAGACGTGAAATTAATACTACGACGACTACACGTAAAACCGTAAAAACTACAAAAATAAAAATTAATTCTAAAAATTACCAAAAATTCACCAAAAATCAAAATAAATAAACTAACAGTTTACCAATAATCAAAACTTTTTCAAACCTTTTAATTAATTAAATATTTAATTTTTAAATGCTAATTAAAGCCCTAAAAATCAAATTAATTATCAAAAAGCCTAAATAAATATTTTTCAATTGGTAAACCTCTAAAATGACCTAAAAAGATTAAAAACTATTTTTAGAAATTTTAAACTAAGAAAAACTATTTAAAATGATTTAAAAACTATTAAAACCTACAACAATTATAAAAATTAAACTAAAAGTGATAAAATTAATCTAAAAGTTGAAAAAATCCTATTTTAATGTAATTAAGCTTGGAAAAATATAAAAAGTTGAAAAATGTGAAATTTGAAAAATAATAATAAAATAATATTAAAATAATATTAAAAATAAAAAATTATATAAAATTCTAAAAACTTGCAAACTAGTATATTTTAACCTAAATAAACAGAAAATGAAAGTGAAATGACCAGAATACCCCTATTGGGCCTCCAAATGGGCCAAAACCCAAAATAGTCAACTCAATTGGGCTAAATGGGCCTAAAAACTCAAACTTGGCCCAATGGACCTGGAAAAGCCCTATCTGACTCAAAATTTAATTCTAAACACAAAACTCTGAAGGCCCAAAAACTAAAAGTGAGCTTATCACAGCTTAATAAGCAAACAGCTTATCCTTATTGGGCCAATAAGCCGATTAAGCAATAAGTAAATGCCATAAGCTCTAATTTAACACACAACCTTCTCTTGGGATACTAAAGAGATCTATAAAAAGAAATTTTGAAAAAGCACACTCAATAAGCCTGAAATAAGCAAAGTAAAAATCCACTAAAAGACAAAATAGTCGGGTTTGAGATCTAGGGCACCTCAGACCTTGATTCAACTTACAAAATGTCACAAATTAAGTCAATAAGCCAAATCAATCAATAAAATTCCAATAAGCAGCACCAATAAGCCAGAATGAACCAATAAGCACTTATGAAAAAGTCAATTAAGTTGGTTTTCTAGTCAAACCTAATAGTCAACCCACCAAATGTTCCAGTATGAACAAATGGGTTAAATAATGAGCACCTATTACAAAATCCAAGTTTTTGCTGGTTAAAATAAGCTATTTTCGCTTATTAATAAGCTAAAACCCAAATAACACTAGCAGGGGAAACCAGCAGGGGAAAGGAGTTCCAACTGCTTGATATGCAGTAATGTTTTGGCTTGATTTCAAGCCTTGCTTGTTGCTGTTTGATGGAACAAAAGGCACCTTAATAAGCTTTGGCTTATTGAGAGTCAATATAAACACAATAAACACCAGGTTGCACAAAAGATTCAAGCAAAAATCAACCAAACAGTCACTGATATGAACAAGACAATATGCAGATAGTTTGCTGATCTAATTGACCACAGATCCAAATTCAAGCACTCAAATCTCTTTCCCTGGTGTAATTAACCTAGATTTAACACTTGTTAACCCTAGTCTATGATTAGATCTAGGTGTCCTCTAAATTTCAACCAATTTCACCAAGTAACAAAGATTTTATAGCCCTTTTTATGAATCTAGGTGTTTCAAACCACAAATCCTGCAAACAGATGAACAAGAGCACCCAATAAACAGATACCAACACTTGCAAACACAAAACCACCTCTTAACAAACCACAAATCCAACTTATGCAGTTAACCCAAACACCCCTTAAAAACCTGTTTTGATAAATTTTCAAAGGCTTATCCAGATTCAACCCACAAATCAAGTCAATAACAACTCATAAACATCAAACAATACCAAATGAACAATAATCAACCATAAAAACACAGATTCAAGAACTATCATGCAAATTCACCAAAATTCAGAAAATAAAGAGGAAATTGAAAAAGGAGAAGATGCAAACCTCCAAGACCTACATCCAGGCCCTGGATTGTTTGAGTTGAGGTACTAGCAGAACAAGTACCAGCTTCCAAGTACCTGCTAAGATGAACAAACAAAAGTGATGCACAATAAACAAGCACTTTTTTGATTTTTGAAACCCAAGTTTTATCACTTAAAACCTTGCCTCAAAAACCTTCAAACATGTAAATGGAACTCAAAATTAGGCTATTCTAACACCAACTTTTAGTAAACAAGAACAAGATTTCATAAATATCTGAAAATCAAATTTTATTACTTAAAAAGGAATTACAAAGATTGATAGCCTAAAACTGGAACAAAGGGACTCTCACATGTTGAGGTCTTCTTTTATAGACGTATGCTATGCTAAACACTATTCACAAACCCTAGAAGTGAAATTCCCATATTATCCTTGAGTCTTCTAGACGAATTCTTGGTGTGAGTTGTCCAAAGTGATCCTGAGTTTTCATTTTAGCTTTGTGATGAAGCAATGAGTGTGGGCTGTTGATCTTGACACGTCAGATAACTTGGAGGTGAAGTTGCTCTCTGATTGGTTGAAAGGGAATTAGGGGTGGGGTCCATAGTGAGTGGGAGTGAGGGTTTTTGGTGTGGGATGTGTTTCTGCATGTGTGAATCACACATGTGCCAGGGTAATTGAAAATAACCCTTTGTTTTAAGTGAGTAATTTCTGGGTGGTGAAAAGGTGAACAGTGGTAAGTTTGATCCGATTTTGGGGGAGAAAAGGTGTTTGGCGCGTTTCTTGGTTTGAATGTTTGAACTTGGCAACTATGGTCCTCAGCCTTTGGAAAAACTTGAATAACAAGTTTATTTGTGTTGTAAACTCGTTTCCTTTGTATTTCAAGTTTCTGAATTTAGTTTTTGGCCACAAAATGTTTTGGAAAAAGGATTTAGGGCTTTTTCAACTTTGGCATAATTACAACTTCAGTCCTTTTGATATTTAAACCATATTTCAAGGACTAGAAATGTAATATTCTTGAACTTCAAGGGCTTCTTTGGATCTTGGACTTTATGAAGGGCCATTCTTGACATTTTGGATTTGTTGAAGGACTAATCTTGCCATTTCTTCAAAGTTGAAGGACCTTTTGTGTAATTTTGACAAACTTAAGGGACCAAACTTGTAATTATGATTTCACAATGGTTTTAAGCATCATTTCTTCATTGTTTAAGGATCAATCTTGCATATCTTCAAGTCTTCAAGGGTAAATGTCATGATCTAGGGCCCGGTTCTTTGTACGGCTTCGTTTCTCGTGTCCGTTTTTCCTTGTTTCTTGTGATCTTTTGTCTTTTTCACGATATCCATGCGTAAAACACAAGTAAACAAATACAAGCACAATATATGGTATTTTATGACATTTTTATGCATTTAAAGCAAAAAAAGAACGATGAGATCATGTATAAATGCCATCTCATCACTCCCTCATACTAAGCCATTGCCATGCCCTCACGTAATGCTAGAATAAAGTATCTAAGCATCACCAAAGTTCAAATTATTAAACTTTATTGAAAAGTAAAAGACTTGTAACATACTACGAAGAATGTGTAAAGACATAATGTATGATTTTCATCACGAATGTGACTTTTAGGGTTAAAGAATAGAAACAAGTAAATGTCCCTTAGAGTAAACTTCGTCATCCTTGATCGTCATACATTCCATGCTAAGTGCAAAAACGAGATCATTGTTGGTACAACTCACAATGCTAACACTACTCATACGTCCAAATTGTGCAATACTTTTTCTCCCCGCAATCCTAGTTATTATAAAAGGAAATGGGTTACAAGCATTTTTTAACTATTTGTCATGGATCACAAGTGATTCATATTGACTTATTTGAGTAGTTATTAGTCCGAAAGCAAAGTAGCACGATTTAATCGATAGTTAGCCGAAGGACAAAATCTTTTAAAACGGCTTCTCGTGTATCTCCTTAAGTTCATATCTTGGCATAACTCGTTTCACGATTTGAGACCTTTCTCGGACCGATATTTGGCATGTACTTCATACTTCAAATCTTAGGAAGACGTTCTTGAAATTATGGTCTTCTCTTCATATATTTGGAATTTCTTCACTTGACGTTTTTGAGAGATTCTTCATACTTGGACCACGACTTCATCATTTTTCTGCAATCTTTATTTTGGACTTTGATATACAACGATCGGCCTCCTTTTCGGACTTGGATATATTTATCCTCATACCTTGTAAGAGTCTTTTTGGATAGACTTTCTCCATGATCTTTAGGGGAGTAATTGCTTTTCGTCGTGTGTCTCGATCCTTCATATTGATTTTGGAATAATGATACTTCCCATCATCTTGGATCTTTAGCAAAAATAGAGCTCCTCATTCCTTGTTAGGGCCTTTTTGGATCTTTACCAATCTTCGCGTCCCGCTTCAATAAGTTATGCCTTGGCTATGAACACTATTCAACCCCAAGCAACTTTTAAACGATCTTGGGCTAGAACCTAAGTAACCTTTTAAAACGTACGACCTTACTTATTGCAATTATTATTTGTTCCTAATGCATTGATCTTATGGGAAGAAAAAGCCACAATTAAAGACATATGAGTTTTTGAAAGAACATTTTCATGTTCTACGTTTAGCATGATCACTTGTCTAACTCTATCACTTCTCATTATTCACTATTTAAAGACCTCTAATTAAAGAGACTCGTGAATACTTAGCCATGTAAGTCAAAATTAAGCCAAATTTGGATTAGCTTTCATTAAGACTATATCAAATCAAAGTTTTGGGTTTTCAAGCCACCTATAGGATCTTGCACTTTCTTGGACTTTTTCAAGTTTAGAGAATGCATTTTATAGTTCCCTTGATAAGTGACTTTCTAGGATCAATTATAGGAACTTGCGAAAAGTTCTTGTTCTAAACCCGTATGAGCTAAGACTTTCGCGTTTTAAAGTTCCCAATATAAAAGTCTAGCAAAACTTGAATTGAGCGGGTTAAGGAATGTAAAGGGCTCCAAATGCCCATCAAGTAAAAAATTAGCTCTTATTCTACCTAACGGAAAATATACATTCGTGTCTTAAATACACTTATGAAAACTAAGAAAATTTTTAAAATTGGGCCATTTTTAGCCTTATTAGCAACAACACAAAACATATGAAAGTTGGAGCACGTGAGGGCGTAGCAAAGCAAGTATCTATTCACCCCCCATACTAAAAGTAAACATTGTCCTCAATGTTTTGAGTCTAAAGGTGGAGCACCCCCATACTAGAGACGAAGAATCGAATGCTTAGGATCTAGCATGGAAAGGGTGATCAACAATATATCTAAAGCCGTTTATGAATTATGCTAAAAGATAATTGTTAGAACAAAAAAGGATATGTCATGGATTCATGAAAAACTTCTTCAAGCAAACGATGGAGGCTCACGTAAACGAACACGAGAGTCTTCAATCGTAGATGATGATGATCTAGATAACACAATCACAAACAATCACGAGACAACGAGTTGGAAGAGTACAAGTCCCCTTATTAGTGATTAGTAAGCATAAAAGATAGGCATGGGATCTCCCCCACGAGGCACCTCTTTTTTGATTACCGAGTCATGAGCTCGACTTGATCCCCTCAAAATGTGAACATTTAGGGAAAATCATGGTATGGTCAATGGGGCTTACATGATTAACAAGGCCCAAAAAGCAACCGGTATAAAGGACTAAGTCCTTAAATGATTCAAAATACCGGGATCGAAGATGGCGTTCTCGTTTTCATTGGATAAACAATTCAACGCCACTTCAACACGTGCCATAAACTCAAAGAGTTTAAAGAAAAGAGATGAGAAGTAGAAGGGTGGGACCATTGGTAAGACAAACTTTTGAGCTACTCGAGGTAGACTCGCACCAAGCAAATAGATATAGTTTCCATTTGTTGCATCGGTGGAAGACCGAGATTTCCCTTTACATGAAATTCCGGGATCGAATATCTCGTCCTCGGTGGACAAGGATGAGGTAACATAAGGGGCTTCCCCCATACTAAAACCACACAAAGCATCGTCAAAAGGAGTAGACGAGCTTGTAGCACTCAAAACACATGGTGATGACGGAGTTAGATTTGTAGCAAAATCAATTAAATCACATTTATGATCTTTTCCTTTTTTATCTTTTAAACTCTCCTTATGAAAACCCTTTTTGATTATGTCGAAAATATTTGGTGTTTCTAAGACGATGTTAGTCACACTAAAAAATCTCACATTTGAAAACCGTTTTGGTTTTGGTGGTGGTAAGTTCTCAAAACGTTTATCAACAAAGAAAACCTCCCCATCGGGGTCAACATATTCATCATCTGAAAGATCTTCCGTAGAAACCGAAAACTTACCAACACTTTTCATGAATGAATGTTCGAGGTGAGGCGAAAGATTTTTCGATTCAAGTATTGATGGTTTCTTCTTTGTAGGCTTAACACTCATAACCTCCACCGGCGGAGGAAATGGTAAATTGTTTTTGGCGACATTTTCTAAAACTCTTGGTGAAAATTCTTTGCAAACGACATTGGTTGAGTCACCATGGTTTAAAGTTGCAATAGAATAGACATGAGAAAGATTAGAGTTTTGTGTTGCATTGATGACAAGTTCTTCCTCATTGAAACGAAGGGTGATTTTTCGAGCATGAACATCAATAAGTGCTCTCGATGTATCCAAAAATGAACGACCCAAAACGAGAGGAACTTTTCGATCTATAGGATGTCTACAACGATAAAGTCAACGGGATAGTAAAACTTTCCGACTTTGACGAAGACGTCCTCGGCTACTCCACATGCTAAAATCGTAGAATGATCGGCCATCTTGATAGACATGTTCGAGGGAGTAAGAGCTGGAAGCGAAAGCGATCAGAAAATCTCAAGAGGCATTAAATTAATACTAGCACCAAGATCAGCCAAGGCGTAGCATTCCTCCATATCTTGAATTGCACACGGAATTAAGAATTTACCGCAATCACCGACTTTTTGTGGTATGCGGCTAAGAAAAACCAATGAACAACTAGACGATTGTTGTAACTTCTCTTTGTTGTTTTGCATACTTTTGAAGTTTGCGGCGAATCGAGGCATCATGATTAAAGCATCGGCAAAACTTATGTTAAAATGCAAGTCACGAAACATTTTCATAAATAGCTCAAACTGATAATTATTCCGTTCTTGTGCTTTTTCCTTGTTACGTCTAGAAGGGTAAGGTAAGGGTGGTGTGGGTTGGACATTAGGCAACGGTCTTGGAATCTCGGGTTCCACAATTGGTATTGGTTCAACCGTAGGTGTGGTATGAGCGATACTTCGTGGGATTGTAATGTGCTCCTTTTCGACCATCACCTCGGGCTCTTTCTCGATTTCCTTCTCCGTAGAAGTACTTGGACGAGAGATTGGTTCCTTGAAAGTTTTACCACTTCGTGTAGTAATAACCTTCATTTCTCCCTTCAGGTTTGCAATGGTATCACTAGGAAGACCACCCGAGGAAGAGGGTTTACACATGATTGCTTCAAACATTTTACCCATTCGGTCCTCAAATTTAGATTGCCTAGCATCCGCTTTTAATAACTCTTGCTTA
Source organism: Glebionis coronaria (assembly GCA_025667525.1). Taxonomy (NCBI): domain Eukaryota; kingdom Viridiplantae; phylum Streptophyta; class Magnoliopsida; order Asterales; family Asteraceae; genus Glebionis; species Glebionis coronaria. Next base: position 592,360 of record JANFOE010001065.1, on the reverse strand, counting down.
ATCTCATGTTGTCCTAATTCCATCTTTTGTTGATTTTGTTGGAGACATAGAACATTTCCTTCCATTTTATTAGCATGAGTTTTAAGTTCATTAGCAAGTTCGTTTTTAAGCTCGTTTTTCAACTTGGATCTTAAGCTAATCATCTCACGTTGCATGTTATCAAACTTAGCATCATTTGCTTTAGCATAATCCAAAAATTCTCCTTGAAGATTTTTAGTGTGAGCATTTTGAAAACCTTGTGTATTGTTTTGAAAATCACGGTTTTGGTTTTGATTAGTCACTTGTCCATTCCCACTTTGATAATTCCCTTTGTTGTAGTTACGTGAATTGCCTTGGTAATTACCACCTTGGTTGTTGTTTCGATAGTTATTAGCATTTTGATTTGGTGGAGCTTGATTTGGGCGGGAACCTTGGCCGTTTTGGTTGTAAGTCCCCGTTGCTACGTAAGCACTCGAAGTGTTACCATCGGCGGTAATGCACTCGGAAAGATCATGAGCTCCACCACAAGACAAACAACTCTTAGCAACCGCTTTAACCGAAGCGGAATTTGAAGCTTCTTGAGCTTTCCAATGACACATAAGATTAACAAATCTATCGAAAAACCGATTTTCCTCATTAGCTTCATCATGTAAGGCATTAATGCTACGAGACGATGACGACGATGACGAACCCATATTGGCAACACTCGGTGTGTTACGAAGGCTATAAACCTTAGATCTATTCTCGATAATCTTTAAAGCATCATCGGTCGTTTTGCACAAAAAATTACCACCCGCGGCGGCATTCAAATAATCTCGTTCATGATCATTAAGCCCATTATAAAAAGTATCAACTTGATGCAATTCCGAAAAATCATGGTGTGGACATTCATGTAACATCTCCTTAAATCGTTCCGATGCCATTGAAAAACTCTCATTATTACGTTGCACAAATCGTGAAATCTCGTTTTTCAAATGTGTTGTTTTAGATGGTGGGAAAAATTTGTTCACAAACTTAGAAACGAGATCACCCTATGTAAAAATCGAATTTGGCGGTTCTTTCTCAAGCCAAATTTTAGCGGGTCCATCTAACGAGTATGGAAACAACATCATCTTAATGGCGTCATGTGGAACATCCTTAAACTTGCTAGTTGCAGTGAGACGGTTAAAATTCCTTATGTGGTAATGCGGGTTGTCTTTTTCATGACCTCTAAACTTATTAGCTTGCAACATCGACATTAAACCCGTCTTCATCTCGAAATTCTCCGCAAGGATAGCGGGAATCACAATGGCCTCTCCAAAACCCTCGGTGGGTGCTTGTAGCAACTCCATCATAGTACGATTAGCCATGACGACTTCTTGTTCTACAATAGGTTCAACAATTGGAGGTTGTTCTTCAATCAACGCTTCTTGATTGGCTTGCTTTTGAAGACGTTTACGAGCTCGTTTTGCTTGACTACGAGTGATCATAAACTTCACGAAGAATGGGAGGTTAGCAAAGAAGATTCTTTTTGGGTGTTTTGTGGATTTTCAATTTTTTTTGTGTTTTTGATTGTTTTAATATTTTTTTATTTTTTTTGGATATTGGTGTATCTTCGTAGACAAAAATCTACCAAATCTCTCCTCGAATCAAACTCTTGATTAAAAAAGCCTCAAAGGAATGAAAACGATCACGTGGAGTGAACGCCTTCGAATGACTTTAGAACTTTGGTGAAAACCAATTTGTTCAAGAGGGTTTAATCACAAAGAAACCAAGCAAATATATTATACGTAATAATACTTTGGGCGGTAAAACCCTCGATTAGCCTTCAATCTCAAAATACTCACAAGCAAGCGGGGAAACGAGGCGGTGCGAAGCACTTAAGAGCCTTTTTTCTTAGGGTATATTTTATAATACCAGCCTTATACCCACCTTATAGTTTGTATTTTTCAAAATCGAGCTTCACGAAAGTATTTATCTATTTTTGCCTTTTCTTTTTGTTTGAGATTCGAATACAATAATTAGGAGATCAAATCCCAATTAAGGTTGTGTTTTCACACTTTTGGAGATATTGTAAATTTATTGTGATACTTAATACAATATATTAATAATATTTGTACAAGAAAAACCAAGAAAACCGATAATACGTATTAGTAGAGTTCTATTAATACAAATACTATTTGGTTAATATTAAAAACAACAATGCAAATTAATCACGACACACCTCCCCGGCAGCGGCGCCAAAATTGATTATAGTATTTTACACCTCTTGTTTAGGAAAACAAAAGAGCGTAAATGAGCGGTAAGTATCGAGTGATGATTTTAGGAAAAATCAACACTAATGACCCTTAATGGTGTGTAAGTTCGTTTCCCAAGGAGGTATATGCGTGTGAAAAACTTGCCAAATGTTTGGAGTGTTTTTACCCCTTTAGGAAAAGGAAGTAAAATAGGGTAAGTATTAAACAAATGGTTTTAGGAAAAACCAAGTGTTAATGACCCAAAGGTGAAAGTTCGTTTCCCAAGGAGGTATATGTGTGTGACTAAGATGTAAATGATTTGAGATTAATATTTATTTAGAAGGGAATGAGAAAAGAGAATGACGAAGACGTGAAATTAATACTACGACGACTACACGTAAAACCGTAAAAACTACAAAAATAAAAATTAATTCTAAAAATTACCAAAAATTCAACAAAAATCAAAATAAATAAACTAAGAGTTTACCAATAATAAAAACTTTTTCAAACCTTTTAATTAATTAAATATTCAATTTTTAAATGCTAATTAAAGCCCTAAAAATCAAATTAATTATCAAAAAGCCTAAATAAAGATTTTTCAATTGGTAAACCTCTAAAATGACCTTAAAAGATTAAAAAATATTTTTAGAAATTTTTAAACTAAGAAAAACTATTTAAAATGATTTAAAAACTATTAAAACTTAAAATAATTATAAAAATTAAACTAAAAGTGATAAAATTAATCTAAAAGTTGCAAAAATCCTATTTTAATGTAATTAAGCTAGGAAAAATATGAAAATTTGAAAAATGTGGAATTTGAAAAATAATAATAAAATAATATTAAAATAATATTAAAAATAAAAAATTATAAAAAATTCTAAAAACCTACAAACTAGTATATTTTAACCTAAATAAACAGAAAATGAAAGTGAAATGACCAGAATACCCATATTGGGCCTCCAAATGGGCCAAAACCTAAAACAGTCAACTCAATTGGGCTAAATGGGCCCAAAAAGTCAAACTTGGCCCAATGGACCTGGAAAAGCCCTATCTGACTCAAAATTTAATTCTAAACACAAAACTCTGAAGGCCCAAAAGCTGAAAGTGAGCTTATCACAGCTTAATAAGCAAACAGCTTATCCTTATTGGGCTAATAATCCCATTAAGCAATAAACCAATGCCATAAGCTCTAATTTAACACACAACCTTCTCTTGGGATACTAAAGAGATCTGTAAAAAGAAATTTTGAAAAAGCACACTCAATAAGCCAGAAATAAGCAAAGTAAAAATCCACTAAAAGACAAAATAGTTGGGTTTGAGATCTAGGGCACCTCAGACCTTGATTCAACTTGCAAAATGTCATAAATTAAGTCAATAAGACAAATCAATCAACAAAATTCCAATAAGCAGCACTAATAAGCCAAAATGAACCAATAAGCACTTATGAAAAAGTCAATTAAGTTGGTTTTCTAGTCAAACCTAAAAGTCAACCACCAAATGTTCTAGTATGAACAAATGGGTCAAATAATGACCACCTATTACGAAATCCAAGTTGTTGCTGGTTAAAATAAGCTATTTTAGCTTATTAATAAGCTGAAACCTAAATAACACTAGCAGGGGAAACCAGTAGGGGAAAGGACTTCCCACTGCTTGATATGCAGTAATGTTTTGGCTTGATTTCAAGCCTTGCTTGTTGCTGTTTGATGGAACAAAAGGCACCTCAATAAGCTTTGGCTTATTGAGAGTCAATATAAACACAATAAACACTAGGTTGCACACAAGATTCAAGCAAAAATCAACCAAACAGTCACTAATATGAACAAGACAATATGCAGACAGTTTGCTGATCTAATTGACCACAGGTCCAAATTCAAGCACTCAAATCTCTTTCCCTGGTGTAATTAACCTAGATTTAACACTTGTTAACCCTAGTCTATGATTAGATCTAGGTGTCCTATAAATTTCAACCAATTTCACCAAGTAACAAAGATTTTATAGCCCTTTTTATGAATCTAGGTGTTTCAAACCACAAATCCTGCAAACAGGTGAACAAGAGCACCCAATAAACAGATACCAACACTTGCAAACACAAAACCACCTCTTAACAAACCACAAATCCAACTTATGTAGTTAACCCAAACACCCCTTAAAAACTTGTTTTGACAAATTTTCAAAGGCTTATCCAGATTCAACCCACAAATCAAGTCAATAACAACTCATAAACATCAAACAATACCAAATGAACAATAATCAACCATAAAAAAACACAGATTCAAGAACTATCATGCGAATTCACCAAAAATTCAGAAAATAAAGAGGAAATTGAAAAAGGAGAAGATGCAAACCTCCAAGACCTACATCCAGGCCCTGGATTGTTTGAGCTGAGGTACTAGCAGAACAAGTACCAGCTTCCAAGTACCTGCTAAGATGAACAAACAAAAGTGATGCACAATAAACAAGCACTTTTCTGATTTTTGAAACCCAAGTTTTATCACTTAAAACCTTGCCTCAAAAACCTTCAAACATGTAAATGGAACTCAGAATTAGGCTATTCTAACACCAACTTTTAATAAATAAGAACAAGATTTCATAAATTTCTGAAAATCAATTTTTATTACTTAAAAAGGAATTACAAAGATTAATTGCCTAAAACTGGAACAAAGGGACTGTCACATGTTGAGGTCTCCTTTTATAGACGTATGCTATGCTAAACACTATTCACAAACCCTAGAAGTGAAATTCCTATATTATCCTTGAGTCTTCTAGACGAATTCTTGGTGTGAGCTGTCCAAAGTGATCCTGAGTGTTCATTTTAGCTTTGTGATGAAGCAATGAGTGTGGGCTGTTGATCTTGACACGTCAGATAACTTGGAGGTGAAGTTGTTCTCTGATAGGTTGAAAGGGAATTGGGGGTGGGGTCCATAGTGAGTGGGAGTGAGGGTTTTTGGTGTGGGATGTGTTTCTGCATGTGTGAATCACACATGTGCCAGGGTAATTGAAAATAACCCTTTGTTTTAAGTGAGTAATTTCTGGGTGGTGAAAAGGTGAACAGTGGTAAGTTTGATCCGATTTTGGGGGAGAAAAGGTGTTTGGCGCGTTTCTTGGTTAGAATGTTTGAACTTGGCAACTATGGTCCTCAGCCTTTGGAAAAACTTGAATAACAAGTTTATTTGTGTTGTAAACTCGTTTCCTTTGTATTTCAAGTTTCTGAATTTAGGTTTTGGCCACAAAATGTTTTGGAAAAAGGATTTAGGGCTTTTTCAACTTTGGCATAATTACAACTTCAGTCCTTTTGATATTTAAACCATATTTCAAGGACTAGAAATGTAATATTCTTGAACTTCAAGGGCTTCTTTAGATCTTGGAGTTTATGAAGGGCCATTCTTGACATTTTGGATTTGTTGAAGGACTAATCTTGCCATTTCTTCAAAGTTGAAGGACCTTTTGTGTAATTTTGACAAACTTAAGGGACCAAACTTGTAATTATGATTTCACAAGGGTTTTAAGTGTCATTTCTTCATTGTTTGAGGATCAATCTTGCATATCTTCAAGTCTTCAAGGGTAAATATCATGATCTAGGGCCCGGTTCTTTGTACGGCTTCGTTTCTCGTGTCCGTTTTTCCTTGTTTCTTGTGATCTTTTGTCTTTTTCACGATATCCATACCTAAAACACAAGTAAACAAATACAAGCACAATATATGATATTTTATGACATTTTTATGCATTTAAAGCCCAAAAAGAACGATGAGATCATGTATAAATGCCATATCATCACTCAATTAAAAACAACACTAATCCTAACTTAATTTTTTATTTTGGCACCTAATACACACACCTCCTTCGAGAACGAACACGAAATTTATTCGGTTTCGCGTTTTTCCTAAAACGTGTAACTTAATACTTGCCCGCATTATACGTTGTTTTCCTAAACGCGTATTTTTACTACAATCAACGTCATTAATAGCAAGGGGCCTAACAAGGATACATGATCCATGGTCGACGGGGGTGCATCCCACTTACTCGACGAGTCTAGTTAGTAGGGTAGGCTCATTCCTCTTATTTCTCCTGGAAACGTTGTGCACGCGTGCGCCAGTAGGCAACATAGAATACATAAAAAAATATATGTATGACAAAAAGAAATACTTTCAAAATGCGCCGTAGAACTAGCTAGGGACCACGACAGTTTTATTAATACTTGCAAGATTTTTTAAATACATGAAATAAAAGAAAATAAATACATTGGTTCAAGAAGTCCGCCGCTATAGGTAGCACTTCTTTAGGTGGCATATGTTCCAAGGCGTTTGTAGTTCGCGACCATCTATGTCGTGTAGTCGATATGCGCCATTCCCTAGTGCATTTGTCACTATGTAAGGTCCCTCCCACTTGTGCCCAAGTTATCCTGTATTCTCAGCGCGGTTGGCCGCGTTTGAGAGATACACGAAGTCACCTGGTCTAAAGGAAGTATTTTGTACCCTAGCATCATAGTAGCCCTTCATTTTTTCTTTAGACTTGGCTTCGTGGATAGCTGACAACTCTCTCCGCTCCTCGATTATGTCTAGGTTCAATCGCAGTTCCTCGTTATTTGTGACCATGTCCACCTCTGCTGTGCGGAGTGTTTGTAATCCAATCTCGCCTGGGATAACTGCCTCTGTACGATACGTTAGAGCGAAAGGGGTATCACCCGTAGCTATTTTGATCATCGTGCGATGTGCCCACAAGACATGTGATAACTCATCGACCCATTTCTTGTTGTGTTCCCCCAATCGTACTTTTATGCCGTCTCCCAGACTCATGTTTGCTCTTTCCACAAGTCCATTTGTTTTCGGATGGGCTACCGATGCGAAACGTTGGTGTATGTTTTTTTTGCGCACCAATCTTTGAATGGGTTCTCCGCGAATTGTTTTCAATTGTCAGAAACTATTTCCCCGGGTAATCCAAAGCGACATACTATATTGTCCCATACAAACCTTTTTACTTGGCTCCCTCTGATTGTTGTGACCACCTTCGCTTCAATCCATCTCGTGAAGTAATCCGTCGTGACTATGAGGAACTTAATTCCACCCGCAGGTATGGGAAAAGGTCCTGCGATATCTATTCCCCACTTGAAAAATGGCCAATGGGAAGTGATAGGTGTCAGATCCTCTTGGGGTTGTCGTGGTATCGGCATGTGTAACTGACAGTCATGCATTTGTTGATGAGCGTTAATAACTGATTTTTGGTTAGTTAATAAAAAGGTTTGTTGCAAGATCTTTCTTTGTGTTGCTCGTACCCAATTGTATATGTCGTTGTTTCGTTCTCGGTATCTTCTCGAATCGATCACGGTTCAAAGTGGAATTGTTGTTCTTGGTAACTAAAAAGGGGGAGCTTTGATCTATATCTACTTCAACGATAAATGCGAGAAGTAATAAAATTAAAATAAAAGCAATTACTAAAAATAAAACTTGAATTAAAATTAAACAGTAAAGTACCTAAACTTGGAAAAACAGCTGATGCGTAATGTTATGCTTGATCCGAAATGGAATATTTGGCTCATTCGGAATAAATCAACACATGCGGAATAACCTAAAAACCTGCTTCATTCGGAATAATTAACACCACCTTCATTCGGAATAATAGTTGACCCGGAATATTTGCTTGATGCGGAATGTTAGCTTGACTCGGAATAAATATGGTTGATCCGGAATGTATTTGTTGATCCGGAATAAAATTCTATCCGGAATAAATGGCCTTCATGCTGAATATTGATTCATGCGGAATATTGGCCTTCGTTCGGAATAACCTTTGATCCGGAATAATGTGCTTACTCGGAATAACTTAAACAATAACCTTTATTCGGAATAACTACTCATCCGGAATATTGATTATTCCGGATGAACAAGCTGATTCGGAATTATTTTTTTACTCGGAATAAAACTTGATCCAGAATATAAGAGTTGATCCGGAATATTAGATATTCCGAACCAAATAGCTTGATCCGGAATAAAATCACAAGACCCTTGATCCGGAATATGATGTTGATCCGGAATCTGGGCAAGTTCAAAAACGCGAAGAACAGGGGAATGTTAAATATCACGATTTTAACCCAAAATCCACCAATTTTTTAATCAAAACTTAAACCAATTTAACCACTAATCATTTACCTATGATAAATATCAATCCAAAACAACAAAAACTCAAAAACCACTTACTTTTTAAGATCAAACCCAATAAAATGAAACTTTAGAACTTTGAATCAACAAGAGAAGAAAGAAAGATTAAATGGAAACTTGTATTAATGAATAAGATTCAAACAAACAAAATGGAAAGATTAACTTACAAGATTCTTAAATTCAAAAGACAAATGAAAAATCACCAAACACCCTAATGGTGTTGGTGATGCTACGAAATAGGAGAAAAACAAACAGAAAGAAAAAACTGGTCTCTAAAATGTGAATGGGAGGAGTATTTATAGGCTTCCTCTTTGGTTGGTGAGTGGGCTTTCTCCCTTTCTTTTTGTCTTCTCGTCTTTTCAGAAAAGTAGACGTTTTTGATTTCGATTCGGGATTTGTCGACGAATAAATTCAACTCGTCTTTCATTTAAAAGACTTGAGTTCTTCGACATATGTAAATCTTCCATCTTTGGTCCTTTTCTTCGATTAATCTTCAAATAGGTCCATCGACTTCAAATCTTTTTCATCTCTTGGATTATAGACTTCGTCTTTTCGTATTTTTCTTCGATAAAACCCGTGCAATCCCATGTTTTCTTCAATATTTATTCGGTTGGCTCTGAAAACACAACAAACACATAAACCACGCATAATTCCAAACAAATGACATTAAATACGCGTTTTGGTCTTGTTATAGCAAGAAATAAGTGGTAAAAGGATGGGTGTTTTCACACCTATCAAATCCCCTACACTTAACCATTGCCATGCCCTCATGCAATGCTACAATTTTAAAGCACGGTTTACATTTTTCATCATAAATAACCACCTTGGCCTTTATTAAATTCTAAACACTAAGGAAACCAAAAGAACAAAACAAGTAAAGTATTTAAAGACTTGCATAGGGGTTTTAGATTGTCATGAATGTTCCTCATTCTCAAGTTTCACGTTTCCCATACCAAGCTTAAAAACGAGATCATTGTTATTATATGTTAGCAAACTAACACGAACTCATGTGGCCCGATTATTCACTTAGACTCCCTTATTCCTAGGTGTATCTCTTATATTTTATTTTTGTCTTGAATGATCACGAGGATGCATTGTTTGACTTATTTTGATAGTTATTTAGGCTGAAAACAAAGTAGGACGATTGGATCAATAGTTAGCTAAAGGACAAAATCTTTTAAAACTGCTTCTCGGGACCTCATAAAGTTCATATCTTGGCATAACTCGCTTCACGATTTGAGACCTTTCTCAGACCGATATTTGGCAGCGACTTCATACTTCGAATCTTTGAGAGACGTTCTTGGAATTACGGTCTTCTCTTCATAACAGGAATTTCTTCACTTGAAGTATTGAGAGATTCTTCATCTTTGGACCACGACTTCTTTCATTTTTCTCCAATCTTTATTTTGGACTTTGATATACAACGATCCGCCTCCTTTTAGGACTTGGATCTATTTATCCTCATACCTTGCTAGGGTCTTTTCGGATAGACTACTCCATGACTTTTGGGTAGTTTTTGCTTTTCGTCGTGTGTCTCGATCCTTCATCTTGATTTTCGATAAATGATTCTTCACATCACTTTTGGATCTTTAGCAACAAAATGTAGCCCTCATGCCTTGTTAGGGCCTTTTCGGACTCGCCAATCTTCGTATCCCGCTTCAATAAGTTATGCCTTGGCTATGAACTCTAATTAATACCGAGCAACTTTTAAACGATCTTGGGCTAGAAGCTAAGTAACTTTTCAAATCGTACAACCTTATTTATTGCAGATAAATTTATTAGCAAGCGATGGGAGAATAGGCTTATAATCAACTCACATAAATTCACGAGAGAATACCAAACTTATAATTGACTCTATCATCTCTCGTACTCCACAATTTAAAATCCCAAGGAATGAGACTCGTGGATGCTTAGCCAATTAAATCACAACTTTGGGTTTTCGAGTCACCTTAGGATCTTGCATCTTCTTATACTCTTTCATGTTTAGAATTTGTGTTTTAAAGTTTCCTTGATAAACGACTCTCTAGGATCAATTATAGGAACTTGCGAAAAGTTCTTGTTCTTAACCCGTGAGAGTTAAGACTTTCCCGTTTTAAAGCTTCCAATATAAAAGCCTAGCAAAACTTGACTTAAACACGTTAAGGATACTAGCTAGAGTGAACTTAGATAAGTAAACTCGGGTTGAGTCAAAATATTCACGACTATGAAAAACTTAAAACTACTTTATTAAAAATTTATTCTAGCAAGGAGAGAAAATAAACATAACAAAGGAAAATGCAACTATACAACTAGGCCAAAATAGATTAAAAAATTTGAAAAATGTCGAAAAAAATCGAATTTTCCTGTTAAAAGAAGGCACTTTAATGGAAAAGTACACTTAAAACTTCGATAGAAGTCTCCCCTACACTTAAGATAAACATTTTCCTCAATGTTTAAGCATGTGGGAAAAGTCTCCCTGATGAGATGGCATTTATACATGATCTCATCGTTCTTTTCGGGCTTTAAATGCACAAAAATGTCATAAAATACCATATATATGCTTGTGTTTGTTTACTTGTGTATTTTAGGTATGGATATCGTGAAAAAGACAAAAGATCACAAGTTACAAGGAAAAACGGACACGAGAAACGAAGCCGTACAAAGAACCGGGCCCTAATCATGGAATTCTCAACAAAATACCTTGAAGACTTGAAGACAAACAAGATTGATCCTCATTTATTGAAGAAATGACACTTAAAACCCTTGTATATTAATAATTACAAGTTTGGTCCCTTAAGTTTGTCAAAATTACACAAAAGGTCCTTCAACTTTGAAGAAATGGCAAGAATAGTCCCTCAACAAATCAAAATTGCCAATAATGGTCCCTCATGAAGATTAAGATACATTGAAGACCTTGGAAGATCAACAATGTCCAAAATCAACCCTTGCAATATTCAAAAATGTCAAATATAACCCTTGAAACACTTTTTGTAAAGTTTGTGCCAAAAGTGACAAATGGTGAAACGTTGATACATGAAAAATGGGCGCTGATAGAAGTTTGCATCCAAATGACAAAAGAAAGGAAGAACAAGGGCTGAACTTGTGCAAATGGAACTTTCAAACACGTTTTTGCGCCAAACAACTTCCCACTCCTACAAAAACGGATCAAAAGGACAACTATTCACCTTTACAGCCCAGATTTTACACAACTTAAAACAAAGGGTAAAATGAAATTACCCAGGCACACGTTTGATTCACACATGCAGAAACCTATCCCACACACACAACCCTCATCTCCACTCACTATGGACCCCACCCCAATACCCTTTCCACCAATCAGCAAGCAACTTAGCCTCTAAGTCATGTGACGTGTCAAGATCAACAGCTGACAACATTTGCTTCATATCAAAGCTGAAATGAACGTCTTGGATCATTTTGGACAGCTCAACAACAACAAACGCACTCAAGGACTTAGGGCATTTAGGGAATTTCACATCTAGGGTTTATGAACAGTGTAACCTTGGCATTTGCCTATAAAAAGACTCCTCAACATGTGAGAGAGCTTTTGTTCCAGATTTTAGCTTTTAATCTTTGTAATTCCTTTTTATGAAATAAAGTTTAAATTTCTTAAAATTCTGAGTTTTTAATCTGTTATTTATAAAAGTTTGGTGTTTGAGAAGCTAAAATCTGAGTTCCATTTACATGTTTGAAGGTTTTTGAGGCAAGGTTTTAAGTGATAAGACTTGTGCATCAAAAATCAGAAAGTCCTTGTTTATTTGATCTCACCCTTGTGTTTGTTCATCTTAGCAGCATTGGAAGCTGGTACTTGTTTTGCTAGTACCTCAGCTCAAACAATCCAGGGCCTGGATGTAGGTCTTGGAGGTTTGCACCTTCTTCCCTTTTAATTTTCTCTTTAAGTTTCTGAATATTTGTGATTTTTGTGGATTTGTGATTGAATCTGTGTTATTGTGGATGGTTATTGTTGATATGTCTTGGTTTGATGTTTATGAGGTGTTATTGATCTGATTTGTGGGTTGAATCTTAATGATCCTTTGAAAATTTGTGAAAATAAGTTTTAAAAGGGTGTTTGGGATTGCTGCATAAGTTGGATTTGAGGTTTGTTAAGTGCTTGTGTGTTGTATGCAAGTATTGGTATCTGCTATTTGGGAGTATTTGTGCATCTGTTTGCAGGTTTTGTGGTCTTAAACACATTGATTCATAGATTGGCTATAAAATCTTCATAACTTGGTAAAATTGGCTAGGATTTTGAGGACACCTAGATCTAAGCATAGGTTAAGGGTAACAAGTGCTAAATCATAGCTAATCACACCAGGGTAGAGGGATTTGAGGCTTGAAATTGGATTAAGTGTCAAGTATATCAGCAAATTGTTTCTGCATATTGTTCTTTGTTCATCAGTAACTTTTTGTGCTTGCATTTGTTTGTCTAGTGTATGCCTTGTTGTTTTGTTGCTTGGACCTTATTTGTTTGCTGCTTGTGAGGATATTTGGCTATTTGGATTGCTTTGATCATAGCTTATAAGCTCACTGGCTTATTGGCTTATTTGTGCCAAAATACATCAAGTTTACCCAACTGGTAAGCTTTGATTCACAAGGTTTGCACTCAATCCTTGACCAGTAGGGTGAAAAACAAGTCTTTACACTTCATTAAGTCTGTCAACGCCTACTTTGTTCCTGTCAGCGTTTGATTTCAACTTATCAGCGTTTGACTTTTGGTCAAACTTGGTTTTCAGCTTATTTGAATCTGTTTTGCTTATTGGTACATGCAACAACTTATCTTTTGTAATAGAAATCATTTTTCTCAGCTTAATATCAGTTCTGGAAGTTTACAAGCCTATTGGTTAAGCTTTTGCTAGAAAACTAGCTTATTTGGCTTTTTCAGCCAGCTTAATTGCTCCTACAGCTTATTCTACGTGGCTTTTTGTGATTTTCTTGATTGATTATTCTTAGTTAAGCTATTTGTGAGCTTTTGAAACAAACTAGAGCTTCTGAGGTGCCTTATTTCTCAAACCCGACTATTTTGTCGTTTTGTGGAATTTTGCTTTTCTATTTTCTGGCTTATTGAGTGAGCTTATTGAAAATTTCTTTTGACAGATCTCTTAAGCATCCAAAAAGAGGGTTGTGTGTCAAATTAGAGCTTATGGCATTAGCTTATGGCTTAATGGGCTGAAAAGCCCAATAAGAATAAGCTTTGTGTTCAATAAGCTGTGATAAGCACATTTTCAGCTTTTGGGCCTTTAGAGTTTTGTTCTTAGAATTAAATTTTAAGTCAGATAGGGCTTTTCCAAGTCAATTGGGCCAAGTTTGACTTTTTGGGCCCAAAAGCCCATTTAGGTTGACTGAATTTGGATTTGGCCCATTTGAGGGCCCATTAGGGGTATTTTGGTAATTTAACTTTCATTTTCTGATTATTTAGGTTAAAATAAACTAGTTTGCAAGTTTTTAGAATTTTTTATAATTTTTGGATTTTTAATATTATTTTATTATTATTTTATTATTATTTTTAAAATTTTACATTTTCCAACTTTTTACATTTTTCATAGGTTAAATACATTAAAATAGGAATTTAGCAACTTTTAGAATAATTTTATCACTTATAGATTAATTTTTATAATTATTTTAAGTTTTAATAGTTTTTAATTCATTTAAAATAGTTTTTATTAGTTTTAAAATTTCTAAAAATAGTTTTTAATCTTTTTAGGTCATTTTAGAGGTTTATCAATTGAAAATTTCTTATTTTAGGCTTTTTGATAATTTATTTGATTTTTAGGGCTTTAATTAGCATTTAAAAATTGAATATTTAATTATTTAAAAGGTTTGAAAAAGTTTTGATAATTGGTAAACTCTTAGTTTATTATTTTTGATTTTTGGTGAATTTTTGGTAATTTTTAGAATTTATTTTATTTTTGGTGATTTTTTAGGTTCTACGTCTTAATTTTCTAATAGTAATTTTGCGTTAATTTTTATTTTTACGACTTCGTCATTTTCTCTTCTAATCCCCTTCTAAACCAATAATTAATCACAAACATTTGGCAAGTTTTTCACACACATATACCTCCTTGGGAAACGAACTTACACACCATTAAGGGTCATTAGTGTTGATTTTTCCTAAAATCATCACTCGATACTTACCGCTCATTTACGCTCTTTTGTTTTCCTAAACAAGAGGTGTAAAATACTATAATCAATTTTGGCGCCGCTGCCGGGGAGGTGTGTCGTGATTAATTTGCATTGTTGTTTTTAATATTAACCAAATAGTATTTGTATTAATAGAACTCTACTAATACGTATTATCGGTTTTCTTGGTTTTTCTTGTACAAATATTATTAATATATTGTATTAAGTATCACAATAAATTTACAATATCTCCAAAAGTGTGAAAACACAACCTTAATTGGGATTTGATCTCCTAATTATTGTATTCGAATCTCAAACAAAAAGAAAAGGCAAAAATAGATAAATACTTTCGTGAAGCTCGATTTTGAAAAATACAAACTATAAGGTGGGTATAAGGCGGGTATTATAAAATATACCCTAAGGAAAAAGGCTCTTAAGTGCTTCGCGCCGCCTCGTTTCCCCGCTTGCTTGTGAGTATTTTGAGATTGAAGGCTAATCGAGGGTTTTGCCGCCCAAAGTATTATTACGTATACTATATTTGCTTGGTTTCTTTGTGATTAAACCCTCTTGAACAATTTGGTTTTCACCAAAGTTCTAAAGTCATTCGAAGGCGTTCACTCCACGTGATCGTTTTCATTCCTTTGAGGCTTCTTTAATCAAGAGTTTGATTCGAGGAGAGATTTTGTAGATTGTTGTCTACGAAGATACACCAAAATCCAAAAAAATTAAATATCATCAAAAACACAAAAAAAAAAAAAAATTAAAAATTCACAAAAAGAATCTTCTTTGCTCACCTCCCATTCTTCGTGAAGTTTATGATCACTCGTAATCAAGCAAAACGAGCTCGTAAACGACTTCAAAAGCAAACCAATCAAGAGACGTTGATTGTTGAAGAACCTCCAATTGTTGAACCTATCATAGAACAAGAAGTCGTCATGGCTAATCGTACTATGATGGAGTTGCTACAAGCACCCACCGAGGGTTTTGGAGAGGCTATTGTGATTCCCGCCATCCTTGCGGAGAATTTCGGAATTAAGACGGGTTTAATGTCGATGTTGCAAGCAAATAAGTTTAGAGGTCACGAGAAAGACAACCCGCATTACCATATTAGGAATTTCAACCGTCTCACCGCCACTAGCAAATTTAAGGATGTTCCACATGACGCCATTAAGATGATGTTGTTTCCATACTCGTTGGATGGACCCGCAAAAATTTGGCTCGAGAAAGAACCGCCAAATTCGATTTTGACATGGGCCGATCTCGTTTCTAAGTTTGTGAACAAGTTTTTTCCACCATCTAAAACAACACACTTAAAAAATGAGATTTCACGATTTGTGCAAAGACATAATGAAAGTTTTTCAATGGCATGGGAACGATTCAAAGAGATGTTACATGAATGTCCACACCATGATTTTACGGAATTGCATCAAGTGGATACTTTTTATAATGGGCTTAATGATCATGAACGAGATTATTTAAATGCCGCCGCGGGCGGTAATTTTTTGTGCAAGACGACAAATGAAGCTTTACAAATCATTGAAAATAGATCTAAGGTTTATAACCCTCGTAACACACCGAGTGTTGCCAATATGGGTTCGTCATCTTCGTCACAATCGTCTCGTAGCATTAACGCCTTACATGATGAAGCTAATGAGGAAAATCGGTTTTTTGATAGATTTGCTAATCTTATATCCCATTGGAAGGCTCAAGAAGCTTCCAATTCCGCTTCGGTTAAAGCGGTTGCTAAGAGTTGTTTATCTTGTGGGGGAGCTCATGATCTTTCCGAGTGCATTACCGCGGATGGTAACACTTCGAGTGCTTATGTAGCAACGGGAACTTACAACCAAAACGGCCAAGGTTCCCGCCAAAATCAAGCTCCACCAAACCAAAATGTTAATAATTATCGAAACAACAACCAAGGTAATTACCAAGGCAATACACGCAATTACAACAAAGGGAATTATCAAAGTGGGAATGGACAAATCTCTAATCAAAACCAAAACCGTGATTTTCAAAACACTACACAAGGTTTTCAAAATGCTCACACTAAAAATTTGCAAGGAGAATTTTTGGATTATGCAAAAGCAAATGATGCTAAATTTGATAACATGCAACGTGAGATGATTAGCTTAAGATCCGAGTTGAAAAATGAGCTTAAAAATGAACTTGCTAATGAACTTAAAACTCATGCAAATAAAATGGAAGGAAATGTCCAACGTCTACAACAAAACCAACAAAAGATGGAATTAGGACAACATGAGATTAAGCAAGAATTATTAAAAGCGGATGCTAGGCAATCAAAATTTGAGGACCGAATGGCTAAGATGTTTGAAGCAATCATGTGTAAACCCTCTTCTTCGGGTAGTCTTCCTAGTGATACCATTAACAACCCGAGGGGAGAAATGAAGGTTATTACTACTCGTAGTGGTAAAACTTTCAAAGAACCCACTTCTCGTCCAAGTACTTCTAAGGAGAAGGAAATCGAGAAAGAACCCGAGGTGATGGTCGAAAAGGAGCACATTACAATCCCACGAAGTACCGCTCATACCACACCTACGGTTGAACCAATACCAATTGTGGAACCCGAGTTTCCAAGGCCGTTGCCTAATGACCAACCCACACCACCTCCACCTTCACCTTCACCTTTACCTTACCCTTCAAGACGAAACAAAGAGAAAGCACAAGAACGGAACAATTATCAATTTGAGCTATTTATGAAGATGTTTCGTGATATACATTTTAACATAAGTTTTGCCGACGCTCTTATCATGATGCCTCGATTTGCCGCAAACTTCAAAAGTATGCTTAACAACAAAGAGAAGTTACAACAATCGTCTAGTTGTTCATAGGTTTTTCTTAGCCGCATACCACAAAAAGTCGATGATCCCGGTAAATTTTTTCCGTGTGCAATTCAAGATATGGAGGAATGCTACGCCTTGGCCGATCTTGGTGCTAGTATTAATTTAATGCCTCTTGAGATTTTCAAATCGCTTTCGCTTCCGGCTCTTACTCCTTCGAACATGTCTATCGAGATGGCCGATCATTCTACGATCTTAGCATGTGGAGTAGCCGAGGACGTTTTCGTTAAAGTCGGAAAGTTTTACTATCCCGTTGACTTTATCGTTGTAGACATTCCCATCGATCGAAAAGTTCCTCTCATTTTGGGTCGTTCATTTTTGGATACATCAAGAGCACTTATCGATGTTCATGCTCGAAAAATCACCCTGCGTTTCAATGAGGAAGAACTTGTCATCAATGCAACATAAAACTCCAATCTTTCTCATGTCTATTCTATTGCAACTTTAAACCATGGTGACTCAACCAATGTCGTTTGCAAAGAATTTTCACCAAGAGTTTTAGGAAATGTCGCCAAAAACAATTTACCATTTCCTCCGCCGGTGGAGGTTATGAGTGTAAAGCCTACAAAGAAGGAACCGTCAATACTTGAATCGAAAAATCCTTCGCCTCACCTCGAACATTCATTCTTGAAAAGTGTTGATAAGTTGCCGGTTTCTACGAAAGATCTTTCGGATGATGAATATGTAGACCCCGATGGGGAGGTTTTCTTCGTCGATAAACGTTTTGAGAACTTGCCACCACCAAAACCAAAACGATTTCAAAATGTGAGAATTTTTAGTGTGACTAACATCGTCTTAGAAACACCGAATATTTTCGACATAAGCAAAAAGGGTTTTCATAAGGAGAGTTCAAAAGATAAAAAAGGAAAAGATTTTAAAAGTGATTTAATTGATTTTTCTACAAATCTAACTCCGTCATCACCACGTGTTTTGAGTACTACAAGCTCGTCTACTCCTTTTGACGATGCTTTGTGTGGTTCTAGTATGGGGGAAGCCCCTTGTGTTCCCTCATCCTTGTCCACCGAGGACGAGATTTTCGATCCCGGAATTTCATGTAAAGGGAAATCTCGGTCTTCCACCGATGCAATAAATGGAAACTATATCTATTTGCTTGGTGCGAGTCTACCTCGAGTAGCTCAAAAGTTTGTCTTACCAAATGTCTCACCCTTCTACTTCTCATCTATTTTCTTCAAACTCTTTGAGTTTGTGGCACATGTTGAAGTGGCGTTGATTTGTTTTTCCAAAGAGAACGAGAACGCCATCTTCGACCCCGGTATTTTGCATCATCTAAGGACTTAGTCCTTTATACCGGTTGCTTTTTGGGCCTTGTATATCATGTAAGCCCCATTGACCATACCATGTTTTTCCCTAAATGTTCACATTTTGAGGGGATCGAGTCGAGCTCATGACTCGGTAATCAAAAACGAGGTACCTCGTGGGGGAGATCCCATGCTTATCTTTTATGCTCACTATTCACTAATAAGGGGACTTGTACCCTTTCAACTCGTTGTCTCGTGGTTGTTTGTGATTGTGTTATCTAGATCATCATCATCGTCTACGATTGAAGACTCTCGTGTTCGTTTACGTGAGCCTCCATCGTTCGTTTGAAGAAGTTTTTTTACGAATCCATGACATATCCTTTATTGTTCTAACAATTATCTTTTAGCATACTTAATAAACGGCTTTAGATATATTGTTGATCACCCTTTCCATGCTAGATCCTAAGCATTCGACTCTTCGTCTCTAGTATGGGGGTGCTCCACCTTTAGACTCGAAACATTGAGGACAATGTTTACTTTTAGTATGGGGGGGTGAATAGGTACTTGCCTTGCTACGCCCTCACGCTTTCCAATTTTCAATATTTTGTTTTGCTAATAAGGCTAAAAATGGCCAAATTTTAAATTTTTCTTAGTTTTCATAAGTGTTTTTAAGACACGAATGTATATTTTCCGTTGGGTAGAATAAGAGTTAATTTTTGACTTGATGGGCATTTGAAGCCATTTACATTCCTTAACCCGCTCAATTCAAGTTTTGCTAGACTTTTATATAGGGAACTTTAAAACGCGAAAGTCTTAATTCATACGGGTTAAGAACAAGAACTTTTCGCAAGTTCCTATAATTGATTCTAGAAAGTCACTTATCAAGGGAACTATAAAACGCATTCTCTAAACTTGAAAAAGTTCAAGAAAGTGCAAGATCCTATAGGTGGCTTGAAAACCCAAAACTTTGATTTGATATAGTCTTAATGAAAGCTAATCCAAATTTGGCTTAATTTTGACTTGCATGGCTAAGTATTCACGAGTCTCTTTAATTAGAGGTCTTTATATAGTGAAGAACGAGAAATGATAGAGTTAGACAAGTGATCATGCTAAACGTAGAACATGAAAATGTTCTTTCAAAAACTCATATGTTTTTAATTGTGGCTTTTTCTTCCCATAAGATCAATGCATTAGGAATAAATCATAATTGCAATAAGTAAGGTCGGACGATTTGAAAGGTTACTTAGCCTCTAGCACAAGATCGTTTAAAAGTTGCTCGGGGTTGAATAGAGTTCATAGCCAAGGCATAACTTATTGAAGCGGGACGCGAAGATTGGCGATTATCCAAAAAGGCCCTAACAAGGCATGAGGAGCTCTATTTTTGCTAAAGATCCAAAGATGATGTGAAGTATCATTATTCCTAAATCAATATGAAGGATCGAGACACACGACGAGAAGCAATTATTCCCCTAAAGAATGGAGAAAGTCTATCCAAAAAGACCCTAACAAGGTATGAGGATAAATATATCCAAGTCCGAAAAGGAGGCGGATCGTTGTATATCAAAATCCAAAGTAAAGATTGAAGAAAAATGATGAAGTCGTGGTCCTATATGAAGAATCTCTCAAAAACGTCAAGTGAAGAAATTCCAAATATATGAAGAGAAGACCATAATTTCAAGAACGTCTTCCCAAGATTTGAAGTATGAAGTACATGCCAAATATCGGTCCGAGAAAGGTCTCAAATCGTGAAACGAGTTATGCCAAGATATGAACTTAAGGAGATACACGAGAAGCCGTTTTAAAAGATTTTGTCCTTCGGCTAACTATCGATCAAATCGTGCTACTTTGCTTTCGGACTAATAACTACTCAAATAAGTCAATATGAATCACTTGTGATCCATGACAAATAGATAAAAAATGCTAGTAACCCGTTTCTTTCATAATAACTAGGATTGCGGGGAGAAAAAGTATTACACAGATTTGGACGTATGAGAAGTGTTAGCATTGTGACTTGTACCAACAATGATCTTGTTTTTGCACTTAGCATGGAATGTATGACAATCAAGGATGACGAAGTTTACTTTAAGGGGCATTTACTTGTTTCTATTCTTTAACCCTAAAAGTCACTTTTTGATGAAAATCATACATTATGTCTTTTCACATCCTCGTAGTATGTTGCAAGTCTTTTTACTCCTCAAATAAAGGTTAATAAAATTGAACTTCGGTGATGCTTAGATACTTTATTCTAGCATTGCGCGAGGGCACGGCAATGGCTTAGTTTGGGGGAGTGATGAGATGGCATTTATACATGATCTCATCGTTCTTTTCGGGCTTTAAATGCACAAAAATGTCATAAAATACCATATATATGCTTGTGTTTGTTTACTTGTGTATTTTAGGTATGGATATCGTGAAAAAGACAAAAGATCACAAGTTACAAGGAAAAACGGACACGAGAAATGAAGCCGTACAAAGAACCGGACCCTAATCATGGAATTCTCAACAAAATACCTTGAAGACTTGAGCACAAACAAGATTGATCCTCATTTATTGAAGAAATGACACTTAAAACCCTTGTATATTAATAATTACAAGTTTGGTCCCTTAAGTTTGTCAAAATTACACAAAAGGTCCTTCAACTTTGAAGAAATGGCAAGAATAGTCCCTCAACAAATCAAAATTGCCAATAATGGTCCCTCATGAAGATTAAGATACATTGAAGACCTTGGAAGATCAACAATGTCCAAAATCAGCCCTTGCAATATTCAAAAATGTCAAATATAACCCTTGAAACACTTTTTGTAAAGTTTGTGCCAAAAGTGACAAATGGTGAAACATTGATACATGAAAAATGGGCGCTGATAGAAGTTTGCATCCAAATGACAAAAGAAAGGAAGAACAAGGGCTGAACTTGTGCAAATGGAACTTTCAAACACGTTTTTGCGCCAAACAACTTCCCACTCCTACAAAAACGGATCAAAAGGACAACTATTCACCTTTACAGCCCAGATTTTACACAACTTAAAACAAAGGGTAAAATGAAATTACCCAGGCACACGTTTGATTCACACATGCAGAAACCTATCCCACACACACAACCCTCATCTCCACTCACTATGGACCCCACCCCAATACCCTTTCCACCAATCAGCAAGCAACTTAGCCTCCAAGTCATGTGACGTGTCAAGATCAACAGCTGACAACATTTGCTTCATATCAAAGCTGAAATGAACGTCTTGGATCATTTTGGACAGCTCAACAACAACAAACGCACTCAAGGACTTAGGGCATTTAGGGAATTTCACATCTAGGGTTTATGAACAGTGTAACCTTGGCATTTGCCTATAAAAAGACTCCTCAACATGTGAGAGAGCTTTTGTTCCAGATTTTAGCTTTTAATCTTTGTAATTCCTTTTTATGAAATAAAGTTTAAATTTCTTAATATTCTGAGTTTTTAATCTGTTATTTATAAAAGTTTGGTGTTTGAGAAGCTAAAATCTGAGTTCCATTTACATGTTTGAAGGTTTTTGAGGCAAGGTTTTAAGTGATAAGACTTGTGCATCAAAAATCAGAAAGTCCTTGTTTATTTGATCTCACCCTTGTGTTTGTTCATCTTAGCAGCATTGGAAGCTGGTACTTGTTTTGCTAGTACCTCAGCTCAAACAATCCAGGGCCTGGATGTAGGTCTTGGAGGTTTGCACCTTCTTCCCTTTTCATTTTCTCTTTAAGTTTCTGAATATTTGTGATTTTTGTGGATTTGTGATTGAATCTGTGTTATTGTGGATGGTTATTGTTGATTTGGCTTGGTTTGATGTTTATGAGGTGTTATTGATCTGATTTGTGGGTTGAATCTTAATGATCCTTTGAAAATTTGTGAAAATAAGTTTTAAAAGGGTGTTTGGGATTGCTGCATAAGTTGGATTTGAGGTTTGTTAAGTGATTGTGTGTTGTATGCAAGTATTGGTATATGCTATTTGGGAGTATTTGTGCATCTGTTTGCAGGTTTTGTGGTCTTAAACACATTGATTCATAGATTGGCTATAAAATATTCATAACTTGGTAAAATTGGCTAGGATTTTGAGGACACCTAGATCTAAGCATAGGTTAAGGGTAACAAGTGCTAAATCATAGCTAATCACACCAGGGTAGAGGGATTTGAGGCTTGAAATTGGATTAAGTGTCAAGTATATCAGCAAACTGTTTCTACATATTGTTCTTTGTTCATCAGTAACTTTTTGTGCTTGCATTTGTTTGTCTAGTGTATGCCTTGTTGTTTTGTTGCTTGGACCTTATTTGTTTGCTGCTTGTGAGGATATTTGGCTATTTGGATTGCTTTGATCATAGCTTATAAGCTCACTGGCTTATTGGCTTATTTGTGCCAAAATACATCAAGTTTACCCAACTGGTAAGCTTTGATTCACAAGGTTTGCACTCAATCCTTGACCAGCAGGGTGAAAAACAAGTCTTTACACTTCATTAAGTCTGTCAACGCCTACTTTGTTCCTGTCAGCGTTTGATTTCAACTTATCAGCGTTTGACTTTTGGTCAAACTTGGTTTTCAGCTTATTTGAATATGTTTTGCTTATTGGTACATGCAACAACTTATCTTTTGTAATAGAAATCATTTTTCTCAGCTTAATATCAGTTCTGGAAGTTTACAAGTCTTTTGATTAAGCTTTTGCTAGAAAACTAGCTTATTTGGCTTTTTCAGCCAGCTTAATTGCTCCTACATCTTATTCTACTTGGCTTTTTGTGATTTTCTTGATTGATTATTCTTAGTTAAGCTATTTGTGAGCTTTTGCAACAAACTAGAGCTTCTGAGGTGCCTTATTTCTCAAACCCGACTATTTTGTCGTTTTGTGGAATTTTGCTTTTCTATTTTCTGGCTTATTGAGTGAGCTTATTGAAAATTTCTTTTGACAGATCTCTTAAGCATCCAAAAAGAGGGTTGTGTGTCAAATTAGAGCTTATGGCATTAGCTTATGGCTTAATGGGCTGAAAAGCCCAATAAGAATAAGCTTTGTGTTCAATAAGCTGTGATAAGCATATTTTCAGCTTTTGGGCCTTTAGAGTTTTGTTCTTAGATTTAAATTTTAAGTCAGATAGGGCTTTCAAGTCAATTGGGCCAAGTTTGACTTTTTGGGCCCAAAAGCCCATTTAGGTTGACTGAATTTGGATTTGGCCCATTTGAGGGCCCATTAGGGGTATTTTGGTAATTTAACTTTCATTTCCTGATTATTTAGGTTAAAATAAACTAGTTTGCAAGTTTTTAGAATTTTTTATAATTTTTGGATTTTTAATATTATTTTATTATTATTTTATTATTATTTTTAAAATTTTACATTTTCCAACTTTTTACATTTTTCATAGGTTAAATACATTAAAATAGGAATTTATCAACTTTTAGAATATTTTTATCACTTATAGATTAATTTTTATAATTATTTTAAGTTTTAATAGTTTTTAATTCATTTTAAATAGTTTTTATTAGTTTTAAAATTTATAAAAATAGTTTTTAATCTTTTTAGGTCATTTTAGAGGTTTATCAATTGAAAATTCTTTATTTTGGGCTTTTTGATAATTTATTTGATTTTTAGGGCTTTAATTAGCATTTAAAAATTGAATATTTAATTATTTAAAAGGTTTGAAAAAGTTTTGATAATTGGTAAACTCTTAGTTTATTATTTTTGATTTTTGGTGAATTTTTGGTAATTTTTAGAATTTATGTTATTTTTGGTGATTTTTAGGTTCTACGTCTTAATTTTCTAATAGTAATTTTGCGTTAATTTTTATTTTTACGACTTCGTCATTTTCTCTTCTAATCCCCTTCTAAACCAATCATTAATCACAAACATTTGGCAAGTTTTTCACACACATATACCTCCTTGGGAAACGAACTTACACACCATTAAGGGTCATTAGTGTTGATTTTTCCTAAAATCATCACTCGATACTTACCGCTCATTTACGCTCTTTTGTTTTCCTAAACAAGAGGTGTAAAATACTATAATCACTCCTCTACACTTATGACATTGTGCACGTTGATTAAATCAAGTTAAGGAGGAGACAACTAAAGTGATCAATTTCAAATGTGAGTATGAAGAATATTGAATCACGATAGTTGAGAGATAGGACCAGTATTGTGGATAACATGGGAGCACGGTTCTTCAAAGATTCCAAGAGTGCACTTATCCCTGTAATCACATCACCATACAAACACAAACAACCTATATAGCTCCCCCTACACTTAGGATGACAAACGGGAAAGGAGGATAGATACTCGGGTTGCCTCCAGAGGAGCGCTTGTTTTTGTTAACCAAGTCACGAGCCTGACTCGGTCCCGAACTAATTCATGGGAAACGTGGTGAGGGATGGAATCATCTCATGAGAGATGTCCTCACCAATGTACAATTTCAGACGCTGGCCATTCACCTTAAAATTAGGCCCATTTGGCTGAGAAAGCTCAATGGTGCCATAGGGAAAGACATTGGCGATGGTGAATGGACCAGACCAGCGGCTCTTCAACTTGCCCGATAAGATCTTCAACCGAGAGTTAAAAAGTAAGACTTGATCACCAACGTGGAACTCTTGGTTCTTAAGTTTAGCATCGTGGATAATCTTGGTCTTCTCCTTGTATATCAATGAGTTCTCGTAAGCTTCATTCCTCAATTCATGTAGCTCGTTGAGTTGAATCTTGCAAAGATCACCGGCTTTGTTGATGTCGAAGTTAGCCCACTTCAAGGCCCAGTATGCCTTATGTTCCAGCTCGATAGGGAGGTGGCATGCTTTTCCGTACACAAGACGATAAGGTGCACAACCAATCGGTGTCTTATAGGCGGTACGGAAAGCCCACAGAGCATCATCAAGTTTATCGGCCCACGAGGCACGATGCTCTCCCACAGTATGTTCCAAAATTCGCTTCAATCTACGGTTGAATATCTTGGCTTGACCGTTGGTTTGAGGATGGTAAGCGGTGGAAAGACGGTGATTGACACCATACTTAGCCATGACTCTTGCAAATTGATCATTGCCAAAATGAGTCCCGCGGTCACTGATTATAGCACGAGGAACACCGAATCGAGCAAACAGTTGTTTCAAGAAATTACAAACCACCCTTGCGTCGTTAGTGGGTAAAGCTTTGGCTTCAACCCATTTAGAAACGTATTTAACAGCGACAAGGATGTATTTGTTGCCTTTAGAAGAAGGGAATGGCCCCATAAAGTCGATGCCCCATACATCAAAGATTTCACATTCTTGTATGAAATTTTGAGGCATCTCATCTTTATGTGTGATCTTGCCTTGTCTTTGGCAATCATCACAGTTTTTAACCATTGCGTGAGCATCACGATAAATGGTGGGCCAATAAAATCCCGAGTCAAACACTTTTTTGGCGGTGTAGTTGGGACCAAAGTGACCACCGGTGGGTCCTTTATGGCAAGCCTTGAGAATGTCCAAAGCGGCCGGTCCGTCAACACATCGGCGAATAATCAAGTCAGCGCATTGTTTGAATAGAAAAGGGTCATCCCAAAAGTAGGTCTTGACATCATTCAAGAACTTTTTCTTTTGTTGGGATGTTAACCCTTTGATGAGAACACCACCCGCTAAGTAGTTTGCAATGTCGACAAACCACGGGGTGTCATCAAGATTGGCACTAATAGACATTAAGGTCTCAAGGGGAAAAGAGTCATTGATCTCTTTGTTCGGATGATCCCCTTGATATGGATCCTCAAGTCTACTTAGATGATCCGCGGCTAGGTTTTCAGCTCCCTTCTTGTCGCGAATTTCAATGTTGAATTCTTGAAGGAGTAAAACCCAGCGAAGAAGTCTTGGCTTAGAGTCGTTCTTAGTCATCAAGTACTTCAACGCGGAATGGTCCATGTATACGATGGTGGTGGATAAAACAAGATAGGGGCGAAATTTTTCAAAAGCATAGACAACAGCTAAAAGCTCTTTTTCGGTTGTCGTATAATGCAATTGAGCCCCCGTCATTGTTTTGCTAGCATAGTGGATTGGTTGGAAGTGTTTGTTGATCCTTTGTCCCAAAACCGCACCAATAGCAACGTCGCTAGCATCGCACATCAACTCAAAGGGTAGCTCCCAATTAGGGGTAACCAAGACCGGTGCCTTAGTTAGCTTATCCTTAAGAAGATTGAAGGCTTCTATACACTCTTTAGAAAAGATAAAAGGAGTATCTTTTTCCAAGAGGTGGGTCATCGGGCGAGCGATTTTAGAGAAATCCTGAATGAATCGACGATAAAAGCCCGCATGACCCAGAAAACTTCTCACACCCTTCACGGTTAAAGGTGGAGGTAATTTGGCTATGACATCCACTTTAGCACGATCGACTTCAAGACCGGCTTTTGAGAATTTGTGTCCTAACACAATGCCTTCTTTTACCATAAAATGGCATTTTTCCCAATTCAGAACAAGGCGAGTGACTTCGCACCGCTTAAGCATACGTTCTAAATTGGCAAGGCAAGAAGAGAAGGAATCCCCAAAGACCGAGAAATCATCCATGAAGACTTCCATGGTTTGCTCAACCATGTCATGGAAGATAGCCAACATGCACCGTTGGAAAGTCCCGGGGGCATTGCATAAGCCAAAAGGCATTCTTTTGTAGGCAAATGTGCCATAGGGACAGGTGAATGTTGTCTTCTCTTGATCTTGGGGATCGATGGGTATTTGGAAATAACCCGAGAAACCATCTAGAAAGCAGTAATATTCATTACCCGCTAAACGTTCAAGCATTTGGTCCGTAAAAGGAAGAGGGAAATGATCCTTTCTCGTGGCATCATTGAGTTTGCGGTAGTCTATACAATCTCTCCACCCAGTAACGAGACGTGTAGGAATCAACTCGTTGTTTTGATTGGGCACAACGGTGATTCCGCCTTTCTTAGGCACACAATGGATTGGACTAACCCATGGTGAATCCGAGATAGGATAAATCATGCCCGCATCAAGAAGTTTGATAACCTCTTTTTTGATAACGTCATGGATTTTAGGATTCACCCTTCGTTGGCTTTGAATTGTGGGCTTAAAGTCGTCCTCCATGAGAATTTTATGTGTGCAAAAGTGAGGATCAATTCCGCGAATATCAGAGATTTTCCAAGCGATAGCTCTTTTATGTTTCTTGAGAACTTCAATGAGACGAGTTTTCTCATCGGCTTTTAAGTCCTTAGCAATGATAACGGGAAGTTGATCAATGCCTTCTAAGAAAACATACTCGAGATGAGGAGGTAGGTCCTTAAGCTCAAGAGTAGGAGGATCCTCAATAGATGGTGTAACTAACGATGGATCATCATTAGTCACCTCTTTAGGAGAAGGAGGAGAAAACGGGTCATCATTGAGAAGTTTCTCAATAGTACGAATGTCTTCATCCCAATCGGTGGGAGAATCATCATACTTAAGATCGAGAGGACCCAAACTAGCTTCAAAATCATCCAAGTCACTTTCTCCAAAAGGAGTCAATGACGGAGCAATTGAGGCGACGGTCTCAACATTGGGTAGAGAAGAGAGAGTACTTTTGCAAGCATCATGAAAGTGTTCTTCACAAGCCTCATCGAGAACATCAATAGCATTAACACTCTCATATGAATAAGGTTGCTTAGAAATCTTACCCATGTTGAAGACAGTTTTATCGTCACCAACTCTCATGATTATCTCGCCCGCGGCTACATCAATGAGAGTGCGACCGGTCCTCAAGAAGGGACGTCCAACGATTAATGGAACACGAGGATCCATCTCGTAGTAAACGACAACAAAATCCGCCGGGAAGGTGAATTTGTCAACGCCGAGAAGGTGAATTTGTCAACGCCCACTGGATAAGCAACCGCACGATTGGCTAATTCCAAAGTCATTTTGGTGGGGACTAGCTCGGGGAGAGATAATTGCTTCCAAACACTTAAAGGCATTAAGTTTATACTGGCACCTAGATCGGCTAGGGCCATGCAATTCTCTACTCCCGGAAGTTGCAAGGAATTAAGAAGCGACCCGGATCACCAAGTTTGGTGGGCAATTTCCTTAAGAGAACGGCGGAGCAATTCTCTGAGCAATGTCAAGAAGCTTCTCCTTGTCACTAAGAATATCTTTAAACATCTTCTCGTATTTAGGCATGTGAGCGAGAGCCTCGGCAAAGAAGATGTTAAAATTCAATTGTTTAAACATTTTAAGAAAGTTTGAAACTTGAATATCATCCTTTCTCTTTTGCTTCTCTTTCCTCAACCTTGAAGGATAAGGTATATCGGATGAAGAGGAAGGCTTTAGGGGAGTAGGATCACTCACAACCGCGGGTGGTGGGGGAATAGAGGTAGAAGGCAAAGGAGGTGAGGAAAGTTGCTCTTTTTCCTTGTTCACAATCACTGGTGGAGGTGTAGGAAGCTCGGGTTCCGTATAACCTTTTCCACTACGAGTGGTGATTGCTTTCATCTCCCCTCTTGGATTCGCAACGGTGTTACTCAGAAGAGTACCCGAATAAGAGGGTTGATTACCTTGGAAGAGCGAACCGATTATATCACGTATGTTATCCGCTTGAGTGCTGAAAGAGTCTCTCATGTCTGCACGAATATCATTGCTTTGTTTCACCATGTCATTCCTTAGCTCGGCTCGAATATCGCTCCCTTGTTTCGCCATGTCATTCTTCAAGTTGACGAATTGACTCTGAAGATTCGTCACCATCTCTCTATTAGTCCTCATGAACGTCTCGACGTCTTGATTTAATGCCATCGGTTTATTGAGAGGTGGAGCTTGGTAAGCTTGAGAATTTCCTTGAGGTGGGCATGGGTTCCTTTGGGATTGATTTTGATTGTTAGCACGAGGTTGGGATTGGTTGTTTCGGTTATAACTTTGTTGTTGGTTTTGGTTTGGAGGAGGAAAACCGGGTGGAGCAAGATAGTTGTTTGAACGATAACTTAGCAAGCTACAGTCTCCTTGAGGACGAGCTTGATAGCCTCCCGTGGGATAAGTACCGTATGCCGCGTTAACGTTTTTAGAAAAATTGCCTTGAGTAGAAGGACAATCATTGTTGGAATGAGGACCACCACATGTGTCACAAGAAATAGCAACGACTTTAGCTTGTTGAGTTTGGTTAGAAGCCAAAATTTGCATACTTTTGCTAATATCAAGAAAAGCACGTTCCATGACGGACATGTCGGTGGTGGAAGAAGTAGATGAAACATTGACTCTCGGATTAGATCTTGAGGATGCGGATGAATCCCAATTCTTGTGGTGAGTAGTCATGTTTTCAATCAACTCTCTACACTCCTCCGGTCTCCTTTTCATAAAAGTACCACCGGCGGCGGCGTTGATCGTGTCACGATCACGAAAAGTGAGACCATTGTAGAAAGTATCAATGAGAGTGACGGGGAGCATGTTGTGATTTGGACAACGGTCGATCAAATCATTGTATCGTTCCCAAGCATCAAAGAGTGATTCATCATTGTCTTGCATGAATCCACTAATTTGGTTACGAAGGCTCGTGACCATGGATGGTGGGAAGTAGCGCGACAAAAAGCGTTGAGTCATGTCGTCCCAAGTATGAATAGAATTCTTTGGGAGACGGTCAAACCATTTTTCGGCATGGTGAGAAAGCGAGTGGGGAAATAGTTGAAGGCGAAGGTCATCCATAGAAACGCCGGAGGACTTCATGCTTTGGGTGATAGTAATGAATTTGTCGAGGTGTTTGATGGCATCATCATCCGAAATTCCGCGAAATGGGTTAGTTTGCACTTGTTGGATCATGTGATGCTTCAACAAAAACTCCTGAGCCGTGATATGCATCGGCGCAATCGGGCCTCCACGTCCGTTCATCGTAGGTTGGCATAGCTCCTCCATGGTTCGTAGGTCGGGTAAGGGTGGATTATTCATGTTGGGGTAGGGTGGATTATTATTGTTGGCGAGGGGTGGATTATTATTATTGTTGTGTACACCGGCCATGTCTAAATCTTCGAGAGTCTCGGGCTCTGAATAAGACGTTGATCGAGTACACATACACTAAAAAGAAAATGCAAGAGAAAATATTTTTGGTTTTTATAGGTTTTTAATGTTTTTGTATTTTTTTTGAAATTTTTTTATTTTTATAGGTTTTTGAAAATTTTTGCTTGAAAATAACGTTCCCGAAAGAACGGATCCCAAAATCCAATTTTTCTCACAAGAAACCGTTGATCCTTACGAAAAGAGCCGGCAGTGGCGCCATTTTAATAAATGATTTTTGGTTAGTTAATAAAAAGGTTTGTTGCAAGATCTTTCTTTGTGTTGCTCGTACCCAATTGTATATGTCGTTGTTTCGTTCTCGGTATCTTCTCGAATCGATCACGGTTCAAAGTGGAATTGTTGTTCTTGGTAACTAAAAAGGGGGAGCTTTGATCTATCTACTTCAACGATAAATGCGAGAAGTAATAAAATTAAAATAAAAGCAATTACTAAAAATAAAACTTGAATTAAAATTAAACAGTAAAGTACCTAAACTTGGAAAAACAGCTGATGCGGAATGTTATGCTTGATCCGGAATATATGGAATATATGGCTCATTCGGAATAAATCAACTCATGCGGAATAACCTAAAAAACTGATTCATTCGGAATAATTAACACCACCTTCATTCGGAATAATAGTTGACCCGGAATATTTGCTTGATACGGAATGTTAGCTTGACTCGGAATAAATATGGTTGATCCGGAATGTAGTTGTTGATTCGGAATAAAATTCTATCCGGAATAAATGGCCTTCAAGCAGAATATTGATTCATGCGGAATATTGGCCTTCGTTCGGAATAACCTTTGATCCGGAACAATGTGATTACTCGGAATAACTTAAACAATAACCTTTATTCGGAATAACTACTCATCCGGAATATTGATTATTCCAGATGAACAAGCTGATTCGGAATTATTTTTTTACTCGGAATAAAACTTGATCCGGAATATAAGAGTTGATCCGGAATATTAGATATTCCGAACCAAATAGCTTGATCCTGAATAAAATCACAAAACCCTTGATCCGGAATATGATGTTGATCCGGAATCTGGGCAAGTTCAAAAACGCAAAGAACAGGGGAATGTTAAATATCACGATTTTAACCCAAAATCCACTAAGTTTTTAATCAAAACTTAAACCAATTTAACCACTAATCATTTACCTATGATAAATATCAATCCAAAACAACAAAAACTCAAAACCCACTTACTTTTTAAGATCAAACCCAATAAAATGAAACTTTAGAACTTTGAATCAACAAGAGAAGAAAGAAAGATTAAATGGAAACTTGTATTAATGAATAAGATTCAAACAAACAAAATGGAAAGATTAACTTACGAGATTCTTGAATTCAAAAGACAAATGAAAAATCACCAAACACCCTAATGGTGTTGGTGATGCTACGAAATAGGAGAAAAACAAACAGAAAGAAAAAACTGGTCTCTAAAATGTGAATAGGAGGAGTATTTATAGGCTTCCTCTTTGGTTGGTGAGTGGGCTTTCTCCCTTTCTTTTTGTCTTCTCGTCTTTTCAGAAAAGTAGACGTTTTTTTATTTCGATTCGGGATTTGTCGACGAATAAATTCAACTCGTCTTTCATTTAAAAGACTTGAGTTCTTCGACATATGTAAATCTTCCCTCTTTGGTCCTTTTCTTCGATAAATCTTCAAATAGGCCCATCGACTTCAAATCTTTTTCATCTCTTGGATTATAGACTTCGTCTTTTCGTCTTTTTCTTCGATAAAACCCGTGCAATCCCATTTTTCTTCAATATTTATCCGGTTGGCTCTAAAAACACAACAAACACACAAACCACGCATAATTCCAAACAAATGACATTAATTACGCGTTTTGGTCTTGTTTTAGCAAGAAATAAGTGGTAAAAGGATGGGCGTTTTCACACCTATCAAGCGTTCACGCGTCCTGTGCATGGTTGGCCAGTAATACCCACTGCGCAATGTTGTTGCCACCACGGACCTTGGTCCTGCGTGCATGCCGCATGATCCCTCGTGGATTTAACTTATGACATATTGCGCTTGGCGCGACCCTACACATCTTAGCCATGGCTGAAGAAATGATCGTTTGTAAAGAACCTCGTCTCTGACTTCAAATTTCCTCGAACGTCTTCATATTCGCCGCGCTTTGATTTTATCATGCGGGAGCGAACCTTTTGTCAAATAGTCCACAATCGGTGTCATCCATGTAGGAACTTCTTCCTCTGCTACCGATATGACCTCTTGCTCTTTTATTAACTTGTCTTTAAAGATCTCTACCAGGACCTGCTTTGATAAGTGCGCAAAGCTGGTGGACGCTATTTTTCTAAGTGCGTCTGCTTTCTAGTTCTCCCCCTGGGTACTTGGCGTATATGGAACTCGTCGAATCCTTCAATCAACATCTTGGCTTATTGCAAGTATTGCACCATATTATCTTCTTTCGCCTCATGTTCGCCAAGTATGTGATTTGCTACCAGTCGAGAATCTATGTTTGCTTCGAGATTACGCACACCCATTCGTGCTACAATTCTTAGCCATGCTATTAGCGCCTCATACTCTACCTCATTATTTGTTGTTGTGAACTCAAAACGTAATGCGTATGTGAATTCCATTCCTTTGGGATTGATGAGTATGAGCCCCACGCCAGATCCATCAGTGCAAGAGGACCCATAAGTGAATAAGATCCGCGGGCTTTGGTCTTCTTCCCTTTGATCTAGCCCCTAAACGACCTCTTCTGGTTTTTCAATGATGAAATCTGCCATGATTTTTCCTTTTACGACATTGCGCGGTCTGTAGGTAATGTTGTGTTCCCCTAGTAGAACACTCCACTTTTGGATTCTACCTGCGACCTCTGGTTTTGATATTACCTGCTTTATGGGGGAAGGTGTAGTCTCGGCCTTCGCAGATGACTTCTCCTGGTCATCACTGGTAAATGGAAACAATGGTTAGACGGATATAAGGGGGTGTAAAGGTTGGCAGATAACAAAAAAAAGTGTTTACCTTAGAATTATGGTGGTAGGAGGAGTACATGGGGGAGTCCTCGCGAGATTCTCCTCAAAATCTTCCTCGGTCGTGCGCACTTCTGCCCATTAGGGCCCATACTCTAAACGTGTGGCTTTGCGCGACGAGGCTGAGGGGCTCCTTTGCCTTTTCCCCAAGGCAGAGTTCTCCTCTTCCTCGAGTTCTTTCGCGGCCTTCTCAGTGTCCTCGGAAATATTATCTGACGACAGTGAGGAGCTGAGGAAAGGCGGTGGTTGCTGTTGCGCTGGTGGTTGTTGTTGTGGTTGTTGCACCGGTGGTGGTGGTGGCTGGTCCGCGCCGGTATCGTCATTCTCTTGGGCGGCGGAAGGCTCCCCAACTTCCAGATCGATGGTATTCTTTTGTGCACGTTCCTTGAGAGACTCTTCATTTTCCCTCTCAGGGCGAGAGTAGACCATCAAATCTTCTGGGAAGGCACCGCAAACGAGGTCAAGAATATACATAGCTGCACATACAACAAATAGACAAACAGGAAAATGAATTTTAGTTTTTTTGGCACAAGATGGTACTTACAAAATGCTACAATGAAGGCGGGAAGAACCACTAACCCTGGCCACTCCGGGTGCGGAAGACATGTATCTTATGCGCGCCACAGATAACTGCGCGACTTAGGCCAAGAGTGACAAACACACTCTCCGGATACGATTGTACGGGAATGCGATTGTTGCTCAGGGTCTCCGCGTCCTCAGAGTTGTAGGAGTTACGGCCAGGTAAAGGGTCCTTACTCACCATTCCAGGGGTCAAAAAGTGGAAGTGAAAAGGAAAGGCGGCATCATCAACCCAGAAGAATCTATCATTCCAATCCTTTAAGGAGGCTATTTTACCATCGTAGCGCCGCATCCCGCCCTTTCGCTTAGCGAAGGATACCCAACCATTGGCTAGTTGCCATTGGTAGAATACGCGGAATC
This sequence comes from Glebionis coronaria, assembly GCA_025667525.1. Classification (NCBI taxonomy): domain Eukaryota; kingdom Viridiplantae; phylum Streptophyta; class Magnoliopsida; order Asterales; family Asteraceae; genus Glebionis; species Glebionis coronaria. The sequence continues at coordinate 557,876 of JANFOE010001065.1, read as the reverse complement.
GGTCTATGGTGGGTTCTATATCTAGGGTGCGACAGTTAATTTCGAAATTTGAAACCTTGGCCGCCTCTATACAATGCAACTGAGAGACGTGGGTCTCGTAATGCATCAGCACACTGACAAGGAAGCGATACATGGGTATACGCTGGTTTGCGTAATCAAAAAACCGGGTGTACACCCTTATATTTCCTGCTAGAGCCTGGCTTATATTGTGTCGAGGGTTAGGAATTTTTGGGTGCAGATAATTGGGTATGTAGTAATCAGTGGTGAATTGATCTAGCTCCCCTATTGTCAAGATTGACGTGACATCGGATAACTGTCTCACCATGGTGGCGTATATAAAATAAGGTGGCCGCAAAGATTACCTTAGAGAAGATCTGGTAGCGATGGTGTGTTTTGAAGACGTTAATGGAAGTTTGAAAGGTTGGAAGTACGTAAACAGTCAAAAGGGGGCATTAAGGGTATATATATACCTACTGATTTACTGTTCATGGTTAGATATGTGCCACTGTTACCCACTTGCTAGATCCAATGGTGGAAGATGAAGGGGTAACTATGATGTGGCAGGCGCTTTTCCCGGGTATCGAGAAGGTTAGTTAAAAGGGGGGAGGCATGTCTTCTTGGCGGGAATGTTTGAAATCGTTGAATAACATTTTTTATAATTATCCCAATCAAGTGATAAATCCCCCGTCATCTTTATGCTCCTAAATGATGCTTAGTCCATGTTCAAATAATCTTGCTAAATAACCTGGGAAAAACATGTTTAAAACAGTCAACATAAAGTTGGTGAATTCATAGAGTTTTGTAAAATCATAGTTTAGGATTTTAAGTTGTCCTACATGATGTTGTTCAGTATTTGATATAAAAGTCAAATTTCAAGTTTCCAATTAGCCTATTCCTTAATGTACTAAGCAGTATAAATTCAAGTTTAGTCAGTTTTATTAAGCAGTGCAATATTAGGTCTAGTATTTTCTATATTTCCATTTCAGTATTTACTAAGCAGTGTAAAATAATCAAGTTTAGTATATCTAATACTACCATTACAGTATTTTACTAAGTGATGTAAAATAATTAAGTTTAGCATATCCAATATTTCCATTATAGTATTTTACTAGGTAGTGTAAAATAATCAAGTTTAGTATATTCAATATTACGATTACAGTATTTTACTATATAGCGTAAAATAATCAGGTTTAGTAAGTTTTACAAGGCAGTGTAAAGTAACCAAGTTTAGCATTTCCAATCTTTTCATTTCAGGATTTCACTAAGTAGTATATGACTAAGCTTAGTAATGCAAACCTTACAAATAGTAGTAATGCACAAAGCATATACACAAAAATAATTACATTTTCTATTAATCGAAACTGAAGCTTAATCTTCCATAGTTCTCAACAGATGAGAATGTAGCATCCTACAAAAAGACACCCAAACCTAGTTCTAACATGGTATACATCTTTTGACCCGGCCAAGGCACAGTGAGCATGACTCACCCAGATGAGTATGGTCAATCCCAAATAGATCTATTTATAACATTCGGGTAATTTCCCCACAATTTAACAGTTTCTATAATAGGCAATCGTAATTAAGAGTATCATTCAATTTGCATTCTATAAATATCTATCCTATTGTTTAAACAGATTACAGTTCACTTTAAGTTCTATAAATTAAATATATATCAATCATATTTTCAAAACAGGTTACAGTTTAATTTACATTCTACAATTAGATTATAGTCATATTATCAAAACAGGTTGCAGTCATTTAATAGCATGTCTCCCCCTCGCGGGTTTGAAAAATCATAGAAAGATTTAAAATGCAAGGCTATGAACTCACCTGCATAATACAGCTCGAGGATGATCAAGTACAATCACAAAGCACATAGTACATCCAATACCTAAGTAATTAAGTACGTCTCAGTACATGCATAAATAATAAATGCATGCAGTCTAATTGGTCATACGTTTATTCTTGTTATCACGGTATTTTTAATTAATACTTTTATAATGATTGTTAAGTGTGCATGTTGTTTATCCATCGTTTCCGTGTATTTCTGATGTTTACAAAACATGTATGATATTGTTGTCCTTAAAAATAAATTATTAAATTTATTTAATAAGTTATTGTGTTTCCAAAAATAATTAATAAACTATTATTAATTAAATCTTGATTTACAAAATATCTTTTGTTGATAAAAATTTTATATTTTTATTCTAAAACTATTAAAGTAGTTTTTGTGTACCAATAGTGGCTAATAAAGCTAACAGTGGGTACTTTATAAAACAGTGGGAATAACATGAAAAAAGTGGGTAGGTTAGTCTAACAGTGGTAAGTTTTAAACAATCAGTGGAAACTGTCAAAGCTAACAGTGGGAACTGTTTAAAGCTAGCAGTGGGAACTGTTAAGCTTAGAAGTGGGAACTGTAAAGCAAACAGTGGGAACTGTTAGGCTTAACAGTGGGAACTTTGTTGATATAGTAACTAGCAGTGGTAAGTTAGTTTGTATGATATTAATGGTGGTAACATGTAGAGGTCAGTATATACTACATAACTAACGGTAGGAAGATTACAACTAACGGTGGGAAAACTACATGCAAGTCTATATTACAACAAGGCATACCCCTAACGCTATATACATCTTGGCAGCCTTTCGAGCACTCGTCATCAGCAGTCCCAAACGCCTCCTAAGCATGTTGTTAATCCGAAACAACCCCTTAAACCCTGCATGCAGTCCCAAACAGTCCTTTAAGCCTTCTGCAGTCCTAAACACCCCCTTATCAGCATATCCAAACGCCCCCGAAGCTGCTTAACAGTAGATCTTCGATCCAAACGCCATGCATGTCGTCCTATTAGCAGATCCAAGCAGATCCTTACGGATCTAGGCTAATCCAATGCTCCCTTATTAGTTTCTTTGCCTAAAACCAAACACCCCCTTAATGCGGCTGTTAATCCGCAAACCCAAACACCCCTGGCCGAATATAAATCTGAAACGAACACCTCTGATGGTGGCTGTTGTTCGGGATTTGATGGTGGCAGCTGATGGTCAGTTGGTGAAGATGATGACGGGGTTGTGGTGGATCTAGGTGGTTCGTGGCTGAGACCACGTTTATGGTGGTGGCAGCAGCGTGGTACCACCATGGTTGTGGTGGTAGCTTCTTCCAAATAGGAGGGTAGCATCAGGGTCTTCATTGGTGGCGGCTAGGGATGGTGGCTGCATGGCTAGGTGCCACGAAATGGTGGTGGTGGTTGGAGGCCACGGCTGATGATGATGGTGAAGCCGTGATGGTGATGACGCGGCGGCTGGTGGTGATGGCAGTGAGAAGGGTGGCGGCTGCATGGCTAGGTGCCATGAAATGGTGGTGGCAGCAGCCTTGAGGGTGGCGGCTTGGGCATGGGTGGTGATGATATGCTTAGATCTATCATATCTATATATTAAAGGTGGCGGCCGAAGTTTATGGTGGCCGGAATATGGCCAGAGAATGGCGGCTGCCATGGAGGAGGAAGAAGCATATGTGTGTAATATTAGGGTTAGGGTTTGTGAAGAAATGAGGGGAAGAAACCCTAATCACACATATATATACCCATTAAAAGTTATAAACCTATTTACCAAGTTTATAATAGTTGAGGGCTTAAGTTGCAATTATTTTATAGGGCCAAAAGTGTAACTTTCTTTATATGTTAGTTAATAAACGTTTCTGAGCTCGTTTACATCTTATAAAGTTCGATTCGTTCCACGAAAATCGCATCGTTGATTTTAAAATCATTTTTCCAATAAAATGTAGTATTGATGTGTGTGGATGTGTATAGTGATAATTTGATACGTTATAGGGTAAATTAGAAAATTACCTTTAGGAAAAAGTAATAGTCTAATAATACCAATGACGAATTCAATTAAACACGTAAGTGAGTCGAGTTCGTTGTACACGAAGATCTTATGAATTTGAGACGTTTTGTTTTGATATGGACAATCGATTTGAATTGGATTTCGGTTTTTAAACTACAAAAATCTACAAATTTTAAACTATTTATTATTATCCTAAAGTGCATGAATCGTTAACCCCGCTATTATTAAAATCTAAAAACAATTAATTATTTAAAAATAAAACTAATTAAAAATTAAACTATTTAATAATCTATTAAAATAAATTTACTAAATAACTTTAAATCTATTTAAAAATCTAATTAAACTTTTTAAAACTAATATACCTTATTTAAAAAATACTTTAAAACAAATCTACTTAAAAACTATTTTATTTTAATTATTAAAGTCTAATTAAAAATTAACTAATTAATCTTTTAAATAAAAAACATTTTTTTTTTATTTTTTTTTTTAAAAAATTTATAAAAAATGAATTAAAACAAACTAAATTATATTCGTTTATGAGAACATGTATTCAAAACTTCTAAATAAAATTAACAGCCCAATTTTACAAACGTATATAAAACGTTCAAAGTAGAAGTTAACAAAACAGAACGCTAGCCCAGATGGACAAGGCGCATGAGCTATGAAAGGCAGGTCTCGAGTTCGAGACCTGCAAGTGAAAAATCTTTGGTTTTATTTTTTTGACAACAAATTACAATTCCAATCAAATAATTATACAAAGCAACTTAATAAAACTGAATCTATAAAATTAAAATAACGTAGGCCAGTAAAATAACAAACAGATACGAATTCAACTTCTAACAATAGATCTCAAATACATCATAATATAACAGTAAAAAAAAGGCAGTAAATCAATAATGTCCTAAACAAATCCTAAACTCTAATACGAACTCTAAACAGACTGAATGAATTAACAGTTAAACAAGTCCTAAACATCTAAAATAAAGCAGGCAAAAATCAAGTTCACAGCAAGTATCATAGATACAAATCAATAAAAGCTCAGCAAACAAAAGATCATAAAGAACAACATAAAACATGAACTAATGCAAATTAGGGAGCAAAAGATTGCAGCAACAGCTACATTCTAAACAGAAAGGGAAACTCAAAATCAACTACAAACTTATCCGTGAAATATAAATTACCAATCTCAACGCAGAAACAGTTTATTCGATTACATATTACTACATTATCTATCATATAATACCACAAAATTCATCAAAGTATAAAAAAAATCTGCAAAGTACTCCTAAACAGTAGATCTAAAATTCAGATTTAAAGACGGCAGACTTCAAGAGCTTATAAAACGGTAAAAGGATTAACCAAATCAGTAAATAATTTCACTAAAAAGAATTCAAACTCTCATAATCTAACTATAATCTAACAAATTCAGTCAAAGAATCAGTCTATAGCAGATTTATCCTAAAATTCTCACAAGCATACTTTATATATCAGATTTCATAACATTCAATAAAAAAACAACATCATAAAACCAGACCACATCAGCAGTCATATTAAATCTTGTAAAAGCTATTATATCAAGTCTAAATATGCTACAGGAACACGATAACAAAAACGCAACAATCTTAATTAACCAAAAATCTACAGCAGCTATGAGACAGTCATATATTACGTAGCATTGAGTGAACGCACAGTCCCGGAACTAGAGGACTCAAATAAACAGCACTAAAAGGAAATCAGACACATCAATTCCAAATAAAACAATTATGGAGCTAAAATTAAACTAATACTGATCACAACCAGCAATCCACATCAGATTCATATTCATAAACTATTTTAAACAGTTTAATCTAAGAACGAATTAAATTAAAATGGTAAAGAACCTTTTGTAGATAGCCGTTGAGGTGAAGCGCGGCGCTGAGCTGGCTTAATGCTTCGACTCGACTTCAAAACACTAACGTAACGTCCAGCATCAAATTACAATTCTAAGAGCTATGAATAATCATTCATCCAGTAGGGATGAATGTTTAATCCCTCTTTATTATAATTTCAAGGTTACGAATATATGGTTTATTTTAAATAAACAAAAACTTGAGAAATTCGTAACGTAACTTCAACAACACTTATCAACATTAATTTGCAGAAAAATAAGAACAGTTCATAAAAAATACGATTTCATTAATTCATAAAGCATTACAAAGTTATAGAAAGGAGAAATACAATTTCATTAAGCTAATTTATTCTACTCCTAACACTAAAAAATTACACTAAAGAGGAAGATAAAAATTACTGATTTGGGAGTGGGGTTTTTATAAGGGACGAGAGGGTGTGGGTTGTTGAAGTAGGTTGATCCTGAGCCATTAGATCATCTTTCCCCTTTCTCTTTCTTGGTTGTTTCGATCCAACGATTGAGATGCACCCTTGTGCCCACGGATTGCCACCGTGGCACAAGGTGTGTTAGTTTCTTGCTGAAGTGGAGGGATTTCATTGGTTCTCTGATTGATTGACAAGTAATTGACCAATAGGGAGATAGCAGTGACGCGCTTCGATGCCACGTGGGAACCTTGTTCTTGGAATCTTTGTGTAGCTCACGCGCTTCTCTCCCCTGAATACTCTGAAATTCCTGCGTGAATTGAACTCGCGTCCTGATTTGAAGAAACCCCTAAAAATTAGGGTTCTTCAATGGTGGAGAGTTCTTCCCCATTTTTCTTTCCTCTCGTCTGTTTTTCTTTTCTCTCTTCATTATTTTCTTCGTTTGTTTCTTTGTTTTATTTTGACTGACTGCTTTGACTCCCAAAAGAGTATATAACTTTCTATCCATCTTTATTTTTTTACTTGGGCTGGGGCCAAATCTTAAGTACATTCCACCCGTCCCATTGTTAGTAATTTTGGACCTTGATTTGCACCTTTTGACCCAAAAGTAAATAAACCATTTCCAATATTGGGCTTTTGTACAAAAGTAAATCATTTTTCCAATATTGGGCTTTAAGGCCCAATAAGTAAATGTGGGTCCCACTTTGTCCAATTTACTTTTATAAACTCTAATAAACGACTTGTCATTTGGCTTCCTCGATCTTTTTCATCAATCTCGTGTTGGTTTTTGTCGGTTTTTCGCGAACTTCGGTACCTACACACATGAAACGAAAACAAACATATACAAAGCATTTTCCATTGATTTTATGCAATTGTTGTTCGTTTTAAGATACAATTGATATGAGTAAAATCACTCATATCAAGTATTTATATGTCTTATAGTATAAATAAAGTGTTCGTTGGTTTAAACGATGATTTATTATCGTATATTATTTTAATAAGAAAAGTATCGTTTAAACAAAATATTTCTCGTTTACTCTCTCCGTACATTGTTAAAATAAAATATTAAATAATTTAATAAATCATTTTATCATGTATCCGTTGATAATAATTTATGTAATTAAATTATTAAATTGTCAGTACGCAGATTGTTTGACCTTTGTCTTATTTTCAAATCCGATAATTGTTTTATTCCTTCAAAATAGGTTTTGAAGTATATTTCATTATTATTTAATGAACGAAAAATCTCGGGTTTTACACAATTTATATTACCTTGTGATTTTTCCGAGATTGAGGGATGTTTAGCACTTGCCGACTTAGGTGCTAGCATCAATCTCATGCCTCATTCTCTTTGGAAATTGATGAGATTGCCTTGCCTTACCCCAAAGAACATGACAATCGAGCTAGCGAATTGTACGCCATTGAAACCAATTGGAATAGCCATGGATGTCTACGTTAAAATAGGAACGTTTATTTTTACCGCGGATTTCGTCATTTTCGATTACGAGTGCGATCCTAAATGTCCCATTATTTTAGGTCGTCCCTTTTTATCGACGGCTCGAGCCGTAATCGACGTTCACGGTGGAAAATTAACGATGTCGTATGGGGAGGAGAAATGGACTTTTTCACGAGTAGATCCCAAATTTCTAATGATCATGATAAAATCAAATCTGCAAATTCTAATGATTTCAAAATGTTAACTTTGGCGGAAAATATGAGGCTTGACGCTTCTTTTGAAAGAATTAAAATTAACAGTTTTAAAGATAACGATTTTAAAGACAATGAATATGTTTACTTAATTCAAAAGGGTATTCGTAAATTTATGGATGAAAAATCGTTGTGGGATTTATTCGGTGAAACAAATGAAACACCAATTCCGAAGGACGATGTTAGTGCCAGCACGACAATGACAAAAATGGACTCGTCTTCACAACCTTCGAAGGACCAGTCTTTGAGGCATCGACTTCCAAATCTTTTGAAGTGCCTCCATTATCTAGCCCAAAATCCGTTGAGGCTAATGGTTTTATCGATCTCGATCCAATGGTCATAGAAAGGTCACCTAAGCGTAGTCACTTGACTTGTCAGACCATGGTTGTGAGTTCTCACATCGACACTTTCTTTGACGAGGAAGACGAGAGCGATTTTGCCGAACTCGTTCACATACTCCAAAATCCACAAGAGATATTTGATTCTCCTAAGAGTTCAACATGTGGTGAGTATGATGCTTTTGTCTTCGAGCCCGAGATCGAGGAAATAATCAAACAAGAGCTAGCTCTTTTACCTCCACTTCCACCTACGAGTGAGGTCGATTTTTCCAACGTCGAGGCCGAACTTGATGAGTTGGAATGTCTAGATTTAATGATGACGAACCAAATCGCGTACTTCAAAATCCCATTCTCGATGAGCTACCTAATCAACGCTCCTCAAATGAGAATGAAGTATACCACATTCGTGAGGATCTAACTTATCAACGATCCCCACTAATTAATGATGGTTTTGTGCTTGATCGCGATCTTTTCGAGAGAGTTTCTAAAATCATTAACGAAGGGAATGACAAACCTTGGTTTGATAAGCCTATCTACGATGAAGAAATCGAAGAGATTGACGTTCATAAGGATGATGAATATGTAGACCCCGAGGGGGCGGTGTTCTTAATCGATCATCGTTTTGAGAGTTTGTACAACCCACCCCCTCCCACCAATGACTTAAATGTGAGAATTTTAAGCGCGACTAATTTTGAACTAGATACGCCAAATATTTTTGACATAATTAAATCGGGTTTTCATAAAGAGTTTTTAAACGATGAAAAAGGAAAGGATTTTAAATTTAATTTAAATGAATTTTCTACATGTCTAACTCCGTCATCACTACGTTTAATGAGTGCTACAAGCTCGTCTACTCCTTTTGACGATGCTTCGTGTGGATCTAGTGTGGGGGAAGCCCCTTATGTTTCCTCACATTTCTCCATTGAGGACGAGATCTTCGATCCCGGAATTACTTGTAAAGGGAAATCTCGGTCTTCCACCGATGCAATGAATGGAAAATATATTCATTTGCAAGGTGTGAGTCTACCTCGGCTAGCTCATTGTGTTGTCCGACCCATTGCCCCACCTTTCTACTTCTCATCTATTTCTTCAAACCCTTTGGGTTTTTGGCACGTGTTGAAGTGGCATTGGTTCGTTTATCCCATGAAAACGAGGACGCCATCTTCGATCCTGGTATTTTGCATCATCAAAGGACTTAGTCCTTAGTACCGGTTTCTTTGGGCATTGTTTATCATGTAAGCCCCACCAAAAATGACCATACCATGATAGTCCCTAAATGATCACATTTATGGGGATTCTAGTCGAGCTCTTGAATCGGTTATCAAAAACGAGGTGCCTCGTGGGGGAGTTCCCATGTTTATCCTTGTACATATTATCGCTTTCATAGTTAACGTAACGAGGGGACTTGTTCTCTTCCAACCTTCGTTTCGTGGTTGTTTGTGATTGTGATTCATTATGTTCATCGTCATCATTGAAGCCTCTTGTGTTCGTTTTACGTAGCACTCGAGCTTCGATCGTTGCCTTTGGAGATTCCGATATCCGATGATATCCTTTTATGTTCTAATGTTTATCTTATTAGCATAATTCATAAACGACTTTTAGGTTATTCGTTTTACCCTTTCCATGCTCGAGATTAAGCATTCGACTACGTCTCTAGTATGGGGGTGTTTCACCCCTAGACTCGAAACATTGAGGACAATGTTTAGTTTTAGTATGGGGGGTGAGTAGATACTTCACCTTGCTCACGCCAACACGCAATCTAACTTTCATCGTTTTGTTCTCGTTTTGTTGCAAATAAGGCTAAAAATGGCCAAATTTTAAAATTTTTCTTATTTCTCATAAGTGTTTATGACACGAATGTAGGTTTTCTGATGGTGAGAATGAGAGTAATTTTTGACTCAACCGTACGTGTTGAGTACTTAGCTTCGATTCCTTAACTTTTTAGGCTAAGTCTCTTAAATGAGGACGAAAAATGATAGAGTTAATTATAAGTTACGTAATCTTTCACGATCTTATGTGTAGTAATTATTGCTTATTCTCCCCACGCTTGTATATAAATAAATTGCTAATAAGTATTAATGTAGCGGTTTAGTCTTAATTGTTGGTTTCTAGTTTTTTCTAGTAGCTTCCATGTAATTAAATTGGGAAAACATTTGAGAATCGCCGGCGTTACGGTTTTGAAGTATTGGAAACTCGAATAATCGAAAGCTTCAACCAAATAAAAAGATTTCAAGTGCTCACCTAAATAAACAAAAACTTTGAAGCTTACAAGGCCGAAAAATCTATGCAAAATTGAAAGTGATTAAGCCTTAATCTTTGAAGCTTTAAAGATCCAAAATTCGCTTTTAGCGTGAGGATATACGTCTTTGGCCATAATAAACACCTCATGGCGAGGTTAAATAAAAGGAAAGGCAAGACCGATCCCAAAAGGTGAAGGTACACCTATGATAATAAGGCCCATCCATTAGGGGGCGTATAAAAGTCTTGATAATAAGTCTCATGTTCAAAACAGTTATAAAACCGTGTTTATCGAATATCACTTGTTGACTTAATTTTTTGACATCGTTGTCTATTAAGGGAGGTTATTAATTTAATGGTTTTGGTTATACCGTTATGTTTCTATTTTTGGACTTAATCTCTATTCACGCATAAGTCAATGATGTATCCTCGTGATCATTAAGACAAAATAAAATATAAGAGATACCAATTAGGAATAAGGGTGTCTAATACGTAATTAACACTCATGAGTAACGATTGTGTTGTTATCTTATAATGACAATGATCTCGTTACATGCTTAGCATGGAATCGAGTGAAAATCGAGGATGACGAACTTATCTTTATGAGGCTATTCTTTGACCCTAAAAGTCACTTAATCGTGATGAAAACATTACATTATGTCTAAAACACGTGTAGTATTTTATTTAAGTTTACGTTTTCGATAAATGTCACATAATGAATTTTGGAAGTGCTACGATACTTAATTCTAGCATTGTGTGAGGGCACGACAATGGTTTAGTATGGGGGTGATGAGACTGCAATTATACATAGTCTCATCGTCCAAATCGGGCTTAAAACGCTTAAAATATCATTAAAATACCCAAAAATATGCTTGTGTTTGTTCATTGTGTATTTTAGGTACGGATATCATGAAATGAACAAAAGATCACAAGAATGAAGCAAAAACGAACACGGGAAACGAAGCCGCACAAAGAACCGGGCCCAAGTATGGAATTTCCAAAAATGTCCTTGAAGTTTGAAGATTTGGCAAGAATGGTCCCTCAACTTTGGAAGAATTGTCGTTTTAAACCCTTGTAAAACTCAAATATTACACTTGGGTCCCTAAAAGGCTAAAATGATGAGATTATACATATATGGCCCTTGAAGTATGCATATATTGAACTTTTAGTCCTTGTGATACATTCTCAAAAGCTTTTATGGCCAATGTATAAAAACACAAACTTCGTTTGTTAAGGAAATACACTTTTGGCTGTTTAAAAGTTATGTGGGAACAAGAAAGAAATTGAGGGGCTGATAGTGGCAGACAACAAATATCCCAACACCCACTCATGCTACTCCACGTGTCCCGCCCACCAATTTTAACCAATCACCACCACCCAAGCCACCACGTCACTTTTCCACTACTTATTTGTTAAACTGAATTTTTTAAAATTAGTTTATTAACTGATTAGTGTGGGAAACCTTTTTTTGAAAAACCCAAAACGAATCAAAACACACTGTTAAACCTCATTCTTAACAATAAACTCTAAAAACCTAATTTGTTTACATCAAAGGGGTTTTCTTTGATCACCTCCAGATCACCAATTACTAACACCCTAATCCCATCGCACACCCCAAATCACTCACAGACACACCCATGTGTCATGTGGGATCTCCCCTGCCCATCACTTTCGTCCCAAACCCAATGCCCCGACATAATGAACAGCTCCCAAGCATTTCTTGGCCCCTAAGGAGTATATCAACGCACAAGATTGAAGATTCTCACTGGCAAGTCACATGACACACCTTTGACCAATTTTGAATACTTCACAGCAAGGGCATTTTAGTCAGATTCTTTAGCTAGGGTTTATTATTTTCTTGTAATTCTAGAACTTTCAGCATTGTAGTATAAATATGGACGTAATGTGTTCATATTCATTTGTTCCAGTTTTTTTGTAAAACTTTTAGTTTATTAATGAAAATGAAAGATTAAATTTGTGCAAAAAGTTGTGTTCCATTTTACTGTTTTTGTAGTATAAATTCATTTTTATGCAATTGGGTTACAAATTTATCAAACATCTTTCTGTTTTAAAGGTTTTTTTTTTAAATCCGCATCCAAAATATAAAGGAAGTGAAAGTGGACTTTATATTTTGGCTTCATTTTTGAGATTAAAACTTGTTGGTTTCAATTGGAGTTTTCAGATTTGTGATTGAAAGTGGAGTTTCAAGTGTTTCAAGTTAGTTCAAAAGGATTTTCGGAAATCAGTTCTATCTTTTTTTTAATTCCATAATCTTACTGTTTATATAAGTATGCTCATAAGCTATTTGACACTAGCTTATGAGCATTAGCTTATATAAGCTTGTAGTGCTCTTCTGTTTGGTTGTTCATGTGAAGGGTATCATTTCTTTCCTTGTTGTCCTCACTTGAAGAAATTGGGTGTCAACTTTGGAAGTCACACCTTCATTCTCTACACTCAGCAAACATATCATAAGCCATAAGATCGTCACTTTTAGCTCATAGGAAGATGGCATCAGTCATCCCCTTGGCCTGGATGTAGGTCATGATAGGTAAAAGAAAAAAAGCTTGAACCCTTCCTCTTGACTGATTTTTTTGATTTTATGGATTTGTGATAGATTGTTGTTTGGGTAGTTTAAGGTTTTGTAAGTGTTCTTTGTCAATATTTTAATGATGATGATAGATTAAAATCAGTTTGGTGTTGTTTTGAGAATATTCTTGGTTAAAATTTTGTTAACAGAAGTTTAAGGGGATGTTTAGGTTTATGTGTAAAAAGTCTTGGGTGACAACAAGGGTGATAAAAACAGCTCAAACACACTCCGACTTGGTAGTGATAGGTTAAAAGTTAGTTTATTTCAAGTTTGATAGAGTAAAATACTTTTCATGTTATTTTTTTGGTCAAAACTAGTATAAAAAACAGTAGGTCTAAAATCTGTTTTGTTTTAGTATAATTTTCATTTAAATCTTGATTATTTGTTAGATCTAGGTGTTATCTAAGGTTGAGAGTTGGTTATTTGTGGTTTAGTGCAAAATTGAACAAGTTTGTGGCCTTTGAAATCCACTTAGGTGCACATTGAATCAGTCAAAACGCACACATGACCCCATTGTTGTATCAGTGACTGATTTTAGCATATTGTGTGTGATTGTGTGTAACATGAGGGTTTTCTTGTGTAAAATGACTCCCTACACTCAACTGAGTGTAGGGGTGCCGTTTGTTCCAAAAGAATCTATCAAACACGCCTAACTCGACCATCTCATCATTCACTGTGACCAAGCAGTGGGAACCCAAGCTTTCCACTGACAAAGCCTTGTCTATCCACTGTTAAGTCTTAATTTGAAATCTAGGCACGATTTTAGCTTTGTTTTGTATTGAATCTTGTTCATTTTCATTTTTTATTGTGTTTTTGTGTTGGGATAAGCACCAGGTTTGACTTTGTGCTAAAAAGAAAAAAATATTTTTATAAAAAGGACGTGGCCAGGACTCGAACCTGCGCCACTCCCCTCACAACACTCACACACTAGCGCCACGCCCTTGGTCTTTTACTGACCAAGGTTTCTTTGGTTTGGTATTTAAGGGGATTTTGTTTTAAGCTTATAAATTCATTTCGAATGTGAATAAGCTGTTTCCAGCTTATTCATTAAGCACTTTTCGTTTTTCTTTTTTTCTTGAGTTGTAGTTTTAGTTTAGAAATTTTTGGCACCAAGTTTTGATTTTTCACGTTTGTACTTTATTTTATATAATTATTTTAATACCCGGTTTTTATAAATAGTTTAAAAATATTATAATTTAGTTAAAAAATTTACTAAACTATTTTTAGGTTTTATTTAAATAGTTTTAGGTTTACAATCATTAAAGTTTTTATTTTAGCTTATTTTTAATTTTATTTAATTTTTGCGTTTTTATTATCTTTAAAAATTAATTTAAAAATATTAAAAAGGTTTTAGATAATTTGGTTTTCAATTTTGTGTTATTTATATTTTTCTATAGTCAAGTTAATTTTTTGGTAGTTTTTTGAGTACTTTTTAGTTTTGTCTATTTTTACGATTTCGCGTTTTTTACGTCGTAGGGTAATTTTTAGTGTAATTCGTCTTTTAATTTGTCTTTTTCTCAATTAAAAACGACACTAATCCGAACTTGATTTTTTATTTTGGCACCTAATACACACACCTCCTTCGAGAACGAACACGGAGTTTATTCGGTTTCGCGTTTTTCCTAAAACGTGCAACTTCATGGTCGATGGGGGTGCATCCAACTTACTCGACGAGTCTAGTTAGTAGGGTAGGCTCATTCCTCTTATTTCTCCTGGAAACGTTGTGCACGCGTGCGCCAGTAGGCAACATAGAATACATAAAAAAAATATATGTATGAAAAAAATAAATATTTTCAAAATGCGCCGTGGAACTAGCTAGGGACCACGATAGTTTTATTAATACTTGCAAGATTTTTTAAATACATGAAATAAAAGAAAATAAATACATGGGTTCAAGAAGTCCGCCGCTATAGGTAGCACTTCTTTAGGTGGCATATGTTCCAAGGCCTTTGTAGTTCGCGACCATCCATGTCGTGTAGTCGATACGCGTCATTCCCTAATGCATCTATCACTATGTAAGGTCCCTCCGACTTGTGCCCAAGTTATCATGTATTCTCAGCGCGGCTGGCCGCGTTTAAGCGATACACGAAGTCACCTTGTCTAAAGGAAGTATTTCGTACCCTAGCATCATAGTAGCCCTTCATTTTTTCTTTAGACTTGGCTTAGTGGATAGTTTCCAACTCTCTCCGCTCCTCGATTATGTCTAGATTCAATCGCAGTTCCTCGTCATTTGTGACAATGTCCACCTCTGCTGTGCAGAGTGTTTGTAATCTAATCTCGGCTGGGATAACTGCCTCTGTACCATACGTTAGAGCGAAAGGGGTATCACCCGTAGCTATTTTGATCATCGTGCGATGTGCCCACAAAACATGTGATAACTCATTGACCCATTTCTTGTTGTGTTCCCCCAATCGTGCTTTTATGCCGTCTCCCAGACTCAAGTTTGCTCTTTCCACAAGTCCATTTGTTTACGGATGGGCTACCGATGCGAACCGTTGGTGTATGTTTTTTTTCGCGCACAAATCTTTGAATGGGTTCTCCGCGATTTTTTTTTCATTATCAGAAACTATTTCCCTGGGTAATCCAAAGCGACCTACTATATTGTCCCATACAAACCTTTTTACTTGGTTCCCTCTGATTGTTGTGACCACCTTCGCTTCAATCCATCTCGTGAAGTAATCCGTCGCGACTATGAGGAACTTAATTCCACCCCAGCTATGGGAAAAGGTCCTGCGATATCTATTCCCCACTTGAAAAATGGCCAAGGGGAAGTGATAGGTGTCAGCTCCTCTTGGGGTTGTCGTGGTATCGGCATGTGTACCTGACAGTCATTGCATTTGTTGATGAGCGTTCGCGCGTCCGTGTGCATGGTTGGAAAGTAATACCCACTGCACAATGCTGTTGCCACCACGGACTTTGGTCCTGCGAGCATGCTGCATGATCCCTCGTGGATTTAACTTATGACATATTGCGCTTGGCGCGGCCCTACGCATCTTAGCCATGGCTGAAGAAATGATCGTTTGTAAAGAACCCCGTCTCTGACTTCAAATTTCCTCGAACATCTTCGTATTCTCCGCGCTTCGATTTTGTCATGCGGGAGCGAACCTTTTGTCAAATAGTCCACAATCGGTGTCATCCATGTAGGAACTTCTTCCTCTGCTACCGATATGACGTCTTGCTCTTTTATTGACTTGTCTGTAAGGATCTCTACCAGGACCTGCTTTGATAAGTACGCAAAGCTGGTGGACGCTATTTTGCTAAGTGCGTCTGCTTCCTAGTTCTCCCCCTGGGTACTTGGCGTATATGGAACTTGTCGAATCCTTCAATCAACATCTTGGCTTAATGCAAGTATTGCACCATATTATCTTCTTTCGCCTCATGTTCGCCAAGTATGTGATTTGCTACCAGTCGAGAATCTACGTTTGCTTCGAGATTGCGCACACCCATTCGTGTTGCAATTCTTAGCCATGCTATTAGCGCCTCATACTCTGCCTCATTATTTGTTGCCGTGAACTCAAAACGTAATGCGTATGTGAATTCCATTCCTTCGGGATTGATGAGTATGAGCCCCGCGCCAGATCCATCAGTGCAAGAGGACCCATCAGTGAATAAGATCCACGGGCTTTGGTCTTCTTCCCTTTGATCTAGCCCCTGAACACCCTCTTCTGGTTTTTCAATGATGAAATCTGCCAGGATTTGTCCTTTTACGGCATTGCGCGGTCTGTAGGTAATGTTGTGTTCCCCTAGTAGAACACTCCACTTTTGGATTCTACCTGCGACCTCTGGTTTTGATATTACCTGCTTTATGAGGGAAGGTGTAGTCTCGGCCTTCGCAGAAGACTTCTCCTGGTCATAGCTGGTAAATGGAAACAATGGTTAGACGGATATAAGGGGATGTAAAGGTTGGCAGCTAACAAAAAAAAAGTGTTTACCTTAGAATGATGGTGGCAGGAGGAGTACGTGGGGGAGTCCTCGCGAAATTCTCCTCAAAATCTTCCTCGGTCGTGCGCACTTCTGCCCATTAGGGCCCAAACTCTAAGCGTGTGGCTTTGCGAGACGAGGCTGAGGGGCTCCTTTGCCTTTTCCCTAAGGCAGAGTTCTCCTCTTCCTCAAGTTCTTCCGCGGCCTTCTCAGTGTCCTCGGAAAGATTATCTGACGACAGTGAGGAGCTGAGGAAAGGTGGTGGTTGCTGTTGCGCTGGTGGTTATTGTTGTGGTTGTTGCACCGGTGGTGGTGGTGGCTGGTCCGCGCCAGTATCGTCATTCTCTTGGGCGGCAGAAGGCTCCCCAACTTCCAGATCGATGGTATTCTTTTGTGCACGTTCCTTGAGATACTCTTCATTTTCCCTCTCAAGGTGAGAGTAGACCATCAAATCTTCCAGGAAGGCACCGTAGACGAGGTCAAGAATATCCATAGTTGCGCAGAAAACAAATAGACAAACAGGAAAAATGAATTTTAGTTTTTTGGCACAAGATGGTACTTACAAAATGCTACGATGAAGGCGGGAAGAACCACTAACCCTGGCCACTCCAGGTGCGGAAGACAGGTATCTTATGCGCACCACAGATAAATGCGCGACTTAGGCCAAGAGTGACTAACACACTCTCCGGATACGGTTGTACGAGAATGTGATTGTTGCTCAGGGTCTCCGCGTCCTCAGAGTTGTAGGAGTTACGGCCAGGTAAAGGGTCCTTCCTCACCATTCCAGGGGTCTAAAAGGGGAAGTGAAAAGGAAAGGCGGCGTCGTCAACCCGGAAGAATCTATCATTCCAATCCCTTAAGGAGTCTATTTTACCATTGTAGCGCCGCATCCCGCCCTTTCTCTTAGCGAAGGATACCCAACCATTGGCTAGTTGCCATTGGTAGAATACGCGGAATAGGTCTATGGTGGGTTCTATATCTAGGGTGCGGCAGCTAATTTCAAAATTTGAATCCTTGGCCGCCTCTATACAATGCAAATGAGAGACGTGGGTCTCGTAATGCATCAGCACACTGACAACGAAGCGAGACATGGGTATACGCTGGTTTGCGTAATAAAAAAACCGGGTGTACACCCTTATCTTTCACGCTGGAGCCTGGCTTATATTGTGTCGAGGGTTAGGAATTTCTGGGTGCAGATAATTGGGTATTTAGTAATCAGTGGTGAATTGATCTAGCTCCCCTATGGTCAAGATTGACGTGACATCGGATAACTGTCTCACCATGGTAGCGTATATAAAATAAGGTGGTCGCAAAGATTACCTTAGAGAAGATCTGGTAGCGATGGTGTGTTTTGAAGACGTTAATGGAAGTTTGAGAGGTTGGAAGTACGTAAACAGTCAAAAGGGGGCATTAAGGGTATATATATACCTACTGATTTACTGTTCACGGTTAGATATGTGCCACTGTTACCCACTTGCTAGATCCAATGGTGGAAGATGAAGGGGTAACTATGATGTGGCAGGCGCTTTTTCCCGGGTATCGAGAAGGTTAGTTAATGAGGATTTTCTATATATGATCCGGTGGTCTAACATGGTGGAAGATGGTGGTGGTAGCCATTGTTGAGCTTAGAGAGAGAGAGTGGTTGTGTGAAAGAAAGGAAAATATATTAAAATGAGAAAATGACACAAGCAACACCCCTCCTTGGAAGCTAAGAAGGGGTATATATAGTCACCCACGACCCTTAAACTATACATTGTACCTTGTCTAGTCTAAGCGTGTGTGACTATGATAACTAATGGGAATTCTTAAATGTCGTCACATAAAGTGAGTTTCCAACAATCTTCCCCATGGGACGACGTGTAGAATTCCTTACAATATTTTTCCTAACAAGTACATAATGATAAAGAACAAGAGCTTTCATGAAGCGTCCAATGCTGATGAAGTCTTCTGAGGCCTTCGTCTTCAAAATGACTCATCTTTAAAGTAACTTGTAGAAGAAATACTGTAACGGCACGAGCTAAGTAACCCATACACTTCTGGTTAAGGAGAAGCTTCTGAATTAGCTTCCCCCTAATTCATGCCACATAAACTTGATGTAGAAGCTTTTAAATAGCTCCCCCTAAACCGACAATCCTCGTAAGCAACTTCAAAGCTTTCAATAAAGCTTAGAATGATTAAGCGCACATCAGAATCTAACAAGCAAATCCCGTCATATAACATGATAACGTTGCTAAGAGGGATTGAAAGTTTGGGGCACACCAAGTAGATCAACAACTTCTCTTCTCACGCTTGAATAATTCTTCTGAATTTTTCTTCCCCCTGAGAGTTCAAGTTATGCATACCAGAGAGAATCAAGACATTTCTTCCCCCACATAGTTGAAGAAAGTAAATCAATCCCAATTATGAAGCTCAAATACTGAAGTGGACACTTTATCCCATTCATGAAGTTGACATCATAACACCAGAGTCAATTAAGTCCCGGAAATGCACATATCTTCTTCCGGAGATGCACCAGAGTCAATTAAGTCCCGGGAATGCATATAGGATAATGATGATGAATAATTGCAACAATCAAACAATTAAACCTCGAATCAGTAGTGTATCGTTTAGAGATTAATAACGCCACGAGTTAAAACACTAATTTTCTCTGCGGCTATGACAAATGTCATCCCGGAATGTCTTCAAATCAAAAGAAGGTATGAAGTTCATCACGTGTACTCGTTGTGCGTTCATTGTGTCTTCTTCTTCCCCCTTGATGGTTTCGAAACTCGGAACCATCAATAAATCGTAAGCACATGAACCTGAAATCTCGTGAGAATAATAAATAAGCTGAATTATGTATTTTGTGAGAATCAGCTGTTGATCGATAATCTCTACTCATAAACTCTCCATGGCCAACTTTACCAACCCACGTGAAAGCAATTTGAAGTGACCACTGATTGAATGAACCAGATACATCAAACATGAAGCTGAATAAAAATCCTTCGATCTTGTGACTTAAGCTTGCACTATTGTTGAATGAAGAACGGTGGATAAATATCTAAGTACTCAATGCATCACTGAAGAAGTCTATAAGCACAACACCTCTTGAAATTATCCACGTCGACTAAGCGCGTGACACTGAGTACAACAATGTAACCCCTTTAAGTGATAGTTATCCGAGTCATCAACCATCCACCCCGAACCCGGAAACCAGATAAACAAGTCTTCATTCTAAGATTAAGCAGGAGCAAGTTATCTTTGAAAGATAAAATAAATACACGCCTTCAAAAAATCCGTCTTCAACTTCCCATAATTTATACCCGATCAAACGAAATCTGCAGGCACTAAAAAAATCGCCCATTTTTTCTTGGTCTCGTCTCAAATAAATTCTCATCACTTTATCTCGTTACTTTGTCACGTCACTTGTTGTCTCGTCCCGATGATGATGGAAGTATAACTTAATATACACAAATTTATACAAAAATACAAATTTTGTGTAAATAAAATGTGTATGTATAACAAAATCATGCGGCCCAAATCAAGTGCATTTTAAAAAATAGAGTTCAAGGCCCGTGTCATTGATAACAAAACGTGAGTCATGGCCCAATTTTTATGCATAATACCCGGTCCATACAAATTGGTTTATAACCCTCCACCTAATTTCACTCACATTTATCTTAACCCTAATCTTCACATAGATACATCCGCCTCCCTCATCTACTCCATTGACTCTCAACCAGCAAACTTTTACAACCCTAATCCCATCTACTTAAATCCACCACATCACCATCGAAATCCTCCATCCATACTCATCCATGCCTTCTTCCCCCATATCGAATCTCAACCAAAGCCAAATATAAATCATCATCTTATCCCACCTTCACAGTCATAATCATCTTAAATAGAGACTTGGAAGGACGAATCAAGGTAAGATCGTGGCTTAAAGAACAATAATTGTTCTCAGGTAAGAGTAAGAGGTGTTGATTCAATTAAAAACGAAACCAAGTTCGAATCTAACATAGTTGTTAGGATTCGTTATTAATATTCGTAAATTAAAGAAGGTGTGAGCCTTGATAGTTGTGATTCGGATTGCATGATGATTTCCTTGGTGTTGTCAACGAGACTGGGAATAATAATAACATAGTTGTTATTAGTTATTCTTGATACTCGAAAATTAAGTACAGATCTGTGATAAATAATATTTTCGTGCATATAGATCTCAATTGATCTAGACATGCATTACGGAAAAAAAAAATCTGAGATCACTGAAAAACTAATTTCTGCTCGAATCTGATTAAGAAAATGTCTGTAGTTGGGATTAGGTGTCGATGGGAATAAGTTAGATTGATGTTGAGGAGTTAAAAGGTTGGATGTGTTGATATTGGTTCGGTCACAATTTTTGGTCCACTGGTTTTATAAACAGTCCATCGTAATGTCTAAAAGAAGTCCCATCGGAATATTTTTGTTTTCCATCGCAATGTTTTCAAAAAAAATCCATCAGAATGTCTTCTCTTCTACACCCCGTCGGAATGCATCCGTCGGAATACATCCGTCGGAATGCATCCGCCGGAATGCATCCGTCGGAATGCGTTCCATCAGAATGCGTTCCATCGGAATGCACCGAAAGGGTTCCATCAGAATATTCGATCGCAATGTAGAAACCAATGGTTTTTTCGATCGCAATATTCCGATCTGAAAGCTTATCCAAAAGTACTGTCCTTTTTCCATATTTTCAGGAACATGTTTCTGGGTCTAATTTTTTCTGGCTAATCTGGGTTTTCACCTTCATCTTAAAAAAATACTTAACCCATAACAGATCATAAAACAAATGATATTACAGAAAAAAAAAACCATGCACGAAATCATTAGCAGATGTAATAATAAAGAATGGCAGGTTTTGACATTTCACTTTTGACCAGGAAAACGTGGTAAGTGGTGATATGACTAGTTTATGACAAAACCAGTGACACAAACAGTTACACCAATCAGACCATGGGATTGATATAACGAGACCAAAAAACATGTGAAAGTGATAAAAAGCTTGTGAATATGATAAACAAAACACAAACAGTGTCAAAACATTGACAAGTTGGACAAACTAAGAAGGAGACGTGACAAAAATGATAGATTCAGACCCAAAAAAAATTTGTAAGACCACCTAAATTGAAAACAAGAACGATCCAAGGATGGAACCGAGGCTCTGATGCCAATTGAAATAAATGTAAATCTTGCTTATGTTTTTAGAGAGAGAAAGAGATAGAGAGATGGTGGATTATACACAATTCTAGAGAGAGAAACTTAATGTTTTCTATGTGAAAAATAAATAACCACACACCCTCTCCATCTAAGGAGAGGGTTTATATACCAAGCCCATAATATGGGCTTGGGCTTACATTTGGGCCGGCCTACACATGTTGTAGGCTAGGCTTGGCCTTGTTTGTTTAATAAAGATATGTAACTAAACTACGAGCTATTACATGGACTATTGTTGGAGTGACCGATCCTTCTTAATGCGTAAAACGTATTTCCAACAGTTAAAAGGGGGGGATGAATGTCTTCTTGGCGAGAATGTTTGAAATTCTTTACTCATGTCTGGACTATGCGAGCGATTGGACGATTGTAGTCTAGTAGTCGCAGTTAGAACCTGCGACCACTAGACTGGGGGGACATGATGACGTATAGTCCCTAGTCGGGCTGGACAGTCCGACTCACAGGTACTACCTGTATCCATCAGGAATGGATTGATACCAAAGTGATGCGCGCGCAACCCAGGAGGTCCGGTAAGCCGCTGTCGCACATACGGTTAATTACTTAATTAGGTCATCGGTGCAGTGCGACTGGATCAGACAGAATATAACCTATATTATAGTTATATTCGCCTAAGGAAAAGAGATATACACCTACCTTAGTTAGGTGATAAGGATCAAGCTATTTGGGGTCATTATCTCTTCCTTAGGCCGCAAGAACAGGTAGCCTAGCCTGGATTCTCTCGGGTATAAAAGGAACCCCTATGGTTCCACAAAGGTACGATACACATAATACCCTAAAGACTAATATACTCAAATTGGTTACTTACTCTCACGCTGGAATTTAATTGTGGGTCACAAACCCACGGTAAGCCTAACAGTGTTTGTTTAGTGCACAGGGTCCTCAAAACAAGTTTCACTTGGTGCAAGAGATGGAGTCCACAAAACCTCGAATTAAGCCTAATCCGGGTCAAGCTCGGTCCATCCAACTTTTGTATCAACATTTGTAAACATGGCTGAATTTTTAGCCAAAAACCAACTTTTTCCCAATTAAGCCTAGCATGTTTCATTATTCACCAAAATAAGTTTTAACACATTACTAATTTGGATCATCCCATCTCCTTCTTAAACCTCTCTTGGTTATTCTTATTCTTCATCATCTAAGCCTTCTTCTTAACCTTTACACATAACCATGATGTCCACAAGATCCTCAAACTCTTCCAAACAATCATCAACCAAAAGAAACCTTAAGATTAAGATCAAGATGCATAAACAAGGTTCTTCATCTTATCTTACACCCAAGAATGAGATATCTCCTATTCTTATTTTTTCCTCACCCTCACTACCTCTTGCTCCATGCAAGAGTAGTTCAACTCATGGTGCTAACCATTCCCATGGTTCCATCTCTTCTTCATTCCAGTCAAGAATGAATGAGTTGTCCTCACCTTTTACTCCTAGTCCTCTCTTGGATGTGAACCCCCAACCTCCTCAAAGCATTATTTTTTAGAATGACATTGTTGAGCCCTTGCTAACCTCACCTTTCACCCCACCATATTCACCTGTCTCACCATTGGACATCATGCCTCTCCTCCTCCTAACACTTCACTTTTGGGTGTTCCTCTTTCTAACTTCATAGGTGATCCTTACTTATTTGCTTTTCTTGAATCTCATGGGACTAATTGTCCATGTTTCCTCTATAATAACTACATCATTCAAAACCTAACAATGGAGATGTTTGGTCTTCATAGGAGGTTGAAAGATTTCTTACTAATTTTGTTCACCAACCCTCCTCCTCCTAGGAGATGAATGATGATATTTACAAAAATATATTTTCAAGAAGACAAGACAAAGAAGATTGCTTAATCAAGAACTAGATTAGCTAGCTATTGTAGTAGTTAGTTGTTTATTTTTTTGTAGTTGGTTTCCTTCATGATTTTTTCATGAAGATGTTTCAATAGATTAAGCTTTAGTGTGTTTTAACCTATGTGCTCTAATCAACTTCAATTTTAATTTAAATTGAACCTTAATCAATTATAACCTCTAAAACTTTACTAAAATTGGATCAAAATATTATCTAAATATTTGTCACCCTTTGTCAAAACACTCTTTGTGAGTGTGTGGTCCTTTGTGCAACCAAAGCATAACCTAGTGCTACTAGAAGTAAAAATCCAAGATTTGCTTAATTTTGAAAAAGTCTAGTCCCTCAAAATTTCTAATAAATTATATTTTTGGTCCACTGTAGGAGGCTCATTAATGCCGTGCAGCTGAATATAATTATTGAACCGCAGGTTCCTTTAAGGAACCGCGGATAGAAAGCCTATCTCTTGCTCGTTTTTGGTCTTTATTCTTTAAACTCAGTATTTTTCAATATTCTTTGTTTACCTATTTTGGTTAAACATTCCTTGAAACCTTTTAGTTTTCTTTTTATTCCTTGCCATCTATTTTCTTTAAATCTTCTCATTTTGGGAGTTCTCTTTCTCATCCCTCACAATGTCTTCTTCTTCTAATCTTAACCTTGACATATCTTTATCTCAACCTTCTAAACCCAAAGCTTCTTCTTCTAAGCTTTCTAAGAAACCGAAAATCTCGGTTCGACCCGTTTGGATCAAGAAGATTAAGGATCATCATTATTCCTCTTCTCTCAAACCATGCAAGACTTCTTCTATCTCTCCTATTTAGTATTGGAATGAGACTTTCTTAATCAATCTAATTACCGGAGAAAGAGAAGCTCTTCCACCACCACCTAAACCTTGCAACATACCTCACCTCAATGACCTTTCCTCTTTACCCAACCTTTCTAGGCATTGTGAAAACCTCTCTTATCCTCAATCTCCTTCTCCACCACCACATTCTTATTTTGATGGTCCCCCCCCATCAAACGACATTTTTTGCATCATGGAAGCTCGTGTTCGTGTTTTCGATTTTGACAAATTAAACTGGCTCATGTTTATGACAAGTTAAATTTTCTTGAATTTATTGTCACTCGACTTCCTCACAAAGTA
Source organism: Glebionis coronaria (assembly GCA_025667525.1). NCBI lineage: Eukaryota > Viridiplantae > Streptophyta > Magnoliopsida > Asterales > Asteraceae > Glebionis > Glebionis coronaria. The sequence continues at coordinate 532,708 of JANFOE010001065.1, read as the reverse complement.
TTTGTTCTCGTGAGCAAATCTTCAAATAATGCCTCATTGTCTTATTTTACCAATTAAAGCATATTTCGTGTTCTAATTGTTTCATTCAAACAAAAATCTAAGCAATCTTGTAGGACTATCTCTGCTAGAGTAGTTTATGCTTATGCTGTTTATTTTCAATTCTTGTTGTATTGATGTAGAGTTTTTACCCCTTTAGGAAAAGGAAGGCAAAATAGTGGTAAGCGTTAAGTGTCGGTTTAGGAAAACCGAGCACTAATGACCAAATAAGTTCAAGTTCGTTTCCCAAGGAGGCTAGTGTGTTATGTGTGTAATGAATTGGATTAGATTTGTGATTATATTTTTGAGAAAGAAAAATAGAAAGGGGATTAGAAGAGAATGACGGTTACGAAGACGGTTTAAACTAAGACGAAAAAGGCGTTCACGTAAAACCGTAAAAAAACACCAAAATTAAAATTTTAACCTAAAAATTCCTAAAAATTACCAAAAATCCACAATAATATTCTAAGAGTTTACAAAAAATCCAAACTTGCCAAAACCTTTTAATTAATTAGATAATGACTTTTTAATGCTAATTAAAGCCCTAAAAATCAAAATTAATTATTAAAAAGTCCCAAACAAGATTTTAAAGTTTGTAAACCTCAAAAATACCCTAATTAAGCTAAAAAGTATTTTTTTTAAATTTTAAAACCAAATAAAACTATTTTTAAACAATTAAAAACTATTAAAATCAATTAAAACTTAAATTAATTCTAGAAAATAATTAAAAGACCTTAAAAATATTTAGAAAGTTGCAAAATTCCTAATCAAGTGTCTACAATCTAGGAAAAATATAAAAACTTAGAAAATCAGACTTTTAATTTTTAATAATAAAATAATATTAAAATATTAATAAAAATCCAAAAATCCTAAAAAATTCTAAAAAGTTGCAAACTAGCTTAATTTAACCTAAATAACTTAGAAATGAAAGTAAAATGACCTAAATACCACTATTGGGCCTAGAAAATAGGCTAAACCCAAAATAGTCCACTATTGGGCCAAAATTGGGCCCAATAATAAAAAGTGTCCAAATTAAGCCCAAAAAGCACTATTTGACTCAAAATTTGATTTTAAACAACTTTTTCCAAAGGTCCAAAAGCTAAAAGTGTGAAATAAGCTAACTTATACCAAGTAGCTTATTCTTAATGGGCTTTTTGGCCCATTAAGCTATAAGCCAATGCCATAAGCTAAAATTTGACACACAAGCTTCTTTTGTCCTAAATAAGACTTCTTCAAAAAGAAATTTGAAATAAGCCCAAGGAATAAGCTTGAAAAAGCAATAAGCAATCTACAGAAAACGACAAAATAGTCGTTTTTGAGTTCTAGGCCACCCTAAGTGTTGATTCAAGTTCCAAAAGCTTTGAAATGACTTAATTAAGCAAAATCAACAAAGATTTTTCAAATAAGCTGACTCAATAAGCTGGAAAAAGCAAATAAGCACTTATGTAAAAGTCAAATAAGTTGGTTTCCTAGCAAAAAGTCAAAGTCCAATAAGCTCCAGTCTAGTCAAATGGGTCAAATAATGAAGATCTATCACAAAAAATAAGTTGTTGCAAGTCTGGATAAGCTAGAATAGCTTATTGATAAGCTGAGTACAAGTTTACACTAGCAGGGGCTAGTTTTGGGTGTTGAGCAGTGGGAACTTTTCCCACTGCTTGACTTATAGACTTTTTTGTCTTTAGTGACTTTTTTGGAGATTCAGATTACACAAAGGCACCCAAATGATCTTTGGATCATAAGGAGTCAAGAACAATCAAAATATCACAATCACAAACACCCAATTGATACAGTTTAATCAATAAAGTCCCAGATACTGCACAGACATGAACAAAGAAGCAGTTTAGGTTCAAAAAGCAATTTAAGCACAATTCAGCCAGCCAAATTCAACCAAATGCATACACAAGCTAAATTAAACTCAAATAAGCAAGTCTAAACAGGTTTCATGCAATGGTTCAAAGAATTAAGCAAGAATCAAGCTAATGAATGTTACTGATGAACACTAACATGTTAATGATGAACACTAACCAAAACTGATTTTTACTTTTGCTGATGTATTTGACACACAAGCCAGATTCAACACTTCAAATATATCAAATAGGTTATATTGATGATGTTTTAACAGCTTTTATCCCTAAACATGCATAAACTCTAGGTTTTCCCAAACTTTTAGGTCAAAAAACAGTCAACTCAACAAGATATAGCAGATTGTTTGATTTTAAGGTTTGGTTCCAAAAACTTGCAGCAAAACACTCTCAAACAAAGGTATAACAGATACCAAGCACAAATACTAACTTTTAACAACACAATACCAAGATTCAATCATAAACAGGTAATCCCAAACACCCCTTTAACTTTTCAAAACAAATTTTTTCAAAGAAAAAGTTAGATTCAAGACCACCCATGTAAAACCCGCATGCTTTTACCATGCATAGTACCCTTAGGATCGTACGTATTAGATTAAAACTTTCCTAATATAGCATGATTACGATTACGTGTTAGGAGTTTACGTATTACGTACGTGTTAGAACACGATAAGTATTTACTATGCACGATCACGTAATAATTACTTAATGATAATGAATCACGAACATGCGATCATGAAATCATGAACGTAAATAAAACACGAACAATTATTAATTACGTATATATATTTATTACGAACGTAATTAAATATATTAGATCACGGTATTTACGTAACGAGAACATTTAAAACACGAACATAAATAATCACAAACGAGTAACTAAATAACGAGACACGGAAAAAGGTACGGGTACCCCAAGTGGGGTCCCTACCCGCAGCCAACAAGGACAAATGGGCCAAGCCCATTTGTCAAATTTACTAAAGGGGGTTTTTTATTTTTTCACTACTCAAATAAACTTTATAGAAGATTTTAAGAAAACCTAAAACCTCCTCCTTCCTTTGTCTCTTTGTGCCGCCACCCTACAAACACCATACAAGGTGATTTTTGATCTTTGATCTTGAAGTTTTGGTGATTGATCGTTTTGGTTATTCGTCCTCTTGATCCACGAATTCGATAAAACCTTTTTAAATCTTTTCTTTTGATTTAATCTTTTTATAAATTATGAACATGTAATGTTTTTACAAAAACATGATAATTAAGCATAGATCTAACATGTTTTGGTGTTAAATAAAATCAAAAGGTTGTTTTTAAGGGGTGTTTGTTTTGGCCGCAGGCTACAACCGTACCCGAAGGGGTTTCGGTTTGCCAAGCCGACCACCACCAAGACCATATGGTCTTGGTTGGTGCGTGTGGGTCCCACGGCAGCAAGGGAAACACGGGGTACCCCGAGTTGGTTCGGGGTACGGTGTCGATTTCATGTCTGGTTCATGTTTTTAGCCTAGATCCGGTTCATGGTGTATGTTAGTTTTTTTTATGTTTATGATCTTAGGTTAAAATTAAATTAATAAAAGGATGTGATTAATTTAATAACATGACTTAGGTTATTTAATTATTAATGATCATGAAATTATTTTAACCTAAGTATTTATATATTTAAGACTTATAATTAATTAATTATTTTAAAACCATGGATATAATTAAATAATTAACATGACTTAGGTTATATTATTAATATATAATAATACATATTTTAACCTAAGTATTTAACTTATTTAATTAAAAACATGTTATACTTTAATTAAATATTATAACCTATAGTTTAATTAAGTTACGTGAAATAGTTATTAAACTATACACTATACCATATGACTTAGAAATAATCATGAAAAACACTTAGGCTTATATACTTAGCTTATTTAACCAGCTTATATCTAATTATGGAAACTTATTTAATTAAGGCAGCTAATCTATTTATGGAAACTTTCTATTTTTAGAAACTTATCTATTTTAAGCAGTAAATCTATTTTTGGAAACTTTCTATTTTTGGAAACTTTCTATTTTTGGAAACCTTCTATTTTTGGTAAATTTCTATTTTTGGAAAGTTTCTATTTTTGGAAACTTTCTATTTTAGGAAACCTGCTATTTTTGGAAAGTTACTTATTATTACACAGTAAGTATAATAACACATGAAATACCAGAAATACTTAATCAGATTAAACAGAATATAAGATAAAACATAGTTTAAGGCTTAGAAATAGTAAAACATGGTAAGAACACATAAAATAAGCTAAGACATGACATAAAACCAGCTATGTATTTAGTAAGCAGATACTTATTCATGTACGTATTTATGTAGCACTAGTGATTCGGAAGTAGGATTCTCGTAGTTCGTCTTTCTCGTTCACTGGACATAAGGTACGGATTCCCGTCCTTTCAGTATGGACATTCTTTCCTTATTAGGATTCCCCGTATGCAGCCAACTGTTTTCCCGTAGTATAAGTTATGTGTTTGATTGCTTATGTTTAATTAAGATTACCTAGCCATATACATGCATGACCAGTTTCACCTAGTTATGGAGGTACCATAACCATAACATTAGAGGCACTGATGTTATGACTTCACCACGGCGGAGTGATTGCTCGTGGCATCCCTTCAGCTTTTGGCCATTTATTTATATTTATCATGTGGGGCGTATGGGTGCATCCTAGTTACATGTTTTATTCAGGATTACATGGTGAATGTGGTGTGTGCCTTGCATCCTTCACAAGGAGCTGATCCCTCCTACCCAAAAACCAGTATATTAAATTAGAGGCAACCCCTCTAATTTGCATGATGAGGTCACCCCTCCAATTATTCATGCACGGTGGATTTTCATGACCTATATTGGCTAATGGTAAAATATGACAAACATTTTTTATAAGATAAACATAAGACTTTCAAACTATAATACCAGTTTTATCAAGACTTAACCAGGTTACTCGGGACTTAGTTTTCTTCCGCTGTCTAGCCTTCTTTACATTATGCATTTCCTTTCTTATGATACTTATGCTTTGGACATTGTTTAGTCCTTTCCTTTATTATACTATGTTTTTGTGTGATAAGCTTTACTTTTGGACTACCGATGTTTGATTCCGGTATTTTCCTTTTTATGGTCATGTAATGTTTAGACATTTTTCCTTGTATGCTTTGATGACACGCCATAATTACTGTGATATTTCCATTTCCAAAATGGGGTGTTACAATTATGGTATCAGAGCCAAGGCTTCGACCTGTAGGCTCTCAAATATGACCTGTGATTAGTGGGTAGTCACTACGGTCTTCCTAGAACTGACAGTTGTTTTCATGCATTCATCATTTTTAAGCATACATATACATGTCATTGTTGCAGGGTTTTTGACTAAGTAATGGTTGGTACAGGACTGGCCCTATTTAGTCGCATGTGTTTTATCGAAACTTTTAGATTTGGGACCGACCCATAGGCGTCCCCTCGCTATGTCTTTTGTTTTGGGTGAACTGACCAGAGGCGTTCACTCTCGAGCATACAAAAGTTTTCATAAAACTGCATCATGCATTCATACAAAAATTTTCCTGCATAAAATTTTTCTCGTGAAATTTTAGTATAAATTTTTGTCATGTATATATTTATATTTTATGTTTTGATCTGTTTAATCATATGTTTTATGTTATACTGTCAGATGGTTCTCACACGCGAACAAGAGCAGCTCAATGCTGCAATTCAGGCTGCCATGCAAGCCTTGTTTCCTCAACTGAGGAATGATATCAGGGCTGAAGTTCAAGCTGCCAACAATCAGCAACACAATCAGCCACCTCCTCCTCCTCCTCCAGTGACATTAGCAGTATGGCTGGAGAGATTCAACAAGCTCCGCCCTCGAGCTTTTGAGAAGACAGATAGCCCCATCGATGCTGAAAGCTGGTTGGCTCACATCGAGAAGATTTTCAACGCCATGGGCTGTGACCCAGCATACAAGGCGAGGCTGGCATGCTATCGGTTCGAAGGCGATGTACTCAACTGGTGGTTAGCATTGATGCAATCTAAAGGTGGTGACGAGTGGGTTGCTGGTTTGACTTGGGCTCAGTTCAAGGACAGGGTGATGGAGCAGTTCTTTCCCAAGGCTGAGCAGGACAAGCTCAAGAGAGAGTACCATGGGATCCGACAGAGAGCTAGGGAGAATAGCAACGAGTTTATGAAGCACTTTCTTCACTTGGCTGGTTTCCTTGGTTTGGCAGCAGATACTCCTGAAGAGCAGGCACATCACTTTAGATGGGCTCTTCGCACATCGGTCGCAAACAATCTGGTGTGTGCTACGTTCAACACTGTAGCACAAGTGGCTGATGCAGCACGAAAGCTGGAGATGCTGCAGGAGAGAGATGAGTTCGGGAAGCTGAAAGACCCGACAAGAGGTAAACATTCGTATTCAAGCGGTGACCAATCCGTATACTTTCCATATGTCAATTATTCATCTCTTTAACTGTATCTTCCAGGCAGAAAACTGGGGACCGGTCTCAACCGGCTACTCAGCAGCAGCCTCATCAGCCCAAGGGAAACGGTCAGACTAACGACCGTTCTGCTACGGATAGGTATGGCGGTAATGACAATTACCGTAACAACGCCGGACACTCCAACAGCAGTAGGTCCTAATACTTACGAAATTCCTTATGTTTATGTTATAACTCATATTCTGACACTTTAGCAAAACTTCTACCAGGAACCATGGAAACGGTAGGGACCAGAACCAGAGAGGTTCGCAGCCTAGCCGTCCAGCTATCACTAGTAATTCAATCTTACGATTATCCGCTTGTCCTTTGTACCCAACTATCATGTCTTATGTAAAATGTTTTTACCAGGTCCTCAGCCAGCTAGAGCACCTGCTGGAGGATACACTAATCCTCTTTGCTCTACTTGCCACCGTAGGCAACCAGGACCATGTCGCCGTAATACTGATGCGTGCTTCAAGTGTGGTCTTCCTGGCCATATTATGAAGGATTGCCGTAAGGGCGAGATGGAGGGTACATCGGGACATGCTGATACCAAGCCGCCTCCTACTGCCGGGCGTGTCTACACGACATCTCGAGACCAGGCCAACAAGTCTACAGGTACCATCACTGGAATCTTGTATATGTATGGTCAAGCTGCATGTGTTCTTTTCGATACGGGTGATACTCACTCGGTTATTTCTACTGCTTATGCTAAGAACATTAGGATGCCTCCCTTGCCACTAGAAAATAGGCTTACTATTTCCACGTCGTTGAGGGACTCTGTATTAATCACTCATGTATACAAGAGTCTTACCCTAGAATTTGATGATAAGGTTCGACCTGTCAACGCACTTCCGCTGGACATGAATGACTTCGACATGATTTTGGGCATGGATCTATCCAAATATCATGCTACTATAGACTGCCATTCATATCGAGTTATCTTCGGTGATGTCAATGCACCAGAGTACATTCATAATGGGTTCATACCCGGACGGTCTGTACAAGTCATATCCACCCTGCAAGCGCGTGCACTACTGTCACATGGCTGCGAGGGTTATCTAGCTACGGTTCACGACATGGATGCTGAATCTCCATCGATTCAGGATCAACCAATAGTGTCGGAATTCCAAGATGTGTTTCCATCAGAATTTCCGGGCATACCACCTGCACGAGAAGTGGAATTCAGTATCGAGCTGGTTCCAGGAGCTGAACCAATCTCCAAGGCTCCTTATCGTATGGCTCTCATAGAGCTGAAGGAGCTGAAGGATCAACTGCAAGAACTTCTGGAACGAGGTTTCATTCGACCGAGCGCATCTCCATGGGGCGCACCGGTCTTGTTTGTTAAGAAGAAGGACGATAGTATGCGTCTTTGCATAGACTATCGCGAGCTCAACAAGATTACCATTCGGAATAGGTATCCACTACCACGCATCGACGACCTGTTTGACCAACTCCAAGGGGCCAAACACTTCTCCATGATTGATATTAGGTCAGGCTATCATCAGCTACAGGCCAAGGAGCAGGACATCGCTAAGACTGCCTTTCGTACCCATTATGGCCACTACGAGTTTGTAGTTATGCCATTTGGCCTGACAAATGCTCCAGTAGTGTTCATGGATCTGATGAACAGAATCTTCCATGAATTTCTGGACAAGTTCGTCATTGTTTTCATCGATGACATCCTGATTTTCTCAAAGTCCAAGGAGGAACACGAAAACCATCTTCGTACAGTACTACAGATTCTTTGCTAGAAGCAGTTGTATGCTAAATTCTCCAAGTGTGAGTTCTGGTTAGACAAGGTGGCATTCTTAGGTCACATTGTATCAGCAGCAGGAATCACTATGGATCTAGCGAAGGTTGAGGCCATTACTAAGTGGCCAAGGCCGACATCAGCGACGGAAGTCCGCAGTTTCTTAGGCTTAGCTGGCTATTATCGTAGGTTCGTGGAGAACGTTTCCCGACTAGCACTACCATTGACCAAACTGATGCGGAAAGGGGAGAAATTCGTCTGGACGGAAGATCGAGAGAAGAGCTTTGAAGACCTAAAGCAGAAGCTAGTATCTACATCTATTCTTACTCTACCATCTGGTACGGGTGGATTTCAAATCTACAATGATGCATCGGGGAAGGACTTGGCTGTGTTCTCATGCAACATAGGAAAGTGATCGCATACGCTTCACGGCAGCTTAAGCCTTATGAAGAAAATTACCCCACGCATGACTTGGAACTTGCTGCAGTCGTGTTTGCATTGAAGATATGGAGGCACTACTTATATGGAGAATCATGTGACATTTTCACGGACCACAAGAGCTTGAAGTATATCTTCACTCAGCGTGAATTGAACATGAGGCAGAGGAGATGGTTAGAGCTGTTGAAAGATTATGACATTAATCTACAATATCATCCCGGAAAGGCAAATGTAGTAGCAGATGCTCTTAGAAGGAAGTCCGGAATGATCAACGGCATTAAAATCGAAGAGGAAATCATCAGAGACTTGGAGCGACTAGACATCGAGATCATGGTACGTGGACAACACGGTTACTGGGCTAATCTTAGAGTAGAACCCGAGTTGCTATCTAAGATCAAGGAAGCTCAGAAGGATGACGGAGAAATCTGGGCGATAGTACAGAATTTGGAGAAGCAGACAGAATTTAGAGTAGATGCAGATGGTATCGTATGGCAGGGCACTAGACTTTGTGTTCCTGATGACCAAGAACTCCGGGAAGCTTTGTTAGCTGAAGCTCATAGCTCCCCATTCTCGATACATCCTATTTCGACTAAAATGTACCATGACATCAAGCAGTACTTTTGGTGGAGTGGTATGAAACAGGATGTGGCCACTTACGTCTCCAAATGTCTTACCTGCCAGCAGGTTAAGATCGAGCATCAGCGATCTGACAGTCTCCTTCAACCGTTAGATATTCCAGAGTGTAAGTGGGACAAAATCACCATGGATTTTGTTACCGGTCTTCCGCCTACCAAAAGGAAGCACGACGCAATTTGGGTTATCGTTGATCGACTTACCAAATCAGCTCATTTCTTACCGATCCGCAAGGAAGATTCGGTAAGTAAACTCGCAGATACGTATAGACGAGAGATCATGAGACTCCACGGTGCACCATCCAGCATCGTCTCAGACAGAGATCCTCGATTCACTTCGTGCTTTTGGAAAAGTCTGCAGAAAGCTTGGGGTACACAACTTAAGCTTAGCACGGATTTTCATCCCCAAACGGACGGACAGTCGGAGCGAACCATTCAGACATTGGAAGATATGTTGAGGTCATGTGCGTTGGAATGGACGGGTGATTGGGACGAATACATCTGTTTGGTGGAGTTTGCATACAACAACAACTGGCACGCAAGCATCAAGTGTGCTCCATTTGAGATGTTGTATGGCAGAAAGTGTCGCGCCCTAGTCTGTTGGGATCAGGTGGGAGAGCGAACACTCAAAGGACCGGAAATCATAGAGATGACACATGAGAAGATCGCAGTAGCTAAGCAGAAAATTCAGGAGGCACGGCCACGTCAGAAGAGTTACGCCGATAAGCATCGTAGGGATATACACTATAACGTAGGAGATCACATCTTCCTTAAGGTTTCACCGGCACGTGGTGTTAGACGCTTCGGGATTAAAGGGAAGCTCAATCCTCGTTTCATCGGACCGTTTGATATCATTGAACGAGTAGGTGAAGTATCTTACCGATTGGCATTACCTCTACAACTTTCGCATGTGCACAATGTGTTTCATGTGTCCTTACTCAGAGGGTACCAGTATCATCCCCTTCACATGGTTCAATATCTACTGGAACAGATACGTGAAGATCTTACTTTTATAGAAGAACCCGAACGAGTTCTTGACAGACAAGAACGTGTCATGAGAAAGAAGACGATTCCATTCGTTAAAATTCTATGGAGGGATCAGACCGAGCGGGAAGCCACTTGGCAAACAGAGGAGTCTATCCGGGCTTCTTACCCTCATTTCACATTTTGAATTCGGGTATGTTCTTCTTTTCCAGTTACTTTATCTATAATTCGGGGACGAATTATTCTTTTTAGGGGGGGGGGAAGAGTTGTAAAACCCGCATGCTTTTACCATGCATAGTACCCTTAGGATCGTACGTATTTTATTAAAACTTTCCTAATATAGCATGATTACGATTACGTGTTAGGAGTTTACGTATTACGTGCGTGTTAGAACACGATAAGTATTTACTATGCACGATCACGTAATAATTATTTAACGATAATGAATCATGAGCATGCGATCATGAAATCATGAACGTAATTAAAACACGAACTATTATTAATTACGTATATATATTTATTACGAGCGTAATTAAATATATTATATCACGGTATTTACATAACGAGAACATTTAAAACACGAACATAAATAATCACAAACGAGTAACTAAATAACGAGACACGGAAAAAGGTACGGGTACCCCAAGTGGGGTCCCTACCCGCGGCCAACAAGGACAAATGGGCCAAGCCCATTTGTCAAATTTACTAAAGGGGGTTATTTATTTATTTTCACTACTCAAATAAACTTTACAGAAGATTTTAAGAAAACCTAAAACATCCTCCTTCCTTTGTCTCCTTGTGTCGCCACCCTACAAATACCATACAAGGTGATTTTTGATCTTTGATCTTGAAGTTTTGTTGATTGATCGTGTTGGTTATTCGTCCTCTTGATCCACGAATTCGGTAAAACCTTTTTAAACCTTTTCTTTTGATTTAATCTTTTTATAAATTATGAACATGTAATGTTTTTACAAAAACATGATAATTAAGCATAGATCTAACATGTTTTGGTGTTAAATAAAATCAAAAGGTTGTTTTTAAGGGGTGTTTGTTTTGGCCGCAGGCTGCAACCGAACCCGAAGGGGTTTCGGTTTGCCAAGCCGACCACCACCAAGACCATATGATCTTGGTTGGTGCGTGTGGGTCCCACGGCAGCAAGGGAAACATAGGGTACCCCGAGTTGGTTCGGGGTACGGTGTCGATTTCATGTCTGATTCATGTTTTTAGCCTAGATCCGGTTCATGGTGTATGTTAGTTTTTTTTTATGTTTATGATCTTAGGTTAAAATTAAATTAATAAAAGGATGTGATTAATTTAATAACATGACTTAGGTTATTTAATTATTAATGATCATGAATTTATTTTAACCTAAGTATTTATATATTTAAGACTTATAATTAATTAATTATTTTAAAACCATGAATATAATTAATTAATTAACATGACTTAGGTTATATTATTAATATATAATAATACATATTTTAACCTAAGTATTTAACTTGTTTAGTTAAAAATATGTTATACTTTAATTAAATATTATAACCTATAGTTTAATTAAATTACATGAAATAGTTATTAAACAATACACTATACCATATGACTTAGAAATAATCATGAAAAACACTTAGGCTTATATACTTAGCTTATTTAACCAGCTTATATCTAATTATGGAAACTTATTTAATTAAGGCAGCTAATCTATTTATGGAAACTTTCTATTTTTAGAAACTTATCTATTTTAAGCAGTAAATCTATTTTTGGAAACTTTCTATTTTTGGAAACTTTCTATTTTTGGAAACTTTCTATTTTTGGAAATTTTCTATTTTTGGTAACTTTCTATTTTTGGAAACTTTCTATTTTTGGAAACTTTCTATTTTTGGAAACTTTCTATTTTAGGAAACCTGCTATTTTTGGAAAGTTACTTATTATTACACAGTAAGTATAATAACACATGAAATACCAGAAATACTTAATCAGATTAAACAAAATATAAGATAAAACACAGTTTAAGGCTTAGAAACAGTAAAACATGGTAAGAACACATAAAATAAGCTAAGACATGACATAAAACCAGCTATGTATTTAGTAAGCATATACTTATTCATGTACGTATTTATGTAGCACTAGTGATTCGGAAGTAGGATTCTCGTAGTTCGTCTTTCTCGTTCACTGGACATAAGGTACGGATTCCTTTCCTTTCAGTATGGACATTCTTTCCTTATTAGGATTCCCCGTATGCAGCCAACTGTTTTCCCGTAGTATAAGTTATGTGTTTGATTGCTTATGTTTAATTAAGATTACATATAGCCATATACATGCATGACCAGTTTCACCTAGTTATGGAGGTACCATAACCATAACATTAGAGGCACTGGTGTTATGACTTCACCACGAAGGAGTGATTGCTCGTGGCGTCCCTTCAGCTTTTGGCCATTTATTTATATTTATCATGTGGGGCGTATGGGTGCATCCTAGTTACATGTTTTATTCAGGATTACATGGTGAATGTGGTGTGTGCCTTGCATCCTTCAGAAGGAGCTAATCCCTCCTACCCGAAAACCAGTATATTAAATTAGAGGCAACCCCTCTAATTTGCATGATGAGGTCACCCCTCCAATTATCATGCACGGTGAATTTTCATGACCTATATTGGCTAATTGTAAAATATGACAAACAGTTTTTATAAGATAAACATAAGACTTTCAAACTATAAAACCAGTTTTATCAAGACTTAACCAGGTTACTCGGGACTTAGTTTTCTTCCGCTGCTATTATGTTATATGCTTATCCTATTCATGCTTTATTGTACATCCATGCACTGAGCGTATTTGCTCAGCCGTTTTCCTTTTCTATGTTCCCAAAACGGCATGTACTCAGGGACGCTCGTAGACACTAAGAGTACGTGCATATGGACTGGAAGCTGTCTAGCCTTCTTTACATTATGCATTTCCTTTCTTATGATACTTATGCTTTGGACATTGTTTAGTCCTTTCCTTTATTATACTATGTTTGTGTGTGATGAGCTTTACTTTTGGACTATCGATGTTTGATTCCTGTATTTTCCTTTTTATGGTCAAGTAATGTTTAGACATTTTTCCTTGTATGCTTTGATGACACGCCATAATTACTGTGATATTTCCATTTCCAAAATGGGGTGTTACAACCCAAGCTTAGATAAACACAATAACAACTAAGAACAACAGATTCAAGCAAGAATAAGCCAAAAAATTCACAAGAACATAGGCAACACTCAAATATCACAAATATCCAAAATATTTTCAGATTTTGGGATTAAGGGTGTGTACCTCATGGATGTACATCCATACCCACGGATTTTGAGCTTATGTGCTAGCAAGAACAAGCACATGCTTCCACAACAAAGCCTGCTAAGAATCAACAAAGTTAGAAGCAAGAGTATAAAAACAGAAACTTGAAAAATCTTGATTAATGCAACCTTGCTACCCCACACTTGATTATCCCCAAGTTATAAGCCTCACAACACCTTAATTAACTCAATTAGGATGCTATGATCAGCCCTATAACCCAAGAATTCCAAGGTTGAAACAAGTACTTAGCAAAATATCAAGAAAATGAAGAAAATGTGCAAACTTTTGCACACTCCTCTTTTGAAAACAGGTTTTTGATTCAAATTCAGTAAACAATAAACATAAAAAAGCATAAATAAGATGGCATTGGTCTTTCTTCAACACACTTAACACAAATTTCATAAATCTGAAAATGGGATTTACAAGTGCTTGAACAAGGAAAAACCAAAAGCAAACGTGAATGTTGGACCCTATACCCTTTATATAGAGGGTGTACATGGTCTGTTTAAACCTAAAAACTTAAAACCCTAACTTGTAGAAGCCCAAAAATGCCCTTGAGGTTTTGTCTTCTTTGGAGAATCATGTGACTTGTTTTGGAGTTTTGTAAGAGCTGGCAAGTGCAAATTTGATCCAAAGGTGTGAAACAAGCTTAAGATACAAGCTAGAATTGAGCCCGTTGGATGGCTGGCAAATTCTTGTCTTCTTCCCTTTTGACGTAGCAGGGGAGGCCCCATGCAACATGTGGGTTGGTGGGGTGTCTTGTTTAAGGATTGGGTTATGATAATGACATGGTTAATTACTAATCTGAAAGGTTTCATGGTTTAATTTCAACACAGTTAAGAAAACCCAATTTGTGTTCTTGAGGGAATAGTGGTGTTTTTGATCCGGTTTAGTATTTAAACATGTGTTAGGCGCCACTTTTATTAAACTAATAGGATTAGTTTAAATCAGTTAGTGGTGGGAAGTGATGTGGCAAAATGAAGAGAGCTGATTGGTGGGATGGAGTAAGTGGGACACATGTCACCATTTGGTAGGTTAAGGTAAGTTTCATGTCTGGCCATGTTTAATCCCTTCTCTTCTTTCTTTCTTTCACTTTGCAAATAATAGCACAAAACCGGATTCCCTTTGTAATTCAAGTTTTACTTTTCACACTTTTGCCCCAAATTCTTTTCTAAAGTATTTTCAGGGGTATTTCTTGCCATTTTGTGATTCTTCAAGGGCTGATTTAGCATTTTGTTGATGGATAATAGTCATGACTTGTATGATTGATATTTTGGAGGACTAATATTTCCATGTCTTGTTTGATGAGGGACCATTCTTGCCAAATGTTGAAAGTTAAGGGTCCTTTTTGTAATTTTAGGATTTTCAAAGGACCAAACTTGTAATTTCTTGTACTTTGAAGGACTTCATGATGTATTTGACTTTGTGGAGGATAATGGTTGACATTTTAGCTTTGTTGAGGGGCTAAACTTGCCAATTCTTCAAAGTGAAGGGCCCTTTTTGTAATTTTGACAAACTTTAGGGACCAATCTTGTAATTATGAAGATACAAGGGTATAAAGTGTCAATTCTTCCATATTGGAGGACCCTTATTCATAATTCTTCAAATCTTCAAGGGTTAATCTTGGGAAAGTCTTCATTAGGGCTTGGTTCATTGTGCGGCTTCGTTTCCCGTGTTCGTTTTTGAATGATTCTTGTGATCTTTTGTCATTTTCTCAATATCTGTACCTAAAATACACAAGCAACAAACACAAGCATATATATGGGTATTTTGATGATATTTAATGCATTTTAAGCCCTATTTGGACGATGAGACTACGTATAAAAGCAGTCTCATCACTCCCCCATACTAAACCATTGTCGTGCCCTCACGCAATGCTAGAATAAAGTATCGTAGCATCTCCAAAATTCATTTTTATTCACTTTATTTAATGATAAACTAGGTACACTACTACTATTGCTACTATTTGTGTTTTAGACATAATGTATGATTTTCATCGCAAAATGGGACGTTTAGGTTCATAGAATAAGAACACGTGAATGCTTCGTTAGAAATAATTTCATCGTCCTCGATTTTCACCCCAATTCCACGAGATCATTGTCATTATAAGTTAGTAATGCTAACACTACTCATATGCCCTAATCACGTACTTATCCTCCCAATTTCCTAAGTTGTATCTATTATATTTTATTTTGTCTTGAATGTTTCACGAGGATACATTGTTTGACTTATGCGATAATAGAGATTTAGGTCTAAAAATAGAGTCCTAACGGTGTAATCAAGACCATCAAATCAATAACCCCTCCCAATAGACAACGATGTCAAAAAATTAAGTTGAAAAGAAGAATCGATAAACACGGTTTTATAACGGTTTTGAACATGAGACTTATTACCAAGACTTTTATACGCCCCCTAACGGAAGGGCCTTATTATCTTTGGTTTACCTCCATCTTTTATTCAACTTCGCCATGAAGCTTTATTATGACTTCGGACTTGCCTTGACTTTTATTATCCACCTCATCGGTGGTTTTATTATCTAAAGACCTATATCCTCACGCTAAGGCGAATTTTGGATCTTTAAAGCTTCATAGATTAAGCTTGATTCACTTTCAGTTTTGCATAGATTTTTCGGCCTTGTGGGGCTTCAAATTGTTTGCTTGATTTAGGTGAGCACTTGAAATCTTATAATTGGGTGAAGCTTTCGATTATTCGGGTTGCCAATACTTCAAAACCGTGACGCTGGCGATACCTTAATGTCTTCCCAATTTAATTACACGGAAGCTACTAGAAAAGACTAGAAACCCAACAATCAAGACTAAACCGCTAAGTCAATATTTATTAAGCCAAAAAAATATTTACATGCGAAGGGAGAATAAGCAAATAACGAGAACACATGAGTTTTTGAAAGAATACGAGTACTCTACGTTTAGCATAGTAACTTATAATTAACCCTATCATCTCTCGTCCTCATTTAAGAGACTTAGCCTAATGTGAAGTTAAGGAATCAAAGCTAAGTGCTCTACACGTACGGTCGAGTAAAAAATTACTCTTATTCTCGCCATCGGAAAACCTACATTCGTGTCTTCAAACACTTATAAAACATGAGACACATTTTAAAATTTGGCCATTTTTGCCTTATTTTGCAACAAAACGATAAACAAAAAGATAAACTTTGGAAAGCGTGAAGGTTTGGCAAGGCAAGTATCTATTCACCCCCCCATACTAAAGTTAAACATTGTCCTCAATGTTTCGAGTCTAGGGGTGCAAACACCCCCATACTAGAGACGTATTCAAATGCCTAATCTAGCATGGAAAGGGTGTAACCGTTAAATTAATAGCCATTTATGAAGTGTGCTAAAAACCTAAGGTTAGAACATCAAAAGGATATATCATGGATATTGAGAAAGTCTTCAAAGCAAACGATCAAGTGCTCCCATAAAATGAACACGAGAGGCTCCAATCGTGAAGATCATGATCATCTAAAGTCCAAAATTCAGAAACAACCACGAAACAAAGGTTGGAAGGGCACAAATCCCCACACGTTACTACATTAGAAAGCGATAATATGTACATAGGATAAGCAAGGGACTCCCCCACGAGGCACCTCGTTTTTGATTACCGAGTCATGAGCTCGACTTGATCCCCTAATACTAATTATCATTGGGGAAGGTGACTTGGTCGAGGTAGTTCAAGGATGGAACTTCCCCGCCAAAGTAGTGCTTCAACCTATGTCCATTCACCTTGAAATTGGGGCCATCATTTTGAGGTAGCTCGATGGTCCCATAAGGAAATACTTGAGTCACGGTGAATGGACCGGACCAACGGGATTTCAACTTACCGGAAAAATTTTTTAATCTTGAATTAAAAAGCAAAACTTGATCCCCAATGTTAAAAACCCGGTTTTTAATGTTAGAATCATGCAACTTTTTAGTTTTTTCCTTATAAATCAATGAATTTTCATAAGCAATGTCCCTCAATTCATATAATTCATTTAATTGCATTTTCCGGTGTTTTCCCGCGGTCTCCATATCATCATTACAATGCTTTAGGGCCCAATAAGCCTTGTGTTCTAACTCGATAGGCAAATGAAAATTCTTTCCATACACAAGCTTATAGGGAGTGCACCCAATGGGCGTCTTATGAGCGGTCCTAAAGGCCCATAAAGCATCGTCCAACTTATCCGACCAAGTTTGTCGGTTTTCCCCTACGGATCTCTCCAAGATCCTCTTCAAAGCTCGGTTTGAAACCTCGACTTTCCCACTCGTTTGTGGGTGATAAGCCGTAGAAAGACGATGTGTAACCCCATATTTCCTTAAGACCCTTTCGAATTGGTCGTTACAAAAATGGGTTCCACGATCGCTTATGATCGCACGAGGGGTTCCAAACCGAGAAAACAAGCTTTTCAAAAACTTGACTACCACACGAGCATCATTAATGGGCAAGGCTTTTGCCTCCACCCACTTAGATAGGTAGTCAACCGCAACGAGAATGTACTTATTACCACGAGATGATGGGAACGGCCCCATAAAGTCTATACCCCAAACGTCAAAGATCTCACACACTTGGATGATGTTTTGTGGCATTTCATCTTTTTGTGAGGCTTTTCCTGTCGTTGGCATGAATCACAAGACTTCACAAGATTTTGTGCATCTCGGTAAATAGTAGGCCAAAAGAAGCCGGCATCAAACACCTTCTTAGCCGTGAGATTAGCACCGTGGTGACCACCCGTGGGTCCTTCATGGCAAGCTCTAAGGATATTAGAAGCTTCCGTGCCAAATACACAACGTCGGATGATTTGATCCGCACAAGTTCGAAACAAGTAAGGGTCGTTCCAAAAGTAGAACTTGACGTCACGAAAGAATTTTCGTTTTTCTTGAGTCGTCATACCCTTGATGATGAAGTTACCCGCATGGTAATTTGCAAAATCTGCAAACCATGGGGTAGAAGGATCAAGCTTAGAATTCACTACACCAAGTGTCTCGAGCGGAAATGTTTCGGTGATTTCCTTTGGCTCGTAAACACTTTGGTGAGGATCTTCCAAACGAGAAAGATGATCGGCCGCTAGATTCTCGGCTCCTTTTTTGTCAACGATTTTGTGATCAAATTCTTGAAGGAGGAGAATCCAACGAAGTAATCTAGGCTTAGCATCTTGCTTTGCCTTGAGATACTTAATAGCCGAATGATCCGTATACACTATGCATTTAGCCAAGACGAGATAAGGTCGAAATTTCTCAAATGCATACACCACGACAAGGAACTCCTTCTCCGTTGTAGTGTATTTTAGTTGAGCCTCGGTCATTGTCTTGCTAGCATAGTGAATAGGCAAGAAGTGCTTATCATGACGTTGCCCCAAAACGGCCCCAATAGCGTAATCACTAGCATCACACATTAGCTCAAAGGGGAGGTTCCAATTGGGAGCAACGAGAATGGGACAAAGGCTCGTACACAATCTTCGTCAATGACAAAACGTGCCTCTTTTTCAAGAAGATGTGTAATGGGTCGAGAAATTTTTGAAAAATCCTTGATGAATCGACGATAAAAGCCCGCGTGGCCTAGGAAACTCCTAACTCCCTTAACGGTTTTGGGATGAGGTAATTTGGCGATGACGTCTACCTTAGCTTGATCTACCTCAATCCCCGCTTTCGAGACCTTGTGCCATAAGACGATTCCATTCTTAACCATAAAATGACACTTTTCCCAATTTAGCACAAGGTTGGTTTCCTCACAACGTTTCAACATTCTCTCAAGATTCGACAAACACGAAGTGAACGAACAACCAAACACGGAAAAGTCATCCATGAAGACTTCCATCGTCTTCTCGATCATATCATGAAAAATAACCATCATGCACCGTTGAAAGGTTCCCGGTGCATTGCAAAGTCCGAATGGCATTCTACGATAGGCAAACGTTCCATATGGACACGTAAACGTAGTTTTTTCTTGATCACGAGGATCGATGGGGATTTGGAAGTAACCGGAAAAACCATCTAAAAAGCAATAGAAATCGTTTCCCGCAAGACGCTCCAACATTTGGTCCATGAAGGGCAAGGGAAAATGGTCTTTACGAGTGGCTTCATTCAACTTTCGATAGTCAATGCACACTCTCCATCCGGTCACGAGTCTAGTGGGAATCAACTCGTTGTCATCATTTGGCACAACGGTCATTCCTCCCTTTTTAGGGACACAATGGATAGGACTCACCCAAGGGCTATCGGAAATAGGGTAAATCATTCCCGCGTCAAGGAGTTTAAGGACTTCCTTTTTGATGACGTCGTGAATTTTGGGGTTTACCCTCCTTTGACACTGGATTGCGGGTTTGTAATCCTCCTCCATTAAGATTTTGTGAGTACAAAACTTGGGATCGATTCCCTTAATGTCGGATAACTTCCACGCAATTGCCCCTTTGTGATCCTTAAGAACATCGACAAGTGCGGGTTTTTCATCATTCGAAAGTTCCTTCGCAATAATAACCAGCAACTTTTCGTCCTCCTCCAAAAAGACATATTCGAGGTGAGGAGGTAAATCTTTCAACTCGAGGATAGGTGGTTCCTCAAGTGAAGATTTGGGCTCGATACTCATAACCTCCTCGGGTGGAGGAAATGGGAAATCGTTAAGAAAATCCTTGAAAATCGAAAAGTCCTCATCGTTATCGAGGTCTTCGTTACAAGTACGCGGAACATCGAATTCTTCGAACGTAAAACCACCACCTTCAAAAGGAGTGAAGGTTGGTGTCGAATTATCAAGAATTGGATCTAACATAGTGGGATTGCCACTAGTTTCTTCATCACCAAACCCTAGAACTTCTTGTGAAAATTCCTCGCAAACCACGTCGATCATATCAACGAGGTTTATGGTAGCAACAGAATAAACATGAGAAAGTTGAGAGTTTTGAGTTGCGTTTATAACAAGTTCCTCGTCGTTGAAACGTAAGGTGATCTTTCTAGCATGAACATCGATTAAAGCCATAGAGGTATCTAAAAATGAACGACCTAAAATGAGAGGAACTTGAGGATCCGTGGGGATATCAACAACGATAAAGTCTACGGGATAGTAGAACTTCCCCACTTTCACAAAAATGTCTTCCGCCAATCCACATGCGGGAATCGTGGAATGGTCGGCCAACTCAATAGGCATTAGTGAAGGAGTAAGATTAGGAAGATTGAGCGACTTGAAGATTGCAAGTGGCATCAAGTTAATGCTAGCACCAAGATCGGCCAAGGCATAGCATTCTTCCATATCTTGAATTGCACAAGGGATCAAAAGTTTACCGGGATCACCGACTTTTTGAGGTATGCGATTAAGATAAACCGATGAACAACTAGACAATTGATGCAATTTCTCCTTGTTGTTCAACATACTCTTAAATTTAGCGGCAAATCGAGGCATCATGACCAAAGCATCGGCGAAACTCATATTAAAGTGCAAATCACGAAACATTTTCATAAAAAGCTCAAATTGGTAAATATCGCGCTCTTGACGTTTCTCCTTTCTAAGTCTCGATGGATAGGGGCAAAGGTGGTGTGGGTTGAGGCATAGTAGGCATAGCCTTTGGAATCTCGGGTTCCAATATGGGTAATGGGTTAATCGTAGGTGTGGTATGAGCGGTACTTCGTGGGATTGGGACATGCTCCTTTTGGACCACCACCTCGGGTTCTTCCTCAATTGCTTCCTCCGTAGGAGCAATTGGTTGAGGAGTCGGTTCCTTTAGTGTCTTACCACTACGTGTGGTAATCACTTTCATCTCACCCTTAGGGTTGGATACGGTGTTGCTGGGAAGACTACTCAAAGACGGTTTACACATTATTGCCTCAAACATAGATGAGATTTTATCTTCAAACTTGGATTGCCTCAATACGGCCTCGGTTTGCCTCTTCTCGGCTTTAACCATTTCTTGCTTAATCTCATGTTGCCCTAATTCCATTTTTTGTTGGTTTTGTTGTAACCTAGTTACGGTTCCTTCCATCTTGTTGGTATGGATCTTAAGTTCATTTGCTAACTCATTTTTCAACTCTTTCTTCAAGTCGTTCTTAAACTCGGATCTTAGGCTAATGATTTCTCTTTGAATATTGTCAAACCTAGCATCATTCCCATTAGCGTATTCAACAAATTCATTTGGAAGATCTTTCAAAGTTTGCAAACCTTTGTTGTTGTTTTGAAAATCATTTTGATTTTTGTTTGAAACTTGATTATTAGCCCCTTGATTCCCATAGTTTCCCTTGTTGAAATTGTTTTTGAAACCAACTTGATTGTTGCGATAGTTGTTGTTAGCATTTTGATTTGAACCAAAACCCGGTGGAGTCAATTGATTAGAGCGGGAAACTTGACCGTTTTGGTTGTAAGTTCCCGTGGCCGCGTAGGCACTCGAACTGTTACCACCGTTGGTAATGCACTCGGAATAATTATGACCTCCACCACAATACATGCAAGAAACCTCGACCTCTTTAGCCGTAGCGGGAGCACTTGGTTCACCAACTTTAAACTCAATTAAAAGTCGTTTCAACTTATCAAAAATCTTGTTTTCCAAGTTCGCCTCATTTTGGCAAGCATCGATGGTAGTAGACAAAGAAGGTGAAGTCGAAGACGAAGCCTTACGAACACTAGACGTGCTACGAGGACTATACACCTTAGATCTATTCTCTATGATTAACAATGCTTCCTCGACCGTTTTACACAAAAAATTACCACCCGCGGCGGCATTTAGATAATCTCTCTCATGATCATTAAGTCCATTATAAATGTGTCAATTTGATGCAAGTCGGAAAAACCGTGATGAGGACATTCATGTAACATTTCCTTAAACCTATTCCAAGCCGTTAAAAAAACTTTCATTAAACTCTTGTGAAAATTTTGAAATATCGTTTTTCAAGTGCGTAGTCTTAGAGGGCGGAAAAAATTGGTTCACAAACTTAGACACGAGATCCTTCCACGTCAATATAGAATTGGGTGGCTCTTTCTCTAACCAAATTTTAGCGGGCCCCGCTAAGGAATACGGAAAAAGCATCATCTTAATCGAGTCATTCGGGACATCCTTAAACTTGCAAGTGGCGGTAAGACGATTGAATTGGCAGATATGGTTGTGTGGATTGTCCTTCTCATCACCACAGAATTTGTTGTTTTGGATCATCGACAACAAACCCGTTTTCACCTCAAAATTCTCTGCAAGGATAGCTAGCCTCTCCATAACCCTCGGTGGGTGCTTGAAGTAACTCCATCATAGTTCGATTCGCCATGGTTGGTGCTTCTCTTACAATGGGTTCGTCAATAGGAGACTCCTCACTAGAAAGATTGGGAGTGGGAGTTTTGTTCTTTCGTTTACGTGCAGTCTTGCTTGATTACGAGTTAGCATAAACGTCACGTACAACGAGGGGACGAACAAAGAAGATTCTTTTTGGTGTTTTTTATTTTTTCAATTTTTTTGTGGTTTTTGATTGTATTAACCTTTTTTGGATTTTGTGGAATGTATTAAGTAGACAAAAATCTACAAATCTCCTCCTTAATCAAATCTCTTGATTAAAGAAGCCTCAAGGAATGAAAACGATCACGTGAAGTAACGCCTTCGATGACTTTAGAACGTTGGTGGAACACCAAAACGTTCAATAGGGTTTAATCAAATGAAACCAAGAAAATATATATGATACTTAGTAATACTTTGGGCGGCAAAACCCTCGATTAACTCTCAAGATCAAATACTCACAAGCAAGCGGGGAAACGAGGCGGCGCGAAGCACTTAAGAGCCTTTTTCCTTAGGATATATTTTATAATATCCGCCTTATACCCACCTTATAGTTTGTATTTTCAAAATTAAGCTTCACGAAAGTATTTATCTATTTTTGCCTTTTTTCTTTGGTTTGAGATTCGAATACAATGATTGGGTAATGACCTCCCAAGTCAAGGTTGTGATTTCTCACGTATTTGGAGTACTTGTGAATTTATTGTTTTACGTATACAATATAGTAATAGTATTCACAAAAATCAAAAACCGATAATACGTATTAGTAGAGTGCTACTAATACAAATACTATTTATGGTTAGTATATAAAAACAACAATTCCAAATCAAAACACAACACGCCTCCCCGGCAGCGGCGCCAAAATTGGTGTAGAGTTTTTACCCCTTTAGGAAAAGGAAGGCAAAATAGTGGTAAGCGTTAAGTGTCGGTTTAGGAAAACCGAGCACTAATGACCAAATAAGTTCAAGTTCGTTTCCCAAGGAGGCTAGTGTGTTATGTGTGTAATGAATTGGATTAGATTTGTGATTATATTTTTAAGAAAGAAAAATAGAAAGGGGATTAGAAGAGAATGACAGTTACGAAGACGGTTTAAACTAAGACGAAAAAGGCGTTCACGTAAAACCGTAAAAAAACACCAAAATTAAAATTTTAACCTAAAAATTACTAAAAATTACCAAAAATCGACAATAATATTCTAAGAGTTTAAAAAAAATCCAAACTTGCCAAAACCTTTTAATTAATTAGATAATGACTTTTTAATGCTAATTAAAACCCTAAAAATCAAAATTAATTATTAAAAAGTCCCAAACAAGATTTTAAAGTTTGTAAACCTCAAAAATACCCTAATTAAGCTAAAAAGTATTTTTTTTAAATTTTAAAACCAAATAAAACTATTTTTAAACAATTAAAAACTATTAAAATCAATTAAAAGTTAAATTAATTCTAGAAAATAATTAAAAGACCTTAAAAATATTTAGAAAGTTGCAAAATTCCTAATCAAGTGTCTACAATCTAGGAAAAATATAAAAACTTAGAAAATCAGACTTTTAATTTTTAATAATAAAATATTATTAAAATATTAATAAAAATCCAAAAATCCTAACAAATTCTAAAAAGTTGCAAACTAGCTTAATTTAACCTAAATAACTCAGAAATGAAAGTAAAATGACATAAATACCCCTATTGGGCCTAGAAAATAGGCTAAACCCAAAACAGTCCACTATTGGGCCAAAATTGGGCCCAATAATAAAAAGTGTCCAAATTAAGCCCAAAAACACTATTTGACTTAAAATTTGATTTTAAACAACTTTTTCCAAAGGCCCAAAAGCTAAAAGTGTGAAATAGATAACTTATAACAAGTAGCTTATTCTTAATGGGCTTTTTGGCCCATTAAGCTATAAGCCAATGCCATAAGCTAAAATTTGACACACAAGCTTCTTTTGTCCTAAATAAGACTTCTGCAAAAAGAAATTTGAAATAAGCCCAAGGAATAAGCCTGAAAATGCAATAAGCAATCTACAGAAAACGACAAAATAGTCGTTTTTGAGTTCTCGGCCACCCCAAGTGCTGATTCAAGTTCCAAAAGCTTTGAAATGACTTAATTAAGCAAAATCAACAAAGATTTTTCAAATAAGCTGACTCAGTAAGCTGGAAAAAGCAAATAAGCACTTATGTAAAAGTCAAATAAGTTGGTTTCCTAGTAAAAAGTCAAAGTCAAAGTCCAATAAGCTCCAGTCTAGTCAAATGGGTCAAATAATGAAGATCTATCACAAAAAATAAGTTGTTGCAAGTCTGGATAAGCTAGAATAGCTTATTGATAAGCTGAGTACAAGTTTACACTAGCAGGGGCTAGTTTTGGGTGTTGAGCAGTGGGAACTTTTCCCACTGCTTGACTTATAGACTTTTTTGTCTTCAGTGACTTTTTTGGAGATTCAGATTACACAAAGGCACCCAAATGATCTTTGGATCATAAGGAGTCAAGAACAATCAAAATATCACAATCACAAACACCCTATTGATACAGTTTAATCAATAAAGTCCCAGATATTGCACAGACATGAACAAATAAACAGTTTAGGTTCAAAAAGCAATTTAAGCACAATTCAGCCAGCCAAATTCAACCAAATGCATACACAAGCTAAATTAAACTCAAATAAGCAAGTCTAAACAGGTTTCATGCAATGGTTCAAAGAATTAAGCAAGAATCAAGCTAATGAATGTTACTGATGAACACTAACATGTGAATGATGAACACTAACCAAAACTGATTTTTACTTTTGCTGATGTATTTGACACACAAGCCAGATTCAACACTTCAAATATATCAAATAGGTTATATTGATGATGTTTTAACAGCTTTTATCCCTAAACATGCATAAACTCTAGGTTTTCCCAAAATTTCAGGTCAAAAAACAGTCAACTCAACAAGATATAGCAGATTGTTTGATTTTAAGGTTTGGTTCCAAAAACTTGCAGCAAAACACTCTCAAACAAAGGTATAACAGATACCAAGCACAAATACTAACTTCTAACAACACAATACCAAGATTCAATCATAAACAGGTAATCCCAAACACCCCTTTAACTTTTCAAAACCAATTTTTTCAAAGAAAAAGTGAGATTCAAGACCACCCAAGCTCAGATAAACACAATAACAACTAAGGAAACAGATTCAAGCAAGAATAAGCCACAAAATTCACAAGAACATAGGCAACACTCAAATATCACAAATATCCAAAATATTTTCAGATTTTGGGATTAAGGGTGTGTACCTCATGGATGTACATCCACACCCACGAATTTTGAGCTTATGTGCTAGCAAGAACAAGCACAAGCTTCCACAACAAAGCCTGCTAAGAATCAACAAAGTTAGAAGCAAGAGTATAAAAACTGAACTTGAAAATCTTGATTAATGCAACCTTGCTACCCCACACTTGATTATCCCCAAGTTATATTCCTCACAACACCTTAATTAACTCAATTAGGATGCTATGATCAGCCCTATAACCCAAGAATTCCAAGGTTGAAACAAGTACTTAGCAAAATATCAAGAAAATGAAGAAAATGTGCAAACTTTTGCACACTCCTCTTTTGAAAACAGGTTTTTGATTCAAATTCAGTAAACAATAAACATAAACAAGCATAAATAAGATGGCACTTGGTCTTTCTTCAACACACTTAACACAAATTTCATAAATCTGAAAATGGGATTTACAAGTGCTTGAACAAGGAAAAACCAAAAGCAAACGTGAATGTTGGACCCTATACCCTTTATATAGAGGGTGTACATGGTCTGTTTAAACCTAAAAACTTAAAACCCTAACTTGTAGAAGCCCAAAAATGCCCTTGAGGTTTTGTCTTCTTTGGAGAATCATGTGACTTGTTTTGGAGTTTTGTAAGAGCTGACAATTGCAAAGTTGATCCAAATGTGTGAAACAAGCTTAAGATACAAGCTAGAATTGAGCCCGTTGGATGGCTGGCAAATTCTTGTCTTCTTCCCTTTTGACGTAGCAAGGGAGGCCCCATGCAACATGTGGGTTGGTGGGGTGTCTTGTTTAAGGATTGGGTTATGATAATGACATGGTTAATTACTAATCTGGAAGGTTTCATGGTTTAATTTCAACACAGTTAAGAAAAACCAATTTATGTTCTTGAGGGAATAGTAGTGTTTTTGATCCGGTTTAGTATTTAAACATGTGTTAGGCGCCACTTTTATTAAACTAATAGGATTAGTTTAAATCAGTTAGTGGTGGGAAGTGATGTGGCAAAATGAAGAGAGCTGATTGGTGGGATGGAGTAAGTGGGACACATGTCACCATTTGGTAGGTTAAGGTAAGTTTCATGTCTGGCCATGTTTAATCCCTTCTCTTCTTTCTTTCTTTCACTTTGCAAATAATAGCACAAAACCGGATTCCCTTTGTAATTCAAGTTTTACTTTCACACTTTTGCCCCAAATTCTTTTCCAAAGTATTTTCAGGGGTATTTCTTGCCATTTTGTGATTCTTCAAGGGCTGATTTGGCATTTTTTTGATGGATAATGGTCATGACTTGTATGATTGATATTTTGGAGGACTAAAATTGCCAAGTCTTGTTTGATGAGGGACCATTCTTTCCAAATGTTGAAAGTTAAGGGTCCTTTTTCAAAGGACCAAACTTGTAATTTCTTGTACTTTGAAGGACTTCATGATGTATTTGACTTTGTGGAGGATAATGGTTGACATTTTAGCTTTGTTGAGGGGCTAAACTTGCCAATTCTTCAAAGTGAAGGGCCCTTTTTGTAATTTTGACAAACTTTAGGGACCAATCTTGTAATTATGAAGATACAAGGGTATAAAGTGTCAATTCTTCCATATTGGAGGACCCTTCTTCATAATTCTTCAAATCTTCAAGGGTTAATCTTGGGAATGTCTTCATTAGGGTTTGGTTCATTGTGCGGCTTCATTTCCCGTGTTCGTTTTTGAATGATTCTTGTGATCTTTTGTCATTTTCTCAATATCCGTACCTAAAATACACAAGCAACAAACACAAGCATATATATGGGTATTTTGATGATATTTAATGCATTTTAAGCCCTATTTGGACGATGAGACTATGTATAAAAGCAGTCTCATCATGTATTAATATTCATATTGTGTGTATGAATATTATCCTTGTATGCCCTTTCATATTTTTGTAATATGATTGATATGTGTGTTATTTCTTGTTTTGCTAATTCTTTATTACGCATATTGTTAAGAGTTGATCATGGTTAAAATTTACAATTGTCTTTGGGTGATTCCAAAAATTCTAAGTTTTAAACCCTTTGACATATTATCATTACAATTGGTACGGATGTTTCTTTCCTACCTTTATTCCACCAATTGTGCATTGATTTTGTCAAAACACCCTTCTTGGACATACTTAGCAAATACTTACTTCTAATTTGAGAGTTCTTTTCTTTTTCCCTCTCAAGTTACTTAGTAGGTAGTGACTATATTATATACATTGGTGTTTCTTTTATTTGTACTAACCTTTGTATGTAGCTTGTCACCATAGCTCTATCACTTGCTGCCCAAAGCTAGGGGAATAAGCAGCAAGGGCGAGATACTAGCAAAGTCGATTCTTCTCTTCATCAAAGACTTCTGCTAACCTTTTTGTTTTGACAAAAGGGGAGAAATGATAGTGATAAACTCGTTAATAATTCGAAAACTTTTGTATTTTACATAAATGAGTTTATAGTTTGTCGTAATCAAAAAGGGGGAGATTGTTAATGCAAGTAATGCCTAAAAACATTATTAGTGTTAACTAATCTTTCTTAGTTTTGATGACGACAAAGTATAAAGACATTTATCATCAAAGACTATCGTATGACGAATTATTCAATAAACACTATCATCAAGGTAATAATCATTTAAGTCTTAAACAAACATATCTTAATAATGTTTAGTGATCATAGAAAGTGATTAACCTCAAAACTCACATTTTCACAAATGTGAAAAATATTTTAATAAACTTTATTTTTAAAAAAATATTTTATTAAAATGGAAAATGAAGATTTGAATATGGCATATTCCAAATGCCATAGGAATATCCTTTGAAGGTAAAATGTACCTCATATAACATTTCCCCACTAAAAGACAAAAAGGAGCGGACTCTACTTTGGGTGGTTCCTTAAATAGCTAGGTGGTTCAACATTGATACTGAGCCGCACTATAATTAAAGAACCACGCCCAGAGAGCCGTTGGTTTTGTCTCCTATAAATAGTGGATCACTCTTCAGTTTCTAAGAACCTTTTTGGACATTCTTTCTGCCTCTTTTCTCTTTTATATATCCTAATCATTAGTAAATGATCACTTTATGTGTTACGTATGTTCACTTATGATTATCCTCTTTATCCTCTTACACGTTTGTGATGTGATTAAAGATGAAGCCTTGATGAAGATAATCCTACCATAGATCTAGTTATGTTAATCATTTTATATTTGATTCTTGTGTAGATCCGATGTATTTGTGTATACTTGGATTAGTGTATTGTTAATCCAATGTATTGGTTAATACTTGGATTCGTCTTGTGTAAATCCATTGTATATGTGTATACTTGGATTTGTTTTATGTGGATCCAAGTTACATGTGTATACTTGGATATGTCTTATTGAGTTGTAATAAGTCTTGTGTGTTAGTTCTCACTAAACTATAAAGTGATGTGTGTATGTGTCTTGTGAGTTCTCACTAAACTTGAAAGTGAAGAGTTGTGAAGATTGGTTCTAGCTTTGGATTCGAACTCGACATCTAGCCTTTTGTCGGAAAAGATGGGCGACGAAGATTGGTTCTAGTTTTCGATTAGAACTCGACATCTAGCCTTGTGTCGGAATATGGTGAAGTAGGCGACGTGTGTAGATTGGTCCTAGCTAAGATTAGGTCTCTACATTTAGCTTAGTGTCAGAAAATAATGTAAGCGATGTTGTAAGGTTTTTTCTGCCAAGAAGGGAGCTTGTGGATATAGTGGAAATCTCGAGTAAGGTGTACTCGAGGAGTGAAGTAGGAACGAGGATAGAGCTTCGTTGCCGAACCACTATAAATCTTGGTATTTTACCTTAGGTTGTTTCTTTCCTTACTCTTTACTTATGTTTTCATTCTTACTTTGCATTTCATTGTCACTAGATATTGTTAATGCATTAGAATTGAACCTAACAACTATGAAACTAGTTTTCAAGTAAAAGGTAATTTTTGGACAAACCTAATTGAAAGGATTTTAATTAAGACCATAATTTATAAAAATTATTCAACCCCCCCCCCCCACCCTTAGTTTCTAGATAAGGCTTATTAGGCTCTCAAATGGGCTAACTTCGACTTAAACAAAGCCGACGACTATAGAAAAAGCCAACTTAATGAGCTTAATGTACTTACAAATGAGGCTTATGAGAATTCATTGATTTACAAGTAGAAAACTAAGATCCTTCATGATTCCAAGATTAAGAACCGAGAGTTCAACATCGGTACTCTTTAACTCTCGATTGAAAATATTTTCGGGCAAACTTAAGAGCCGTTGTTCCAGCCCCTTATCGTGGCCCAAATTTTTCCATATGGCCCCATCGAGCTAGCTCAACCAAATGGGCCCAATTTTAAGGTGAATGACCAACGTTTTAAGTTGTACTTTGGAGTGAACATCTCCACATTCCCCAATGACAATTAATTCGGGGAATCAAGTCGAGCTAGAGACTCCGGGAATAAAATCAAGCATCGTATAACTAGGTTTAGATTTCCTTAGTTTTTCCGCCAAAAAGTGTAGTTGAGGAGAAGTGTAGGGGGGTAAATATCTTGTTGTTTTATGGTGATTGTGTAGAGACATGTTAGATATCATTCCACTTTTGGTGCTTATTGAGGCGACCCGTGATCGTGTGTTACCGGTTTATTCAAAAACCTATTGTGATTCTAAATTGTCTATTCATAACGACTAAATTGAATTCACTTTAGTCTTCTCTTCCTTATCTAAATTTTAAACAACGTACTCAATGTCCTAAGTGTATGGGAGTTTTCTTTCACATGCTTAAACATTGAGGGCAATGTTTATTTATAAGAGTAAGGGAGACTTCTATCGAAGTAAAGTGACATTTTCCATTAATATGTCCTCATTCAAATTGGCAAATTATTTTTTCGAAACTTTTCGAATTTCTGATATATTTTGGCCTAGTAGTATTTTCCTTTATTTTCGGTATTTCTTTTATCGTATGTATATATTCCTATTATAGTCTTTCAAAAATAAAGTCAAAAAGGAAAAAAACTGAATAAAGGATATGGTTTTAACATGTTTAGACGTCTTTGACATATTAGGCCCATCGTGAATATTTTGACTCAACCCAAGTTTAATTATTCAAGTTTGCTCTAGCTAGTATCCTTAACCATGTAAATCATTTATTCGGTTTATTAGGCTAACCATCAACGAGTCTCATTACTTGAGATTTTAAATTGTGGAGAATGAGAAATGATAGTGTTCGAAGTAAGTATAAAGGGCTAAATAAACATCATAGAAATTATATGTGGCTATTATACTCCCATCAGTAACCTTTACTTTCTTGTCAACGTATTTATTTATGTTAATAAATAAGCAAGAGCGGTTTTTCCCGATTTTTATTCTCTTATGCATTTTTGGCTAATCATTCATGGTTAATATGAGTACGTCTTGTATTTCTAAATTTAGATCGTCTTATGTGTCCTAGACTTTTGTCATGCTTACTATTTGGCGGGTGTTAATTTATTTGTGAGGAATAAAGAAAAATAAGAGCCGCGAAAAAATATGAGTGGCTAGTAATAAATAATAATAATAATAATAATAAAGACTCTAAAAAAGGGGTAGTGATGTGTAAGTGGCTATAGAGTTCCAATATTACTCTCACAAGGGTTGCGAGAATTTGGTAGTTACTTTTCCGATCCAATATTACTCTCACAAGGGTTGCGGGATCTAGAATACAAGGTCTTAAAAAGGCGGCGGATATAGTTTATTGCGTGGGTTTTATTTTTCTTTTATTGGCGGTGAGTAGTCACTTATCTAAGCATGAAATAATTTTGGCACGCATAAGATTGTCGACTTAAAACTTTGATACAAACTTATATTAATTGTGGGCGGTTTTTCAACTAATAGATGAGATGATTAACTATTGATTAAAACTATGCTTCCTTATTTTCAGATTTACATTTTTAATATTTAACGCCAAACAAAGTCAAATTTGATTCCAAGAAATTCTCAATAAAACCAGTTTAGAGGAATAATAAGTAGGATTATGTTGTTAACACAATTAATTCATATGAATAACTCGATGCACTTTTACTTATGAATGACAATGATCTCATTTTGATGCTTGGTATGAGGAACCTGAAACTTGAGAGTGATAATATTCATGATACCAAAAGCCCTAATCAAAGTCATTGATTTCTTTACGAGTTTCTTCCATCGAACAATTTCAAAGTAAATAAATAAAAGTGAAATTGTATATCTTTGGATTCTATTGAAAATCTTTTATCTTTATGTTCAATAAGTTTCCGTAAGTGTAGAATAGCGTAGTATCGTATATAGAGTCTAATAAAGGCCAATATAGGTTAATTATGAGAAAAACGTAAATCCGTGCTTTAAAATTGTGCATTGCATGAGGGCATTGCAATGGTCAAGTATAGGGCATCTGATAAGTGTGTAAACACTTACCCTTTTACGACTAAAAACAAGGAAAAACAAACCAAAATGTAAATAAATAAACGTAAATGTCGAAATTACGCGTGGTTTTGTGTTTTGTTGTGAAATAGGTACAAAAGTACAAAAATAAAGAGAACACTGGATTTCACGGGCAGTTATTGAAGGAAAGGACAAAATCAAGCTTCCAGGACCAAAAGTGAAAAAGGAATCAAGTTTCAAAGGGTTAAAGTGAGGATTATATGAAGTTAAGATGGACTAAAGAGAGCTTAAGATGGGGGTTTACACAGATCAAACTTTCATGCCATTATTACACACTCACATTTATTAACACCAGCCAATTAATTACCACTGCATACTTAATTACATGATCATTTTACCACAACCCAACATACACACCAAAGCCAATCACAATAAGCCACGTGTCAATTTTCTTCTACAATAAAATGTAGGCGATCTAGAGCGTTTCAAGCTTCGAGTTACATGAAAAGTGCTCGTTTTGATGAGACGAACACAATGGTGGCAAGCAATTGTGATGTCGTGGCGTAGAACAAAAACGCATAATTTTGTTCTTTGATGACAAAACCTAATCCACGTGTTGGATTTCTATTGGCCACTTATCTATCACCAGCAATTTCCAGTTGTCGTAACAAACTCCCAACCGCCTCAAGACGCTCCTCCAACTGCCTATAAATACACACCCGCTCCTCCTTCATACACACGTCTTTTGTTTCCAGAATTTTCCTCTTTTTCTCTCTATTTTTCGTATTAGCCTTAGTTTGTAACTAGAAGTAGCTTTTGTATTATCACCTTCCTAATTGTACTCAGTTTACTCAATTAGCAATAAAATCACCATTGATACAATGTTCATCATCATCTTTTGTCGATTAATGTTCTTGCTATTGATTTCGTTGTTGTTAGTTGATATTAAGCTTGTTTACAAGCTTTTGATGCTGTTTTGTACGCGTTTGGTTAAGTGTTGGTGCTAATTCGAGTTTTCAGAGGGAAAAGTGGTGGTTAGAAACCAGATAATTTAATCTCTGTGAATTCTAGTATTGTTGTTGTTAATTCATGTTCAGTAGGTGTAGTTGATTGCGTTTGAGCTTTCTTCTCCATCAACGGAGGCCTAGAAGTCACAGGTTAAGCACATTTATTTATTCTGCATTTTCTTAGTGTAAACTGTAGAAAAGCTAAATCGGATCCGGTGGTCTAATGTGGTGGTAAGTGGTGGTGGAAGCCATTGATGGATTAGAGAGAGAGAAAGAGAGGTTGAGAGCAAAATATGTGTGTTCCTCAAATGAACAAAAATACAATCAACACCCCTCCTTGGAAGCTAAGGAGGGGTATATATAGTCACGCACTTTACAAAGGGCCTAGTCTAGACTAAATGTGCGTGACTATGATAACTAACGGGAATTCTTAAATGTCGTCACATAAAGTGAGTTTCCAACAATCTTCCCCCATGGGACGACGTGTAGAATTCCTTACAATATTCTACCTATCAAGTACAAAATAATTAAGAACAAGAGCTTCCATGAAGCATCCAATGCTGATGAAGTCTTCTAAGGCCTTCGTCTTCATCTTTAACTTGTAGTAGAAATACTGTAACGGCACGAGCTAAGTAACCCATACACTTCTGGTTAAGGAGAAGCTTCTGAATTAGCTTCCCCCTAATTCATGCCACGTAAACTTGATGTAGAAGCATTTTAAATAGCTTCCCCCCAAGTAGATCAACAACTTTTCATCTCACGCTTGAATAATTCTTCTGAATTTTTCTTCCCCCTAAGAGTTCAAGTTATGCATACCAGAAAGAATCAAGACACTTCTTCCCCCACATAGTTGAAGAAGGTAAATCAATCCCAATTGTGAAGCTCAAATACTGAAGTGGACACTTTATCCCATTCATGAAGTTGACATCGTAACACCAGAGTCAATTAAGTCCCGGAAATGCACACGTCTTCTTCCGGAGATGCACCAGAGTCAATTAAGTCCCGGGAATGCATATAGGATAATGATGATGTTTAATTGCAACAATCAAACAATTAAACCTCGAATCAGTAGTGTACCGTTTGGAGATTGATAACGACACGAGTTAAGACACTGATTTTCTCTGCGGCTATGACAAATGTCATCCCGGAATATCTTCAAATCAAAAGAAGGTATGAAGTTCATCACGTGTACTCGTTGTGCGTTCAATGTGTCTGCTTCTTCCCCCTTGATGGTTTCGAAACTCGGAACCATCAATAAATTGTACGCACATGAACCTGAAATCTCGTGAGAATAATAAATAAGCTGAATTATATATTTTGTGAGAATCAGCTGTTGATCGAAAATCTCTTCTCATAAAACTCTCCATGGCCACCTTTACCATTCCACGTGAAAGCAATTTGAAGTGACCACTGAAAGAATGAACCGGATACATCAAACGTGAAGCTGAATAAAAATCCTTCGATCTTGTGACTTAAGCTTGCACTATTGTTGAATGAAGAACGGTGGAGAAATCTCTAAGTACTCAATGCATCACTGAAGAAGTCTATAAGCACAACACCTCTTGAAATTATCCACGTCGACTAAGCGCGTGACACTGAGTACAACAATGTAACCCCTTTAAGTGATAGTTAACCGAGTCATCAACCATCCACCCCGAACCCGGAAACCAGATAACCAAGTCTCCATTCTAGGATTAAGCACGAGCAAGTTATCTAGTTAAAGATAAAATAAATACACGCCTTCGAAAAATCCGTCTTCAACGTCACGTAATTAATACCCGATCAAACAAAATCTGAAGCCACTAAAAAATCGCCAATTTTTCTTGGTCTCGTCAAATAAATTTTGTCACATTTGTCTTGTCATTTTGTCATTATCAAGTCGCGATTGGAACTAAAAAGGCCACACTTAATACACAAATTTTATTCAAAATTAGAATTTTGAGATAAAAAATGCGTATATAACATGTATCAAATCATACGTTCCAAGCCACACATCCATCAATTGATAACTCACGCCACTTTTTAAAATGAGAAATGGAATAGAAGCATGGCCCATCATCACACGTGCATATGTAGATGAAATAGAAGCATGGCCATCTACGTATTTTACTTAACATGTTACGGTTCAATGCTAGCTAAAACCATAGATGGACCGGTTAGAAGACATTGACCGACAAGAAACTTTATAGATGGCCCATCACACACGATCTAACATTGGCCCATTCAACAAATACACACGGATAAATAACTCATACCCTAATACATCTCATATTTTACCCTAATCTCTTAATCATTCTCCGCCACACACATAAACTAACCTATCTCCATCTTAAAAACTCACAGCCGCTTTTCTCCCATCAACTCCCAATCTCAAATCTACACAACCACCAAATAGATATTATCTTCCTTTGATCTTATAATCTTATCTCTGACCTTCTTCATAGGAAACATCAAAGCAAATCCCGTATAATCGTGTAGAGCAAAGCTAAAACAAAAACCAGCACGAATCACACATCTTATCAAAATCCCCAATTGATATATTGATTACAAGTGCGTCTTCAAGATCTTTGTAATATAAGGTCTCGGGTAAGATATGATTTCGTGACTGCATGTTGGTTTCATTTAATGAATCGAAACAAGGAGATGATGGAAACAAACTTGTTTTCAATCACCCTTTGATATTCGAAAATTGAAATGGGTTTACCCAGATAATTAGATCTATGATGAGTTTTGTTTCAGGTTGGAGAGATAAAAAAATCACAAATTATCTTAAAAAAAAATCAACCGAAACATAATCTGAGATCATTGACTTTTTTGTTTTGTTGTCTGTTATGATTCGAGTCTAGATGGGATTTAAGTGACGATGGGATGTAGATAGTTTTGTGGTTTTGATTATGGAGTTATAAGGTTGGAATACAAGTCAACTCAGTGAGTTTGACTGAGTCAACTCGGTAATGACCGAGTTGACTCGGTGGGATGGGTTCAGTTTTTGGTCCACAATCCATCTTAGTCTTGGTCATTCTATCGCAAAACAGTTGCAATGTTTTTTCAATAGGAGTCCATCGGAATCAAAAGCCATCGCAAAGTCAACCGTCTCATTGCGATGGTACCCATTGCGATGGTACCCATCGCAATGTGGAGAACAAATGGGCAGCATGACGTCTTGGCTGTGCCATTGCGACAGGTCAGCCACCCATCGCAATGTGACTCATCGGAATGAGTCCCATCGCAATGGGTATGGCCAACCCATCGGAATGTGTGAAAAACACCCTCCATCGCAATACATGCGATTGTACCGTGAAGATAAGTCCAAAAGTGGTCCTTGTTCCGTTTTTTCAGGGAGCTTGTTTCTGAGCAGATTTTCTGGCAAATATGAGTTTTTCACCATCATCTTCAAAAAAATATATAACCCAGAAAAAAACAGTACTTAGGTGAGGACAAAAGTGATAAACCAAGATACAAAATATGACTAAATAGTATAAAGTGACTGATGAGACTGACCAGCAACTTGACCATGATAATTTGACCATGTTTGACCAGTGAAATAGATTTGGACCGAGAAGCAATTGGACAGATTGGACAAAAAAAATGATAATATGACACATGATAACAAGCTGTTGACGTGACAAAATTTTTTGACAAATTAGACAAAAATGAATATATAAACCGAGACACAAAGAAATAATTAGACCACCAAAATCGAAAATGTAAACACGATCCAAGGATGGAACCGTGTCTCTAATACCAAATGTAGAAAAGCTAAATCGGATCCGGTGGTCTAATGTGGTGGTAAGTGGTGGTGGAAGCCATTGATGGATTAGAGAGAGAGAAAGAGAGGTTGAGAGCAAAATATGTGTGTTCCTCAAATGAACAAAAATACAATCAACACCCCTCCTTGGAAGCTAAGGAGGGGTATATATAGTCATGCACTTTACAAAGGGCCTAGTCTAGACTAAATGTGCGTGACTATGATAACTAACGGGAATTCTTAAATGTCGTCACATAAAGTGAGTTTCCAACATAAACTGGTTATTAGCTTTGTAGCTTAGATATTACTTGCAATATGCATTAAGCATGTTTCATCTCATCTATTTTAACTAGTTGTATACCTGTTTCTACTCCTTTGCCTTTAATTCATCATTTAGCCTTATGAAAGTTCATAAATATCTGCTATAGGTGTGTTTGGATATGTAATTGGTGAGTGTGTTGTTATACCTGGGGATTTGTGTTGATTTTCATCTAATTTGTAGTATATAACTAGCTCTATTCCAGTCACATAAAAGTCAATTACATAGTCAAACAGGTCAAAAGTTTTAGAACCATTTAGTTTCAGCTATGATAAAACAATCCTAGACAATCATTTTTAGTAGATCATAACTCTTTCATTTTTAAGAATTAGACATATAGGTTTGGTGATTTAGAAAGTTAGAAGTGTTGGTTAGATAATTTTAGTTGTAAGTTTTTTGTTTAGCTTATTAGATAAGCTTGTAATCAGTCTTGAAAGTAGCTTCTCACACTGATTTTCAATCAGCTTTTGATCAAAAGTGAACTTGCTTCAGAGTGTTTCAGCTTAATGTGCTTTGTTAAAGTTGCTTATTTTCACTCCTAGAATCATAATAAGTCACAATCTTCCATTTTCTCAAAAGTCAACTCTGGTCAAATTGCTTATAAATAAGCAGTTTTGGATTTCTGGTTCTATTGGCTTATATTTGTTGATGATTTTCAAATCCAATTGACATTTCATCAATTTTATCAACTTATCGTTTATTTCTCAAAGTTTCAGATCCTATTATTAAGCAATAAGCTCAAATAAAACTTGTTGCACAAGCTTAAAATTCGTTTAATAAGCTAGAATTCATTTTATAAGCTCAAAATGATTGTCACTAGCTTATTTCCGATTAAAAGCATTTTAGAACATAGTTCAGCTCAAATGGTTAAGTAGAACTCGACTTCTATCTTATTAAGAAGCTTATGCCCGTTTTTATTTAAAAGTTTTCATTAATTGCAAAATAATCCATGTGGTTTCTTTCTGTTTTCATTTCTGGCTAGAGTGGTTTTGGGTTTTAGTTTACTGTTGGGCTAGTTCTAGATTTTGGCATGTTTTTTAAAAACGGGCAGGACAAGTTTAATTGGGTTTTCATTTTTGCCAATGTCAGTTTCGTTATAATTTGATTTTGTTTTTATAAAAGTTTTAGATTTTATTAGATTTGTATTTTTAGTTTTATAAAAATTAGTTTTACTTTTATAAATTTGCATTTTGTATTTTTACATTTTTAGATTAATATTTGTATTTTGATTTTTACATTTCGTGCATTTAATTGATTTACATGCATCGTGTTTTAGATTAGTACGTATACGTATTAGATAATATTTTTACCTTTTTACGTGCTTTGTGTTAAATAGACATAAATTACCATTCAAGTAATTGAACCAAAAACGATAAATCTTTACGTTAAAATTGGATATCAATTCGGATCGATTCGAGGAAAAACGATTATACTAAAAAATAGGTATTACATTAAAATCTCGAGTAGAATCTAGCGATGATGAGGAGTCCGATAGCGATGACGAAGAATGTGTCATGGTCGTACGTGACTTCAAGAATTTTTTCAAAAGACGAGGAAGACTTGTAATACCCCCAAAATAGGCCCAGCAGAAGCTCACAAGTTTTGGGGCCTGTTACATCATGATTATCCGAGTCTTGATCCGGGAGAGCAACCTCTATGCCAAATATCACAATGCAGACTCCAAATAATCATACAGTCAAGTACCTGAGAATACATGCTTAAAACGGTCAACATAAAGTTGGTGAGTTCATATGTTTTATTAAAAAAGTTATGACACATCAAAAGCTTATCAAGTCCACTTCCAAAAGTAGTATCGTAAAAGCGTTTAGAATCCAGAGTTTCACAATAAAGTCAACGTTTACACAAAGTTCAGTCATATATCAACATTTAACTAAAAGCATTACAGCCAGCATAAAATAATTCAGTTCATGTTCAAGATTCATATCAACATCACATGCACGATTCATATCAAGATCACATGCACAATTCATATCAAGATCATAGAAAGATTCACATTCAAGACCAATACCAGATCATATCCAAGGTTTACAATTCATGATGATAGAAAGATTCAATTCAAGATCAATATAAGATCATAGCAAGATTCACATTCAAGATTAATTGGACCGAAAACAAAATGTTTTAAAGCATATGAATCTCATTATAGGAGGGCAAGCATATAAAGTTTAGAAATATATAAATCCATTAAATAATGGCAAGCATATAAAGTTTAGTATCATATGAATCCATTAAATAATGGCAAGCATATAAAGTTTAGCAGCATATGAATCCATTAAATAATGGCAAGCATATAGGGTACCCAGTTACGATAGCAATAAGCTCATGACAAAACTTCCATGAAGTGATTCAAGTCAAAACACATTTTGCGTCCATAAGCAAGAAACATTGCATTATTATCACAAAGATAACTTCAGAGAATAAATCAAGAAACATGTATTGCATTCATAAGCAAGCAATAAGCATTATCTTCATAAGCATAACCCCAACGAAGTAATTCAAGAAAAGGATAGTTTTGTGTCAACAAAAGATGTTACAAGCATTATCACACCTCAAATACATTAAGCATATAAGGCAGATCAAAATAAGTTATGACTCACTCACATATTCACAATGTGTAGCATAAAACAATACTTGCAAAGTATAACCACGTATGTATCATAAACAATCATCAAAACGTATAAACACGTATTTGACATCAACAAGCATGCATCTCCCCCAAAAGAGATTTAAAACATTTATAAAGAAATTCCATAATAGAAAGAGGGTGTATGAACTCACATCGATGTTGCAGAACAATTCGCAAAAATGCGAATACCCAGAGTAGCGTAACTTAAGCCATAACTGCTCGATACCGAAGTCGCGGTCTATCTTATCGATTCCCAGCATCCAAAACGTTGCATCCAAGTTTTCCCGATCTAATGTTTCATCAATACCATCAGTTCATAAATCGTTTGAATCTCATGTCGAAATCGTTTGGTACTCGGTTCAGTAAGGTGAAGCGTAAAAGGTACCACTATGTATGTAATATATATTGCTAATATATATTACACACGAAAGAACAGAACATGTATATAATTCATAGCTTGAATTATATAACAAGGACAACAACGCATGAATAACCCAAGAAAGATGACGTCACAAAATAAAATAGTAAAAGTTTAAAACTAAAGTAATTCGACACACATTTAAAATCACCCGTGAATTAAATTAAAACCCCTTTATAACAACAAGCTCACATTTTAGAGTTTCGAACGAAGTTTCAAAAGTATATACACTAGTTATGATTTTATAAAATAATATTTTATAAATCATCATTTCTTTTTTGACAATTTAATGTTTCTTAAAACCTTTAAGTGTCTAAATAATATTTATAAAAGACTAATAAATGTTAAGTTTATAGATTTTTCGGCATGACCTATTCGTTTATATAACGTTTCCCATATTTACAAAATATAATATTTTCAATTCCAAAACAATACGTGTTTCAAATGTCCATATATTTATATTATATAAAATTAATCGGTGTCGAACCGTTAACAATATAATTAAACTAATTAATAACTAACGATTTCAATACTAAATACTTTTAAAATTAATCGGTGCATGACTGTTTGTATTAGATCATCGACGTGCTATTTTGAGTTTCGTCCTCGAAACTCGATCTTTGTTACTAGGTTAAGAAGTGTCAAGAATGTCAAAAAAGAATAGGTAAAGTTGGAATGCATCTGAAAGATTTGAAAGGTCAATCTGACAAAGCGGTAATTGTTCATAGAACATTTAAAGGACAATTCGAAACGAAGAATCTAGTGTGACAACCGGGAATTTTCTAGACTTTAAATAATAATAAATTATACTATTTATTAATCGAAATTCGTTTTCAAGAGATATTAAAGTCATCTGATTCGAAAACGGGAGTTTATTTTACATACTGTAAAAGACTGCGTAAAAATCTGAGAACTGACGCGATACAAATTAGTTTTATATTTAATTTTTCATAAATATTTGATAAAAAGATTTATTAAACTATCTGATATTATTCATTTTAGTTTCAAACCGTACGTTGAAAACGAAATCAATCGAGTTGAGTTTTATTTTTTCTTGGAACGCAACTGTTCGAGTTAACCGATGATAATAACTATTTTTAATAAGAATGTATACGATTATGACAATTTGTCAAGTAGATACTCCACTTTATTAGAAAAACCATTTTAAAATCAACGGCGCGACTTTCAGGAAACGAATCAAATTTTATCTACTCAAACGAGACTCGAACCTTTAGCTAACAAAAGTTACGACAGAAGTTACAATGTTAACCCCCAACTATCCCCAGCCTTACACATTTTATTGATATAAATAGAACATAATTCCATTTTTATTCATTTTACAACAAACACAAACCCTAACACTAAAAACACACAAACCCTAGCCACTCTATATTACATTTTCTGGCGCCTCTTTTTTTATTCCGGTCACCGGAATATTTTCCGGCCATCAACTACCACCACATAAAACCATCCTTACAATAGTCCGATCTATTCGATATATTACATCCACCATTTTATCCGGTCACCAACTGATTCCTACCTATCGACGCCACAACCACCACCATTTGACAGCCGCCACCATCAGCTAATAGATTGATTTATCTATTGATTATTTCTCAAAAACCCTACATCCCGACCACCAGCCGTGGTCTCCTCGTCGAATCACCATCGGCTGCCACCAGGGGTGATTGGGTTTGCTTAGAATCAGAGGGTGTTTGTTGCGACTGTGTGAAGCCGTCACCACCATCACCACGTCACCATACCACCACCTTGATTTGCTGTTCGACCACCCATAAGGGTGTTGGTTTCGAATATCATCAGCCTCGAAGTAGGCGTTTGTTTGGTTGTTTATTTCTTGTCCCCACCGTAAACCATCACAACATCACCACCTAAACCACCACCATGTTGTCGTCGTTCCACCGTTGTTATCCCGTCGCCACCGGTCAATACTAGGATGGTGGTTATTTGTTGCTATAGATCAGAGAGGGGGTGTTTGGATATGTTAATAACAGGCAGAAAGGGGTGCTTTCGAGTTACCACAGCAGCACCAAAGCTGTGTTTTGGCGCGAGTAAATTATCACCAGCAACGGCGGGCTGATTTGCAGCAGTAGGGTACGTTCAGTTCATTGTTAAATAGCCATACGAATGCGTTTGCGTAGGCGTTTAGCAGCCCGACGGGTGTGAGTGTGTGGCTAGCTGAGAAAGAAAGAAACGCAGCAGTAGGGGTGTTGGTTCGCGGTACAACAACTCCTGGGGGCGTTTGGGACTAACAGAATGCCCTACAGGGGTGTTTGGGTCTGCTGGTGGGCATTTGGAATAGCAGCGGGACTGTACGAGTGCGTTTGGTTTGCTGCGTACAAGCAGCAGGGATCGTTTGGGATTGCAGCAGGGGTTACGAGAATGTTTAGGGTTGTTGCTAAGTGTAAGGGTGCGTTTAGGTCTGCGGTCAGTGTATTACGGGGCGTTTGGGGACTGCAGATACGCGATAGGAGTGCGTTTGGGTTCGCAGAAAGTCATAAAAGGACGTTTGGGTTGCTGGTTATTAGTCTTGATCGTGTTTGGACGTGACATGTCAAGGGTTTAGAAGTGCCGGTGTGGTTTTAGCTCATGGTTTGTTGTGGCTTAGGAATCGGCTAAAAAGTATCTAACTTTATTATTTAATTAAAGACGGATTTAACGGTTGTATACAAATATAAGTATATATAAGCGGCTAAATAAATATGTCGAATACTATTACTATCACGAGAACTATAAAATGTTTATACGTTTAAATATGTGTTTAAATAGCTCACATCGAGCGTTTGGTTTTTAAATTATAACACATTGGTTGTGTTTGGTTCTGTTTAATTATGGTGATTAAATAGTCTAGTTTAGATATATGTTAAAACGTGATTTGCATAGCGTATATTGTCTGGATAATTGGAGAATAGATTAATATGGAAAAGGTTGTATAAACGAAAAGGTCATGTCGAAATTTTTATAAAATTCTATACTTTATATTTTGTTAGGTACAAACTACTATTATATTGGTAAATCGATAAATAAATAAATACTATTATATTTGTAAGCGATAAAAATAAATGGATTCTATTATATTGATAAACCGATAAAAGTTATATTTTTACTTAAAACTGACAATTATTAACAAAGTGGTGACTTTTTTTTAAAATGTGTCGAACTATCTAATTACTTTTATCACGATCTTTATACTGTAAGTACCAAATAAATATATACTTTAATTTATTTTGTAAGATTGTTGTCTCTATTATATAATTCAACATAAGAAACTATGTTATTCAAAATATATATATACTTTGGATATATGTAATGTGTACGTAATACATTAAATATTTGGTGTGAGCCTATGTTATTCATTTTATTTAACCAGCCACCAAACTACTATAACTTGGAACTTAAATATTTTATCAACGGGTCATGTTGATGTACATATTTATCGAGAACTCAAATATAAATTTTTAAGTTATTAGATTTAGCCGATTAGTTAAACCACAACACCATGACCGAGC
Organism: Glebionis coronaria; assembly: GCA_025667525.1. Lineage (NCBI taxonomy): Eukaryota > Viridiplantae > Streptophyta > Magnoliopsida > Asterales > Asteraceae > Glebionis > Glebionis coronaria. The sequence continues at coordinate 488,642 of JANFOE010001065.1, read as the reverse complement.
CATATCGATTTTCGGTTACGCGGAGCGTATTATTAGCATTACTATTGTTCACGCTACTCCGTCGAGGTGAGTTCATACCCCACCCTTTCTTGCTTTGAATTGAGTTATAAATGTTTTATAATTGCTCTTTGGGGGAGGTACATGCTTGGTCATAAACTACTTATAAACTTGCTTGGTTGTCAGAAACTGATATTAAACTTGTTTGGTTGTCTATAACTGTTTATAAATTACTCGATTGTCATAAGCTAATGATAAGCTTACTTGGTTGGTCATAAACTATCTTTAAACTGGTTTAATTGTTACGTGCTGAGTGGTCAACTCCTCTAATTGTTATACATATGAATGCTGATACTAAAATTTCTATTGTGATTTTCATAGCCCAAAACTTTAACTGTTTTTTTACTGGTTCTCGGGTAGAGACAATGGTTGCAAGAATGAACACAAGTGCATATCTCTTTTATGTATTGGTCTAAGTCCCACTTTAGCCCAATTACTTTGGCCCATTATCATGAACCGTTAATTTCAGACTGGATGACCGGTCAAAAGCGCGAATGTTATGGATAGATCTATCGGGGTTGACGCCCCTGTCCGGCTTGGTCCAACAGAGGACAAGCGGGCACAGTTTCATTTGAGTCTGTGGACGGATGTCGTGGGTTAGGCATCTATAGGGGCTGCATTATGTGATTATACTACCGGTGTTGTTAACGCTTCGGTGTCATGAGCTTAGACAATAATAAATGCTTTATTTTATTTAGTGACTTTGTATTTGTTATATTGTCACTAAGTGGTTGGAAAATCTTGTGGTTCATAATCAATTCTATTATCATCGAAAACTCTATTATTTATCAGTGAGCTCTACTTTTATCAGAAAACGCTAGTTGTTATCTATGAACTCTGTTTTATCTATAAACCCTATTTATTTCATGTGCATTCTGTTTTATCAGAAAACTCAATTTATTTTCTGTGAACTTTGTCTTATCAGAAACTCTACTTATTTTAGTGAACTTTGTTATATCAGTAAACTCTCGGCTTTTATAAATAAACTCTGTCTTTATCAATACAATTTGAAATCTTCAAAGAAAGTCTATTTATTAGGAAACTGTGTTTTTTAAACTCTTATATTTTACTGCAAGGTGTAGTGATCGGTAAAACTCTAAGTTTTCATAAGTGTTTTAAAACAAACTTATGAACTCACCAACTTTATGTTGACATTTTTAAGCATGTATTTCAGGTACTTAACTATGTGGATTATTTGGAGTCTGCTATGTGGTTTAGGCATGTAGAGGTTGTTCTCGGATCAAGCTCTCGATTACTCATGAAGTCACAGCCTCCCAAAGCCAGTCTTCCGCTGCGGTGAATTTGGGGGTGTGACAGATTGGTATCAGAGCCTGGTTATAGAGAACTAGGTTGCATTAGTAACTCTAGACTATAACCGGCTCTCATTTTTATCTAGTAGTAACACTCATCACATCATACTTATTCTGCTGCTATATGAATATTTGCAATGCATGGTTGTTATTGCTCGTTGCCTGTCATGTTATTACTTGTTTACATGAGTTCGCTTGCTTGATTAGTGCACTTAGACATGTAATATATTTTTATATATGAACGGTAGAACATTTATTGGGGACTATGAGTTACACAATGGTCCCACATATTTTATTTTTATATAACAAACCCTAGAGACATTATGTGAACTTTTGTTGACAATTAGTCGTGAGTAATCTCCAGGTTCGAGCTAATTCATTCAAAAAAGGTTGAGAGGTGTAACAATACTTAACTATGCCTCAGTGGGCCTCATGTTTGGTTGAGTGCGAGATGGAATTAAGTATAGGACGTTACACAACCTATGATTTTTGATGGATTACCTCGAGGGTAGGTAAGATTCGTAGTCTTACGTGATATTGTGGAATGTGTTATATGCTCAGAGTTGAGCTGAGTCATCGAAAGGTTGAGATGTGTAATAATTCATAACAAAACCCGGGGCCATTCTTTGTGAGTGAGTTTCGAGGTTGGATTATGATAAGTTATTACTCAGCTTAGTATTTGATGGGTCTTCCTCGAGGATGAGAAAGAATTGTGTGATTGGATAATTGCTTATTTAGAACCGACTACTATATACTTATCCTACTTATAACCGTGAGTTTCTTTACTTGATATACGTCCACGACTGCTTTATCGCCTATCGAAACTTATGTTCTTCGATCTGGACGTTCGAAACGTCTACTTATCGAAGACGGCTTATTTTCAACTCATGCTCTTTGCTTATTGTAATTTTGGATAATATCGTTTGGAGATTTTAACGATTTTGAGTTGGGTATTTTGCCGGTGACACTTAAGTAGAATGATTTATGAAGTCCTTATTAAAATGGATTGGGACGCCTTTGCATTTGAATAAAGAAATCATAAATCACCGAACCATAAGTTTATAATAACATATTTGCATAGATAAGGATGCTTCTGTATGCAAATATGAGATTATAAATGAGTGGGCTTAAGGATATCTGGCGTGACCCTATCTACTTATGGTATTGATTTAGTATTCTAGTTTGGAGTGCTTTCTTTTAACTCAGGATTTGTCCATACGAATATATCGTATTTCGTCTTGTTATGTTAGCATTACGACGTTTTGACGAGTGATTTTTAAACTTCGTTTGATTCGCGAATTGTTACGAGAATCTTTTCTGAATATATACCGATCGACGTGAACCTAATTGGATGGTGGTGGTGAACCCTTATAGACTTTTAAGTGCTGACGATTTTTCTAGACTATTCGCTTCGAATTGTTTCATTTTATCGTTCGGTGAACGATGTCCGATTTGCCAGATTGACATGTAGATGCGCTCAGATATGACCTACTTTTATCTATTGCTTACCTAAGTAACTATTAGTGAATAAACAATTTTAAAAGTTCGGAAATAACTACCTGTGAGTAGATCTAAGTATATTTGATATAACACCAGGATAGAACCTCAAAAACTTTTTGTCTACACTTTTATTAGGGTAACAACGATTCTCCAAATAACACGGATGTACTGTGACAACCGGGATATTCCTAGACTTTAAATAATAATAAATTATACTATTTATTAATCGAAATTCGTTTTCGAGAGATATCAAAGTCATCTGATTCAAAAACGGGAGTTTATTTTACATACTGTAAAAGACTGCGTAAAAATCTGAGAACTGACGCGATACAAATTAGTTTTATATTTAATTATTCATAAATATTTGATAAAAAGATTTATTAAACTATCTGATATTATTCATTTTAGTTTCAAACCGTACGTTGAAAACGAAATCAATCGAGTTGAGTTTTATTTTTTCTTGGAACGCAACTGTTCGAGTTAACCGATGATAATAACTATTTTTAATAAGAATGTATACGATTATGACAATTTGTCAAGTAAATACTCCACTTTATTATAAAAACCATTTTAAAATCAACGGCGCGACTTTCAGGAAACGAATCAAATTTTATCTACTCAAACGAGACTCGAACCTTTAGCTAACAAAAGTTACGACAGGAGTTACAATGTTAACCCCCAACTATCCCCAACCTTACACATTTTATTGATATAAATAGAACATAATTCCATTTTTATTCATTTTACAACAAACACAAACCCTAACACTAAAAACACACAAACCCTAGCCACTCTATATTACATTTTCTGGCGCCTCTTTTTTTATTCCGGTCACCGGAATATTTTCCGGCCATCAACTACCACCACATAAAACCATCCTTACAATAGTCCGATCTATTCGATATATTACATCCACCATTTTATCCGGTCACCAACTGATTCCTACCTATCGACGCCACAACCACCACCATTTGACAGCCGCCACCATCAGCTAATAGATTGATTTATCTATTGATTATTTCTCAAAAACCCTACATCCCGACCACCAGCCGTGGTCTCCTCGTCGAATCACCATCGGCTGCCACCAGGGGTGATTGGGTTTGCTTAGAATCAGAGGGTGTTTGTTGCGACTGTGTGAAGCCGTCACCACCATCACCACGTCACCATACCACCACCTTGATTTGCTGTTCAACCACCCATAAGGGTGTTGGTTTCGAATATCATCAGCCTCGAAGTAGGCGTTTGTTTGGTCGTTTATTTCTTGTCCCCACCGTAAACCATCACAACATCACCACCTAAACCACCACCATGTTGTCGTCGTTCCACCGCTGTTATCCCGTCGCCACCGGTCAATACTGGGATGGTGGTTATTTGTTGCTATAGATCAGAGAGGGGGTGTTTGGATATGTTAATAACAGGCAGAAAGGGGTGCTTTCGAGTTACCACAGCAGCACCAAAGCTGTGTTTTGGCGCGAGTAAATTATCACCAGCAACGGCGGGCTGATTTGCAGAAGTAGGGTACGTTCAGTTCATTGTTAAATAGCCATACGAATGCGTTTGCGTAGGCGTTTAGCAGCCCGACGGGTGTGAGTGTGTGGCTAGCTGAGAAAGAAAGAAACGCAGCAGTAGGGGTGTTGCTTCGCGGTACAACAACTCCTGGGGGCGTTTGGGACTAACAGAATGCCCTACAGGGGTGTTTGGGTCTGCTGGTGGGCATTTGGAATAGCAGCGGGACTGTACGGGTGCGTTTGGTTTGCTGCGTACGAGCAGCAGGGATCGTTTGGGATTGCAGCAGGGGTTACGAGAATGTTTAGGGTTGTTGCTAAGTGTAAGGGTGCGTTTAGGTCTGCGGTCAGTGTATTACGGGGCGTTTGGGGACTGCAGATACGCGATAGGAGTGCGTTTGGGTTCGCAGAAAGTCATAAAAGGACGTTTGGGTTGCTGGTTATTAGTCTTGATCGTGTTTGGACGTGACATGTCAAGGGTTTAGAAGTGCCGGCGTGGTTTTAGCTCATGGTTTGTTGTGGCTTAGGAATCGGCTAAAAAGTATCTAATTTTATTATTTAATTAAAGACGGATTTAACGGTTGTATACAAATATAAGTATATATAAGCGGCTAAATAAATATGTCGAATACTATTACTATCACGAGAACTATAAAATGTTTATACGTTTAAATATGTGTTTAAATAGCTCACATCGAGCGTTTGGTTTTTAAATTATAACACATTGGTTGTGTTTGGTTCTATTTAATTATGGTGATTAAATAGTCTAGTTTAGATATATGTTAAAACGTGATTTGCATAGCGTATATTGTCTGGATAATTGGAGAATAGATTAATATGGAAAAGGTTGTATAAACGAAAAGGTCATGTCGAAATTTTTATAAAATTCTATACTTTATATTTTGTTAGGTACAAACTACTATTATATTGGTAAATCGATAAATAAATAAATACTATTATATTTGTAAGCGATAAAAATAAATGGATTGTATTATATTGATAAACCGATAAAAGTTATATTTTTACTTAAAACTGACAATTATTAACAAAGTGGTGATTTTTTTTTAAAATGTGTCGAACTATCTAATTATTTTTATCACGATCTTTATACTGTAAGTACCAAATAAATATATACTTTAATTTATTTTGTAAGATTGTTGTCTCTATTATATAATTCAACATAAGAAACTATGTTATTCAAAATATATATATACTTTGGATATACGTAATGTGTACGAAATACATTAAATATTTGGTGTGAGCCTATGTTATTCATTTTATTTAACCAGCCACCAAACTACTATAACTTGGAACTTAAATATTTTATCAACGGGTCATGTTGATGTACATATTTATCGAGAACTCAAATATACATTTTTAAGTTATTAGATTTAGCCGATTAGTTAAACCACAACACCATGACCGAGCCATATCGATTTTCGGTTACGCGGAGCGTATTATTAGCATTACTATTGTTCACGCTACTCCGTCGAGGTGAGTTCATACCCCACCTTTTCTTGCTTTGAATTGAGTTATAAATGTTTTATAATTGCTCTTTGGGGGAGGTACATGCTTGGTCATAAACTACTTATAAACTTGCTTGGTTGTCAGAAACTGATATTAAACTTGTTTGGTTGTCTATAACTGTTTATAAATTACTCGATTGTCATAAGCTAATGATAAGCTTACTTGGTTGGTCATAAACTATCTTTAAACTGGTTTAATTGTTACGTGCTGAGTGGTCAACTCCTCTAATTATTATACATATGAATGCTGATACTAAAATTTCTATTATGATTTTCATAGCCCAAAACTTTAACTGTTTTTTTTACTGGTTCTCGGGTAGAGACAATGGTTGCAAGAATGAACACAAGTGCATATCTCTTTTATGTATTGGTCTAAGTCCCACTTTAACCCAATTACTTTGGCCCATTATCATGAACCGTTAATTTCAGACCGGATGATCGGTCGAAAGCGCGAATGTTATGGATAGATCTATCGGGGTTGACGCCCCTGTCCGGCTTGGTCCAACAGAGGACAAGCGGGCACAGTTTCATTTGAGTCTGTGGACGGATGTCGTGGGTTAGGCATCTGTAGGGGCTGCATTATGTGATTATACTACCGGTGTTGTTAACGCTTCGGTGTCATGAGCTTAGACAATAATAAATGCTTTATTTTATTTAGTGACTTTGTATTTGTTATATTGTCACTAAGTGGTTGGAAAATCTTGTGGTTCATAATCAATTCTATTATCATCGAAAACTCTATTATTTATCAGTGAGCTCTTCTTTTATCAGAAAACGCTAGTTGTTATCTATGAACTCTGTTTTATCTATAAACCCTATTTATTTCATGTGCATTCTGTTTTATCAGAAAACTCAATTTATTTTCCGTGAACTTTGTCTTATCAGAAACTCTACTTATTTTAGTGAACTTTGTTATATCAGTAAACTCTCGGCTTTTATAAATAAACTCTGTCTTTATCAATACAATTTGAAATCTTCAAAGAAAGTTTATTTATTAGGAAACTATGTTTTTTAAACTCTTATATTTTACTGCAAGGTGTAGTGATCGGTAAAACTCTAAGTTTTCATAAGTGTTTTAAAACAAACTTATGAACTCACCAACTTTATGTTGACATTTTTAAGCATGTATTTCAGGTACTTAACTATGTGGATTATTTGGAGTCTGCTATGTGGTTTAAGCATGTAGAGGTCGTTCTCGGATCAAGCTCTCGATTACTCATGAAGTCACAGCCTCCCAAAGCCAGTCTTCCGCTGCGGTGAATTTGGGGGTGTGACATCTAGCTAGTCATCAATTCTGAAAAAAAATCGATATAGGGTTAACTACAGTTAGTTGGTTAACCTCACGTCGGTCAATTTTCATTCGGAAAAATTTGGGCAACAATTCGTGAGTCAATTGAAGTTTGAGAAATCATTCGCTAAAATGCAATAGTGGTAACGATAAAAGGGCAAAATAACGATTAAATCGTATGGACGAACCGTGATGCAAAAGTAGCGCGCTCCATAACTAAATTAATAAAACAATATAAATAATGAGTCAAGTCGAATGCACTTAAACCCACTTATTTATAAATCGTTATTTACATTGAGAAGCGTCCTAATCCATGTAAATAAAAATTTATAACCTCATGGTTTGGCGATTTATAACTTCTTTATTCTGATGTAGAGGCATCCCAATCCATTTCAATAAAGACCCCATATATCATTTTATTCAAGTATCATCAACAAAATTCATAGTCAAAATAGTTAAAATCTCTAAAACGATATTAGATAAATGTCAACACGCAATAACGTGCGCAATAATACGTACCAAACAGAGAACTCGCGAATAATATAATGATATATTATAATAGTTATCAAATAGGTGAAAGGAAGTATCAACATATAAAGCGTAAACATATAAAACAAACAGTCATGCAGCAACAAATACAGAAATTTCAAAAATGCAAATGAGGATTCATATAGCACCGGATACGCAATCGTAATATTTAAAGCACGTATTCATTTAGCAGCGGAATAAGCATGATGATATGATAACACACAAAAGAGCATCAGTTATAATCTAGGCCTATACAATCACACCTAGTTCTCTATAACCAAGTCTCTGATACCAATCTGTAACACTCCTAAAATAGGCCCAGCGGAAGCCCACAAGTTTTGGGGCCTGTTACGTCATGATTAACCGATTCTTGATCCGAGAGAGCGACCTCTATGCCAAATATCACAATTTAGACTCCAAATAATCATACAAACAAGTACATGAGAATACATGCTTAAAACGGTTAACATAAAGCTGGTGAATTCATAAGTTTTATTAAAAAAAATTATGACACATCAAAAGCTTATCCAAGTCCACTTCCAAAAGTAGTATCGTAAAAGCGTTTAGAAATCTAGAGTTTCACAATAAAAGCAACGTTTACACGAAGTTCAGTCATATATCACATTTAGCCAAAAGCATTACAGCTAATACAAAATAATTTAGTTCATGTTCAAGATTCATATCAACATCACATGCACGATTCATATCAAGATCACATGCACAATTCATATCAAGATCATAGCAAGATTCACATTCAAGACCAATACCAGATCATATCCAAGGTTTACAATTAAAGATCATAGCAAGATTCAATTCAAGATCATAGCAAGATTCACATTCAAGATTAATTGGACCGCAAACGAAATGTTTTAAAGCATATGAATTCCATTATAGGAGGGCAAGCATATAAAGTTTAGAAGTATATGAATCCATTAAATAATGGCAATCATATAAATTTTAGCAGAACATAAATTCATTTAATAATGGCAAGCATATAAAGTCTAGCAGCATATGAATCTATTAAATAATGGCAAGCCTATAGGGTATCCAACTACGATAGCAATAAGCTCAAGACAAAACTTCCACGAAGTGATTCAAGACAAAACCAATTTTGCGTCCATAAGCAAGCAACATAGCATTCTTATCACAAAGATAACTTCAGAGAATAAATCAAGAAACATTATTGCATTCATAAGCAAGCAATAAGCATTATCTTCTTAAGCATAACCCCAACGATTGTATAGAGGCAGTCATCCCAGCTGAGATCGCATTACAAAAGCTCCGAACAGCAGAAGTGGACATGGCAACAAATGACGAGGAGCTACGATTGAACCTATACATAATCGAGGATCGAAGAGAGTTGGCAGCGATCCCGGAAGCCAAGTTAAAAGCAAAAATGAAAGGCTACTACGATGCTAGGGTACGAAAGACCTCTTTTAGACCCGGTGACTTCGTGTATCGCTCAAACGTGGCCAGTCGCGTTGAGAATACAAGAAAACTTTGACCTAAGTGAGAGGGACCTTATATAGTGACAGATGCACTAGGGAATAGCGCGTATCGGCTACGCGACATGGATGGTCGCGACCTACAAAGGCCTTGGAACACATTCCATCTAAAGAAGTGCTACCTTTAGCGGTGGACTTCTTGAATAAACGTATTGTTTTTCATTCATTTTATGTATTAAAAACCTTGCAAGTATTAATAAAACTTTCGTGGTCCCTAGCTAGTTCCACGGAGCATTCTGAAATCATTTCTTTTTATCATACATATTTCCTTTTTTATGTATTATATATTGCCTACTGGCGCACGCGTGCACAACGTTACCAAGAGAAATAAGAGGAATGAGCCTACCCTACTAATTAGACTCGTCGAGTAAGTAGGATGCAACCCCATCAACCATGGATCGTGTATCCTTGTTAGGCCCCTTGCTATGAATGAAGTCGTAGCAAGTTATGCAGCCAGTAAACTCTGAGACTATTAAGACACAATCGTGCGCACCTAACAACTGGCCAGCCTCACCTGGCCGTCCTTATGATAGTAGCGGTACACCGCACGTAATGAGCTTCTCTAAACTATATGGACCATTTATGAGTTTACATTAACTCATTATGCGAAATTGTGCTATAAACATTAAACATACTTATCATAACAAAAATGGATAGTGTTTATTACAAACAAAGGCGAACATTTGTGCAAACAAATAAACAAAATATCTACAAGCCAGTAAAGCGGTTGGAGAGCAAACTGTTGATCCCAAACTCAGATCTTAAACCTTAGCTTGTTTAAGGGTTGTGATAGAACGAATGAATTCAATCTAACACTAGAGAAACTTTGCACTACACAAAGTAACTAAACAAGGTGCAGAATATAATGTTTAGCACAAGAACAAGTGTTTGAATCAAACGTTTAACTTTAATATATCAACGATATACGAATACCCAATATCACTACTAACAAACAAGGAAACTATCTTGGAGTAGTAACTGAAACGCGTTATAATCTCTTCCAAGTTTATCTTAGTAGCAGGGTCTTTGACTTCCAGCAGGGGGACCAATCCCCATGACTTCAATAATCAGCAGGGTCATCATACACAAACAGGGGGAACTTTGACCAACCAGCAGCGGGAACTAAGATACATATATTTATTCCCAACAATCCTCCCCTAAACTTATGCTTTACCCTAAAGACAAGTTTCTGAATAAATGCTGGTTGATGAGAATGCTTACAAATTGTTTGGCCAAATTTGCATGTGAATAAACCTAACTAGATCATATACAACAGGCTTCTTTTCATCCACAATCAAATCAGTCTGTGCCATCTTCTTTAAGGTCTCCTAAGAGAGAGGATAAAAACTATTGTTGAAGAGATAAACACTTACACCTTCCATGGCCACCTCATAGACACCAGAATTTATGAAAAGCTTCCAATATAATATGTTTGCCTCATTCTGAGCATCAAAAAGTGGATCCTACAATTCAGGCTCATACATTCTATGCATGCAGTTCCAAATCACCCAGTCCTTCTCAACTCCTTCTATAGTGGGAGGTTTTGACTCAAATATTTCCTTCAGAATCTTCCATAGATCATCTAGGTCTTCTCTATCCAGGGTTTGAAATAAGGCATCTAGACTAAAAATGTCTGTGTTGTGTTGTCAGCCCTAGTAAGCTTCCACCAGTACATCTTTCCATGCTCAAAAACTACATATTCCACTATAGCATACCTCTTTCCAAGCTCACTTGGTGCAATGTCATCATTTTCTTCCAATACTAAGTGTTTATCAATTTCATCATTGGAAGGGTGCTCACTTTACTTAGTAACTGTACCAATCTTTTCCATCCTCTTCAATCTTTTGGCTGTTCTTTGTGAGTTAAGAACAGATAATGAGGATTCACCTGCTTGGAAAGTTACACATGCTTGTCTTGATGCACCTGCTTGTGATGATTCACCTTCTTCTCATTCTGCTTTTCTCTTTCTAGCCTCTCTGGCTTTCCCTACCATTTCCTTTTGCCTTCTCATATACTCAACATCTTCATGAGTGCCTATGCCAATGAGATTTCCAACGTTTGTCTCCCTTAGCACTGGTTGAGCTTCCTTCTCTATCTCATCAAAAGTCATGCCTTTGAAGTGAGCATCCGTCCACCTCTTATGACTTTTAAGCATAACCTTGTAATGTGCTAGCCTCCCTTTTCAGACTTTAGGTACTTCTCCTTCTGAATCTGAAATACTCTTTTTTCCAAGAACTCCTTTTGATAATTAAAAATCAGAAGAGTCAATCCATACCTTTCCTTCAAGGACGGATGCACCAATTCATTATCCCATAGTTCCAGAAATTCTTTGACATTGGGAACCCTGTCATCCAGTTCCGTATGCATTATCTCTATCTGCTTTAGCATCTCTCTTGGCTTCACTTGTGATGGTTCGTGTTAATCCCACTTCAATCCATAACACACAATACTAATGATATTTAGAGAGAGAAAGAGAAGAAAAGTAGAGAGATAAACAAGAGAGAGATTGAATGGTAAAAGATTACTAGAGAGAGAAAGTAATAATGACCAACACCCTCTTCCACACATGGATGAGGGTATATATACCCTTGGCTTTTGGGCCTTGGGTTTAAGTGACTTGGGCCGGGCTTGGCTTTGTCTTGGGCTTACGCCCCTAACTTATACAATATTAGCTTAAAGTCCAAGCCCGGTTTTCCCGACTAACCTATTACAATACAAGACCAATAACGACTAAGATGACCTATACATTCTTGTTCCACTATATAAAATATACGGCTAACGATCTCCCCCAATGTATCGGTCATCTTAAAAAGCTTAAAAGGCATAAGATGGTTGAGTGAATACATTCTTGTAGAGGAGATTTTCCTTCTTTGGTCTTGTATCTTGGTCTTGATCTTGTTTGTAACGGCTTTGTTCCTTCATACTTTTGTGATCTTTATCTTGAGCCTTTGTCATTTGACTTTGAGTGCTTGAGATCTTCATTTTGTGCTCCTTGTGACTAAGATGACCTATTACATTCTTACATTCTTAGGTATCTTGATTATCGCCATCTTGTGCTCTTGTGACTTCTGAATCGACATTGGTTAGTACATAGCTACGCCACCTTCTTGATATGCAGAAACATATATAGACACGGATAAAATGGCTTTGAACATTTCATCCTAACTCGGTAGCGTTTTACCTCCGGTCGGTGAAGACCGTTAGACGGTATCAAATACCGTACCTGTGATCGGGTAGATTCGATTAAGAACCTCCTTGACAGGGTTTCCGGCGGTAGTAGCCAGTTCTCTTTACTCGACCGTCTCAAAGCAGACTGCGAACGTAAAGAGTGAATCATAAGGATAAATTATCCATCTGATTAGAGTCGTCCATTCAGAATTCTTGGAACGAGTTTGATTCTAAAAGAATCGCACCATTGTTGCTTTCTAGTTTGTCACAAGCTTGATTCATAGAGAATCTTGCGAGTCACCTACCGTAGTGCTGTTTGATGTTGAAACTAGAAGGATTTCCATTCGTCACTGTGAACACTAATGAGTGTCACTCTGAATGTTTTGGCATGATCACACGGATTTTGCGAAGAAATATGGAATCAATTTTGAATCAATTAAGAATCGAAACTTAGTTGCTTTCCAGTTCTCACAAGTTTGATTCGTGTAGAATCGCACAAGTTACCTACCATGAGCTTCTTTAATGCTGGCTCAAGCAGGATTTCCATCTTCATTATGAATCGAATCACTCAGATGTTCTGGCAATATCACAAGGATAATGCGTACGACTCGATGTGTCCTAATGAGATGATAGATTGATCTCTTCTGGCTCTAGACTCAATAAGTGCATTTTGGTAATCGGAGGCTGGAGCAGACTGCCACCTTTTCAATATTAACTAACTCGGAGTGAGAAAGTCAATAGATACGTGTTGATCTCCGTGACAATGATACAAGTTTCTTTTGAGAGAAATTCGAATGGTTGGGGAAGGGTTGTGCATCGCATCACTGGGTTCATGACACTTGTCTTCAAGATATGTGTTAACCCGGTTTCTGCCTAAGTTGCATAGAATATTCAACTCCTTCAATGCTTACCAATACGTCATCACTAGCACCTTGTTGTGATTGTTCCAGTGCTAACTTAAGTAATTGGTCCACATTCAGCTTCATTCCACTCCATCTTTCCTAAGGAAAACTATTTCTAGCTATGGAATGTCCTTGGGTAGATCCCTCCGGTTCTGGTTGGATCATAGGACTTAGTTTCCTATCCTAAACCACCTTTTGACTCCATCGTTCCTTCATGGATAGTAGGTTGTTTTGGGTAAAGATGGTAACCATAAAACCATTAAAAACCATTCAAAGTACTTGATAAAAATCAAAACTTTTAACACTTTGAAAGTTTTATATTTTCGAAAAGCTCCCCCTACACACATGCATCGATATACGAAATAGTTTGGCATGTGAAGGAAAGAGTTGCACTTGAGTCTTTAAGATCACATGTTGCGATATATTACATTTTAATCACATTTTCTCCCCCTATATCTAATATAAAAATATAATATTAGAGATACCAATTGATTAAAATATGACAATTTCCGAAAAATCAACGGGAGAGAAACATGTGTGCACGCATGAATCATGGAACATTTTCAGTCGGGTCGCTCCCCCTCAACAATATATGTGTGTCTTGAGACAAAATTTGACAAAATTTTAGAAAAACGACACCACAATATATGTTGAGGTACGCAGTTGAGATGCCTTTACCGATAATATATATGACAGATTTAATATTATTTTCGGAATGTGTTGGATACATAAAATATGACAGTTTTAGAGATGTACCCAACAACATTAAAAGGCTTTATTTTAAAACGCCCCCCCTCAAAAATTGATCAAAATAACATATGACAATTTTGAGACATGAAAACCACATATGAGGAAAGGAGTGTTGAACACACAATTTTGAAAGATTTAGAAAAAATCTTTTTGAGAAATTCTTGAAAAATTGGGTTCAACGGTTTTAAAATAAATTCCGATTTACATGAGCTCAAAACTTTGAATGTTTTGTGACTAGCTCATGACCGAGAAAAATTAATTTCCCGTTGTGTAGGATAAGTTATTATCCGTGATAAACTTTCCTTAAGTGGAAGTACGAGTTCTAAGCTGACATTTACTTAGAAGTCGTTTTTCATGAACTTAAAAACTTTGAATGTTTTTATAGGAAGCTCATTACCGAGAAGTATTAATTTCTCGTTGAGAAGGATAAGTTATCTTCCGTGATAAAATTTCCTTATTTGAGGTCCGAGTCCTAAGCTGTGATGTGCTTAGAAGTCATTAGGAGAGAAAAATCAAGCAGCTTCATTTGCCAAAACCTCCAAGTCTTCGGGAGTCATACACTTCATACCAAGACGGCCAACGAGATACTGAAACCTATTTTGAGATAGGGCTTTTGTAAATAAGTCAGCTATCTGGTACTCAATTCTGACAAAGTATAATTCCACGATACCACGTTCCACTTGTTCCTTGATGAAGTGATATCTGACGACGATGTGCTTGGTACGGGAGTGTTGAACCGGATTGCAAGAGATGGCTATGGCCGACTTTGAGTCACAATACATAGGTATTTTATCAAAGTGGAAGCCATAATCCGTGAGTTGAGTTCTCATCCAGAGGACTTGAGCACAACATGCGGATAGAGCCACATATTCTGCTTCAGCTGATGAGAGCGAAGTGCAATCCTGCTTCTTTGACGACCAGCTTACAAGTTTGTCTTCCCCTAGAAATTGTACGCTACCAGAAGTGCTTTTTCGACTATCAAGGCAACCTGCGTGATCAGAATCTGAAAAAGCTGTTAGATGAAAACCGGTTCTCTTCGGATACCAGAGTCCCATGTGAATGGTATTCTTAAGGTACTGAAAGATCCGTTTAACCTCTTTGAGGTGCTTTTGAGTAGGTCTGGCTTGATATCGTACACAATAGCATGTGGCATGATGAATATCAGGCCTGCTGGCTGTAAGGTACATAAGTGACCCGATCATACTGCGATATCGCGTTTGATCTACGAGATATGAGTACAAGTCAGCGTCTAGGGATGTGGTCGACAATGGTGTACCAACGCGAGCACATGAGGTCATACCATGCTTTTTAAGTATCTCTTGAGAATACTTAGCTTGGTTTATGAAGATACCACGTGGGGATTGATGAATCTAGAGGCCTAAAAAGAATTTTAGCTCCCCCATCATTGACATTTCAAATATGTTGTGTATTAATTTTTCAAAATGTTTTGAAAGTTTTGGGTTCGTAGAACCAAAAATAATGTCATCAACATAGACTTGCACCAGCAGTATGTCATCCCCATATTTATTAATAAAAATAGTAGGATCAATAGAACCTTTGGAGAATCCTTTGGAAACCAAGAAGTTGGATAGTTCTTCGTACCATGCCCTTGGAGCTTGTTTAAGTCCATATACAGCCTTCTTGAGACGATAGACTTTGTCAGGATGATGAGGATCGATGAATCCTTCTGGCTGATTCACATATACTTCTTCCTTCAAATGACCGTTGAGAAAAGCAGTTTTAACGTCCATCTGAAAAACCGTGAAGCCCTTATGTGCAGCATAAGCGAGGAATATCCTGACAGCTTCCAAACGAGCAACTGGAGTGAATGATTCATCGAAATCTATCCCTTCTTGTTGATGATACCCCTTAACCACAAGACGAGATTTGTTTTTGATGATGGTTTGTTCTTCATCCAGTTTGTTTTTCCAGATCCATTTGAAATCTAAAAGCAAAATTCCATAAGGTCTGTCAACAAGTTCCCAAACATTTAGGCGTTCAAACTGATGAATTTTGTCTTGCATTGATTCAATCCACGCATGATCATTCATGGCTTGTTTGATGTTTGTAGGTACAGTTGAACTCACGGTGAGTGCATACATACACATATCGCCATCGGTGTTGAGTTGTTTGCGTGTTCGAACCGGTTGTGAAGGATTTCCAATTACTTGCTCTAATGGATGATCACGAGTCCAATGGTGAGTGGATGGATATCTTTGGTAGAATGTATGCATGTTGGACGGATCAACATGTTGAGTAGAAGACTCTCCGACTTCGTGTACCTGTGTAACGAACGGGTTGATAAATTCTTCTTCGTCAGGTTGTGCATCGACTGCTTGATTGTTGTTTCCTCCTTCAGCATTGATGGTTGGTGATGTTGGTTGTATGACAGTTTCTTGAGTTTGTTGAGTATCCAATGGAATAGCCTCTTGAGCAACGGTTGCTGAAGTAGAGGCAGTTGTGTCTTGTTGATTTTGTTTAGGTGCATCAGCAGTATTGACAGCAGAAGGCTTTGACACAACTTGATTGTTTCCATAGTAATATTCATCAAACATTGGACCATATAAATCAACCAACTCATTCATATGTGTCGTATCCGTCGATTTTGCTGAAGGAGTATTTTCTTGACATTCTTGCACGGGACGTACACTGTTTTGTGTAGGTGCCATTGTTGGACAATGAGGTGCGGGACTTGAGCTGTTGTGTTCAAGTACCATATGTGGCAATTCGTCAAAGTTCACATGAATTGTTTCTATTATAATCTTTGTTTTCTTGTTGTAAACTCGATATCCTTTCGACAATGTAGCATACCCCACAAAAATACATGTAGCACCTTTTTCTTTCATCTTGTCGAGATTCTCACCGTCTTTAAGAATGTAGCATAAAGATCCAAATATGTGAAAGAATTTAACCGTAGGTTTCCTGCCATTGATGATGTGGTAAGGTGTCTTTTCATGTCTTGGGATGACGAGAGAACGATTCTGAGTATAACAAGCTGTTGCAATAGCTTCAACCCAGAAGAATAGTGGTAATTTTGAAGCAGAAAGCATTGTTCTAGCTGCCTCGACCAAAGTGCGGTTCCGTCTTTCGACAACGCCGTTTTGTTCAGGAGTTCGAGCAATAGACGTTTGATGTTCGATGCCTTCTTCTTGAAAGTAAGATTCCAAATTCTTGTTCAAAAATTCAGTACCCCTATCCGTTCTTACGGTTAAGACTTGAGCTTGAAGATTGCGTTGTATCATCTTGAGAAAGTTTTTGAGAACCGCTAGTGTTTCATCTTTGGACCTTAAGAAGAAAGTCCATGTGTATCTATAGTAATCATCAACAATCACGAGAATATACTTTTTCCCGTTAATACTCTCTACACGCATGGGACCACATAAATCCATGTGTAGAAGTTCCAATCGTCCTTTAAGAGCTTGGGGTAGTCTTTGTTTTGAAGGACTTCCGTTTAGCTTTCCCCAACTCACAAGAAGAACAAAGATGGTCTTTGACGAATTTTAATTTAGGAAGACCGGTCACAATATCATTCTTCGAGAGCAAGTTGATGGTGTCAAAGTTGAGATGTGACAATCGTTGATACCATAACCATGCTTGAGAGGATGTAGCTTTCGCCATTAAGCAAATTGGATTTGTTGAAGATGTATCTTGAAGAGTTACTGTGTAGAGATCAGAACCACGAGAACCTGTAAGAAGGTCATTCCCATCGTAGTCTCTAACATAGCAAGTAGATTTCCGAAAAGCCACTTCCAAATCCGCATCACAAAATTGACCAACCGAGAATAAATTGTGATTCAGTCCCTCGACGTAATAAACCCGTTTTATAGTGATATTCCCTTGAACCAAGTCTCCATATCCGAGTATTGGTGCAAACTGATGTTTTCCAAACCGTACCGTACCCAGAAACTTCTCCACGAAGTTAATTAGAAGCTTGAGATTGCCCGTCATGTGCTTTGTGCACCCAGAGTCCATTATGAAGAGAATGATCTCGACGAGCTGCATAAGCATTAGAAGACAATGTAGAGTTTGAGAAATTGGAGCCCTTGATAGAAGTGGGTTCCAAAATATTATTAGACATAGATTCAAAAGGCAAACTAACATTCATGG
Organism: Glebionis coronaria; assembly: GCA_025667525.1. Classification (NCBI taxonomy): domain Eukaryota; kingdom Viridiplantae; phylum Streptophyta; class Magnoliopsida; order Asterales; family Asteraceae; genus Glebionis; species Glebionis coronaria. The sequence continues at coordinate 470,496 of JANFOE010001065.1, read as the reverse complement.
ACCCAATTAGAATAGTGGTTGTCTTAGGTACCCATTTGTATCCAGGTGGTGTAAATCTTGAGTACCCCTGTTTATATGTCCTACTCATGTTCTCATAAAGCTTCTTTAACATTTTTTGTTTACACAGAGTAGTGGATTCTAACGCACTTAGTTTCTTAAGTGGTTGAGTAGTGGACTGGTTCAAAGTTCTTGTGGGTTTTCTAGTACTAGTGGGCACAAGAATAGGCTTTCTTGTTCTAGCATTCACGCCATTATGATTAAAAGCACAAGCATCATGATTGAAAGTACGAACACATTTTCCACATTTTCCACAAACAAATTTAACATTTGAAGTCTTAACATTCAAACTGTCATTACATGCAGTTACAGACGTTTTATTCTTAGAAAACTTAAAATTCCTACGGTGATCTTCTACTTCCTTCTTCTTCCCTTGACTATTGTTAGACATGACTCTATCTTCAATTCTAGTGCTCTTAAGCTGTGGTCCGCTAACGCTAGTAGTGGGAGTTACTCCTGTAGAAGAAGACACACGTTGATTAGTTTTCCTAGTATTCTGAGGTAACCGCGATGTTCCAGTTTGAGTGGACCTAGTGTTCATCTTATACATTCCAGGTGCTATCACATTTGTGCTCTTATCAGTTCCTAGCTTAGGCAAAGTATGTGGGGGTTTGCCCAAAATAGATGATTTAGGGCATTTAACCGCATTCGGTTGACGAAGAGCGGATGGTTTACCCAAATCAGACTTTCCTTTCAGTTTCGCAATGAGCTTTTGTAACTCACTGATTGCCATGTCTCTTTCTTGTAGTTGAGCTTTCAAATCATTTATTTAAAAATCTTTTTCATTTAAAATACGAAACGAAGATGCTGCCATTTCGTTACATTTTTTATGAATATTAGATTGATCATCACTTTGTGAAGCAAGTTCAAGGGTGTGAAAACTTTTCTCAAGATTAAAAAATCTTTTCTCAAGTTCTTTGTATGACTCAACCTTTTGTGAAAGCTCAACCTCAAGATTTTGACATTTATCAGCAACTATAACTTTCAGATGGTCTATACGATAATATTCTCGCGAAAGTCGATCAATTTCGTTAGAAAGATGGGTTTCTTGTGTCTCTAATTTAGTTTGAAGAAAATCAACTTCATCTTCAAGAGATTTGACATATCTTAAATCAGTTGTCATTTCCTCAGTGAGAGCATTATAAAACATTTCCACAGTTTTTGAAAGATCATCGATGGTTGGGACAATACATTGTTGAATGACGACTTCTACTTGTGGGTGAGGTTTAATATTCCAAACAGTATCTCTAGAAACTTTTTCATAATCGACAATACCTTTGTATAAATTTAGAACCCCTTGTTTTATAAACTCAAATTGCTGAACACTTTTACATTTTTCATCCCATTTACGTTTTTCATCCAAAATTCGCTTTTCTAACAAAATTGACTGCTTTTTAAGACCCCGTTTTGAAGAACTTTTCGTTTCTGTGTGATTATACGTTGGTGGAATATTTGGAAAATACTCTTCTTCAATTGATAGCTCTCTTTAAGGGACAAAGTTAATGACATGTTTCTCATTCCATGCGGTATAATCATAGGGTGTGACAAATTCAAGTAGGTTGGATTGACGTTCAGCGTCACGACGAAGGATTTCTTCAAAGTCAGGGGAAAGCATAAGGGCAAGATTATCATTATAGCAATCGATATCATAAAGACCAGGCTTGATTGTTTGAACGTTCTTGAGATAGTCAGGCTTAACAAAACTCGTTTTTATGTTTCTGTTGAGCATATTCATAGTTTGAATAGACTGACCCGTTTTGTAAACAATGTTATTTAACGTGTCGAATCTCTTTTCCAAAGCAAGAATTTTGTCAATATCCTTTTCTTCACGAGTTTTATAAAGCTCAGTTTGTTCTTTGTAAACCGACTCTAACTCAGTAATTTGGAGTTTATGTAGCAGCAGTTGTTCTTCAAGTTCCAATATCTTTTGTTTTGCCATATGAATTTCGTGTGTTACTTGAGAACAATATTGTTCGTTGAGCACCTTACGTTCATATACCAAACCATTAGCTATTGCAACTCGTCGATAAGCTTTTTTTACATAATCACACTCTTTAAGCCTGTCTATCTCCTCGGCTAAGGATGTGTTTGCTTGCTTCAAACGTTTATTAGCCTCTTTGTTTTCCTCAATTTCATGTTTTAAAGAATCAATAATAGACGCAAGCAAATCACGGTCCTCATCCGAGTCAGTATCCTGAGCAGCATTACCATCATCATTACACATATGCTGTGAATCCGTAGAGATATTGCTATCCTCCGTGTCCATTACATATGTGTCATTGATGCTTTCGGGTTGCTCAGGATGCCGTCTTTCATTAGCAAACACATTATAGTTATCATATGTTGGTACATTTTCAAAATTGGCTCAGTATCAAAGATAGGTCCAGAAGTATCAGCAGTCTCTGGAAGCACTTCTTGAATCTTTGCCATGTACACATAATGTGCCTCTAGCTCTTGATCATCGACTTCATCATCAGTGTCATCACGCCAGTCAACTTCATCTGTTGTGAGTGGAATTCCTGCTTCTTCTTTCTTACACAACAGCATCTTTTCCTTGTGATATCCCGAATCCTTAACCCGTTTTGGCTTCTTGCATTCACTAGCCATGTGCCCAAATCCCTTGCAATTGAAGCATTGAATCCTAGTCTTCTGCACAACCGGAGTGCCTACAGTATCTCTAGCCCCAACTTGATTCGGCATCCTTTGATTATCATACCTAGCCTCACGATCATACCTAGGTGCATGATCAACTTCCTTATATCGAGCATTGGATGATGATCTGAGGTTGTTGTTGGTAGGTTTGTAGATCTTCTTATAAGTTATGGTGAGTAGAGACATGAGTTCTTCAATCTTCTTGTCCCTTGAAGTTTGTTCATCATCACTGTCTCCATCTGAGTCGGTGTCATACTTTGGAGGTGGAGTGGGGACAATTTCTTTTGCCTTTTTAGCAGTAGCTGGAGGTTTGGTGGATGAGCTTAATGACTTTGTAGAATGAGTAGGTAGTTGTTGACGGTGTATGGGTTTTGTTGAAGTAGTAGCCACAAAAGCAATAGAGTTAGAAGACCGTTCTGCCTTTTCAGCCCTTAGTTCAATCACTTCATTCTGATGTTATTTTAGGATATCATAAAGTTTGTGATAGGAGATGGTCTTGATATCTTCCCTTTGTTTAACCAAAGTCACAAACCTTTGCCATTCCGGTTTGAGTTGAAGTAGAAACTGAACATTGGCATGATGATTGGAGATGGTGCACTGATTTCTAACAAGCTCATTCATCATTTTGTAGAATCTCGAGTAATATGATTCAATGGATTCACCATCTTCAGATGTGAATTTTCCAAACTCCCAAAGTAGATTAGTCTCGAGATCTTGAACATTGATCGACTCACCTTGCTTTAATCGATGAATTGCATTCCACATTTCCATAGCATTAGGACATGCATCAACTGTGGAATAGATATCGTTATCAATTCCAGTGAGTATCAAGTTTACAGCATCAGCTTCAGCTTGGAGGAGTTTCTTTTTCTCAGCAGAACATGTGTCGAAATCTTCCATAGCTCGTATAGTTGATGAAGTACCATCCTCTGCTTGTGTGGTAATTGGTCTGAATTCAAAAACTGGAGGTCGGTTCTCAAGGCAGTGACGAAGAGCAGTTCGGTTCTCTTTTCCATCGAGAAATCTGAGAAAGCGAGATCTCTATTGAACATAGCAACCGACAGTGAGCACATGTGGATTTCCATTGCCACCTTGTTCCAAACGAATTTGATTGGCAGTCACATTGCTGATATTGTTGTTAGACATTGTCGAGGATTGTGAATGGATTAGGATCTTAGTGGATGTGTTGTGATGAGGTGTGGTTGATGTTGTTGAGAAAAGATGTTAAAATTCCCTAAGAAATGTCTCTCCAGAAACCAAAAATTCCAAGGCCAAAAAACACTCGATTAAAAATTTTCACTTTTTGTAAAAATCTTCAATTTTCGGAATACTTATCTTTTCAGAGAAATTAATTGATGTTTTCAGAAAAATGAAGTTTTTCGGAATAATGATATCTTCGGAATATGTGAAATTTTCAGAGAAATGAAAATCTTCGGAATAAAGCACTTCTTCAGAGAAATTGAAAATTTCAGAAAAACACCCTTTTTCAGAATAATCTTCGGAATAAAGCACTTTTTCAGAGAAATTGAAAATTTCGGAAAAAATCCCTTTTTCAGAATAATCTTCGGAATAACACCTTTTTTGGAATAATCTTCGGAAAAAGTCCTTCGTCGGAAAAATCTTCGGAAAATGCCTTTCTTCGAAAAAAACTTCTGAAAAATACCTTCTTCGGAAAAATCTTCGGAAAATGTCCTTCTTCGGAAAAATCTTTGGAAAATACCTTTCTTCGGAAAAAACTTCGGAAAAATACCTTCTTCGGAAAAATCTTCGGAAAATGTCCTTCTTCGGAAAAATCTTCGGAAAATGTCCTTCTTCGGAATAATCTTCGGAAAATGTCCTTCTTCGGATAAAACTTCGGAATATGCTCTTTTTCGGAATAAAAGTTTTTCAGAGAAAAACCACTTCTTCGGAATAATTTTCGGAAAAACACAACTTTTTCAGAGAAATAAACCCTTTTCCGAAAAATTTCTTCGGAATAAGCCCACAATTTCGGAAAAACAAAACCCTTTTCCGAAATTACTAACTGTTGATCGATATCCCGTGTTTCTCGGAGCAAACTTATAAAAAACGTAACTTTAAGCGAAAATTTGATCCAAAAACCCAAAAATTTTGTGTTTTTACCCAAATAAACAATACCAAATCTCTACCACAACTATGTAGATGATTTGTATCAAAAATAAACCATAAAAAACACACAAAAAAAATTTGGATCAAGGATTATGGATCAAATACCTTATGAAATCAATAAGAACATGAACCACGAATCTTCAATCACCTATCCACTATAGGCTCTTGATACCAAATGTTAATCCCACTTCAATCCATAACACACAATACTAATGATATTTGGAGAGAGAAAGAGAAGAAAAGTAGAGAGAGAAACAAGAGAGAGATTGGATGGTAAAAGATTACTAGAGAGAGAAAGTAATAATGACCAACACCCTCTTCCACATATGGAAGAGGGTATATATACCCTTGGCTTTTGGGCCTTGGGTTTAAGTGACTTGGGTCGGGCTTGGATTTGTCTTGGGCTTACGCCCCTAACTTATAACATATTAGCTTAAAGTCCAAGCCCGGTTTTCCAGACTAACCTATTACAATACAAGACCAATAACGACTAAGATGACCTATTACATTCTTGTTCGACTATATAAAATATATGGCTAACAGTTCGTGTTCTGAGAGATTTACCTTGGAGACATTCAGTTGTGTCTCCTCATGTACGCTTTGTTGCTCCATATGTACCTCTTCTTCCTGTAATTTCTGAGCAACATATTCATCATGTTCTGTCTGAGCCCTTATTTCCTCAGGAGTTCTGGGTTTGTACTTTCTCTTGGGCTGTTTAACCATATCTCTTTTCCCTTATCTTTTGGATCTACTGCTAATGTTGCTTTAGGAGCAGTCTTACCAATTTGTATTCCCTTCTGAGCCGGTTTCCTCCTTTTCTTTCTAGCAAATGTGTAACACCCCCAAATATTCACGTTTCGAATCAGCGGAAGAGTCGTTGGTGTTACAGGATAGCACATTACTCAAATCACAGACAACGCTTAAAAGTCGCGTCGTTTAATCACAAAGCATTTTCCATTCATAAATATCAAATTACACAGGTCCACATATCAAAGTATGTCTTAAAAATTTACAAAATATTCGAATGGAAATTTTTATTTAAAAGCGGGCCATAAACTCTTGCCGTATTCCCGAGAATTACCTTCAAGTACCTGAGATAAAACATGCTAAAAGTCAGCGAAACGCTGAGCGAGTCCATAGAGTTTAATAAAAACCATTAACATAAAACCGGTATATAATCATTACCGAAAAACATATTGTACAATTCTTTGTCGTAGATAATAATATGCCAAAGACATTTTATATGAATCATTGTCGTAAGTCATAACATAGGCCTTTGCCGTCAAAACCATTATACGAACCAATGTCGTAACAACATCATACCATACGTTTTATAACGTTGTTTATAGTATAATAAGAACCGTTATATAAAACAGTTATGTAAAACCAGAACCCAAGCATAATATTAGTAATAAGACCCCATATTGCTAGTCAGGCAATATATTATAATTCAAATCATATATCATACACTATTCTTGAGACCGCAGCATCAATATTACCATTATCGGTATTATTATCGGATTATTATAAGTCGCATGACATTGTTACCTTTCTATAATATACATCGGGTAGCTAGCCTGGAATTCATTTTTGCCCATTTAAAACAGCGTGTCGTCACAATAATCACGCTAAATATACCACTCTCATACATAAATTCGCTTGCCAATCAATGTGACACAATGGGGATCAGCCGTCAAGACGCGAACTGGGGTGATCTTCCCCAAATAGTACTATTATATGCATAAGCGTCTACCAACTCCCGGTAGTTCACAATTCATGCTAATGGGACTTATGGTGACATAACCTAACTAATAATAATCCATTTCAATCATTTATTGGGTCATCAAATCAATCGGGTCCATATCAATAAGCATACAATCGGGACCACTTGTGTTCTATTTTTACTAAAACTAGCATGTTATCTCCCTCGCAGGTTTATGAAACATTTCATAAAACATTTGAAAGAGTGTGAGGCTATGAACTCACCTTAGTATAATCCACGAAGCTAGTAGTAGTAGTGATCGCCGAAGTGAAGATGCCTCCCAAAATATACATCAAAAGCCGCTACCTAACAAATAAGGTGCGTGCTTAGCAACATACTTAAGTATCTCAAACATACTTAATATAATAAAATCATCGACTCAAAATAGTACGTACATAGACATTACCAGCCAATGCAAAATAACTTTATAAAAGTTTTCATGTATATGTAATCAAGTCATATGATGATCACGTGGGATTGTTAACACTTACACACTTTACACTATTAATTAGTTGTTAAGCATCTAGTTAACTTAGTCCAGTTACACAAATTTTAGCCCATTTATATGTTAAGACCCAATAGGCCCAGTAAGAGTCTAATATATTTTATTAGTCTATTTATCTATTTAGGACCAGGCCTCAACTCATATGTTAGGCCCAAGTGGGTTGAGCTCATGAGCAAGTCCAATAGTGCTAAACCAACTAGTTGGGCATAGTGGTCCAACAAGGCTAATTTGGTCCATTACGGGTTCATAACTTACATAGCTCGGGTTTGTCAGTTTTTACTTGTTAAAAGTGTTTATATATCAGTAAATATCTTATAAAAATATTACATTAGATGGGTCCGACGATCTAAGTTTTATTTGGCGAAATCGCCATCTTTTCGGTTTTAGCCGAAAAGACGTAAAAGTCATGTATATAGTTTGTAGTTAGAAAACTATTTGAGTTTTATTTTTATAAAATGTGATATTTATTTATTAAAGCATATAAAATTTTTTTATAATAGTCATTATCAATTATTGACTTCTACATATTTATTTATATATTATTTTACCACAAGTTGTCTTTTAATATTAAATATCTTATTGTGAAATCTGATTTGAAATATCATGTTCACTATTTTTAGCATATCTTGAGTTCTATAATGAATTAGAACCCCAATTTTAAACTGTAGAAACTACATATTATGATCTACAATTTGTTCTACTATGGCTCCTTCTCAAACAGTCCCTAAATATGACTTTTAATTCGTCCAAAACAGACCAGTCAGATTGGTACATCAAAAGTATTTTGGCCATTCTAAACAATTCTGTTTACAAATCCGACACTTGAGTTTGAAAATAGACTTACAACCCTAAGTTCAGGACCTAACATCAGACCTTGACCATTTTCCCAACTCATTTTATAGTCCCCGAGATTCAATCCAAATATCGACAACAACTTCGGATTGTGTCGATACTCGTCTCCCGGTACAGGAATAATCAAATCATCATAACTTCTCGCTCGTTTGGAGCTAGAAGCTCTACTTTATATCAAATCGAAGCTAATAGAATTCTCTACAACCCTATCCAATTAGTTTAACCATTTTCAAACAGTAAGACACCCAAAATTGGCCTTGAACTACCTGATGTAAAACACCCTTCTAAAAATCATACTAAATCAATTTTTCCACCCATTTTAATCAATCTCCTATCCCTAATATCATCCTAATATCATTCTAAACAAATCATCTAACCTATAACACCCTTGAATAATCATCCAAAAAGTACCCATTCAAAAATTTAAACATGCAATACTCAAAATATATATATATATCATCACTAACAACAATTATATAACATGGAAATAGATCAAACCACCATGGATCATACCAAAAATTTTAAAGTTGTTGCATGTTTTAAATTTTTACGTCAAAATGATCCTTTTTGAATTTTAGAGATGGGACTTGTGTTGTTTTTGGATTGATCATAATAGAAATCAAGAAAATTTGATGGTAAAGGGGTGTTGGGGTGACGGTTTGAAGAGAAAAGAAAGAGAGAGATGGAAAATTTTGGTGCAAGCTTTCTATGTGTAAAGTTAGGTGAGAAATCACCTTTTATATGGTGGTGGAGGGGCTTGTTTTGCCAATTTGTGATAGTTTTGGTTCAAAATGTAATAAAATAGTTTAAAAGGTAGAAAATGTAAATTGTGAGTTTTGAAAATATTTACGAGGCTCGGGTTTTGTCCCGGGTTCATAAAAATATAAATCTCATTTGTTAAATCGATAGTTTTAATAATTAAACGCATACAACACGAAATAATAAAGTTCTGACTTGACTTAACACGTTATGAAATAAAAATTTCATAAATATCAAATATCAAAATAATCGATACTAAAGTATAATATATGGGCATCCATTGACATCACGATCACTGTTAGTACTCTTCAATCATCACAATGATTAATTATATTCACACATTACCGGTTTCAACGTAAACCGTCAAACATTACAATATTTACCATCATCTAGAATTTCAAAATCGAATACATAGTTAGGGTAAAATAATGACGTTAAGTTCGGGGTATTATAATAAATAATACTTGAGAATAAAATAATCACCTCAAATTGACGGATTGTCACATCAATTCCCCCTAAAGAGGATCTTTCTCCTCAAGATCAATTCATCTTACTACTTGCTTCTTATAAAGCTAAAGACATGTGGGCATTTCATCCACGTTCGGTCTTTTCTCTCAAGCGTAATTCATTATAATAGGCGATTTTCGTAAAACATAACTATGGGAATACGATCATGCTTAAGTTGACTTACTTTCTCTTTCCATTATGTCCACGGGATTTCGATGAATGCAACTTTTCGCTGACCCAAACTTCATTAAGAAATAATCAGATTTTTACTTGATAGACATTTTATCAAGTTCAACACACGGAACATACTTCATGTATCCCTTGAAGTCCTAGGGTAGTGTAGCTTATATGTTTAACACCGCCAAATTACATTGCGCAGCGGAAGTACACATTTGCGTGCTAAACTCAAACTTCATTATAACAAAACACTTTAAACAATCTCAAAATGATACATTTGAAATATAAAAGGTTATAATTTAGCCATTGTCTAAAACCTTCAATCCCAAGTAAAACAATTTTAGAGATATCAGATTAACATTTAGGTCCCCCAAAGACTCCATCCAATCAACAAAGAATTTACCAAAGTGCATGCCCAAATATTATAAATTTTATAACAAAAGGGAAAGAAATCAGTTTTAGACCCAATCACCACAAAAGCAACCTGCAATCCTTCTCTAGCAAGCTCCGCCAACGATCAACTTCAATCGCTTGAAATACATGCTTAAAATCATCAACACAACGGTTGAGCATGTCTATAGGTTTTCCAAATCATCATTTGAACACAAGAGAAAAATCAATCATGATCATTTAATAGAATTGCTACGTATACAATCTATTAATCAGGCATTATGGCATATAGCAATAGCTATAGATTTGTATTAAGCTCATGACACCGACCCCTTAACTTAGTCACCCACGCCTAAAGCCGGCATGACTAGATGAATTCCAGTGCCCCTACTAGGGTATCAATCGCAAGTATACCACATTCTTATTCTCGTAAAATTATCCTTCCCAGAGGTTACGCAGCGTAAAGCCCTGGTCTCAGATAGGGTCGTCAGCCCAATAGTACTATTATTAGAATAAGCGGCTATTTCCAACTCACAACATCAAGTCAGAACATAGTTAACGGCTCATGAATTTAAGGACTTTTGCGATTTAGGTACTTATACAATTCAAGGCAACATCAGGCAACAACATGCAACATTCAGGACCAAACAATCAATCATGACTTGTGTTCATTTTATTTTTAAATAGCATGTATCCCCCTCGCGGGTTTTAAAATCATTCAAAACAAGTACAAAGCGAGACTATAGACTCACCTTCAGTAATAGCAGTAGCAAGACGACCTTCGACGATAGTTGATGCCCGATAAACACAAAAACCACAACCTATCAAATAAGGTGCGTTCATTAATAATAAACTCGAGTAAAATCCATAATTAATAACATCAAACTCAAAATCATAATATTAAGACAACCCCGAAAGAAAAACAATACAAGTGACCTATTACTTCCTTTTATATGTTTACTCTATTAGTTAATTCTTTCGATAAAAATCTGCCGGTACACACCAAATGTACGAGCTCATTTACCCCACTTAAACACGTCAAATACTTATGATACTACTCAGAGATATCACTTACTATATACAGAAAGACCTGTTAAAAGCCCATCAAAATATTTTACCTTTAAAGTTCCCTTCCCGACACATCTTTGAACTAAAAAACCGGACAGTTTTACGTCATCGACTCATACAACCATTTTGACCCTTCTAGACAATCCAGTTTACAAATCCGACACTTGAGTTTGAAAATACTCACAACCCTAAGTTTAGAACCAAACATCAGACCTTGATCATTTTTACAACTCATTCTATAGTCCCCAAGATTCGATCCAAATATCGACAACAACTTCGGATTGTGTCGATACTCGTCTCCCGGTACACGAATAATCAAAACATCATAACTTCTCGCTTGTTTGGAGCTATAACTCTACCTTATATCAAATCGAAGCTAAAGGAATTCTCAACAACCCTATCCTATTAGTTTAACCATTTTCAAACAGTAAGATTTCCAAAAATTACCTTTTACCCACTGATGTAAAACACCCTTCTAAAAATCATACTAGATCAATTTTTTCAACCCTTTTTACTCAATCTCCTATGCCTAATATCATCCCAATATTATTCCAAACAATTAATCTAACCTTTAACACCCTTGAATGATCAATCCTCGAATGATCCATTCAAAATTTTAAACATGCAACCAACAATACTTGAATATAATAACAATAACACCTTTATACAATTATAAAAATGGATCAAACACTACTAGTTCATCAAGAAAAATAATTTTTTGAAAAAGTTGATGCATGTGGTTAAAAATTATACCAAAATGATGGGTAGCTCAAGATTAAGATGGGTCTTATTTTAGTTTATAAAGATTCAAGGTAGAAATTGAAGGATCATGGTGTTTTGTGTGTTGATGGTGGACGGTAATAGCAAGAAAGAAGAGGAGGTGGGTGAAAATTTTCTATAAATATTTTATATGTGTTTTAGTCTATGGAAAATCAATTTATATTGGGGTGGAGGGGTATTTTTGCAAATTTTGCATAGTTTTGGTCCAAAATGTAAATAAATAGTTTAAAAGGTAGAGAATGTAAATAGTCAATTTTGAAAATATTTACGAGGCTCGGGTTTCGTAAGAATACTTTTCAAAAGTTAAAACGCACTCAAAATATGATAATAATATGATCCCGGTACGACTTAATACGCAATTAAAATAAAAACGTCAAAAATATAAACATCGGATTAACAATTAATAAAACATAAAATCTCAGACATCCGTGGATATCGTGGTCACTAATAATCATCGCTATTAGTAAAAAGGTAAAACTAAGACTTCCAACGTCGGTTTTAAAAGAAACCATCAACCATCATAGCATTCAAACTCATAAAAAAATTCAAAATTCTTCGTAAAATAATATTAAATAATGACCGCGGGTTCGGGTTATCACATCCTACCCTCCTTAAAGAGAGCGACGTCCTCGGCGCTCGGCCCCTCTTATACTCATATTCCATGCTTCTAGAACAAAGGAGAACTCTTTTTCTTCAAGAAATCCTCATGCTTCCTTCACGAATTCAAATCCACTCCTTGAATTTTTGTATCTTCACAATGTAATTCTTACTATGTTTCAATCTCTTAAGAACTCTTCACAGTTCTCCCTTTCGAAAGCAACTTATCTTCAAGTTGAATTCTTTCCTTGTTGTTCTCAAAACAAATTTCACCCTTTATAACGACCCTTATACATAACCACGTTTCCCAATTTCAAACTCCATCGATTCCCGACATAACTCTTCTGACCACTCTGTGTTACTATTAAACGGTCCTTAACCTACACGAGCTTATCAGTAGTTACCAATATCAGTTCTAATTTAGTCATTCAATTCCACCTATATCTGTGCAATACACCGAAAACCTAACTTACGTCTATAATTCACGATCTTTAACCTTCACAAATTGAAGTTATTTATGGACCTTAAAACAGTTAGCCTCCTTACAAGCATGACAACCAGTGTCGTATAAGAATTTCAACAATTCCTAAATCAATCACACACGCACACGTATTCTGTTTAATGTTCGAATCATCCTTTCACTCTGTCCATCATTCTCTGTATAACACACAGTACTGAACTCAACTTTCACCTTTACCCAAACCAAAATGTATCGATTACTTGACTTGTGAGATTCCTTCATCACTAAGTCTCATTCTCTCAACTCACATATGTTAGGAGTGCTTAAAATAACATGTCTCACTTGTCTTTACAACAAAATCCTTTCCATAAGTTTTACAAAATGTTGAAATCACTTACCTTGACATCTTTCTCAAATTAGACCATTAGCTTAAACTTTCAATATTCTTTCTATCAAGTCCACATTTCTTGTCATCACCATAACTCAAACCTTAGAATCTTTTTCCTTTTTCTTCCTGATAAGTGCATCAGCTACCACATTCGCCTTTCCCGGATGGTAGCGAATCTCATAGTCATAATCACTCACAGTCACATTCACCAACATACTCAGGTACTCGAGTATACAACTAGTAATCCTCTGCTCATTTCCTTTATGATCCTAAGAAATTAATTATGAAGCAAACTCTTATGATCCTTAATTACTACACACTTGATTCTATACAAGTAATATTTCCTACAATCTCAAAGCAAACACCACAACTACATAACCCTTATGAGACGCATCATAGAAAGCTACAAACTATAAATACTTCAGATCCTTCCAACAATGACATCATCGGTGCAGAACACAACTTACCCTTCAGTGTTCAGAATATAGCTTCCTCATCTGATAAGGATCAGATCTCGAAACTTACAATTTAGACGTATAAGTGGGACTCACACATCCAATTCTTCTTTAATCAGCTTAATCAATGGTTCAACAATCAGTGAAAACCTTTCGATAAACCTCCGATTATTCCCAGCTTAGACCAAGGAATTAACAGATTTCCGTGTGCGTCGTTGGTACCGACTAATCCTTAATCGTTTCAATCTTGGTAAGATCTTCACGAATACCTTTGTTGTCAATCGAGTGCCTTAGAAAACGCAAATATATCAACCAACATTCACACATGGGTAACTTTACATACAATTTCTCTTTTTCCAATCATTCCAAAATTATCCTCATATGCTACTTATGTTCCTCCTTTCCTCTTGGAATAACATTGAATATCATCAATAGATACAATGACTAACTCATCCTAGTACAACTTACACACATAATTCACCAAGTTCATGAATACGGCAGACGCGTTCGTAAATTCCAAAAAAAATCACTTGAAACTTATAGTAACCACATTAAGTACGAAAAACAACTATAAGAATATCTTCCTCCCTAACTCTCAGTTAATGATAACAAGACCTTAAAGCGGTCTTTGAGTACATACTGGATCCTTATAATTGGTCAAATAACTTCAATCCTCGGAAGTGGATGCCGATTCTTGGCAGTTAATTTGTTAAGCTCACGATAGTCGATACACATCCGAAACAATCCATTCTTCTTGACAAACAACACAAAAGAGCATCATTGTAACAAAACTTAATCTAATACATCCCTTATTCGTCACTTCTCGCAGTTGACCGGATAACTCATTCTACTCTGACGGTGGCAAATGATAAGACATACAAATATTGATCAACGAAACGCAAAAGCACTACACCTATCGCTTACAACACTCAATCGACACGAACTCCACTTCATGAGACGGCAGCAACTCGGAAATACTTTAGGAAAATTTCAGAATACACTCGAATCATTAACACATTTCCCAACTTCTTCTCAACTACACTATCACTAGTTACCTGAACTAGGAATACATCATATCCCTCTTCTACATACTTCCTCATCTCCAAACAAGATACTTCTCAAACGGAAAGTTCACTCATCACCTTTCCCAGTCAACACTCAGTTTCTCAGCAAAATCTAAACCAGCAGCTATCAATTTATGGTGAAGATCGGTTCAATCTCAAGCATCCGCACTACGCACAACTAACCAATTCATACCAATAATCTACATCCCAAGATCCCAACTCTTTGAGCATCTCGTCGATACTAAACACCTACTTTCCTAAATTCAAGGAACACACTGTTAGTATAGAACTAACACTAACAACCTTTCCATCGGTTAATTCCACATCATATGTAGTTATCAATCTTACTAATTCTCCATTGATAAAACAACTGAATCTTTACATTTCTATAGTTTCTATCTGATCTGAAATCAAACAACATACTAACATTAAGAACATCAAATAGGAATATACCATTTACAACATTCAGACCTTAAGGTTTGTCATCATCATTCAAAACGTAAGCTGGAGCAGCAGCATTCCTACCTTGTCAATTTCCTTTCCTTGGATAATTCCCTTGCTTGTGTCCTTTCTCGCCACGGCTAAAACATATCACAACTCCAGGGGTACTAATTCCAGTAACTAATCCTCTTATCCTACACTTAGAAGCTTTATGACCAGATTTTTCTAACTCTAGTTGCAAATGTGGAAAATGACCTACATGGTATAGAGTATAGTAAATACACTTAGAATTTATCTTGTTACTTCCAGACACAGTGACAACACAAATTTCCTCATTCCTTCCATAGTTAAAATATTGGTTTCGGTTCTATTTCTGGTTATTGTTATTACGGTAACCGCACAATTCTGACCTTGATTCTGGTTGGACTGAGCATATTCCCACTTTCTCTTATCGTTTCCAGTAATGCTGTCTTTCTTAACTTGCATTTTCATGTCCATTACATCATGCACCATCTGAACAGTTTCATCAAAAGATTTAGGTTATGAAGAAATAGTCTCATCCTTGATGTTACTAGACAATCCTCTAATGTACTGCTTCTTTGCCTTACGGTCATTCACAAAAGTATCAGGACATAACAAACACAATTCCGAAAACTTCCTATTATAACAGTAATATCATCATTTCTTAACACTAACTGTCTCAATTCGTATTCCAATTGTCCTAATTCCTCCTCAGGGAAAAACCTAGCAGCCAATAGTCTTTTAGTCACGGTTCATGTCCTATCATTAGCCACAACCAATCCTAAAGTAGTCACTTGGTTATTCTACCATCTTAGTGCACCATCCTGAAATGTAGCAGTAGCAAATTTCACCTTATTAATTTCTAAAAACCCACTATTCTCACAAGTACTATCTTTCTTATCAATACATCTATGCAATTCTAATGCACCACTAATACCACAAAACTACGTAGAACCACACTTCCAAAAACTAACATATATATACATTCTCTTAAAACTTGTAGAACAGCAGCAACGATCCCATCTGGATCAGCAGCATCATCATTATTCTCAGCATCATCATCGTTATTCTCAGCAGCATCAACTGCAGCACCATTGTCTCCATCATAACTAACCCCAGCATCTTGATTCCTTGCAGCGCGATCAGCTTCATGTGCTCTAACAATAGCTTGTTCGATCATAGTGTTCACAGTAGCAATTTTTAGCTTTGGCGTCATATTTCAAGAAAATTAGTCACGTGAATCACCACTAATGACAGAAATATGGTTCCCCTACTCCTTCTTCCATCATCACAGAAAAACGAAACATGATAAGTATACATATCAAGATAAAAGAAGGATTTCTTTATCAGGACATCTCATGGATACTACATGCACGAACAACACAAACTACAATGGTTCATCAACCAAAACTCAAAAGAGCTAATAAGACACAACATAGATCATGAGGGTAATTTATATTGTGTTAAGGATTCAACAGGATAGTGGCAATGTCTGTCACTACAACCATCTACCTAACAAACTTAAAAGATAATAAGTTCGACCATGAAAAGAAAATAAGATACAAAGAAATCCATTATGCGATTAGTTCCTTAAACACCAGCTCCTCATCCTTCTTAACATTGCTGTCAGTTTCATCATACTTGTCATTTTCCCCTTTTGCACTTCAAAGTCGAATCCCTAACATGATGGCAGCTCACTCTCAAAATTCAAATGCTCACCCTTACATGGCAGATTAATTACAAAACAAGTCTCAATACGACTTTCAACATTCCTAAGCTTCCAAGATCTACTCAGAATTGATCTCATATGAGACTCCCACTCACTCATCCTTTCAAAACTTACCCACTTTGCTTTAAACCTTTCAATTCAAGCACACAAATTCATCACAATCAAACTAGGACTAGCAATCTCATCCATTTTCCAAGTCCAAACAACTCAAACTTCCACATACCAAATACACCCTTTAAAACAACTTTTCTTTCACATCAACCCTCTAGTCACACTAGTCCCAGCCACACATCTATCATAAATCAACTAATCAAACTTCCTCATACCCAATACAAGTCGCAAGAAATCAGTTGTAAAATCGTTCAACATCTGGTCTACTGTCCTAAACCCTCGGAAGTATATAAGATCATTATTTAAAATTATATACATATGCATTACATAAAGAAAATTACGATAACAAGTACTCAACGTACTTTCAACAATATCAATACATCATCAATACATCATCATTGTATTTACTTAATAAATACTCTAAAAATCATTTCAGTTTTAAGGGATACATCTAACTATAAAACAATACAAAACAAATAACCTTACCGGAGCCTTGCGGAGAAGTTGCGTGCTTTTGTAAAATATTTTCTAGACCAAAGTTATAGTTTAGGACATTTTTCAAAAATCGACCTAATTCGCTATAACTAAAAGCTCTAATACCAATCTTTAACACCCCCAAATTACATTGCGTAGCGAAAATACACATTTGGGTGCTAATCTCAAACTTCATTATACAAAACACTTTAAACAATCTCAAAATGATACATTTGAAATATAAAAGGTTTTAATTTAACCATTGTCTAAAACCTTCGATCCCAAGTAAAACAATTTTAGAAATATCAGAGTAACATTTAGGTCCCCCAAAGACTCCATCTAATCAACAAACAATTTACCAAAGTACATGCCCAAATATTTTAAATTTTATAACAAAAGGGAAAGAAATCAGTTTTAGACCCAATCACCACAAAAGCAACCCGTAATCCTTCTCTAGAAAGCTCCGCCAACGATCAACTTCAATCACCTGAAATACATGCTTAAAATTATCAACACAACGGTTGAGCAAGTCTATAGGTTTTCCAAATCATCATTTGAACACAAGAGAAAAATCAATGAAGATCATTTAATAGAATTGCTACGTATACAATCTATTAATCAGGCATTCTGGCATATAACAATAGCTATAGAATTGTATTAAGCTCATGACACCGACCACTTAACTTAGTCACCCACGCCTAAATCCGACATGACTAGATGAATTCCAGTGCCCCTACTATGGTATCAATCGCAAGTATACCACATTCTTATTCTCGTAAAATTATCCTTCCCAGAGGTTACTCAACGTAAAGCCCTGGTCTCAGATAGGGTCATCAGCCCAATAGTACTATTATTAGAATAAGCGGCTATTCCCAACTCACAACATCAAGTCAGAACATAGTTAACGGCTCATGATTTTAGGGACTTTTGCGATATAGGTAATTATACAATTCAAGGCAACATCAGGCAACAACAGGCAACATTCAGGTCCAAACAATCAATCATGACTTGTGTTAATTTTATTTTCAAATAGCATGTATCCCCCTCACGGGTTTTAAAATCATTCAAAACAAGTACAAAGCGAGGCTATAGACTCACCTTGAGTAGTAGCAGTAGCAAGACGACCTTCGACGATAGTTGATGCCCGATAAACACAAAAACCGCAATGATGTGTCGTGATGTGTATAGTGATAATTTGAGATACGTTATAGGGTAAATTAGAAAATTACCTTTAGGAAAAATTAATAGACTAATTATACCAATGACGAATTCAATTAAACACGTGAGTGAATCGAGTTCGTTGTACACGAAGATCTTATGAATTTGAGACGTTTTGTTTTGATTTGGACAATCGATTTGAATATGTTTTCGGTTTTTAAACTACAATTAAAATATACTAATTTTAAACTATTTATTATTATCCTAAAGTGCATGAATCGTAAACCCCGCCTATTTTAAAAATCTACAATCAATTAATTTCTTAAAAATTAACACTATTTAAAAATTAATCTATAAAAATTTAATCTAGTTAGAAACTAAAACTTTTACTCTACTTTAAAAATAATCTAATTAAAAATTTTTAAACTAATTACTTTACTTTATTAAAAGTTTCTTTTAAATCTAGTCTAATTAAAAACTATTTTAAATCCACTTTCTAATTATTAGACTAATTAAACTTCTAAAATAAAAACATTTTTTTTATTTTTTTTATTATTTTTTATTTTTAAAATTCTATAATATTATATTTATTATTTATTTAAGCTAAGATTTTAATAAAAACTTTAATAAAAAGTTTATAAAAAAAACGTAATCTTAATTTTACTTAAACAAGGAATGCAAAAACTGCCAAACATGTTACCACTATATTAATCCAACTACAGAATGTAAAACTAAAAAGGCATGGTGCCCAGATGGTTACCACGCATGGTAAGTGAAGGGGGGGTCACGAGTTTGAGCCCCTCTAATGACATTATTTTTTTGATTAAATTTCTTTTTACAGTTTGTGAAAGGTTTAGTCTCAGGAAAGACTTGTGTAAGCTTATTTGCTTAAGCTGATAAGGATACAGCTTTTGAGCTTAAACAAATCGTTTGGATCTGTTAAGCAGATAGTAGAACAATTAAACAGAAAGATCATAAACCAAATTTACGACAAGAAAACATATCAGTTAGCACATTAAAAACTAAAGCATTTTCATCCAACTCAAACTATATTAAAATGAATCAGAAAAGTCTTATAGCAGCAAATCAAAATAAAACTCTAAAATCAACACATTTACAGTAATTATTATGCCATATTTAACTCTAGCACATAACTTAACATACTCAGGCAGTATTAAACTAACTTAGGAACACAAATCAATCCTACGTACAACAGCTTATGCCCAAATTCGTTCAAAGAAAAATCAGATAAAATCATGTTGGAAACTCAGCAGCTTAATTTAATATAAACGAAACTAACTCAACCTCAAATTAACTCAAAATACTTACTCAAATCAGTAATTAAAAACTCTATGTAAAAGCTTAAATTCACATAACAATATTACTAAAACTTATACAGATTTAGCAGATATCAATTTAACCTAAGCTAATCAGATTATCCTATCAAATCTTTTATTCAAATCAATACATGAGAATCTAAAATAGCAAAAGTCCTAATATATCAATCCAAATATTATTTTAGAAACAAACAGATAAAACAAATCTGAATCAGAAAAAAAACTTAAGCTAACATACTCAACCTTAACTAAACAAATTCATAACATCTTTCAAATTATCAATTATCAGATTATAAACTTAAGACTTAAAAACAAATAAGAATAAAATGAAACTTACCTTCTTGACGAAAACCTTTGGGTAGTAGGCTAGCGCTGAGCTACCTATGAACCGAAACTATAACACCATTTTTTACACGAACCATAAAAAATCATCAAACGAACCACCAATCAAACACCATCAAACCGAGTAGATTTTTATCACTTTTCTAGTGGGGAAAAATGTTATCCAAACTTTAACTTTTTATATTAAACATAAACTATTGATGAGCTTATATTTAATATTCAAACATTATTATCATGAAAAAGCTTAGAGAATAAATTTGTATAGCACTTTAAATAACATATAGAAGACACGGATATAAATCAAAATGGCTAATCTTTTATTAAATTTCAGAACTATTACAAGCTTTAATTGAAAGAAATACAAAATTAACCTAAAGCAATTTCTACATAATAACTTTAAAAGAAAAGTAAGGATAAAATACAAGATAATTGGGGGTTTTTATAGCCTCCCCATGGCTATTGATGATGCGAATATCCGGATATTCAAGGGAATATCCCTTTTGATTCTTGACCTTTGGATCTTTATTCCTTATTCTCTCTCTTTTTTTGGTTGATCGGATGGTGGATATCCTTCTTGTTCACGCGGATCGCCAAAGTGGCACTGATTTGTGCTACTTGTGCTTCTTTGAAGCCCTTTGATTGGTGGGAATGGAATGATGATGTGTTGAAGCCAATGAGGATCAGCCACGTATCTCTTTCGTTCCACCCCTTCTTTTCCTTAAAAATTGGGGATTTTTATTCCCCTAGACGTGAATATCACGTGTGATTGGAAGCCCTAAGTTTAATTAACTTTTTGGTAAATTAGGGTTTGTGGGAATAGTGGATTGTTTACTGGTTTTCGGGTGAGATGGAGTGAAGAAGAAAGTGTTTCATAGATTATATCGAGGCTTGTATTTTATTGTGAGTGGATGAGAGTTATAATAAAGAATATGGGACGGTTGGGTGTGGGTTCATTTATTTAATGGGTGAAAAATGGAGTAAAAGTGACGTGTGAAACGAGTGGGAGAGTATGGGCTATTTAGGATTTCTTTAAAAAGTTTATTTAAAAACGTGTGAAGGATTTAACTGAGAATGGGTATTTGTGAATGAGAGTAACACGTTTTAAAAGAAAACTCTTAAGCCTAAATATTCGTCCCATTCAATTTCAGTATATAAACATTTTGGGCTTGAGGCCCATATCTCTATATTCCAATCCGTGTATTAGTTCTCCCTTGGGCCTAATGGTTTGGGCTTTTAAAAGAAATACCACTTGTAACCAAATTTGGGCTTTTCAGGCCCAATAAGCTTTTATGGGTCCCACTTGGCTCAAATCACTTATTTAAATATTAAATCCTCTAAATCGAACTCGATTTTGGCTTCCTCGATCTTTTTCATCAATCTCGTGTCGGTTTTCATCGGTTTTCGCGAACTTGGTACCTACACACATTCAAACAAGAAACAAGCATATACAAGGCATTTTTGATACATTTTGAGCATAATTTCATTGTTTTAAGCTACTAATGATATGAGTAAAATCACTCATATCAAACTCCTCCTTGCTAAGCAATTGTCGTGCCCTCACGCAATGACAAAATAAAACTATAACTACACCATTATTCAACTTAAGACACTTTATTATGCAAAGACATAAAATAACTTTAAGGATCATAAAACTCAAATAGATTCATCGTCCTCGACTTTTCACTTTTCCATGCCAAGTGCAAAAACAAGATCATTGTTATTATAAGTTGGTAGACTAACACGAACTCATGTGGGCTAATTATTCACTTAGACTCCCTTATTCCTAAGTGTATTTCTTATATTTTATTGTTGTCTTCAATGATCACGAGGATGCATTGTTGACTTATTTCGATAATTTATTAGGCCGAAAATAAAGTGAACGATTTAATCAATAGTTAGCTTAAGGACAAAATCTTTTAAAACTGCTTCTCGGGACTTCATAAAGTTCATATCTTAACATAACTTGCTTCGCGATTTGAGACCTTTCTCGGATCGATATTTGGCAGTGACTTTATACTTCCAACCTTGAGAAACGTTCATGAAATAATGGTCTTCTCTTCATATAGGAATTTCTTCACTTGAAGTTTTGAGAGATTCATACTTGGACCACGACTTCTTCATTTTTCTAAAATCTTTATTTGGGATTTTGATTTACAACAATCCGCCTCCTTTTTGGACTTGGCTTCATTTATCCTCATACCTTATTATGGTCTTTTTGGATAGACTTCTCCATGACTTTTTGGGAGTATTTGCTTTTCGTCGTGTGTCTCGATCCTTCATATTGATTTTTGATAAATGATTCTTCACATCACTTGAGATCTTTAGCAATAAAACATAGCCCTCATGTCTTGTTAGGACCTTTTTGGACTCGCGAATCTTCGCATCCCGCTTCAATAAGTTATGCCTTGGCTATGAACTCTAATCCATACCGAGCAACTTTTAAACGATCTTGGGCTAGAAGCTAAGTAACTTTTCAAATCGTTCATCCTTATTTATTGCAAATAAATTTATTAACAAGTGATGGGAGAATAGGCTTATAATTAACTCACATAAATTCCCGAAAGAATACCAAGCTTATAATTGGCTCTATCATCTCTTGTTCTCCATATTGTAAAATTCCAAAAATGTGAAATCAATGGATACTTAGCCTATCAAATCAAAGTTTTGGGTTTTCAAGTCATCTATAGGATCTTGCATCTTCTTATACTTTTGCAAGTTTTAGAATTTGCGTTATAAAGTTCCCTTGATAGACGACTTTCTAGGATCAATTATAGGAGCTTGCGAAAAGTTCTTGTTCTTAACTCGTATGAATTAAGACTTTCGCGTTTTAAAGCTCCCTACATAAAAGCCTAGCAAAACTTAATTCAAATACGTTAAGGAAAAGCTAAGGTTAAAAATCGAGTCAAGTCAAAAACTATTCTTATTGAAAGCCTACATTCGTGTCAAAAATACTTATTTTATTTATTAAAACTTAAAAATAACACAAACAATTTTAAATTTTATTGAAAAATGAGAAAAACATTACGTTTAGACACGACAAAAGCAATTGCAAGCGATTATATCGATTGACTCCCCCATGCTAAAACCAAACATTGTCCTAAATGTTTCTTAGCTCAAGAGTAACACCCCCTTGCTAAAATACGAAGAGTCTAATGCAAATTCCTATCATGGAAAGAGCACGCAAATCTATAAGCCGTTTATTAATTATGCCTCAAGAAAAAACGTTAGTCGATAAAAATCAAGGGATAGAAAGTGAGCCCCTTTTTGGCATTCAAAGAATGGAAGATCAAGTGGACCGGAAAAAACCGAACACGAGAGTCTCTAAATATTAGGGTCATACCTAAGATCACAACACAACAAATCACGAGCACGAGCTTGAAAGATCAAGCCTTATTAGGTGTTAGAAAATAGAAAGAAGATAGAAATCACTCGTTTTTGTTCACCGAGTCATGAGCTCGACTCGATCCCCGCATTCATTGGTCCCTAGGGAAAGTGGCGAAAACCGGCATATTGGAATAGAATCCATAATAAAGCGCGATGCCGGGATCAAAGATTACATCCTCGTTGTCGGATGACAAACGAAAGGATAAAACTTCAACATAAATCTCTAAAAAGAGATGGTAGTCACAACTAATGGTAAGGATAAAGCATGCTCCCCGAGATAAACTCGCACCAATATGATTAAAAAGTCTTTCAATTATTGCATCGGTGAAAGGCCGAGATTTCCCTAAATCAACGATTCCGGGGTCGAATACCTCGTCCTCGGTGGAGAAAGGAATAGACAACAAGGTGTCGTCCCACCATGCTAATCCTAAATCATATGAAGCACATGGTAATGCTGATACAAAAGTCTCAACACTAGTGGTTTCAACTTGCTTGACTTTGTCGACCTTTTCACTCTTAGGAATGTGAACAAAGGGGTCATGGTACTCAATATGAGTCACTTGAAAAACCCGCACATTAAGATCAACGCGAGTGGGAGGGAGATTGGGAATAAAGAAAATTTCTCCATCCGGGTCGACATACTCATCATCACAAAAGGTGTGAGATGGAGGAGGTATGATGTTCTCAAAATCCTCATGAAACAATGGATTATTGTTCAATGAAACTTCAAAGAAAGGATTTGAGTAAGTCACAAAAGTGTCGTCATTCTCGTCATCACAAGAAATATCCAACAAAATATCGAGTGTATCACACTCGGATACAAGATCATCATTCTCATTAGAAGGCAATTCATCGGTGAATTCCTCGAGAATGGTAGGTAAAACACAAGAATCACGTTCGATCTCGAGATCGGAAACGTCTTCACTTCCCCGTGGAAGTGGATCAATGATAGCAAAAAGTTCATCGACGAACTTATCCAACGAATAGTCACTAACCTCACTCGGTGTGAAGCTAGGAATCAAAGGCTCTTCAATTGAAGATTGTGCCTTAGGAACATCAACATGATCCTTAGAAGAGAGTGAAAATGAGTCCAAATTCAAAGATTGTTCAATTAAAGCAATGTCACTCTCGGGATCAAAATTCTCATTAACAAACTCACTAGCATCCAATGGCTCACTTAACTAATCATCAATTTGTTTTTCAATCTTATCATCCTCGTATGGAGTGAGTATAGATGAGGTAACATTACAACATGATTCAACAAAATTAGGTTTATCAATTTCTACACTTTCCAATTTCTTAGGAACCAATCTTGGAATTTTTTCCGGTTTGAAAATCATATGTTTATCCCCATGAAACAATTTAAGCTCCCCTTCTTTCATATCAACTAAAACTCCGGCCGTACACAAAAATGGTCGTCCTAAAATTATAGGCACACGAGGATTTGGCTCATAATCAATGATAGCAAAATCGGCTAGGTAAACGAACTCCCCCACTTTAACAATGACATTTTCCGCTATACCAACCGGTCGAGTGGTGGTACCATTAGCAAGCTCAATGATCATTCGAGTGGGCATAAGTCGTAAATAGTCAAGAGTTTTCCAAATGGACAAGGGCATTACGTTAATACTAGCTCCTAGATCGGCTAGAGCTTTGTATTCTCCAAGCTCATCGAAAACACAAGGTATCAAGAAGTGACCCGGATCATTATATTTCTTAGGAAAGAGATCAATGAAATCCGAGGTACTAATCACATTTAAAGTAGCCTTGGTGACATTCCAAAAGGTTTCTTTAGGTGGCACATAAAGCTCAAGCTTTCTTTCTAAATTATCATAAGCGGTGATAGCCTTAAGCTCTCCCCTCGGGTTTGGAATGGTATTACTAGGTAAGCAACCCGAAGAAGATGACGGTTTAGACATAAATCCCTCAAACATCGAAAGCAATTTATTGTGACCTTGTTCCAAATTTTGTTGCAAACGATTTTGACCTTGCTCGAACATTTGCTCAAATCTTTGTTCCATTCTTGGTTGATTAAGCTCAATCTTATTGTTTTGCCCTTTAATCGTGTTTTGAAACTCATTTTTCAAAGTTGCCATTTGTCCTTGAATGTTATTTTGAAAAGCTTTCAAATTTGTCTCATTCGATTTAATATAGCTTGACAAATCATTTTGATTATTCCCTTGAAAACCTTGATTGTTTTGATTAGCATTAAACCCATTTCCTTGATTAAAATTCCCTTGGTTACCACGGTTAAAATTATTCCCATTGTTTGAACCGGTGGAAAACCCGGTGGAGCAACATGACTTTGACGAGGAACTTGACCGTTGGAGCCATAAGTTCCTGTCGCGGCAAAAGCACTAGCTTGATCAAACCCTACGTTTAAACAAGCATAATTAGGATGTGCTCCACCACATGATACACAAAAACTCTCAACCATTTTAATGGATCCATGAGGATTCTTCCTAATCTCATTCAAAAGCGTGTCAATCTTAGAGTCCAATCTAGCAATCTCGATATTAGATGAATTCACATTGGAAATAACCGTTGTGTTTCGTGAATATTGTGCTCTAGACTTATCCTCAATTATTCTCCACGCGTCTCTCGGAGTTTTTCTTAAAAGATTACCACCCGCGGCGACATTTAAAGAATCTTGTTCAATCATATTAAGCCCATTATAGAAAGTATTTATTTGATGCAATTCCGAGAAACTGTGGTGTGGACATTGTCTCAACAAATCTTTAAATCTTTCCCATGCAACCCCAAACGATTCATGCACTTTTTGTTCAAACCTAGTGATCTCGTTCTTAAAGTGTGTCGTCTTAGAAGGTGGAAAGAAATAATTCATAAACTTAGACACTAAATCATCCCATGTTAAGATCGAACCCGGTGGTTCTTTCTCATACCAAAGCTTAGCATTACCCTCGAGCGAGTACGGAAAAAGCATGAGCTTAATCACGTCATTCGGCACATCTCTAAACTTGAGAGTCAAGGTAATTTGATTAAAATTCCGTATGTGAGAATGCGGACTATCGGTCTCATTGCCACGAAATTGGTCAGCACGAATGAGCGATAAAAGACCCGTCTTAATCTCAAAATGATCCGCCAAAATAGCCGGCACAACGATTGCTTCCCCATACCCTTCGGTGGGTGCACGGAGCAATTCCTCCATTGTTCGGTTATCGGCCATCTCTACAACAATAGGTGGAAGCTCGGGTTCTACTATTCGTTGTTGACGATTTCTATTTCTACGAGGAATATTTTCAAGCCTATTAAAATCAATCACAAGACGAGAAGAACATAATTGCATACACTACAAAGACGAGAATTTAGAGGATTGAAGAAAAGAGATTAGACAAGAAGAAGATTATTTTTTGGTATTTTATTCGGTATCGCTCAATCAATAATGATCGATAAAAAACAAGGAATAAGGACAACTACTATGGAAGTAAATTACCCTCGGTCGACTTTGAAACGATAGGTGAAAACCTAAACGTCTCGAGGTTCAATAAGTAAACAACAAAAATAAGATTTATTACTACTTGAGTCGGCAAACCAATAATAGGTTGTCCCTCTCAATATACACACAAGCAAGCGGGGAAACGAGGTGGCACAAAGCACTTAAAAACCTTTTTCCTTAGACGGCCTTTTATAGCACGTCGCCTTAAACCCACCTTATAGTTTGTATAAATCGAGTTCAAACTTCTTATTAGTATTTATCTATTTTGCCTTTTATTTTTGTTTTGGATTCGAATACAATATCTAGGTGATGGAATCCCAACTAAGGCTTATTTGAAAAGTGTGTAAATTTATTGTTCTATATAATACAATATATTATTCACAAAAAACGAGAAAAACGATACATACTATATAATAGAAAAATAACAAAACTTTCCGAGGACAGAAAGGGTCTTCAAATCAACGATCAATAAATCTCCACAAAAGCGAATCGTACACAAGATTCCCCAGCAGCGGCGCCAAAATTTTTGATGTGTCGTGATGTGTATAGTGATAATTTGAGATACGTTATAGGGTAAATTAGAAAATTACCTTTATGAAAAAGTAATAGACTAATTATACCAATGACGAATTCAATTAAACACGTGAGTGAATCGAGTTCGTTGTACACGAAGATCTTATGAATTTGATACGTTTTGTTTTGATTTGGACGATCGATTTGAATATGTTTTCGGTTTTTAAACTACAATTAAAATCTACTAATTTTAAACTATTTATTATTATCCTGAAGTGCATGAATCGTAAACCCCGCCTATTTTAAAAATCTACAATCAATTAATTTCTTAAAAATTAACACTATTTAAAAATTAATCTATAAAAATTTAATCTATTTAGAAACTAAAACTTTTACTCTACTTTAAAAATAATCTAATTAAAACTTTTTAAACTAATTACTTTACTTTATTAAAAATTTCTTTTAAAACTAGTCTAAATAAAAACTATTTTAAATCCACTTTCTAATTATTAGACTAATTAAACTTCTAAAATAAAAACATTTTTTTTATTTTTTTTAATTATTTTTTATTTTTAAAATTCTATAATATTATATTTATTATTTATTTAAGCTAAGATTTTAATAAAAACTTTAATAAAAAGTTTATAAAAAAAACGTAATCTTAATTTTACTTAAACAAGGAATGCAAAAACTGCCAAACAAGTTACCACTATATTAATCCAACTACAGAATGTAAAACTAAAAAGGCATGGTGCCCAGATGGTTATCACGTATGGTAAGTGAAGGGGGGGTCACGAGTTTGAGCCCCTCTAATGACATTATTTTTTTGATTAAATTTCTTTTTACAGTTTGTGAAAGGTTTAGTCTCAGGAAAGACTTGTGTAAGCTTATTTGCTTAAGCTGATAAGGATACAGCTTTTGAGCTTAAACAAATCGTTTGGATCTGTTAAGCAGATAGTAGAACAATTAAACAGAAAGATCATAAACCAAATTTATGATAAGAAAACATATCAGTTAGCACATTAAAAACTAAAGCATTTTCATCCAACTCAAACTATATTAAAATGAATCAGAAAAGTCTTATAGCAGCAAATCAAAATAAAACTCTAAAATCAACACATTTACAGTAATTATTATGCCATATTTAACTCTAGCACATAACTTAACATACTCAGGCAGAATTAAACTAACTTAGGAACACAAATCAATCCTACGTACAACAGCTTATGCCCAAATTCGTTCAAAGAAAAATCAGATAAAATCATGTTGGAAACTTAGCAGCTTAATTTAATATAAACGAAACTAACTCAACCTCAAATTAACTCAAAGTACTTACTCAAATCAGTAATTTAAAACTCCATGTAAAAGCTTAAATTCACATAACAATTTTACTAAAACTTATACAGATTTAGCAGGTATCAATTTAACCTAAGCTAATCAGATTATCCTATCAAATCTTTTATTCAAATCAATACATGAGAATCTAAAATAGCAAAAGTCCTAATATATCAATCCAAATATTATATTAGAAACAAACAGATAAAACAAATCTGAATCAGAAAAAAAACTTAAGCTAACATACTCAACCTTAACTAAACAAATTCATAACATCTTTCAAATTATCAATTATCAGATTATAAACTTAAGACTTAAAAACAAATAAGAATAAAATGAAACTTACCTTCTTGACGAAAACCTTTGGGTAGTAGGCTAGCGCTGAGCTACCTATGAACCGAAACTATAACACCATTTTTTACACGAACCATAAAAAATCATCAAACGAACCACCAATCAAACACCATCAAACCGAGCAGATTTTTATCACTTTTCTAGTGGGGAAAAATGTTATCCAAACTTTAACTTTTTATATTAAACATAAACTATTGATGAGCTTATATTTAATATTCAAACATTATTATCATGAAAAAGCTTAGAGAATAAATTTGTATAGCACTTTAAATAACATAAAGAAGACACGGATATAAATCAAAATGGCTAATCTTTTATTAAATTTCAGAACTATTACAAGCTTTAATTGAAAGAAATACAAAATTAACCTAAAGCAATTTCTACATAATAACTTTAAAAGAAAAGTAAGGATAAAATACAAGATAATTGGGGGTTTTTATAGCCTCCCCATGGCTGTTGATGATGCGAATATCCGGATATTCAAGGGAATATCCCTTTTGATTCTTGATCTTTGGATCTTTATTCCTTATTCTCTCTCTTGTTTTGGTTGATCGGATGGTGGATATCCTTCTTGTTCACGCGGATCGCCAAAGTGGCACTGATTTGTGCTACTTGTGCTTCTTTGAAGCCCTCTGATTGGTGGGAATGGAATGATGATGTGTTGAAGCCAATGAGGATCAGCCACGTATCTCTTTCGTTCCACCCCTTCTCTTCCTTAAAATTGGGGATTTTTATTCCCCTACACGTGAATATCACATGTGATTGGAAGCCCTAAGTTTAATTAACTTTTTGGTAAATTAGGGTTTGTGGGAATAGTGGATTGTTTACTGGTTTTGGGGTGAGATGGAGTGAAGAAGAAAGTGTTTCATAGATTATATCAAGGCTTGTATTTTATTGTGAGTGGATGAGAGTTATAATAAAGAATATGGGACGGTTGGGTGTGGGTTCATTTATTTAATGGGTGAAAAATGGAGTAAAAGTGACGTGTGAAACGAGTGGGAGAGTATGGGCTATTTAGGATTTCTTTAAAAAGTTTATTTAAAAACGTGTGAAGGATTTAACTGAGAATGGGTATTTGTGAATGAGAGTAACACGTTTTAAAAGAAAACTCTTAAGCCCAAGTATTCGTCCCATTCAATTTCAGTAAATAAACATTTTGGGCTTGAGGCCCATATCTCTATATTCCAATCCGTGTATTAGTTCTCCCTTGGGCCTAATGGTTTGGGCTTTTAAAAGAAATACCACTTGTAACAAAATTTGGGCTTTTCAGGCCCAATAAGCTTTTGTGGGTCCCACTTGGCTCAAATCACTTATTTAAATATTAAATCCTCTAAATCGAACTGGATTTTGGCTTCCTCGATCTTTTTCATCAATCTCGTGTCGGTTTTCGTCGGTTTTTGTGAACTTGGTACCTACACACATTCAAACAAGAAACAAGCATATACAAGGCATTTTTGATACATTTTGAGCATAATTTCATTGTTTTAAGCTACTAATGATATGAGTAAAATCACTCATATCACGCAACCTATCAAATAAGGTGCGTTCATTAATAATAAACTCGAGTAAAATCCATAATTAATAACAACAAACTCAAAATCATAATATTACGACAACTGATTGTGGTAAACTTACACCCTTTAGGAAAAAAAAGCGTAAAAGCGGAAAGTATTAAGTACGACGGTTTAGGAAAACCGTGCACTAATGACCCACAAAGTGTAAAAACAAAGTTCCTTTCCCAAAGAGGTATATGTGTGTGACTAATTTGTATGCTTTGGATTAATATTGCTTAGAAGAAAAGAAAAATGGCGGATACGTGAAAATTAAGCTATGACGTAAAAAACGCAAAATCGTAAAAAATGCTTAAAATAAAAATTAATTCTAAAAATTCCCAAAAAATTACCAAAAATACTTAAAAATAAACTAAGGGTTTACAAAGTATCAAAACTTTTACAAACCTTTTATTTAATTAAATATTAATTTTTAAATGCTAATTAAAGACCTAAAAATCAAATTAATTAATAAAAAGCCCAAATAAATATATTTTTTCTAGTTGTAAACCCCAAAAACAACTTATTTAAACTAAATACTATTTTTCCAAATATTAAAAACTATTTATTCTATTTCTAATTGATTAAAAACTATTAAAATATTAAAATAATCCTAAAACTTGATTAAAAGGTGCTAAAATTAATCTAAGAGTTTTTAAAAATCCTAACTTAATGTATTTGACCTAGGAAAAATATAAAACTTGCAAAAATCTTAAAAATGGAATTTAATAATAAAATAATATTTAAATAATATTCAAAATCCAAAAATTATGAAAAATTCTAAAAAGTTGCAAAACACTATGTTTTAACCTAAATAACCAAAAAAATGAAAGTGAAATTACCAAAAAGCCCCTATTGGGCTCCTAAATGGGCTGAAATAAAAACAGTACACTTTAATGGGCTTTTTGGCCCAAAAAGTCCAACCAGGCCCAAATGACCTGAAAAAGCCCTATCCAACTTAAAATCCAATTCTGAACACAAACGTCTGAAGGCCCAAAAGCTGGTTTTGAGCTTATCACAGCTTAAATGAACAACAACTTATTCTTAATGGGCCAATAAGCCCATTAAGCTATAAGCCAATGCCATAAGTTCTAATTTGACACACAACCTTCTCTTTGGATATTTAAGAGATTTGTAAAAAGAAATTTTGAAATACCTTAACCAATAAGCGAGAAATGAGCCAAGAACAAATTCACTAAAAGACAAAATAGTCAACTTAGAGTTCTAGACCACCTCAGGACTTGATTCAACTTGTAAAAGACTCTAAATGACTTAAATAAGCCAATTCAATCAGCAAAGCCAAATAAGCTGGATTAATTGATAAGCACTTATGTAAAAGTCAAACAAGTTGGTTTTCTAGTCAAACCTCAAAGT
Organism: Glebionis coronaria; assembly: GCA_025667525.1. Classification (NCBI taxonomy): domain Eukaryota; kingdom Viridiplantae; phylum Streptophyta; class Magnoliopsida; order Asterales; family Asteraceae; genus Glebionis; species Glebionis coronaria. The sequence continues at coordinate 438,316 of JANFOE010001065.1, read as the reverse complement.
CAACCTTCCAAATGCTCCAGTATGAACAAATGGGTCAAATGAGGAACACCTACTACAAAATTAAAGTTGTTGCACGTTTTGATAAGCTGGAATAGCTTATTGATAAACTGAACCAAGATTAACACTGTTTGTGGAAACTTTCAGTGGGAAAGGGTTCCCACCGCTTTGACTATTTGACTGATGATTTGTGAGAGGTTTACTTTGATTCAATGGATAACAAGGGCACCCTTACAACCAGTGAGTTGTAAGGAGTCAATATCAAGCAAGTAATCACAATTCCAACAAGCCAATAAGCATAGAATAAGCAAACAATGCACAAATATGCCACAGACTTTGAAAATAAGCAGTTATTAACCAATAAGCAGATTAAGCATGAATAAGCTAACCAAAGTGAACCATATGCATACATAAGCTATAATATCTTTCAATAATCACAAATAAACTTGTTTCAATCACTGGATCAAAGATTAGAAGCAGATTCAAGCTTATGCAGATTGCTGATATACAAACCAAGAACACAAAATACTTTTGCTGATCTATTTGACCACAGATCCAATTTCAACACTCTAAATATGTTTCCTAGGTTGTATTAACTTAGATTTTGAACTTGATAACCCTAGTCTATGCTTAGATATAGGTGTCCTAAAATTCTAGCCAATATTACCAAGTAAAATAGATTTTAAAGCACTTTGATGGATTTAGGTGATTAGGACCACAAAACTTGCAGATAAATGACCAATAGCACTTATGAAACAGAAACCAACACAATACACCAAATAACTTCTACTCAAATCAACACAAAACCTGCATAAGCAGTTAACCCAAACACTCCTTTATCAACAATTTATCAAACCAACTCTTGATTTTAACAAGCAACCTACTGATTTTATGATCAAAACATCTAACCTAGATGAAAACTAGCAGATTCAAACATAAAAACACCAAGCACCAACACTAGAACAACAAATCACTTAGCAAAATCCATAACAGACATGAACATGAACCTTTTTTAGAGGAAACTTAAAAAGAGCTTATACCTATCCCGCTTTACTTCCTAGAGAGATCATCTATGCTCCTTGGACCAGTCTCAACAACTAGAGAGTGACCAAGGTCCTTGGAACAAGAGGGATCAATGACTGCTGATGGTTCAAAGTAGAACCAGACTTTGACCTATATAATCTTCAACACAAGCAGCAAACAGCCCACCAAAATGCTTAAATCTCTCCACAGGCTTGGTGTCAACAAGCTTGTAAGAGCCTTAGGCTTTTGGCTAGGGGTTAATACACAAAAATAAGCAAACATAATCAAATTTTTTCACACTTTTCAAAGTTGAAAAACCTATCAAACATAAATGTGCCTTAACCACAAGATTAAAGCAGGTTTATACCATCAAATGGAACTCGGACTTTAGCTACTCAATCACCAAACTTTTATAAAAACTCAAAAGGGAAATCATAATTTTCAGAAAACCAAACTTTTTATTTCATAAAAAGGAATTACAAAGACTTAGCTAAAATCTGGAACAAGGCTCTCTCACAGGTTGAGGAGTCCTTATATAGGCCACAAGGGCTGATATTACAAGGTAACCCTAGCTACAAAATCCCTAAAATGACCTTGAATGCTTCTAGACGAATTTGGTGATGTGAGCTGTAGAAATGATCCTAGTCGTCCATTTTAGCTTTGTGACCAAGCAAAGAGTGTGGGTTGTTGATTTGGCCACGTGGCATTCCTTGGAGAGGAGGGTGTCACATGATTGGTGCAGGGCAGGTTCGTGTGGGGTCCTTGAGTGGATGGGTGTAGGAGTTTAAGCGTGGGATGCGTTTTAGGTTAGGTGAATCAAACGCGTGTGACGGTAATTGCATTTAACCCTTTGTTTAAGTGGGAGGTAATTCTGGGTTCATAAGGGTAACAATAACACGTTATGATCCATACAAAGCTGTGGTAAAGTGTTTGGCGCATGTTTGTTAAGTTTAAACTTGGGAATTGGCAATAGTCGCCCTTGGCCTTTGGAAAAAGTGGTAAACAAAGTTTTTCAGCTTAACAAACGACTTTCCTTTGTATTTAAAGTTTCCTTTTTCACAATTTGACCACAAAACTTTGGTGAAAGGGTTTCAAAGGTTGTTTTTGCCATTTTGCATAATTCAAGGGCTGATCTTAGACATTTCTCATCTTTGAAGGTCTTCAATGGATGTTTGACTTCATGAGGGACCATTGTTGACAATTTAGAATTGTTGAAGGACTAAACTTGCCAAATCTTCAAAGTTGAAGGACCTTTTTGCAATTTTGACAAACTTAAGGGACCAAACTTATAATTATGAATATACAAGGGTATTAAGTGTCATTTCTTCATAAATGAGGGATCAATCTTGTACATTTTCAAGTTTTCAAGGTCTTTTCTTTGAGAAATCATAACTAAAGCCTGGTTCATTGTGCGTCTTCGTTTCTCGTGTTCGTTTTTCCTTGTTTCTTGTGATCTTTTGTCTTTTTCACAATATCCATACCTAAAATACACAAATACACAAACACAAGCATATATATGGTATTTTGGTGACATTTTATGCATTAAAAGCCCAAAAAGAACGATGGGATCATGTATAAATGCCATCTCATCACTCCCCCATACTAAACCATTATCGTGCCCTCATGCAATGCTAGAATAGAGTATCTAAACATCCAAAATTCAATTTATGAGCCTTTATTGAAAGAAAAACAAGCTCAACTACTTCTACGATGTGTTAAAGACATTATGTATGATTTTCATCACAAAAAGTGACTTTTAGGGTCAAAGAATAGAACCAATTGAATGTTCCATAGAGTAAAATTCATCATCCTTGATTGTCACACATTCCATGCTAAGTGCAAAAACGAGATCACTGTTGGTACAAGTCACAATGCTAACACTACTCATGCATTCAAATTGTGTAGTACTTTTTTCTCCCCGCAATCCTAATTATTAAAGAAAAGGAAATGTTTCTAGAATTTTTTAAATATTTGTCATGGATCACAAGTGATTCATATTGAATTATTTTGATGATTATTTAGGAAAAAAATAAAGTAGGATGATTTAATTAATATTTAGGTAAAGGACAAAATCTTTTAAAATGGCTTCTCGTAATCTCCTTAAGTTCATATCTTGACATAACTCGTTTCGCGATTTGAGACCTTTCTCGGACCGATATTTGGCATGTACTTCATACTTCAAATCTTGGAAGACGTTCTTGAAATTATGGTCTTCTCTTCATAAATGGAATTTCTTCACTTGACGTTTTTGAGAGATTTCTTCAAACTTGGACCACGACTTCATCATTTTTCTTCAATCTTTATTTTGTATTTTGATATATAACGATCCACCTCCTTTTCGGACTTGGATATATTTATCCTCATACTGGATAGATTTTCTCTATGATCTTTAGGGGAGTATATTGCTTTTCGTCGTGTGTCTCGATCCTTCATATTGATTTTGGAACAATGATACTTCACATCATCTTGAATCTTTAGCAACAAAATGGAATCCTCATGCCTTGTTAGGGCCTTTTTGGACTTCGCCAATCTTCGCGTCCCGCTTCAATAAGTTATGCCTCAGCTATGAACTCTATTCGAACACGAGCACCTTTTAAACGATCTTGTGCTAGAAGCTAAGTAATTCTTTTAAATTGTAGGACCTTATTTATTGCAATTATTTATTCCTCATGCATTGATCTTATGGGAGAAAAAGCCACAATTAAAAACACATGAGTTTTTGAAAGAACATTTTCATGTTCTACGTTTAGCATGATCACTTGTCTAACTCTATCATTTCTTGTTCTTCACTATATAAACACCTCTAATTAAAGAGACTCGTGAATACTTAGCCGTGCATGTCAAAATTAAGCCAAATTTGGATTAGCTTTCATTAAGACTATATTAAATCGAAGTTTTAGGTTTTCAAGCCACTATAGGATCTTGCAATTTCTTAGACTTGGATACGTTTAGAGCTTGCGTTTTAAATTTCCTTTGATAGATGACATTCTATGATCAATTATAGGAACTTGCGAAAAGTTCTTGTTCTTAACCCGTATGAATTAAGACTCGCGTTTTAAAGTCCCCTAAATAAAAGTCAAGCAAAACTTGATTTAAGCGGGTTAAGGAATGTTAGGGGCTCCAAATGCCCATCAAGTCAAAAATTAGCTCTTATTCTACCAAACAGAAATTATACATTTGTGTCTAAAAAAATACTTACGAAAAACTACAAAAAAATTTAAAATTTCGCCATTTTTTAGCCTTATTAAAAACAAAACAAAACGATAAATTGACCATTTTTTAGCCTTATTAAAAACAAAAACAAAACGATAAATTTTGGAGTGCGTAAAGACATAGGCAAGGTAAGTATCTATTCACCCCCATACTAAAAGTAAACATTGTCCTCAATGTTTCGAGTCTAAGGGTGGATTACCCCATACTAGAGAAGAAAAGTCGAATGCTTAGGATCTAGTATTGAAAGGGTAAGCAAAAAATAATCTAAAGCCGTTTATTAATTATGCTAAAAGAATTGTTAGAACGATAAAAGATATATATCGTGGATTCGTGAAAAATTCCTTCAAAGCAAACGATCGAAGCTCTAGTGAAACGAACATGAGAGGCTTCGAATGTGATGATGATGAGCTAGATAACACATTCACAAACAACCACGAGACAACGAGTTGGAAGGGCACAAATCCCCTCTCATTAACTATATTAGATAGCGATAATATTTACATGGATAAACATGGGAGCTCTCCCACAAAGCACCTCGTTTTTTACTACCGAGTCATGAGCTCGACTCGATCTCCTCAACGTTTAATTATCATTGGGGAAGGTGACTTGGTCGAGGTCGTTCAAAAGAGGAACTTCCCCACTGAAGTAGTGCTTAAGCCTATGTCCATTCACCTTAAAATTAGGACCATCATTTTGAGCTAGCTCAATGGTCCCATATGGAAAAACTTGTATAACGGTGAACGGACCCGAGCAACGGGATTTCAATGTTCCGGAAAATATTTTTAAACGAGAGTTAAAAAGTAACAATTGATCTCCAACGTTAAAACCGGTTGTTAATTTTAGCATCGTGAAACTTTTTAGTCTTTTCTTTAAAAATAATGAATTTTCATACGCAAGATCTCTTAATTTATCCAATTCATTTAATTGTATTTTCTGGTGATCTCCCGCGGTCTTCAAGTCAAAATTGGCATGCTTAAGTGCCCAATATGCCTTATGTTCTAGTTCGATGGGCAAATGACGATTCTTTCCATATACCAACTTATACGGAGTGCAACCGATAGGTGTTTTATAAGCGGTACGAAAAGCCCATAAAGCATCATCGAGTTTGTCGGACCATGAAGCACGGTTTTCTCCAACCGACATGTCAAAAATTCTTTTTAAAGCTCGATTTGAAACCTCGACTTGCCCACTCGTTTGCGGGTGATAAGCCGTAGAAAGACGATGTATAACTCCATATTTTTTCAAGACTTTTTCGAATTTGTCGTCACAAAAATGGGTTCCACGATCGCATATAATAGCACGAGGGGTTCCAAAACGAGAGAATAATTGTTTCTAGAATTTTACTACAACACACGCGTCGTTTATAGGTAAAGCCTTAGCTTCTACCCATTTAGACAAGTAGTCGACGGAGACGAGGATATATTTGTTTCCATGAGACGATGGGAACGGTCCCATAAAATCTATGCCCCAAATGTCGAAAATCTCACAAACTTGAATTATATTTAGTGGCATTTCATCCTTTTGAGAGGATTTTCCTTGACGTTGACAAGAATCACATGACTTTACAAGTACGTGTGCATCACGATAGATCGTAGTCCAAAAGAAACCGGCATCGAACACTTTCTTAGCCGTGAGATTAGCACCTTGGTGACCACCCGTGGGTCCCTTGTGACAAGCTCTAAGGATATTAGTAGCTTCGGCACCAAATACACAACGTCGAACGAGTTCATCCGCACATACTCGGAAGAGATAAGGGTCGTCCCAAAAATAGAACTTTACGTCACGAAAGAATTTTCGTTTTTGTTGCGTCGTCATACCCTTGATTATGAAGTTTCCCGCATGGTAATTTGCGTTGTCCGCAAACCATGGGGTGTCATCTTTAGAGTTTACCACACCAAGTGTTTCGAGAGGAAATGTTTCGGTAATTTCCTTGTTCTCGAATACATCTTTGTGAGGATCCTCTAAACGAGAAAGATAATTGGCCGCTAAATTCTCGGCTCCTTCTTTGTCAAGCACGGTGACATCAAATTCTTGGAGGAGGAGAATCCAACGAAGCAACCTTGGCTTAGCGTCTTGTTTATCCAAAAGGTACTTTATCCGAATGATCCGCATACACGATGCTTTTAGTTAAGACGAGATAAGGTCGGAATTTTTCAAAAGCGTATACTACGGCAAGGAATTCTATTTCAGTTGTAGTATATTTCATTTGATCCTCGGTCATTGTCTTACTAGCATAATGGATAGGACGGAAGTGTTTTTTATAGTGTTGCCCTAAAACGGATCCAATTGCGTAATTGCTAGCATCGCACATTAGCTCAAATGGAAGATTCCAGTTTGGAGCTACGAGAATAGGAGCTTCGGTAAGTTTCCTTTTAAGAGTTTCGAAAGCTCAGACACAATCTTCGTTAAAGATAAAAGGAGAATCTTTTTCGAGTAGATGTGTCATCGGTCGAGATATTTTCGAAAAATCTTTGATAAAACGTCGATAAAAGCCCGCGTGGCCTAGGAAACTTCGAAATCCTTTGACGGTTTTGGGGTGAGGTAATTTCGAAATGACGTCGATTTTTGCTTTGTCGACTTCAATCCCCGCTTTTGATATTTTATGTCATAAGACGATTCCTTGTTTGCACATAAAGTGGCATTTTTCCCAATTAAGTACGAGATTGGTTTCTTCACATCGTTTTAACATTTTTTTCTAAGTTATTTAAGCATGACGTAAACGAATCACCAAATACCGAGAAATCATCCATGAACACTTCCATCGACTTGTCGATCATATCGTGGAAAATAGCCATCATACACCGTTGAAACGTACCCGGTGCATTACAAAGTCCGAAAGGCATTCTACGATAAGCAAACGTTCCATAAGGACACGTAAACGTAGTTTTCTCTTGATCACGAGGGTCGATAGGGATTTGAAAGTAACCGGAAAAACCATCTAGAAAGCAATAGAAATCGTTTCCCTCAAGTCGTTCCAACATTTGATCATGAAGCGTAAGGGAAAATGGTATTTTCGAGTTGCATCGTTGAGTTTACGATAATCGATACATACTCTCCAACCGGTCACAACACGAGTTGGAATTAACTCGTTGTTTTTGTTGGGCACAACGGTCATTCCTCCCTTCTTAGGGACACAATGGATTGGGCTCACCCATGGCAGAGATAGGATAAATCATTCCTGCGTCGAGAAGTTTTAAAACCTCTTTTTTCATGACATCGTGAATTTTGGGGTTTACCCTCCTTTGACATTGAATTGCGGGTTGTAGTCTTCCTCCATTAATATTTTGTGAGTACAAAATTTAGGATCGATTCCTTTAATGTCGGATATTTTCCACGCAGTTACCCCTTTATGAGCTTTCAAGATTTTTATAAGTGCGGTTTTTTCGATATCGGAAAGATCTTTCGCAATAATTGCCGGCAACTTATCTTCACCTTCTAAAAATGCGTATTCTAGATGAGGTGGAAGGTCTTTCAATTCTAGGATTGGTGGATCCTCGATTGAAGATTTCGGCTCAACACTCATAATTTCCACCGGCAGAAAATATGGTGGAATTTTTTCGTTACTATAATGCACATTTTCTTCATTGTCGATAAAATCGCCTCCTTCGAATAGAGCGAGATAATGTGAATTTTTAGCAACAATATGATCTAAAATAGTGGGATTTCCACTAATGGAACCTTCGGAAAATTCTAACACTTCTTGTGAAAATTCATCGCAAACTACGTCAACTAAATCAACGTGATTTATAGTAGCGATAGCGTAAACATGAGAAGGTGTCGAATTTTTGGTAGCGTTTATGACAAGTTCTTCCTCGTTAAATAGTAACGTAATCTTTCTAGCATGAACGTCGATAATCGTTCTCGAGGTGTCTAAAAATGGACAGCCCAAAATTAGAGGACCTTGTGGATCCGCGGGAATATCTACAACGATAAAATCTACCAGAAAGTAGAATTTCCCAACTTTAACAAAAACGTCTTCGGCTATTCCACATGCAAGAATTGTTGAATGATCGGCCTTTTCGATGGACATTTTTGAAGGAGTAAGAGCCGGAAGTGATAGCGATTTTCACATTGAAAAAGGCATCAAATTAATGCTCGTGCCAAGATCGGCCAAGGCAAGGCATTCTTCCATTTCTTGAATATCACACGGGATGAGGAATTTCCCGGGGTCTCCCACTTTTTCTGGTATTCGGTTAAGATAAACCGAAGAACAATTAAATAGCTTTGAAAGCTTTTCCTTATCTGTCATCATACTTTTAAAAGTGGAGGCGAAACGAGGCATGTATAACAACGCGTCGGCTAAACTTACGTCAAAATGCACTTGTTGAAACATTTTTATAAAAAGCTCAATTTGTTGTTTGTTACGTTCATTTAATTTCTCCTTGTTACGTCTCGATGGATAAGGCAAAGGTGGTGTGGGTTGGGGCGTAGGCAACGGCCTTGGAATCTCGGGTTCCACAATATGTATAGGTTCAACCGTAGGTGTGGTTTGAGCGGTACTTCGTGGGCTTGAGATATGCTCCTTTTCAACCACTACCTCGGGTTCATTTTTGATTTCCTTCTCCTTGGAAATATTAGCACGAGAAATGGGTTCGTTGAATGTTTTACCACTACGAGTAGTAATAACCTTCATTTCACCTTTCGGGTTTGCACTGGTATCACTAGGAAGACCACCCGAGGAAGACGGTTTACACATTATGGCTTCAAACATGCTTGCCATTCGATCTTTGAATTTTGATTTCCTTTGATCTGCTTTTAATAACTCTAGCTTAATTTCATGTTGGCCTTGTTCCATCTTTTGTTGATTTTGTTGAAGACGTTGAACACTGCTCTCCATTTTATTAGTGTGAGTTTTTAATTCGTTTGCAAGCTCATTTTTTAACTCGTTCTTCAACTCGGTTCTCAAACTAATCATTTCTCATTGCATATTATCAAACTTTGCATCGTTGGCCTTAGCGTAATCTAAAAATTCACTTGGAAGATTTTTAGTGTGAGCGTTTTGAAAACCTTGACTCATATTTTGAAAATCACGATTTTGATTTTGATTTTGTTACCACTAGTATAATCACCCTTGTTGTAGTTACGTGAATTTCCTTGGTAACCATTTCCTTGATTATTGTTTCGATAGTTGTTAACGTTTTGATTCTGGGAAACTTGGTTTGTACGTGAATTTTGACCAAAAGTTCCCGTGGCTACGCAAGCACTCGAAGTGTTACCACCGGCGGTAATGCACTCGGAAAGATCATGTGCTCCTCCACACGATAAACAACTCTTATAAATCGCTTTGACCGATGCGGAATTGGAAGCTTCCTTGGTTTTCCAATGGTTCATTAGCGTTGAAAATCTATCGAAAAATCTATTTCCTCATTTGCTTCGTTTTGCAAAACGGGACGGCGATGAACCCATATTGGCAACACTCCGTGTGTTACGAGGGTTGTAAACCTTAGATCTATTTTCGATAATTGTTAAAGCTTAGTTTGTCGTTTTGCACAAAAAATTACCACCCGCAACGGCATTTAAATAATCATGTTCATGATCGTTAAGTCCGTTGTAAAACGTATCAATTTGATGCAATTCGGAAAAACCACTGTGTGGACATCCGTGTAACATTTCCTTAAATCGTTCCCATGCCATAGAAAAACTCTCGTTAGGCTTTTGCGTAAACCTTGAAATCTCATTTTTCAAATGTGTCGTTTTCGATGGTGGAAAAAATTGGTTCATAAATTTAGACACGAGATCACCCCACGTCAAAATCGAATTTGGAGGTTCTTTCTCAAGCCAAATTTTGGCGGGACCGTCTAATGAGTATGAAACAACATCATCTTAATGGCGTCGTGTGGAACATCCTTAAATTTTCCTGTTGCGGTTAGACGATTAAAATTCCGTATGTGATAATGTGGATTATCTTTTTCGTGTCCTTGGAATTTATTAGCTTGAAGCATCGACATTAAACCCGTTTTGATTTCGAAATTATCCGCAGGGATGGCGGGAATTACAATCGCTTCTCCAAAACCCTCGGTGGGTGCTTGAAGCAACTCCATCGTAGTACGGTTAGCCATAGTGACTATTTGTTCTACAACGGATTCGACAATTGAAGTTTCTTCAACAATATCGTGGTTTCCTTCCTTTTGACGACGTTTACGAGCACGTTTTGCTTATGAGTGAGTTTGCATAAACGTAACGTAGAACGTGGAGGTGAGAAAAGAAGATTCTTTTTGGGGTTTTTACGTTTTTTAATTTTTTTGTTTTTTTGATTGTTTTTTTAATTTTTTTGTTTTTTTGTTTGTATTACGTAGACAACAATCTACAAAATCTCTCCTCGAATCAAACTCTTGATTAAAGGATCCTCAAAGAATGAAAACGATCACGTGGAGTGAACGCCTTCGAATGACTCTAGAATGTTGGTGGAACACCAAAACGTTCAAGAGATTTTAATCACAAAGAAACCAACCAAATATATATGATACGTAATAATACTTTGGGCGGCAAAACCCTCGATTAGCATTCAAAATCAAATAATCACAAGTGAACGGGGGGAATGAGGTGGCGCGAAGCAGTTAAGTACCTAGCTTCCCTTTAACGGCCTTTTATAACACGTTGCCTATCTATTCACCGTATAGTTCGTATTTTTCAAAATCGAGCTTCACGAAAGTATTTATCTATTTTTGCCTTTTTCTTTTTGTTTGAGATTTGAATACAATGATTGAGCGATGAAATCCCAAATCAAGGTTGTGTTTTCACACTTTTGGAGATATTGTATTTTTATTTTGATACGTATACAATATAGTAATAATATTCACAAAGAAACCAAAAACCGATAATACGTGTTAATGGAGTTCCAATTAACACAAATACTATTTATGGATAATATTTAAAATAAAAGTGTCCAAATTAAGCACAACACACCTCCCCGACAGCGGGGCCAAAATGATTGTGGTAAACTTACATCCTATAGGAAAAAAAGCGTAAAAGCGGAAAGTATTAAGTACAACGGTTTAGGAAAACCGTGCACTAATGACCCACAAAGTGTAAAAACAAAGTTCATTTCCCAAGGAGGTATATGTGTGTGACTAATTTGTATGCTTTGGATAAATATTGCTTAGAAGAAAAGAAAAATGACGGATACGTGAAAATTAAGCTAAGACGTAAAAAACGCAAAATCATAAAAAATGCTTAAAATAAAAGTTAATTCTAAAAATTCCCAAAAAATTACCAAAAAATTACCAAAAATACATAAAAATAAACTAAGGGTTTAAAAATTATCAAAACTTTTCCAAACCTTTTATTTAATAAAATATTAGTTTTTAAATGCTAATTAAAGCCCTAAAATCAAATTAATTAAAGAAAGCCCAAATAAAGATTTTTCTAATTGTAAACCTCAAAAATAACTTAATTAAACTAAACTATTTTTCCAAATTTTAAAACCTATTTATTCTATTTTTAAATGATTAAAAACTATTAAAATATTAAAATAATCCTAAAAATTGATTAAAAGGTGCTAAAATTAATCTAAGAGTTTTAAAAAATCCTAACTTAATGTATTTAACCTAGGAAAAATATAAAACTTGCAAAAATCTTAAAAATGAAATTTAATAATAAAATAATATTAAAATAATATTAAAAATCTAAAAATTATGAAAAATTCTAAAAAGTTGCACAACACTATGTTTTAACCTAAATAACCAGAAAATGAAAGTGAAATTACCAAAAAGCCCCTATTGGGCCCCCAAATGGGCTGAAATAAAAAACAGTACACTTTAATGGGCTTTTTGGCCCAAAAAGTCCAACTAGGCCCAAATGACCTGAAAAAGCCCTATCCAACTTAAAATCCAATTCTGAACATGGTAGTCGTAGAAATACGTCTTTTAGGAAAAAGAGCGTATAATGGGCAAGTATTAAGTTGCACGTTTTAGGAAAAACGCGAAACCGAACAAATGCGGGTTCGTTCTCGAGGAGGTGTGTGGATTAATGTGCCAAAATATATATAATCAAAAGTTTGGGGTAGTGTCGTTTTTAAATGAGAAAAGAAAGAAAAACAAAGACGAGCTACGATTACAACTAAACTACGACGAATGACGTAAAACGCGAACGTAAGTACGTAAAACGTGAAAATTTAAAAATTTTAAGCTAAAAACAAATCAAAAATGAAAACTAAGTTCAAAATAATATAAATAAGAATAAAAATCCAATAAATAAATTTTTAAACCTTTTATTAATTAAATATTCAATTTTTAATGCTAATTAAAGCCCAAAAATTAAATATAATTAAGAAAAAGCCCAAAATATTATTTTATTGGACAAATAACTCAGTTATATTATTTAAAAACTAAAAAGTATTTTTTTCTAAAATTTAAACACTATTTTTCTATTTTTAAAACTCTAAAAACAATTTTTAGACTAAAATAATGATTAAAAATAATAAAATAATGCTAAAAATTATTTGACAATTTTAAAAATCCTAAATTATACTAATGAACAGTAGAAAATTGAAAAAGTTTGAAAAATCTAAATATTTTTCACTAAAAGACAAAAAAGTATACAATTAAACCCTAATTAAAATAAATAAAATCTAAAAATTAATTGAAAAGTGAACAGTAAAATGTTTTTGGACTAAAAGTCTTAAAATATTTTTCTAAATATAAGAAAATTTTTAAAACTAAAAAATCTTACAATTTTACACTAAAAGACAAAAATCAGAAACTTAAAAAAGTATTTAAAATGCAATTAATCCTAAAAAATGGAAAATGAACAGTAAATAAAAATTTAACTAAACAGAAAAATCACAAATTAAATAAGAAAAATAACAAAACAAAAATCAAGTTTTAAATCCTATTTTCCACCACTAAAGACAAAAAAGTTAGGAAACTGAAAGTGACATGTGACCTGTTTTGTCTGTTTGCTTGGCAGGGGAAACTTTTACACTAGAGTGGGAAGTGAGTTCCCACTGCCTTCACAAAAAACGGGTCTGGGCACTTTTGTGCCTAGATCTTGCTTGTTTCTTGTTTTTGTGGGCAAACAAAGGCACCCCCACAACCAGTTGGGTTGTGGGGAGTCAACAAAAAGATAAAAACAATATGGCACTTAGCAAAATCAAGCAGAAAAGACCCAATTTCAGTCACTGGTCTAGTATAGGGGGCTGTGGGGATTTTGCTGGTGTGTTGTGCACTTGGGTGAGTTTTGGTTGGCCAATACTCACTCAAGTCACTCACAAACTAGCCCAAATCAATCACAACTCCTATAATAGCCTATAACCTAACAAACACTAAGATTTGGAGACAAAATCTACACAAAAACAAGCAGTTATGATGCTAAATGAATTTTTCGCTAGGTTTTGTTCAAGACTTGCATTCAAAACTTTCCCAAAAGGTACTAAACCCAACACATCAAACTGAATATGTATAAAACTACCAAGGCAAGTGGACTTGAATTGATTTTAAACCATAAGCTTCTCACAACCTGATTCTAAAACCTGAATCTAAACACCCCTTAAAAACTGAAACTTGAAATTTTACCAAAGAATTTGTGACCAAACTTGCATCAAACCTAATCAAATCTACCCTAACATGTTTTAAACTATTTTGCATACAATATCCAGCATTTGTTCTAGCATCCACAAACCAAATTCCTAAAAATCACTTTAGCTCAAAAATCTTCCAAGCAAGTATAGAAAAGGAGAGGAAGTCTTTTACCTGGTGACCCTACATCCAGGGATCACAAAGGGTAGCTTACCCTTCTCCATCAAGCTCGGGCTTGAGCTGACAACTTCAGAAAGGGACTTGTGGTATGACAAGATATTGATGATGATGAACTCAATTTCCAATCATCCTCAAATATGCAGGATTTGTACTTGCCAAGATCAAACAAGGAGAGCAAATAATGACCTGGAATACAAAGCTTAAAAGAGTATAAGCCCAGCTTATGGCTTAAGCTAGCTTATCTCTTGGCTTACAAAAAAATTGGTTTTTCAAACAGATTTTTTGAAACTTATTTTTGATAAACATGAAAAAATTTTCATCCAAACTATCTTTTCAAAACATTGAACAAGATAAACTAACAAGCAAAGAATTGGGAACTCAGATTATGCAATTCAACTTTTTCATTTTTATTAAAAATTTAATATTACAAAATCTGGAACCACAATACAAGGCACATGTTGCCTGTATTTATACTAGTCTAAGAAGGTACTAGAATACATGAATAAAATATTCTAAAGCCCTAAACCCTAATTTGGAGAAATTCCACAAAAGCCCTTTGAAGAATCTTGGTCAACAATCGTCACATGTAATTCTGATGAAGAAAGTGATATGCCAGTTGTAAAAGTTTGATCTGGAACGTCCAAAGATCAGTAGGGAGGAAGGAATAAGCATCAATCGTTGATCTTGTCCCCCGCTTTGGTTTTGAGGGAAAGTGATGGGCAGGGGACCTCTCGTGTGGGGTCTGTTTTAAAGTGATGATTTGTTTAAGTTGTGGGTTTGGTTTATATCATGGTTAATTAATGTTTTGGAGAGTTGGGGAAAAAACCCCTTTGTTTTTGGGTCAATTGAGTCTGGGAAAGATTAGGGTTTATGGGATAGAAAAGAGGGGTTTTAATCTGTTTAATGGGGAGATTAGTTTTAAAATGGTGTTAGGGAGGGAAAACTAATAACTAATTATTAAACCAGTTATTAAGAATTGGTGGAAGGTGACGTGGAGTGGTGGGAGGGTGTGATTGGTGGAGAAATTAAGTGGGGTGATGTGGCGTATAGGGGTTGGCTGGAGAGGGTTTTGCTGTTTGACCTAAATGACCCCTGAAGTATCATACTTTCCTCACTTTGAATTAAATAGCCAAAAGTCTCAAATCCCTTTATAATAAGTTTGGCAGATTTGTCAAAATTGGCACAACAAGTTTTCAAACTTGTTTAAAGTACTTTAAATGCAAAATGAGCATTCTTTAAGGGCTTTCTTTGACATGTCTTCAAACTTCAAGGATTAAATTTGTTCAAATGACATCTCCAAGGACTTTTCTTGCCAAATCTTCAAAAATGAGGGACCAAACTTGACATTCTTCAAAACTTCAAGGGCAATTTTGTAAATTCCATTCTTGGGCCCGGTTCTTTGTGCGGCTTCGTTTCCCGTGTTCGTTTTTGCTTCATTCTTGTGATCATTTGTTGATTTCTCGATATCCGTACCTAAAATACACAAGACCCAAATACAAGCATATATAGGGGAATTTTGATGATATTTTAAGCGTTTTAAGCCCAATTTGGACGATGAGACTATGTATAATTGCAGTCTCATCACTCCCCCATACTAAACCATTGCCGTGTCCCCACGCAATGCTAGAATAAAGTATCGTAGCATCTCCAAAATTCATTTTTATTCACTTTATTGGAAACGTAAACTTAAATAAATTACTACACGTGTTTTAGACATAATGTATTGTTTTCATCACAATAAAGTGACTTTTGGGATCATAGAACAAGAACACGTGAATGCTTCGTTAGAAATAATTTCGTCGTCCTCGATTTTCACCCAATTCCATGTTAAGCGTGTGACGAGATCATTGTTATTATAAGTTAGCAACACGATCATATCTCATGAGTGTTAATTACGAACCTAAACTCCCTTATTCCTACTTGGTATCTCTTGTATTTTCTTTTGTCTTAGTGATCACGATGATACATCATTGACTTATGCGTGAATAGAGATTAAGTCTAAAAATAGAGTCTTATCGGTGTAGCCAAAATCATCGAATTAATAATTCATCCTAATAGACAACGATGTTAAAAAATTAAGTCAACAAGAAGGATCGATAAACACGGTTTTATAACGGTTTTGAACATGAGACTTATTACCAAGACTTTTATACGCCCCCTAACGGAAGGGCCTTATTATCTTTGGTTTACCTCCAACTTTTATTCAACTTCGCCATGAAGCTTTTGTTATGACTTCGGTCTTACCTTGCCTTTTATTATCCGCCTCATCGGTGGTTTTATTAGCCAAAGACGTATATCCTCACGCTAAGGCGAATTTTGGATCTTTAAAGCTTCGAAGATTAAGGCTTGATTCACTTTCAATTTTTTCATAGATTTTTCGGCCTTGTGGGGCTTCAAATTGTTTGCTTGATTTAGGTGAGCACTTGAAATCTTATTATTGGGTGAAGCTTTTGATTATTTGGGTGCCAATACTTCAAAACCGTGACGCTGGCGATACCTTAATGTTTTCCCAATTTAATTACATGGAAGCTACTAAAATAAATTAGAAACCAACAATAGTGACTAAACCGCTAAATCAATATTTATTAACAATTTATTTATCAAAAGCGTGGGGAGAATAAGCTAATAATTATTACACATGAGATCGTGACGATTACGAGACTTACAAATAAGTCTATCATTTCTCGTCCTCATTTAAGAGACTTAGCCTAAAAAGTTAAGGAATCGAAGCTAAGTGCTCAACACACACGGTCGAGTCAAAAATTACTCTTATTCTCACCATCGGAAAACCTACATTCGTGTCTCAAACACTTATGAAAAATACGAAAAATTTTAAAATTTGACCATTTTTAGCCTTATTTGCAACAAAACGATAACAAAAAGATGAAATTTGGATTGCGTGTTGACGTAAGCAAGGTGAAGTATCTACTCACCCCCCATACTAAAACTAAACATTGTCCTCAATGTTTCAAGTCTAGGGGTGAAACACCCCCATACTAGAGACGTAGTCGAATGCTTAATCTCGAGCATGGAAAGGGTAAAACGAATAACCTAAAAGCCGTTTATGAATTATGCTAATAAGATAAACGTTAGAACATAAAAGGATATCATCGGATATCGGAATCTCCAAAGGCAACGATCGAAGCTCGAGTGCTACGTAAAACAAACACGAGAGGCTTCAATGATGTCGATGTAACTAATGAATCACAATCATGAACAACCACGGAACAAAGGTTGGAAGGGCACAAATCCCCTCACATTAAACTAATTAGAAAGCAACAATATGTACATGGATAAGCATGGGTCTCCCCCACGAGGCACCTTGTTTTTGATAACCGAGTCAAAAGCTCGACTCGAATCCCCATAAATGTGATCATTTAGGGATAATCATAGTTCGGTCATTTTTGGTGGGACTTACATTTAATCAAGGCCCAAAAGCAACCGATCATAAAGGCAAAACCTTTATACCGGGATCAAAGATCGTGTCTTCGTTTTCGGATGATAAACGAAACAACACGACTTCAAGTAACATCGCCCCAATGGGACACAAGAAAATAGAATAAGAAGAGAAGGGTGGAACATTGGGTGGGCAAAACAGTTGAGTTACTCGAGGTAAACTCGCACCGTAAGTGTAGAAAGGATTTCTAGTGACTACTTCGGTAAAAGACCGAGATTTTATCTTAAACGTGATACCGGGGTCAAAAATATCGTCCTCGGTGGGGAAGTGTGAGGGAACAAATGGGGCTTCCTCCATACTAGATCCACACAAAACGTCGTCAAAAGAAGTAGACGCGTTTGTAGCAAGCTCAATTAAGCGAGGTGATGACGGAGTTATCTTTGGAAAATCTTTAAAATCAATTTTAAAATCATTCCCTTTTCATTTTTTAACTCATTGTTACGAAAAACCAAGTTCATTAAATTGAAAATATTTGGTGTTTCTAAAACAATTCTAGGCACACTTAAAATTTCCACATTTATCTTGAAGGCGGGAGGAGGATTTGAATTTTTAAAACGTGAATCGATTAATAAAACATCCCCCTCCGGGCTAACGCAACGGTCCTCATCAAACTCGAAAATAGAAGGCGGATCATCAAGAATACGTTTGATCTCGGAAAAATCGCCATCGGGATCAAAAACGTCTTCTCTTCCTCGTGGAAGAGGTTGAGCAATAAAATTGTCGATAATCGAGTTGCTAGCTTCAACCGTCGTGAAACTAGGAAAAGAAGGCTCTTCGATTGAAGATTTTGCCTTTGTCGTTTCGACCTCGATATCAAAAAACGTATCAATGTGAGCAAGGCCATCGGCGGACTTCTCACATGATAAATCCAAAATCTCACTCGATGTGGGATTAGGAGTAAAAGGCTCGTCTCATGACGATTTTGCCTTGACGGTTTCAACTTTGTCCTTCGAAGGGATCGAACCTGGGTTTTCAAACATTTTAGCAAAACTACTAACACGTCCCTTCGGAATTAATTTTCGTTCATCTTGTAAAAACGAGGGTTCATCGATCTCCTTTAAAACCTTTTCACATTTTTCTTTTTCAAAATCATTTAATGGAATTTATTCGTCAAAATTAAGTTTATATTGGTTTAGAAAATCCTCAATAATTTCATCCTCATTAGAAAAATTAGGTTTAGAAGGTATTAGATTTAATACTCCCAAGTATCCTACGAGTTTTTCCTTTGGATTATTTTCAAAAACATTTTTCAAAACTTCGTTGGATGACGTTATCGTTCCCTCTACGTTTTTGCAAGACGGCGAAGGTTGCACGACTCTAAAATTAGAGAGATATGGATCAATATGAGACGTACGAGTCTTAGGAGTCGAAACTCTCCCTCGGAATTAGGATCGGTGTTATTAGACAAAGAATTAAATTTTTCCACTAAGCCCTCGAACATTAAAAGAATTTTATCTCTCTCATTAGCATGATTTTCTCTCTCATTAGCATGATTTTCCTTAATGTTATCCACGTATCCTTTCCACGTCTCTTGATTTTGATCATACAATCGCTGTTGCTCTTCAAAAAGGGTGTCATAATCGTTTTCTATTTTTTTGAAAGTATCCCTTTGGGTTGCCATTCGTTTATTACAAGTTTCCTTAAGGCTTGTCAATTGTTCTTCCACCATCGTTAATTTCTCATTATTTCGTCTCACAAAATCATTAAAGGCATTATGAATAGACTCGTCATTGCAATTAAAATACCGATCATACGACGAATAAAACGAAGACGATGGGTGACCTTGGTCGTAAGATTGAAAATTGGGACCATGATCACGTGGAGCGGGGTTATAGATATAACCCCCTCGACCTCCAATAACCTCACAATAAAAACAATTGGCACCATCGGGCGGGCCTCCACAATATGGACACGAATAATATCCACCATGATTTGACATGATGCAACGAGAACGGTGTTACGAGAATTAAACACTAGAGGGTTAGAAATAATGGATATGGGTAAGAAGAATATTTTTTATTTTTGATTGTTTTAATTTTTTTGGATTTTTGTTGTATTACGTAGACTCAAATCTACAAATCTCTCCTCGAATCGACTTTCTCGATTAAAGGAGCCTCAAGGAATGAAAACGATCACGTGAAGTGAACGCCTTCGATGACTTTAGAACGTTGGTGGAACACCAAAACGTTCAAGAGGGTTTAATCTTGAAAACAAGCAAATATATATACGTAGATAATACTTTGGTTGGCAAACCCTCGATTAGCCCTTTTTCTCAAAACACGCACAAGCAAGCGGGGGAAACGAGGCGTCGCTAAGCACTTAAGAGCCTTTTTCCCTTAGGTCGTGAAATACAACCGCCTTATACCCACCTTATAGTTTGTGTTAATTAAAATTAAGCCTCACGAAAGTATTTATCTATTTTGCCTTAACACTTTTACTTTGGATTCGAATACAATGATCGAGTGATGAAATCCCGAATCAAGGTTGCGTTTTCACGCTTTTGGAGTACTTGTATTTTTATTGTTCTACGTAAGTACAATATATTAATAATATTCGCAATAAAAACGAAAACCAATATATCTATAATATAGTAAAATGATTGTTGTGTGTTTAGTTTAGGAAAACTAAACACGATTTATTTGGATACTATAATATAATAAGGAAAAATAACAAAAATGAGTATGTACGATATTCACGCTTTCCAAAATTTGAAAAGCAAAAACGCACCACTCACACAAACACGATGCTAATAATGGCACACTAAAAACACCTCCCCGGCAGCGGCGCCATTTTGGTAGTCGTAGAAATACGTCTTTTAGGAAAAAGAGCGTATAATGGGCAAGTATTAAGTTGCACGTTTTAGGAAAAACGCGAAACCGAACAAATGCGGGTTCGTTCTCGAGGAGGTGTGTGGATTAATGTGCCAAAATATATATAATCAGAAGTTTGGGGTAGTGTCGTTTTTAGATGAGAAAAGAAAGAAAAACAAAGACGAGCTACGATTACAACTAAACTACGACGAATGACGTAAAACGCGAACGTAAGTACGTAAAACGTGAAAATTTAAAAATTTTAAGCTAAAAACAAATCAAAAATGAAAACTAAGTTCAAAATATTATAAATAAGAATAAAAATCCAATAAATAAAATTTTAAACCTTTTATTAATTAAATATTCAATTTTTAATGCTAATTAAAGCCCAAAAATTAAATATAATTAAGAAAAAGCCCAAAATATTATTTTATTGGACAAATAACTCACTTATATTATTTAAAAACTAAAAAGTATTTTTTTTCTAAATTTTAAAACTATTTTTCTATTTTTAAAACTCTAAAAACAATTTTTAGACTAAAATAATGATTAAAAATAACAAAATAATGCTAAAAATTATTTGATAATTTTAAAAATCCTAAATTATACTAATGAACAGTATAAAAATGAAAAAGTTTGAAAAATTAAATATTTTTCACTAAAAGACAAAACAATATACAATTAAAACCCTAATTAAAATAAATAAAATCTAAAAATTAATTGAAAAGTTAATAGTAAAATGTTTTTGGACTAAAAGTCTTAAAATATTTTTCTAAATATAAGAAAATTTTTAAAACTAAAAAATCTTACAATTTTAAACTAAAAGACAAAAATCGGAAACTTAAAAAAGTATTTAAAATGCAATTAATCCTAAAAAATGGAAAATAAACAGTAAATAAAAATTTAACTAAACAGAAAAATCACAAATTAAATAAGAAAAATAACAAAACAAAAATCAAGTTTTAAATCCTATTTTCCACCACTAAAGACAAAAAAGTTAGGAAACTGAAAGTGACATGTGACCTGTTTTGTCTGTTTGCTTGGCAGGGGAAACTTTTACACTAGCATTGGGAAGTGAGTTCCCACTTCCTTCACAAAAAATGGGTCTGGGCACTTTTATGCCTAGATATTGCTTGTTTCTTGTTTTTGTGGGCAAACAAAGGCACCCCCACAACCAGTTGGGTTGTGGGGAGTCAACAAAAAGATAAAAACAATATGGCACTTAGCAAAATCAAGCAGAAAAGACCCAAATTCAGTCACTGGTCTAGTATAGGGGGGCTGTGGGGATTTTGCTGGTGTGTTGTGCACTTGGGTGAGTTTTGGTTGGCCAAAACTCACTCAAGTCACTCACAAACTAGCCCAAATCAATCACAACTCCTATTATAGCCTATAACCTAACAAACACTAAGATTTGGAGACAAAATCTACACAAAAACAAGCAGTTATGATGCTAAATGAATTTTTTGCTAGGTTTTGTTCAAGACTTGCATTCAAAACTTTCCCAAAAGGTACTAAACCCAACATATCAAACTGAATATGTATAAAACTTCCAAGGCAAGTGGACTTGAATTGATTTTAAACCATAAGCTTCTCACAACCTGATTCTAAAACCTGAATCCAAACACCCCTTAAAAACTGAAACTTGAAATTTTACCAAAGAATTTGTGACCAAACTTGCATCAAACCTAATCAAATCTACCCTAACATGTTTTAAACTATTTTGCATACAATATCCAGCATTTGTTCTAGCATCCACAAACCAAATTCCTAAAAATCACTTTAGCTCAAAAATCTTCCAAGCAAGTATAGAAAAGGAGAGAAAGTCTTTTACCTGGTGACCCTACATCCAGGGATCACAAAGGGTAGCTTAACCTTCTCCATCAAGCTCGGGCTTGAGCTGACAACTTCAGAAAGGGACTTGTGGTATGACAAGATATTGATGATGATGAACTCAATTTCCAATCATCCTGCAGGATTTGTACCTGCCAAGATCAAACAAGGAGAGCAAATAATGACCTGGAATACAAAGCTTAAAAGAGTATAAGCCCAGCTTATGGCTTAAGCTAGCTTATCTCTTGGCTTACAAAAAAATTTGTTTTTCAAACAGATTTTTTGAAACTTATTTTTGATAAACATGAAAACTTTTTCATCCAAACTATCTTTTCAAAACATTGAACAAGATAAACTAACAAGCAAAGAATTGGGAACTCTGATTATGCAATTCAACTTTTTCATTTTCATTAAAAATTTAATATTATAAAATCTGGAACCACAATACAAGGCACATGTTGCCTGTATTTATACTAGTCTAAGAAGGTACTAGAATACACGAATAAAATATTCTAAAGCCCTAAATCCTAATTTGGAGAAATTCTACAAAAGCCCTTTGAAGAATCTTGGTCAACAATCGTCACATGTGATTTTGATGAAGAAAGCGATATGCCAGTTGTAAAAGTTTGATCTGGAATGTCCAAAGAGCAGTAGGGAGGAAGGAATAAGCATCAATCGTTGATCTTGTCCCCTGCTTTGGTTTTGAGGGAAAGTGATGGGCAGGGGACCTCTCGTGTGGAGTCTGTTTTAAAGTGGTGATTTGTTTAAGGTGGGGGTTTGGTTTATATCATGGTTAATTAATATTCTGGAGAGTTGGGGCAAAAACCCCTTTGTTTTTTGGTCAATTGAGTCTGGGAAAGATTAGGGTTTATGGGATAGAAAAGAGGGGTTTTAATCTGTTTAATGGGGAGATTAGTTTTAAAATGGTGTTAGGGAGGGAAAACTAATAACTGATTATTAAATCAGTTATTAAGAATTGGTGGAAGGTGACGTGGAGTGGTGGGAGGGTGTGATTGGTGGAGAAATTAACTGGGGTGATGTGGCGTATAGGGGTTGGTAGGAGAGGGTTTTGCTATTTGACCCAAATGACCCCTGAAGTATCATACTTTCCTCACTTTGAATTAAATAGCCAAAAGTCTCAAATCCCTTTATAATAAGTTTGGCAGATTTGTCAAAATTGGCACAACAAGTTTTCAAACTTGTTTAAAGGACTTTAAATGCAAAATGAGCATTCTTCAAGGGCTTTCTTTGACATGTCTTCAAACTTCAAGGATTAAATTTGTTCAAATGACTTCTCCAAGGACTTGTCTTGCCAAATCTTCAAAAATGAGGGACCAAACTTGACATTCTTCAAAACTTCAAGGGCAATTTTGTAAATTCCATACTTGGGCCCGGTTCTTTGTGCGGCTTCGTTTCCCGTGTTCGTTTTTGTTTCATTCTTGTGATCATTTGTTGATTTCTCGATATCCGTACCTAAAATACACAAGACACAAATACAAGCATATATAGGGGTATTTTGATGATATTTTAACCGTTTTAAGCCCAATTTGGACGATGAGACTATGTATAATTGCAGTCTCATCAGAACACAAAAATCTGAAGGCCCAAAAGCTAGTTTTGAGCTTATCACAGCTTAAATTAACAACAACTTATTCTTAATGGGCTAATAAGCCGATTAAGCTATACGCCAATGCCATAAGCTCTAATTTGACACACAACCTTCTCTTGGGATACTTAAGAGATTTGTAAAAAGAAACTTTGAAAAACCTTAACCAATAAGCCAGAAATAAGCCAAGAAGAAATTTACTAAAAGACAAAATAGTCGACTTAGAGTTCTAGACCACCTCAGGACTTGATTCAACTTGAAAAACACTCCAAATGACTTAAATAAGCCAATTCAATCAAGAAAAGTTCAATTAGCAAAGCCAAATAAGCTGGATTAATTGATAAGCACTTATGTAAAAGTCAAACAAGTTGGTTTTCTAGTCAAACCTCAAAGTCAACCTTCCAAATGCTCCAGTATGAACAAATGGTTCAAATGAGGAACACCTACTATAGAATTAAAGTTATTGCACGTTTTGATAAGCTGGAATAAATTATTGATAAGCTAAACCAAGATTAACACTGTCAGTGGAAACTTTCAGTGGGAAAGGGTTCCCACTGCTTTGACTATTTGTCTGATGATTTGTGAGAGTTTTACTTTGATTCAATGGATAACAAGGGCACCCTTACAACCAGTGAGTTGTAAGGAGTCAATATCAAGCAAGTAATCACAATTACAACAAGCTAATAAGCACAGAATAAGAAAACAGTGCACAGAAATGCCACAGACTTTGAAAATAAGCAGTTATGAACCAATAAGCAGATTAAGCATGAATAAGCTAACCAAAGTGAACCATATGCATACACAAGCTATAGTATCTTTCAATAAGCAAAAATAAACTTGTTTCAATCACCGGATCAAATATTAGAAGCAGATTCAAGCTTATGCAGATTGCTGATATACAAACCAAGAACACAAAATAATTTTGCTGATCTATTTGACCACAGATCCAATTTCAACACTCTAAATCTCTTTCCTAGGTTGTATTAACTTAGATTTTTCACTTGTTAACCCTAGTATATGCTTAGATCTAGGTGTCCCCAAAATTCTAGGCATTATTACCAAGTAAAACAGATTTGAAAGCACTTTGATGGATTTAGGTGATTAGGACCACAAAACTTGCAGATAAATGACCAATAGCACTTATGAAACAAAAACCAACACAATACACCAAATAACTTCTACTCAAATCAACACAAAACCTACATAAGCAGTTAACCCAAACACTCCTTTATCAACACTTTATCCAACCAACTCTTGATTTTAACAAGCAACCTACTGATTTTATGATCAAAACATCTAACCTAGATGACAACTAGCAGATTCAAACATAAAAACACCAAGCACAAACACTAGAATAACAAATCACTTAGCAAAATCCATAACACACATGAACATGAACCTTTTTTAGAGGAAACTTAAAAAGAGCTTATACCTATCCCCCTTTACTTCCTAGAGAGATCAGATATGCTCCTTGGACCACTCTCAACAACTAGAGAGTGACCAAGGTCCTTGGAACAAGAAGGATCAAAGTCTGCTGATGGTTCAAAGTAGAACCAGAATTTGACCTATATAATCTTCAACAAAAGCAGCAAACAACCCACCCAAATGCTTAAATCCCTGCACAGGCTTGGTGTCAACAAGCTTGTAAGAGCCTTAGGCTTTTGGCTAGGGGTTAGTACACAAAAATAAGCAAACAAAATCCAAGTTTTCACAATTTTCAAAGTTGAAAAACCTATCAAACATAAACGTGCCTTAACCACAAGATTAAAGCAGGTTTATAAAATCAAATGGAACTCAGACTCTAGCTAATCAATCACCAAACTTTTATAAAAAATCAAAAGGGAAATCACAATTTTCAGAAAACCAAAACTTTTTATTTCATAGAAATGAATTACAAAGACTTAGCTAAAATATAGAACAAGGCTCTCTCACATGTTGAGGAGTCCTTATATAGGCCACAAGGGCTGAGATTACAAGGTAAACCCTAGCTAAAAAATCCCTAAAATGACCTTGAATGCTTCTAGACGAATTTGGTAATGTGAGCTGTAGAAATGATCCTAGTCGTCCATTTTAGCTTTGTGACCAAGCAAAGAGTGTAGGCTGTTGATTTGGCCACATGGCATTCCTTGGAGAGGAGGGTGTCACATGATTGGTGCAGGGCAGGTTCGTGTGGGGTCCTTGAGTGAATGGGTGTGGGAGTTTAAGCGTGGGATGCATTTTAGGTTAGGTGAATCAAACGTGTGTGAGGGTAATTGCATTTAACCCTTTGTTTAAGTGGGAGGTAATTCTGGGTTCATAAGGGTAACAGTAACACGTTTTGATCCGTACAAAGCTGTGGTAAAGTGTTTGGCGCGTGTTTGTTATGTTTAAACTTTGGGAATGGGCAATAGTAGCCCTTGGCCTTTGGAAAAAGTAGTAAACCAAGTTTTTCAGCTTAACAAACGACTTTCCTTTGTATTTAAAGTTTCCTTTTTCACAATTTGACCACAAAACTTTGGTGAAAGTGTTTCAAGGGTTGTTTTTACCATTTTTGCATAACTCAAGGGCTGATCTTGGACATTTCTCATCTTTGAAGGTCTTCAATGGATGTTTGACTTCATGAGGGATCATTGTTGACAATTTAGAATTGTTGAAGGACTAAACTTGCCAAATCTTCAAAGTTAAAGGACCTTTTTGCAGTTTTGAAAAACTTAAGGGACCAAACTTGTAATTATGAATATACAAGGATATTAAGTGTCATTTCTTCATAAATGAGGGATCAATCTTGTACATTTGCAAGTTTTCAAGGTCTTTTCTTTGAGAAATCATAACTAAAGCCCGGTTCATTGTGCGTCTTTGTTTCTCGTGTTCGTTTTTCTTTGTTTCTTGTGATCTTTTGTCTTTTTCACTATATCAATACCTAAAATACACAAATACACAAACACAAGCATATATATGGTATTTTGGTGACATTTTATGCATTAAAAGCCCGAAAAGAACGATGAGATCATGTATAAATGCCATCTCATCACTAACCCCGAAAGAAAAACAATACAAGTGACCTATTACTTCCTTTTATATGTTTACTCTATTAGTTGATTCTTTCGATAAAAATCTGCCGGTACACACCAAATGTACGAGCTCATTTACCCCACTTAAACACGTCAAATACTTATGATACTACTCAGAGATATCACTTACTATATATAGAAAGACCAGTTAAAAGCCCATCAAAATATTTTACTTTTAAAGTTCCCTGCCCGACACATCTTTGAACTACAAAAACCGGACAGTTTTACGTCACCGACTCATACAACCATTTTGACCCTTCTAAACAATCACGTTTAGAAATCCGACACTTAAGTTTGTAAATAGACTCACAACCCTAAGTTTAGAACCAAACATCAGACCTTGACCATTTTTACAACTCATTCTATAGTCTCCGAGATTCGATCCAAATATCGACAACAACTTCGGATTGTGTCGATACTCGTCTCCCGGTACACGAATAATCAAAACATCATAACTTCTCGCTCGTTTGGAGCTAGAAGCTCTACCTTATATCAAATCGAAGCTAAAAGAATTCTCTACAACCCTATCCTAATAGTTTAACTATTTTCAAATAGTAAGATTCCAAAAATTACCTTTTACCCACTGATGTAAAACACCCTTCTAAAAATCATACTAGATCAATTTTTTTCAACCCATTTTACTCAATCTCATATGCCTAATATCATCCTAATATCATCCTAAACAATTAATCTAACCTCTAACACCCTTGAATGATCAATATTCAAATGATCCATTCAAAATTTTAAACATGCAACCAACAATACTTGAATATAATAACAATAACACGTTTATACAATCATAAAAATGGATCAAACACTATTAGTTCATCGAGAAAAATAAATTTTTGAAAAAGTTGATGCATGTGGTTAAAAATTACCAAAATGATGGGTAGCTCAAGATTAAGATGGGTCTTATTTTAGTTTATAAAGATTCAAGGTAGAAATTGAAGGATCATGGTGTTTTGTGTGTTGATGGTTGACGGTAATAGCAAGAAAGTAGAGTAGGTGGGTGAAAATTTTCTGTAAATATTTTATATGTGTTTTAGTGTAGTGGAAAATCAATTTATAGTGGGGTGGAGGGGTAGTTTTTGCCAATTTTGCATAGTTTTAGTCCAAAATGAAAATAAATAGTTTAAAAGGTAGAGAATGTAAATTGTCAATTCGGAAAATATTTACGAGGCTCGGGTTTCGTAAAAATACTTTTCAAAAGTTAAAACGCACTCAAAACATGATAATAATATGATCCCGGTACGACTTAATACACAATTAAAATAAAAACGTCAAAAATATAAACATCGAATCAACAATTAATAAAACATAAAATCTCGGGCATCCGTCGATATCGTGGTTACTAATAATCCTCGCTATTACTAAAAAGGTAAAAATAAGACTTCCAACGTCGGTTTGAAAAGAAATCATCAACCGGAATAACATTCAAACTCATCAAAATTTCAAAATTATTCGTTAAATAATATTAAATAATGACCGCGGGTTCAGGTTATCACAATATGCCTCTCGGACCAACTCTTTACATTATCTCAATGGTCCCATACAACAGGGACTTAGCTTCCCCACGATCTTTCAGATCATCAATTCACCTTTCCACGATGAAAATTCTCGGCATAACTTTGCTACCCATCCTGCACTTCAAGATCTACATCTCACATTCACATAAACGCCTACCCACTACTGGCCGTCTATAATCAGATCTCAACTTCCATAATCATCTCAGGTCTCTTGGGTCGGGTATCTTCATCCCAACTCCCACCTACAAGTGCTCTTTATATAGATCCTCACAAGATTCGATCTCAATCCTAATGCGATAATTATCAATGATAATCTATCCAAAGGTAAATGCTCAACCTATACACTACCAAAGGTCAATCATACAAGCACAAAACAAGACTTCTTGAGTTTGTATCGTTATTTTACCTTGTCCATCCGATTGTAGGTGGTAGCAATACTCTCATCAAGATTCGTTCCCAAAGACTTCTGAAGGGATCTCCAGAAATTCGATGCGAAGCGAGGATCTTGATAGGGATGATCGATACAGGCACACCATGCTTACACAACCCCTTTAAATACAAATGAGCCCACTTCTCCATCGAGAACCTATCATTAACGGGAATGAAATGAGCAGATTTGGTCAGTCTGTCGACGATGACCCAAACTGAATCAAATCCAGATGATGACCTTGGAAGATTTGTGATAAAATCCATGGTGATTCTATCCCACTTCCAAACAGGAATAATAAGCTGTAGAAGCAATCCTGATGGATTTTGGTGTTCAGCCTTGACATTTGCAAAAGTTAGATATTTACTAACATATGTGGCGAGGTCAGCTTTCATGTTTAGCTCTTCCTGATCCAAAATATTTTGTAGGCATTTGCGTTTGGTGAATACCGTACACTTAATGCCACACAAATAATGTTTCCATAATTGAAGAGCAAAAATTGCCGCTCCAAATTCCAAGTCATGGGTCATATAGTTTCCTTAATTACTCTTAGGTTGACTAGAGGTATGCACCAAAATCTAATCTTAAGTGAGTTTAGTTAATGGTCTGGGTATGAGGGAATAATTCCTTAATAAACCTTCGATAAATATCTGCCAAATCTAAAAATCTTCGCGCTTCTTTTTGGTATAACCCTAAGCCTTAATGGCTTTGATTTTTAAAGATTCAACATGGATTCTACTACTATCAATCACACGGTCAAATAATGTAAAGGATCAAGCCTTAAATCACATGATAAATACTCAGGGTATAGGTTTTCGCCTCTCTGCTATCTCAGGGTAGTCTACAGATGGTTACTAAGCTCCTTCTTATTCTTAGAAACAAGCAGATGGTCCCCGATAATAACAAGCACGAATTTAAAGATACACGACTTACACACACGATTAATCAAATTCATGAATGCCACATGTGCATTGGTTAATCCAAACGGTATCACATAAAACTCGTAATGTCCATTACGAGTTATGGACGTAGTATTTGGAATATCTTCCTTGCGGACGCAATGTTGATAACAACCAGATCGTAGATCAAATTTTAGAATATATGCTAGAACCTTGTAAATGATCGAACAAATCTTTCATCTTGGGTAATGGATATCAATTTTGATAGTCAATTTATTCAGTTCACGGTAACCAATGAATATATAGAATGATAATACCGTAGCTCTTCAAGACGACTAGCCTGATAGGATAAAGGCTTTTTCCGACAACTCTCTTTGTTTCACGGTAATTATTTTGATTTAGATGGTGCTGACGTATGGTGCACACGCCACAGGTGCAGCACCGGGAATATAATCAATATGAAATTCAACTTGCCTTAATGGCGAGGGTCCAGGTAATTTTTAGGAAATACCTCCGAAAGTCTCAGATAACAGGAACATCTTTTAATAAATTCACCTTAGGTTCTTTCTAGATTACAAGATCTATGACTAGTTCACAATTATTCATGGTATAATTTCAAGCCTAAATGCAGGATACGGTCACCCATCGAGAATTATTTAGATCACCTTTGATAATCAACATCTTATCTTTTAGGAGAATTCTACTCGTGTTCCCATCAATTAAGACAATGACATCATGTCATAATCAACCAATCCATCCTAATGGCACTACCAACTTTCCAGTTTTATTACTGTTGATAAGACGAGAACTTCTCAAAAGACTAAGAATGGCTCGTAACCCTTCACAAATCAAGGATATCTAGAGACATAACTAACATTAAAAGAGTAAGGTCAACGCATGATTTACGCGAGAGAATTTTAAATCAGATAAAGACGAAAACATTAACGAATATGGATATATCCCATGTTTTCATGATTTGTGTATGCATCCGAAAGCACCTCGGATCGTTACCCATGTCAATGGAATCTAATCAAAAGAAATGATAGGAACGTCGATACACCCCGTCGGGTATCAACACTCGATAATTAGAAAATTTTCCAAAGAATCTTACCATGAGAGAATTGAACAAGAAGGGGATGTAAACTGTCAAATAAGACAATATCCACAGATGAGTAAATTCGGTTCAGAAAAATGGTACGGGCACATATGTAGGTGTCCCTAACAATATGTCCCTATTTTGCACTTTTTCAGATCTCATAATAATTTAATCTTTCACAATTACAAAAGAAAGATGTAGTGTTTATTAACAATCTCATGATGACTACTAATCAGCCTTGCATGGTCCCTCCCAATTGTACGTAGACGCGCTTTTATGTACAACTTAGGATTAACGATGCAATACTCAGTTCATCAAAATTTTGTCATCATGCTTAAAATATATATTCATGCTTAATTATGAAATAAAAATAAAAAAAATGATTTTACGGATTGTTTTCGTTATGATAGCAATTAAATTTTCAAGGTGTTTCATAAACAACTTTATTTCGATAGCAATTATTTATAAGTCTCAATTTAAATAATCCATATGGTGATGAAAATTCAATTTTTCTCAAGGGATACTGTTTTAACTTATAAAAACAATGAGTGATCTGCAAAAGAGTGATGAAGAGTTGTTCACCAAGAACTAACTACGATATGATAGGAAATGAGCTTAGCCAAATAAGCACGAGGTTCATGACATCGATGGTACTCAGGAATATGAAAGAATAATTCACAACGCAACTCAAATCGAGATGAGTACTCATTCAATGGTTGCATCACTAATGCGAACATTAGGAAGAAGCAAGAAAAGATAGATAACATCGATACATGTAGAGTTTAGCAATCGAAGATAGTCTTTTAATTAGTCACAAACAAGTCACAAGTTGTACCGTCACACATTACGTGTCACCATGTAATGTCATACAATTCCAAGGACTCATCCAACCAACTGATGTCTCAGTTAAGTTAGTGATTTTAAAAGATACTATAATGAATACTAATCTACAAAAGTCATTAGGTGTTCCACGTGTCCTGGAGGATCCATCGGTCCCAAATCAGAAGAAGATTTCTTCGATTTATTTCTTGGACACTTGACATCCTCCTCATTGGACAATGGCCTAGGAACAATCCTTAACACGAACAAAAAATCATTTAAAACCTTATAATTCAACCACATGACTCAACGACTTCTCCTTAACAATCTCGCATTCCACACGAGTTAATTATAACTTTATCCGAGCTCCAACCAACTTATACTCAACGCGACATTCTACCTCATTCTCTAATACTTTCAACCTTATTCTTATACCTTGAAAGGGAAATAAAAGCTTGACATGAACAACACTAACTTTCTAATTCTATAGCTCCTATAGCAACAATTATCAAGTGAGTCACGAGCAGGAAAAGACTCACACATTCAGATAGACTTCTCGGAAAGGTACAAGTGGCATGAGGTTTTTGGGTAAGGGTTCTAGTAATAGCCTCAAGTGCATCATTGACCTTCTCGATTTTCGAATTAAGAATTGGATGACACCGAGTCGGACGACACATTTCCAGGTGACGGAGTTTTGTCAAAATCTAGTCTATAAGAAAAGTTCGTCACAACATCGACATCAGATTTATTCTTGACAATTCATCTTCAATGTCATAATCAACTAAATCAACATTGTTATGAATATCAACTATTTTGTTAGAATTATGAACATCCACAACCTGGTTCAGATCTCGAATAGCTAGAATTCCAACAGGAACAGCTTCGATTGAATTGCTAGAAGAGTTAGGGTTCCTTGAGACAATCCACTTCGTATAAATATCTCGTATAAGTATTAGAATAATCATCAAACAATCATGTAATCAAATTACAACATATATAATCCAAGTTATACATATTAAAATAACACTTCTCAGTCTGGCCTTGTTGGTAACTCGGGAATTCTTCGGCACCGTTATAGTCAAAAGATTTTTCAGAACGTTTTATTAAAAAAAAAAATTTAAAAATCTTTTGTTCTCTATAACGGGAGCTCTGATGCCAAACTCTAACACCCCCAAATATTCACGTTTCTAATCAGCGGAAGAGTCGTTTGTGTTACGGGATAGCACATTACTCAAATCACAAACAACGCTTAAAAGTCGCGTCGTTTAATAACAAAGCATTTTTCATTCATAAATATCAAATTACATAGGTCCACAGATCAAAGTATGTCTTAAAAATTTACAAAACATTCGAATGGAAATTTTTATTTAAAAGCGGGCCATAAACTCTTGTCGTCTTCTCAAGAATTACCTTCAAGTACCTGAGATAAAACATGCTAAAAGTCAGCGAAACACTGAGCGAGTCCATAGAGTTTAATAAAAACCATTAACATAAACCCGGTATATAATCATTACCGAAAAACATTTTGTACAATTCTTTGTCGTAGACCATAACATATGCCAAAGACATTTTATACGAATCATTGTCGTACGTCATAACATAGGCCTTTGCCATCAAAACCCGTATACGAACCATTGTCATAAAAGCATTATACCATACGTTTTATAACGTTGTTTATAGTATAATAAGAACCGTTATATAAAACAGTTATGTAAAACCAGAACCCAAACATAATATCAGTAATAAGACCCCATATTGCTATTCAGGCAATATATTATAATTCAAATCAAATATCATACACTATTCGTGAGACCGCAGCCTCAGTATTACCATTATCGGTATTATTATCAGATTATTATAAGCCGCATGACATTGTTAGATTTCTATAATATACATCCGGTAGCTAACCTGGAATTCATTTTTGCCCATTTAAAACAGCGTGTCGTCACAATAATCACGCTAAATATACCCCTCTCATACATAAATTCGCTTGCCAATCAATGTGACACAACGGGGATCAGCCGTCAAGAAACTAACTGGGGTGATCTTCCCCAAATAGTACTATTATATGCATAAGAGTCTACCAACTCCCGGTAGTTCATAATTCATGCTAATGGGACTTATAGTGACATAACCTAACTAATAATAATCCATTTCAATCATTCATTGGGTCATCAAATCAATCGGGTCCATATCAATAAGCGTATAATCGGGACCACTTGTGTTCTATTTTTATTAAAACTAGCATGTTATCTCCCTCGCGTGTTTATCAAAAATTTCATAAAGCATTTGAAATAGTGCGGGGATATGAACTCACCTTAGTATTATACACGAAGCTAGTAGTAGTAGTGATCGCCGAAGTGAAGATGTCTCCCAAAATATACACATCAAGAGCCGCCACCTAACAAATAAGGTGCGTGCTTAGCAACATACTTAAGTATCTCAAAAATACTTAATATAATAAAATCATCGACTCAAAATAATACGTACATAAATATGACCAACCAATGCAAGTGATTCCTTCTAAATCCCACAACACATACTAGCTTTCCAAAACTAGTACCTTTGATGTTGATCTATCTCAAGATGCCAAATCAACACGGTTCAAGTACCCAACACGGGTCTCCAATCTTAGAATATACTCCCACACATAAGACTTATATCCTTTTTGAACTTTTAAAAGCTAATATTTTAGCCTCCCGCCTCAAACTATGACGCGAGTTTAAGTACTTCCCAAATAGTACTCAACCGGTACTTACCAAAAGTACACGCTGTTTTCCCCTACCTAAACAAATAGTACTTGATCTTAGACTATACCAAATAACTTTATAAAAGTCTTCATGTATATGTAATCAAGTCATATAATGATCAAGTGGGATTGTTAACACTTACACACTTTACACAATTAATTAGTTGTTAAGCATCTAGTTAAATCAATCCAATTACACAAATTTTAGCCCATTTATATGTTAAGGCCCAATTGGCCCAATAAGAGTCCAATATGTTTTATTAGTCCATTTATCCATTTAGGACCAGGCCTCAACTCACATGTTAGGCCCAAGTGGGTTGAGCCCATGAGCAAGTCCAATAGTGCTAAACCAACTAGTTGGGCTTAGTGGTCCAACAAGGCTAATTTGGTCCATTACGGGTCCATAAGTTACATGGCTCGGGTTTGTTGGTTTTTACTTGTTAAAAGTGTTTATATATCAGTAGATATCTTACAAAAATATTACATTAGATGGGTACGAACATCTAAGTTTTATTTGGCGAAATCGCCGTCTTTTCGGTTTTAGCCGAAAAGACGTAAAAGTCATGTATATAGATTGTAGTTAGAACACTATTTGAGTTTTATTTTTATAAAATATGATATTTATTTATTATAGTGTATAAACATATTTTTATAATATTCATTATCAATTATTGACTTCTACATATTTATTTATATATTATTTTACCACAAGTTGTCTTTTAATATTAAATATCTTATTGTGAAATCTAATGTGAAATCTCATGTTCACCATTTTTAGTATATCTTGAGTTCTATAATGAATTAGAACCCCAAGTTTAAACTGTAGAAACTACATGTTATGATCTACAATTTGTTCTTCTATGGCTCCTTCTCAAACAGTCCCTAAATATGACTTTTTATTCGTCCAAAACAGACCAGTCAGATTGGTACATCAAAAGTATTTTGGCCATTCTAAACAATTGGCGTTTACAAATCCGACACTTGAGTTTGAAAATAGACTCACAACCCTAAGTTTATGACCTAACATCAGACCTTGACCGTTTTCACAACTCGTTATATAGTCCCCGATATTCGATCCAAATATCGACAACAACTTCGGATTGTGTCGATACTCGTCTCCCGGTACACGAATAATCAAATCATCATAACTTCTCGCTCGTTTGGAGCTAGAAGCTCTACTTTATATCAAATCGAAGCTAAAAGAATTCTCTACAACCTTATTCGATTAGTTTAACCATTTTCAAACAGTAAGACACCCAAAATAGGCCTTGAACTCACTGATGTAAAACATCCTTCTAAAAATCATACTAAATCAATTTTTCAACCCATTTTAATCAATCTCCTATCCCTAATATCATCCTAATATCATTCTAAACAAATCATCTAACCTATAACACCCTTGAATAATCATCCAAAAATTACCCATTCAAAAATTTATACATGCAATACTTAAAATATATATATAACATCACTAACAACAATTATATAACATGGAAATAGATCAAACCACCATGGATCATACCAAAAATTTGCAACTTGTTGCATGTTGTAAATTTTTACATCAAAATGATCCTTTTTGAATATTAGAGATTGGACTTGTGTTGTTTTTGGATTGATCATAATAGAAATCAAGAAAATTTGATTGTAAAGGGGTGTTGGGGTGACGGTTTGAAGTGAAAAGAAAGAGAGAGATGGAAGATTTTGGCTTTCTATGTGTAAAGTTAGGTGAGAAATCACCTTTTATATGGTGGTGGAGTGGCTTGTTTTGCCAATTTGTGATAGTTTCGGTCCAAAATGTAATAAAATAGTTTAAAAGGTAGAAAATATAAATTGTGAGTTTTGAAAATATTTACGAGGCTCGGGTTTAGTCCCGGGTTCATAAAAATATAAATCTCGTTTGTTAAATCGATCGTTTTAATAATTAAACGCACACAAACCGAAATAATAAAGTTCCGACTCGACTTAACACGTTATGAAATAAAAATTTCATAAATATCAAATATCGAAATAATCGATACTAAAATATAATATTTGGGCATCCATTGGCATCACGATCACTATTAGTACTCTTCAATCGTCACAACGATTAATTATATTCACACATTACCGGTTTCAACGTAAACCGTCAAACATTACAATATTACCATCATCTAGAATTTCAAAATCCAGTACATAGTTAGGGTAAAATAATGACGTTAATTTCGGGGTATTATAATAAATAATACTTGAGAATAAAAGAACGACCTCAAATTGACGGATTGTAACAAAATGTTTGTGAAATATGTTTAGCAGTGGGAATACTTACAGCAGGGGAAACTTTTGAAGCATGGGCTTCTTCTTGATCACACATATTTAACAATGCTTGGGCCACATCTTTTGTTGTCCCCTTGTCACTACCTTTTTCTTCACTAGCCACCTTCTCTTTCTCCAGATTTTGTCCACCAGGAAATGAGTGCCATTCCACTGAACTATCTTATTAGTTACTTCCTCCCCTTTGGAAGCATCCTCATCTGTAGTTAGGACCAGCTGTGGCTTTTTCCTCCCCTTTAGCAACCCTGGACTCTAAGGAAGTAATGACCAGGCCTTGTTGTATGACAGTTTGTACAAGTTGTGCATTTTGCTCTTTCAAGCTAATGCACATATTCGTCAATTCCATTCTAGTAAAAGGTTTCAGTCTGCTCTCAACCCTAGGAGAAGATTTCTCTCCCCTTTGGGTATCACTGGGTGAGGAAGTGTACTTACCTATGGTGTCACTATCCTGCTCATCCCTTGAGGATGAGTCAGTAGTGGCAGCCACTCCCCAGGTTTCTCCATACCCATGGAGGCTCTCCTCTTTGCATCTAAAGAATATTCACTAGGCAAGGGAGACCTAGAAAACCTGGATTTTGTTCTCCTTTCTTGTTTTGGATCAGCAGTGGGTAGAGAACTGGCAGGGGAATCATCAGTTGTGGCAGGGGAATCAGATGGTCTGTGTTTGTCTACTTTTGATTTATCTGCTTCTCGTTTAATTTGTTTCATCATGATAGGAGTGAATGCAACAGCCCTGCCAGAAAACTGTGGAGAGGGTGCAGCAAGTGTGGTAAACAATTTGGTAGTATGGGAGTTGGCTGTAAAATGGCGTTTGTGTCTAATAGGACCATGTTGACTCATACCCAATAACAGATGTATAAACCTTGGATACATACAAAACTTAGAACTGCTTGTAACATTTTTGACCATTCCTTTAAAAATCATTTGAGACAAACAATACTTTTGCCCTGTTGCATAGCAGATCAGGGCAGAAGAAACTTCACTTCCAAATTCATTAAAAGCATTGGATTTTGGTGACAAACATTGTAAAATTGTATGAATCAAATATTCCCAATGTGTGGCAAACTGACCTTTAGCAAATTTACACTTTTGATTTTTAGAAAGTGTGTACCCTAATTTTTCAAGACCGTTAATAATTTCAGCATCAGGCAGGATAACAACCCCATCCTCATCATCCAAGACAAGCTTGTCTCGGATGGAGGCAAGTGTAATCACCTTGGGATGGCCATCTACCATGCTTCTAAGTGTTACCTCTCCATCCACTATTTTGGTCATGGGATTAGACCAAAATTCTTGGATGTGTGAGGTGTAAATCCTGGGACTAATGACAAGAGCCACCCTAAAATCGCAAGACTTTAGGTAAGCCACTGCATCAGTGAATTATGTTGTTTCATCAGACAGAATTGCAATTTGATTATGATTAGGAGAAATTTTGAGAGACATTGTAGGCTTTTAAAGATTTTGAAGGTTTATAATTTGCAAAGAGAGGTGGGATATGATCGCCTGAATGAGTTTGGCCTGCTGGTTAAAGGAATTGAGTTTATATAGACAAATTAGAGACATGTGATTGGACCAAATTTTCAAATTAGAGAAAAATTAGGAATAAATCTTGCTAAGAAATATAAAATTTGAAATAAGTAAAATAAGGTTAACAATCCGTGAAGTAATCGCCTTAAATATCTTTTGAAAATAATAAAATATTCCTTAACCAAAAACTTAGCAAGCAGGCCCAACGGCTATAAGCAGGGTAACGGTATTGTCGGTCAACAGTCAAACAGGGTAATGTTGGTAAAGCAGGGGATAGGTGTGAAAGCACGGGTATCAAAAATTAAAAGTAGGGGAAACTTTCCTAAGGGTATTAGACTGACCTGAATAAGTCTATGCTAACAAGCACTGTCCTAATACACAGACTTGCATAAGAAAGCTAGATACAAAAGGACTCAAGAGTCCTCCAGTCAGCAAAGCCTCAAGCAGAAAAGTCCATACACAAGTAGCCCTGCACCAGGTCAACCCAAAAACATATATACCCAGGTCTTCCACCCAACCAATTCCTTCCCATGGTCAATTGGTCTTGGCAACATGCATTCAAAAACTCAATTTTATACATCAAGTTTCACAATCAAGACTTTTGACTACGTATCACAGTGCCTCAAGGTCTAAGGACTCCAACTTGCCTTACAGCAAGCCTTCACCATCACAAAGCCCCTACTCACCTTTGGGTATGATCTAATATCATACATGAGCATCCTATGGATACCTTGAATCCTAAAGGTTTGACCTAACCTCCCCTGAAACATAGAGCACATACCTGATTCTCCCATAACATAGTATGCTCCATTAGGATCTCTGCATTGTTAGTCTAAAACCACATATAACCACTTATAAAAAGAAGAAACCCAAACATGGAAAGTTCCCTTAGCAGGGGATTAACCCGAGTAGGGGAATCTTTGTTCAAAAGCAGTGGAATGAAGAATAATGGAAAAAGTGACTAACACATGTACAACAACAACAATAATACAATCCTGAATACACAAGACATTCCAGACATCGAATTTAGGGAGTGATCATTCCAATACTTGCGACCAAGTACTGAAACCTCCCTATGTCAAAAGATTTTATCAAAAGATCAGCAACATTACTTTCTGTGTCAATTGAATATGGGACAATTAATCCTTTTTCAAAACTATCTCTAATAAAATGATGTCTGATTTTAATATGTTTAGTCTTAGTGTGAAAAATAGGATTATTAATAATACATATTATGTTGTTGTTGTCAATAAATATCTTGGTTTTAAAAAGTTTATACCCATAATCAAGCAACTGATTCTGAATCCAAAGAACTTGTCCATAGCATGCAGCAGCTGCTACTTATTCAGCTTCAGTTGTGGAAGTTGCCAAAATAGTTTGCTTTTTATACTGCCAAGAGATAAGCCTGCTGCCCAAAACTGATATCCACCTGTAGTAGACTTCCTATCATTTTTGTCACCAGCATAATCACTATTTGAATAGCCCACTAGCTCAAATGGTGACTCCTTAGGATACCAAAGTCCTAAAGTGGGATAACACTTCAGATACCTAAAAAATCTCTTAACAGCAAAGAGATGACATTCTGTTGGATTCACTTGGTATCTTGCACATAAACAGACTACAAACATGATGTCAGGTCTTGAAGCTGTAAGGTACATGAGAGATCCAATCATGGATCTATAGGCCCTAACATCAATAGGCTTTCTAGGGCCATCCCTTCCCCAAGTATTATCTTTATCCATGGGAGTGGAGACTTTCTTTCCTTCACACATTCGAAACTTCTTCACAATTTCAGCAACATACTTGTCTTGTGAGATGAAGATCCCATCTTTCCTCTGCTGAACTTGTAACCCCAAGAAAAAGTTGAGTTCACCCATGGTACTCATTGGAATTTATCCTGCATCAGTTTGGAAAACTCTTTGCTAAGCAAAGAATTTGTGGATCCAAATATGATGGCATCTACAGATACTTGCACTAAAAGAAAGCCCCCCTTGTGTTTCTTGATAAACAGGGTCTGATCAATCTTCCCCCTATTGAAGCCATTATCTAACAGGTACTTAGAGAGTGTCCCATACTAGGCCCTAGGGGATTGATGAAGCCCATACATGGCCTTCTTAATCTTGTAAACCTTGTTTGGATGTTCTGGATCTTCAAAACCTAGAGGTTGCATCACATACACCTCATCATCAATGATGCCATATAAAAAGGCACTCTTAACATCCATCTGATAGACCGTGAAGTCCATGTAAGAAGCATAGGCCAAGAATAATCTAATAGCTTCAATTCTGGAAACTGGGGCAAGGACTTCATCATAATCAATACCTTCTTCCTGAGTATACCCCTGAGCTACTAATCTTGCTTTGTTTCTGACCGTAATGCCGCTCTCATCCTTTTTGTTCCTGAGCACCCATTTTGTCCCAATTGGTCTTGACCATTTTGGACAATCCACCAGAATCCACACCTCTTGAATATCAGATTGTAAGAGCTCTTCCTACATGGCCTCAACCCAACTTGGATCGTTCAATGCTTGAAAAATATTTTTAGGCTCTTCTTGGGACAAAAATGCAGCAAAGAGGCAGCATTGCATATTATCATGATTGTACTTCATTGTGATGTTTGTAATGAAGCTGTGCTCTTTTGCTGTATATCTTGTTTGCTTGGAAGTCTTAATATCTCCTCTAATTTGTAATAGAGGATTATCCTTGTTGACTCTGTGGGTTGGGTGATGGTCAACAATAACCTCAGATTCTAGGTTGCTCATATCAGCTTCTATTGTGTTATAATGATTTGGAAAAAGATCTTCAAGATAGTTTCCCAAAGAGACATCATTGGTTAGTGAGGAAGCTGTATGAAAGTCTGATGAGCTTTGACCTCCATGTCTGAGTATTCTGCTTCCACTGCTTGAAAATGTGATAGATGAAGAAAAGAGTGGGGATTCTCTTTCTTCATCATTAGGATTATTCACAACTGGTTCATCAACAGCAGGGGATACATATGGTCCAGCAGGGGAATCCAGGATTCTGCTGCTTTCAGACATTCCACTACTTTCAGGATTTGGCTTAGCAGGGGAAGAGACTGGATGTGCATTCTTTTTAGAGAGGTCTTCCTCCTTGTCCATCCCTCTAGCAGCATCATCAGCAGGAAACAATGAAGGTACATTCATGTATCTCATTGGTGGATCCTCCACAGCAGGTGGTTCTTTTGTACCTGAAAATATTAGTATTCTCCAAAGCAACAAGCACATAATTCATTGATTTAGAAAGAATTTCAATATCAAAGAACCAAGCAGGACCTGTTTATACATCTTTAGGCTTGTCTTCAAGAAAATCTACATGGAGATTTTCTATCACTTTGTTTGTCTTCTTATTGAAGACCCTATATCCCTTGTTGTTCAATGAGTAACCTACAAAGTACCCATCATCCCCTTTTCATTAAATTTACCT
Source organism: Glebionis coronaria (assembly GCA_025667525.1). NCBI lineage: Eukaryota > Viridiplantae > Streptophyta > Magnoliopsida > Asterales > Asteraceae > Glebionis > Glebionis coronaria. The sequence goes on along the minus strand of JANFOE010001065.1, from coordinate 396,839 downwards.
AAATTGTCAATTCTGTTCAGAATGATCACATGACATCCAAATGGTCTAAAAAAGTCAATCAAGGGGGGTCTGCCATTGAACAGCTGATAAGGGGTCTTATTGTGGTGTCCTGGCTATGCTGTATTCCCTTCTTATGCCTTTGCTGGTGCAAAAAGTATCCAGCTCTTTGTTTCTGAACTCACCACCATTATCTAATCTGATGGTCACTACCTTCATGCTTTTGGAAAGTTAAATCTGAGCAATAAAATCCTTGAGTACACCTGTTGTGTCACTCTTCTCAAACTAAAAGAAAGTCCATGTGAACCTTGAAAAGTCATCAGTGATCACTAGGAAGTACCATTTCTTCTTTATGCTTGCCACAGAAGTAGGACCAAAGAGATCCATATGCAGCAATTTCAGTGGCTTGGTGGTGGATTGAACTATTTTGGATTTGCAAGAGGCTCTATGTTGCTTTCCCTTAAGACAAGCAACACAAGTATGATCATTAGCAAAGGTCCTTGAAGTAAGACTATGAACAAGGTTGAACTTAACCAACTTGTTCATATTTTTGAAGTTCAAATGACCAAGTCTTCTATGCCATTTCTTGCATTCATCTACTGAGGCTTTGGCAAGGAAACAATTCTCATTGTCTTGAAAAGAGATGTCCTTTAACTCAATGGTGTACATGTTCTTATGTCTTGGTGTTCTTAGCACAATTGGAGTGTTTGGTGGTAAAACAAACTCCTTTCCTAACACCAAGCACTCAGTATCAGTAAATAGGACAAAATTCTTGTTGTCAGTCATCTGTGACACACTGAAAAGATTGTATTTCAGCTCCTTCACCAGGTAGACATTATTAAATGTCATGCCATTGGTAATAATGGTCCCTTTTCCTGTGATTGTCCCATGCCCATCTCCAAATGAGACACCATCATTATCATACAGGGGCACAAAATTTGACAGATAAGATTTATGCCCAGTCATGCTCCTTGAACATACACTATCCCAGTAAGACTTATCATTCCTGGTCTGCTTAGTCACCTACAAAAAGAAAAACAATTTAGTTTCTCTTGGGGACCCAAGCTATTACTGACTTGGATCTACCTCGTGTATCAATGTATGATAGTTTGTTAAAGGCAAAAGATACACCATTGGGTTGAGTACCCTTTTTGGGTTCCCATACCCAACGAGCTGAGGCTTTCACAGCTTTCCCCCATCTACCCATGTTCCTAGAGGGCAAAACATTGCCAGCAGGGGATACACTGGGCTTAGCAAGGGAATCCCTGTGCTTAGCAGAGGGAACCCATCTTTGGTTTTGGCCTCTATAGGTGTGTTGGTAAGGTCTATGGTCAGAAGTACATGCAATATGAGGTGCTAGTTTGGTCATATTAACTACCTTTCTCAATGCTGGAACCACATACTTGTCAGAAACCCTATTTCTCAAAGCAGGGGGAACATATTTAGCAGGGGAAAAAGGTTTTGCCCTTGCATTCAATAGAATGGCTTGTGGTTGCATTTCCTTTAAAGGATTTGCAGCCACTGTTCCCATAGATGCTTGACAATCTTGATAGGTATGATCAAAACTGCCACAAGTGAAACAAGGTTTGGTGTTGTTTACAAAGTCCTTTCCCAGTTGAAGGGACTTTTGATCATTCCAGTTCCTTTGGTTTCCCCTAACCTCATTTCTTTTATTAGGTCTATACATACCTGCATATTTGATGATTGGTTTGAGAGGCTTGGACTAGTTGGTGCTGAATCAGATCTATTAGAGGTTCTAGATGAACTAATTTTAGAGCTGGAATCACTTCCAAATAGCCCTTCTCTTGAAAAGAGAACTGGGTTATCTATTTTCCATTGTTTAGGGTAATTTGTTCCTTTTCAAAATACCTAACAGCACTCATTTTTACAAGAGGTTCCTCTATCTCTAGATTCTTTGGTATGTAGGCATTTAGGTCAAATTCAATGTCCTCCTGCTTGGCAAAACAAGGGAGTACAGTCCTGGAAAGATCATTCCTAGGAATGGGTCCATGTATGTTAGCAGGTGGTGGTGGAATTGTAGCATGTTCATTTTTTACCCCAAAACCTGTTTTATCTCTAGGAGATTGCCCAACTTCAACTGCCTTAGTGAGATCTTTAGAAGTTTACCCAAAAATTTCAACTGTTTGATCATCTATCTTTTTGTTAGATCTAAAAACTTCTACTTCAGCAGTTAATTCCTTAATGGAATCATCTTTCTCCCTAGCATCTCTTTCTAATATGCCAATGTGATCTCTATAATCATTTTCTCTTTGTTTATATTCTCTTATGGTGGACTTTAATTGCTCTAAAGCACGTTTATAATTGTCCAACTAATTCTCAGAATTAATGCATTTAACATTTAACTCTCTGGTTTGATTTTTTTAATGACTCAGTATTTTTCCTAAATGCTTTGGTGCAGTAAGAATCATCATATACCTCATTATCCGAGCTACATGTCGACATGGCCATAAGAGCACAATCTTCCTCTTTCTCCTCAGCAACTAGAGCTTGGTTTCTTTCCACACTGTCTGTCATTTAACTCGAGTCCCATCCAGCTCCATGTTTCCCTTGCATAGAAACCATAGCCTTAGCTTCAGAATCATCATCCCTGCTTTCCCTCCTATAGCTGCTACCATTCTTTGGACCCCTGCACTCTCTTGCAAAGTGACCTTTCTTTCCACAATTGTAGCACTCCACCTTTGACTTGTCAAACCCAACCACATCAAAAGGATTGATGGAAATATTTTCCCCATATTTCTTCTAGAATTCATTGGCCTTCATGCTTAGTAAAGCCATGTTCCACTTAATATCGATCTCCTCAAGCCCTTTCTTACTGATTTGATTCAGATCTTCATGTAACACAGTGGAGCCCTGAGATCCTTGTGATGTAATAAAAGCACAAGCAGTGTCAAGGCTGAATGTTGGAGGCCTCTCTTCATCATTTGAAGGTATTGACCTTGAAGCAAGGGAATGTGTAGCTGGGGAAACATTAATCCCACTGCCTTTAGAGATTCCACTGCTGTGAGAAATGAAGGACATATTAGTAGGGGCATCAGTAGTTCCACTTGAATTGGTGGTAATGGTCCCTGATGCCTTCATCTCATTGACAACAGGCTCAAAAACCTTCAGATTGTTGTAGATGTCATCAATTTTTTTATCATCAACATCATCTCTATTCTGCTAAATGGATTTGTAAACAAACCATTCTCTCTGAAGACTGAAAAAAATCTAGCATTGACCTGTTCAGCAGGCACTTCTATGTCAAAGAATTCTAGTTGTGCCACCAGATCTTGAAGCCTGTTATAGATGGAACCAATTGATTGATCACCATTTAGTTTAAAGGAAGCAAATTGATTTATCATCTGATTCTTCTTTTTCTTTTTAGTGGCTTCATTTCCTCCAAAGGTTTTCCCAATGGCTTCCCAGAGATCCTTGGCTGTCTTACGCTTCCTAAACCTTAACTGGTGTCTATCAGGTAGAGCTAACAGCAGAGAGCTATGAGCTCTGACATCATGACTTCTAGCCTGGATCTCCTTGTCTGCAAGAGTAGCAAACTTGGTTTTATCACTCTTGGTGCCTTCACTACCTTCTCCCTTCTCTTTGTTCTTATCTTCAACTGGTACTGTTTTGGTGAATTGATCACCAAATTATATGATCTCCCATAGAACATAGTGTTCTATTTTGAGATATTGTTGAATCCTGAATTCCCATAGTTCAAAGTTTTCAGGATCCAGAATAGGTAGTTTGAGAGAGTTGTTATTGTTTGAGGATGAATGAGAATCTGAAGACATGGTTGATGTTGGTTATAAGGAATGTCTTGTTCTTAGTTTAATCAAAGTTTCTCAACAAGCTCTGATACCACTTGTTGATCCCAAACTCAGATTTTAAACCTTAGCTTGTTCAAGGGTTGTGATAGAACGAATGAATTCAATCCAACACTAGAGAAACTTTGCACTACACAAAGTAACTAAACAAGATGTGTAATATAATGTTTAACACAAGAACAAGTGTTTGAATCAAACGTTTAATTTTAATATATCAAAGATATACGAATCCCAATAATGGTATTAGGGTTCTACAACCTTAAAGTATGAAATTAAATGGACAGAAAGAGATATTTTACATGATAACCTAGTGAGTCCTTTTATAGCACAAGGACTCACGTATAAGATCACTACTAACAAACTAGGAAACTATCCTGGAGTAGTAACTGAAACGTGTTATAATCTCTTCCAAGTTTATCTTAGTAGCAGGGTCTTTGACTTCCAGCAGGGGGACCAATCCTCCTGACTTCAATAAACAGCAGGGTCTTCATACACAAACACGGGGAACTCTGACCAACCAGCAGGGGAACTAAGATACATATATTTATTCCCAACACAAATGGGTCACGGACGAGGACCTCTTCAATTTCAGCAGGGGTGGGCAGTAAGCAGTGGTGCGATGATCCCTCAAGCTCTTCTTCATTTGGTCCAGCATGCGTGATTCCCTCTCTAGCAGCGGTAATGGCAGCACATGAATAGAGGGAGAAAGGTGTGCCGCGCCAACAGACGGTGCAGCCTTTATGTTGAGAAGGGCCTTCTTGGCAGTAGCACGGCGTTCATGGGCTTCAAGCACCTCGGACAACAAAACTTCCTTCTCAATTTTGAATGGATCAAGTGCGTCCATAGGATGCGCGAATATGGGTATTGTTAGCTGATCCATGGACGACTTTAGGTGGACGTCTAGCAATGCTTCTCCGCCCTCCGCCTTGTGACGCGCTAAAGGGAGGCCCTCCATCACTATTTCAAGAGGCACCTCATGGTCCTTATCCTCCAGGCCAAAGGATGGCAGCAGATAAGCGCTCATATCTTTCAAGGCTGTTGTAAGTTTGGACTCGGCATTCGGGTCATAAAAGGACACCTCTGCTAACTCTTTGTTCAGTATCTTTGCCTTATGCGTTGTTACCAAGCCCCTTGAAGTACCCTCGTTTACCGCAGATATGACAGACTTAGAGAAGGTGGTTGGTAAGGTAGGGTCTTCCAAAGCACCCATCGCGGCTAAGCGCAAACCATGGCGCACCAGCCACCGCTTCTCGGCTACCTCCTTCATCAAGCGAGGATATAGATCTTCATCTAGCTCGATGCTCAGCCTCTTTACTTGACTAATGAGGTCGCTTACATCCTCTTTTACCCTGGTGCCCACCGCCTCAATATCAGCCACAAACTTATTCTTTCCGTCCTCAAAGGCCCCCAAAGCAATCTGGTTGGAGGCCTTTAGCTTGTTGAGTTGGGTGCGCTCTACGTCGAGTGCGGAGAATAGCTTGTTCCTCTCCTCTGTTAAGGAATGGAGGAGGGCTGCATCTTTTCTTCCTCTCTCGACCTCTTGGTCGATTTTATCTTGCATATCCCCTAAAGCGAAGGACTTCTCTTCAGTAACCTGCCTAAGTCTTTCCACAGTAGTGCGAACTTTGGCAGACGGCTCTAGTTGTCTCTTCTTAAGATGTGACATCAATGTCACATGCTGTGCTGATAGATAGCTAGCTCCATCGGCCATGACAGCGTCACTCATCCCTTCCAGAATTTCTGCTCGGCCGAGGGGCACGATGTTGTCCAGAAAACATGAGCAGTCGAATGCGCTTGTCAGATCAGAAGACGCATGTAATTCCCAGTTTGGAGCGAAGGCATGGTCTTGAGGGAACCCACTTCCCCCCGCTGATGAAGTCTCCTTGTGGGGGAAGGCGTGGTCTCAGCTTTGGAAGAGGACCTCTCCTGGTCGTCGCTGATACATAGGAATGATGGTTAGGTGGACGTAAAAAAAACATATGAATAGTAAAATGGTCACCTTAGATTGATGGTGGCTGGAGGAGTGCATGGGGGAGTCCTCGCAAGGTTCTCCTCGAACTCTTCCTCAGTTGTGTGCACCTCTGTCCAGGAGGGACCGGCCCAGGTGCGCGCGGATTTGCGCGAAGATGATTGGGGGCTCCTTTGTCTTTTCCACAATGTGGAAGTGTCCTCTTCCTCAAATCCTTCCGCAGCTTTCTCAGTGTCCTCGGTAAGATTATCTAAAGACAACGAGGAGCTGAGGAAGGGCGGTGGTTGCTGTTGTACTGGTGGTTGTTGTTGTCACTGTTGTACTAGTGGTGGGGTTGGCTGGTCCGCGCCTGTGTCATCATTCTCTTGGGCGGCGGATGGCTCCCGACTTCTAGATCCATGGTGTTCTTTTGTGCACGGTTTTGGAGTGACTCTTCATTTTCCCTCTCAAGACAAGAGTAGACCATCAAATCTTCCAGGAAGGCACCACGAACGAGGTCAAGAACATCCATAACTTCGCAGGTAGCAAATAGACGAACAAGAAAATAATTTTTTTTTTGGCACAGGATGATACTTACAGAATGCTATGATGAATGTGGGAAGAACCACTAACCGTGGCCACTCCGTGTGTGGAAGACTGGTATCCTATGCGCGCCACATATGACTGTGCGTCTTAGGCCAAGATTGACTAACACACTCTCCAGATAGGGTTGTACGGGAATGGGGTTGTTGCTCAGGGTCTCCGCATCCTCAGAGTTGTAGGAGTTGCGGCCAGGTAGGGGGTCCTTCCTCACCATTTCAGGGGTTAAGAATGGGAAGTGAAAAGGGAAGGCGGCGTCGTCAAGCCAGAAGAATCTATCATTCCAGTCCCTTAGGGAGTCTATTTTTCTGTCTAACATTGCATCCCGCCCTTTCGCTTAGCGAAGGATATACAGCCATTGCCTAATTGTCGTTGGTAGAAAACGCGAAAAAGGTCTACGGTTATGTCTAGGGTGTGGCAGTTTATTTCGAAATTCGAAATTTTAGCCGCCCCTATGCAATGCAATTGGGAGACGTGGGTCTCGTAATGCATAAACACACTAAGAAGGAAGCGCGACATGGGTATACGTTGGTTTGCGTAGTCGAAAAACCGGGTGTACACCCCTATCTTTCCCGCTAGGGCCTGGCTTATATTGTGTCGAGGGTTAGGAACTTCTGGGTGTAGATAATTGGGTATGTAGAAGTCAGTGGTGAATTGGTCTAGCTCCTCTATGGTTAAGGTTGATGTGATATCCGATAACTGTCTCACCATGGTGTCGTATATAGAATAAGGTGGTCGCACAGATTACCTTAGATGAGATCTGGTAATAATGGTGTGTTGAAGACGTTAATGGGGGTTAGACAGTTTAGATGTTTTTAAACAGTCAAAAGGAGGCAATACGGGTATATATAGACCTACTGATTTACTGTTCACGGCTAGATATGTGCCACGTGTTACCCACTTGCTAGATCCAACGGTGGAAGATGAAGGGGTAACTATGACGTGGTAGGCGCTTTTCCCGGGTATCGAGGAGGTTAGGTAAAAGGGGGGATGAATGTCTTCTTGGTGGGAATTTTTGAAATCTTTGCCAATGTCTGGACTATGTGAGTGTTTTAATGGTTAATAGTCTAGTAGACGCGGTTGGCACCTGCGACCACTAGACTGGGGGGACGTGATGACGTATAGTCCCTAGTCGGGCTGGATAGTCCGAATCAGGGGTACTACCCTCATCCATCAAGAATGGATTGAATACTTGTGCGATGCGCGCGCGAAGCCTAGGAGGCCCAGTAAGCCGCTGTCACACATATGGTTAATTACTTAGCCAGGTCCTTATCTCAGCGCGAAAGGATCAGACAGAATATAACCTATATTATAGTTATACTCGCCTAAGGTGGAGAGATTACACTTACCTTAGTTAGGTGATAAGGATCAAGCTATTTGGAGTCATTATCTCTTCCTTAGGCCGCAAGAACAGGGAGCCTAGCCTGGACTCTCTCGGGTATAAAAGGAACCCCATGGTTCCACAAAGGTACGATACACATAATACCCTAAACACTAATACTAAAATCGGTTACTTACTCTCACGTAAGAGTCTAATCGTAGGTCACAAACCCACGGTAAGCCTAACGGTGTATGTTTAGTGCGCAGGGTCCTTGAAACAAGTTTCACTTGGTGCAAGAGCTGGAGTCCACAAAACCCCGAATTAAGCCCAATTCGGGCCAAGCTCGGTCCATCCAACTTTTGTGTCAACAGCGATATCCTAATATCCCTCATCACCTTTAGAATTAAACTTACCTAGGTCCATCCAACTCTAAACCCTCTGTTGTTCATAGAATAACCCACAAAATATCCCTCATCACCTTTTGAATTACACTAGTATTTATAATTACTACATGACATCCAAAGGGTATAAGAAAATCTATATTAGGTTTTCTATTCCAAAATAGCTCATAAGGGGTCTTGTTGTGAGTTCTATTGACCAAGGCTCTATTTTTAAGATAGCATGTTGTATTCACAGCCTCAGCCCAAAAAGCAATGGGTAACTTAGCATGTGCCAACATAGTCTTAGCTGCTTCTATGAGTGCTCTATTTCTACTCTCAGCTACACAATTTTGCTGTGAAGTTCTAGCTATACTAAACTCCCTACTAATTCCTTTATTAAAACAGAAGGCATCTAAAAGTTCATTTTTTAAGTCTCCACCGTTATTACTTCTAAGAATGTTCTTTGTAAACCCAGATTTCTTTCCATTTGATTAATGAAATTAATCAAAGTTTTGGCAGTATCACTCTTCTTGGCTAAAAAGAAAGTCCATGTAAACCTAGAATGGTCATTAGTTATGACAAAACAATAAGACTTACCATTTAAACTCTCAATATTAGTGGTTCCAAATAAGTCCATGTGAAGCAAGTGAAGAGGTTTAGAACTAGAGTGCACACTTTTAGTCTTAAATGAGGCCTTGTGCCATTTACCCTTAAGACATGAAACACAATTATGATCATTGTGGAATGCTTTTGAAGGCAATCCTCTAACAAGATCATGCCTTACAAGTCTATTGATGTTCTTAAAGTTAATGTGCCCTAACCTTATGTGCGATAGATTACTCTCATCTACTGAAGCCTTAGCATAAAGACATGACAAGTTATTATCCATTTTAATCCCTTGTAGATTAACATTATAAATGTCTTTATGTCTAGGTTTCCTGAACTCAATGAACTTATCAGCAGGTATATCAAAGTCTTTACTTAAGACCAAACATTCAGTATCAATAAAAAGAACTTTATTTTTGCTGTCACAAACTTGTGACACACTAAACAAGTTATAATCAAGTTCTTTTACCAGGAAGACGTCATCAAACCTCAAGTTGTTAGTGATAAGAGTGCCCTTTCCAAAGATAGTACCAAAATCGTCTCCAAAGAGTACTTTATCACCATCTTTAATAGGAGTAAAATTTGTCAAGTAGTCCTTTCCTGTCATGTGCCTTGAGCATCCACTATCCCAATATCCATGATCGTTAACCTCCTTTGGAATGCATGCACATAAAGAAAACAAATTAGTTTTCTTTGGGAACCCAAGCTTTGGTAGACTTGGATCCATTTGGTTGTTCAACAAGAATGGACTTATTACTTGTAACAACCCCCTGTTCATCCCTTTATGGCTTAAACACCTAGTTTGTTCCAACAGTCCTTTCAAGATATTTAAATCTATTACAAGTCATGGAGACACCATTAAAATTTGATGACTATTCTTGTTTTGGTCTCGATGCTAAGTTGTAAGATGCCTTAGACCCTTGTCCTTTAGGTTGTAAATACCTATTATTACTAGGTCCAACATAAGGTCTGACAGCTGCAAGTTGTGGCATTTTCATACCAAACCTAGATCTGTCAGCGGCTTGTCTTGCCCTTTCAGCGGATGAAATGTTCCTGTTAGCGAGTGAATTAGGTTTTGCTACAGGAACCCACTGTCTGTTAGACCAAGTATTGGTCTTTTTAAAGGGTCGTTGGCCTTGGGTATTAGCTGCCTTAGAGAAGAAAGGATCTGGTCTAGTAACATGTGGTCTAGTGTGGGCATAAGGGTTATTATTGACATTGGATGACCTATTGTCAGCGGCTGGTTTGTATCCGCTGACACAGTTATAGGCCCAATGAGTGAAACTCCCACATGTGTAACAAGCCTTTCTAGACATAACCTTAGGTATAGATTGATAAAATCCCGTCCCATTAACACTAGCTTGACTCTTAGGTGATCTAGGTTTCCTATACATTTCAGTATATTTGACACTAGATTTGCTTTTAGTTGGTGGGTCAAGATTAACAGGTTTGCCAGTAGTAGGATTGGTCACAACTATAGGCTTAGGGTCAATTAATTCATCATCAAGAAGCTCACCCTTAACAAAGAGACTAGGGTTGGCTTTCTTCCATTGGTCAAGATCAGTTACCATTTGCTTATATTCCTCTACTGGAGTAAGCACACAAGGTAGAGGAATAAATTCTTCCACTTGGAACTCTAGTAGACTAGTCCATGACAAGTCTTGTCACTTATAAACCCTATAGAAATCACCTGTTGGGGGTGGAACAGCAACATATTCCTTTGCATGCATCCTAATCCCAGACATGTCTTTAGGGTTTCTTTGCTCACTTACAACCTTTTCTAGAATTTGACTAGCTTTTTCAAAATTTTCAATTCTAAGCCCTACATTCTCTCTAGATTTAATGGTCGTATCTAGCTTAAGTTTCAATTCAGTGTTAGCTTCTACAAAGAAGCTTTGGCCTCATGACTAAGTGCTAGATCTCTTTTCAGAACAGTTATTTGATCCTTTAGATTAAATTCAATGTCCTTATATTCTTGCACCATCTCATCGAATTGTGCAAGCCCCCTTTTGTAGTTTGATACAGTGATATTTAAACCTAGAATATCATATTGTAACTTTAAAACTTCTTTCTTAAGTTTATTTGTGTTTAGTCTTGATTGTGGTAAAATGGTACACGTTTTTAGGAAAAACGCTTATAATCGGCAAGTATTAAATTCGACGATTTAGGAAAACCGACAAATCGAATAAGTGCGGGTTAGTTCTCGAAGGAGGTGTGTGTATTAGGTGCCAATAATATAAAATCAAGTTTGGATTAGTAACGTTTTTCGGTTTAGAAAGAGAGAAAATTAAAAGACGAGTTACACTACGATTAAACTACGACGAATAATTAAAACGTATACGTTCAAACGTAAAACGCGATGAAAATAAAACTTTTAACTAAAAATAAATTAAAAATCAAAACTATGTCTAAAATAATAAAAATAAAAATAAAAGTTCAATAAATAAATTTTAAAACTTATTACCTATTTAATATTTAATTTTTAATGCTAATTAAAGCCCAAAATTTAAATAAAACCAACAAAAAGTCCAAAATTATATATTATCAAACTAAAATCTTAATTATATAAATTATACAAGTATTTTTCTAAAATTGTTAAAACTAATTTTCTATGTTTAAATGGCTAAAAACTAATTTTTAAATAAAATAATGATAAAAAATAATAAAATAATGAGAAAAAAAATTTCCTTTTTCAAAAATCATATTTAACTTATCTAAAGCTGAGAAAAATGAAAAAAAGTTGAAAACAGTAACATTAAGCCTAATAGGACAAAAACAGAATAATTAAAAACCAATTTTAACTTAAAATGATTCTAAAAATAACTAATTAATCAGAAAAATAAAATTCTTTTTCTAAAAATCTTAAAAGAAATTAACAAAGCTAAGAAAATTGGAATAACTGAAAAACAATGAGAATCAACCACTAAAGACAAAAAATCAGACTAAATGAAAGTGGCAAGTGGCCAGACTTTTTTTTCTAGTGTAGCAGTGACAAGAAAAGTAATATCAGTAGGAACTTGGTTCCCACTGCTCTTCCTTAGAAAACGTAAATGAGCTTTTTGAGCTTGTTTGTGGATGGATTTTGGAGACAAAGGCACCCCCACACTCATGGAAGTGTGGGAAGTCAATATAAAGCAAGAAACACACAGTCCAAGCAACAAAATGCATAGATTCAAGCAAAATCAAGTTACTGATATGCAAAGGGGGTGTGGTGACTTTTTTCTGATGTAGTTTGCATAATTGTGAATTTTGGCAAGACCTACAATCTTCAAAAGGAAACCAAACTTAAAACCTACAATTGACAAACCCTAACCTATCCTATATCTAGCTGAATACCAGATTTCAAATCTTAAAAATAACTAAAAGGGCCTAGTTCTACCCTACTGATGAACTAACAGTTTATACTAAAAACATTTACCAAGCAAATTCTTTTATGTACTATCTGAATACCACAAGTTTCACTTACCACCTAAGCTATCCAATACAAAGTTGTGTAAGCCTAAGAACAAAACCTAATGTCACCCTAGGCTTGTTTTATCAGGCTAACCAAACACCACTTAAACTAGCTGATAAAAAAATTTCAAAGCAAACTCATTGAAATCAAGTAAAAACCAAACCAAACCTAGTCTAACATGCATACATCAATCAGAAATACCAATTAAGGTATAATAAACCACCAAGCAAGAAAGCTTAAGCAAATTCACAAGATGCCAAATTTCTTCAAAAACAAAATAAAAAGGAAGGTTCAAGCCTTGTACCATGTATGCTTTACATCCAAAGAATACTATGGCTGAAATTCCATCTCCCTATTAAGCTGGTAGTGAGGTTTATGGGCTTATGGAATTGCTTGTTTGAAAGAGAAGGACTACAACAGTCCCACACCCAAGGAGACTACAGCAGTCTGACCTTGGGTGTTATGTCTTCTATTGTACCTGTTGAATCACAACAAAGAAAAGAACAATTCCCATAGCCAAAAGCTTGCCAAAAGGTATTTGTCATACAACTTTTGGTGAGCTTATGGTATGGTTAGCTAACACAAATAAGTAACAAGGAAAGATTTTGAGAAAAATCTTTTGAGACCAAACTTTTGAAAACCATAAGAGTAACAAGCAGGAAGGTGTTAACAAGTTCCAAATCCTTGTAATTAGTCTCAGTTGTCACATCAACTAACTCCAAAAACTTGAACCTTGGGTCCAAAATTATCAAGAAAAACAAAGTTTCTGAAATATTTTGTAAAAGAATAAAACTTTGATAAACTTTAAACTAAACTTGCAAGAAAATTAAATGTGGAACACAGAGATTGCAAGGGCAAAATTTTTACTTTAACTATTAAAAAATATGGGTTTACAAAAACTGGAACAAATGATACAGCCACATACGGCATGTATTTGTAGAACTAGATAGAAAGGTCTGGAAACCCTAAAGCATTAAACCCTAATCTGCTAATGAAATCCCAATAAAGCCCTTCGTCTTCAAACTTTAAATCTTGGTCAAACTGGTCCATGTGATCAATCTTGATATGCCAGTTTTTAAGCATGATCTTGACCTTTGAATGATGCCTTTGGGAGGACGAAATCATGTAGATCTGTAGATGGACTGTGAAGACTCGAACTTTGCCATAAACAGTGAAGCAGGGGAACCACGTGGGGTCCATAGAAGGTCACGGGATATTGGTTTGTGGGGTGGGTTTTGTTTGTGATAACATAAATCAAAGATATGGAAAAGGTTAAGCTTTGATTTTGGGTAATTAAGTAAAACCCAATTAGGGTTTATGTGTGTTAATCGTTGGGTTTAATCTGGAGATTAGGGGAATAGTATGTGTTTCCCTCCAAAAAAATATTAATAATAAAACAGGTTTAAACCTGTTAAATAATATTAGTTGTAAGATTAGTGGAAGGTGATGTGTAAGGTGATGTGGCAGTTGGTGGTGAGGTGGCAGGCTATAAGTGGAGGATAGAGTTTTGATGTCTTGGCAGCTTTAGCCCCAAATGTTCCAAAATCTTTTCATACAAAGTTTGTAGTAGCCAAACACACATTTCCTTTGTAACAAGTTTGGGGTTGCTGTCATTTTTGGCATAATCCTTATGTAAACTTGTTTCAAGGACTATTAATGAAATATCATCATTCTTTAAGTGGTTCTTTTGACATGTCTTCAATACTTAAGGACCAATCTTGTTCAAATGAATAATGAAGGGTCATTTGTAACAAGTCTTCAAAGTTGAGGGACCAAACTTGACAAATCTTCCAACTTCAAGGGTATTTTCGAAAATTCATACTCGGGTCCGGTTCTTTGTGTGGCTTCGTTTCCCGTGTTCGTTTTTGCTTTCTTCTTGTGATCTTTTGGTGAATTCATGATATCCATACCTAAAATACACAATGAACAAACACAAGCATATTTTGGGGGTATTTTATGACATTTTTAAGCGTTTTAAGCCCGATTTGGACGATGAGACTATGTATAATTGCAGTCTCATCACTCCCCCATACTAAACCATTGCCGTGTGCCTAGGCAATGCTAGAATTAAGTATCGTATCACTTCCAAAATTTATTTTTAGGTGACATTTATTGAAACGTAAACTTAAATAAACTACATCATTGACTTATGTGTGAATAGAGATTAGGTTCAAAAATAAAGTCTTAACGGTGTAATCAAAATCACCGAATCAATAATCAACCCTAATAGACAACGATGTCCAAAAATTAAGTCAACAAAAAGGATCGATAAACACGTTTTTAGAACAGTTTTGAACATTTGACTTATTACAATGAATTTTATTACCCACCTCATCATCGGTAGCTTTGATTATCATGGTTTACCTCCATCTTTTATTCAACTCCGCCATGGAGCTTTTATTATGACTTCGGTCTTGCCCTTTTCTTTTATTTAACCTCGCCATGATGTGTTTATTATGACCTGACGTATATCCTCACGCTAAAGAGAATTTTGGATCTTTAAATCTTCGAGATTTAAGACATTCACTTCAATTTTTGCATAGATTTTTTGGCCTTGTGAGCTTCAAATTTTTTGCTTGATTTAGGTGAAGAGGAACTTAAACTATTATTGGGGGAAGCCTTTGATTATTCGGGTGCCAATACTTCAAAACTGTGATGCTGGCGATACCTCAATGTTTTCCCAATTTAATTACATGGAAGCTACTAAAATCAATTAGAAACCAACAATAGATATTAAACCGCTAAATCAATATTTATTAACAATTTATTTATAAAAGCGTGGGGAGAATAAGCAAATAATTAGGACACATGAGTTTTTGAAAGAATACGAGTACTCTACGTTTAGCATAGTAAATTATGATTAACACTATCATTTCTCGTCCTCAATTAAATGAGACTTAGCGTAAAAATAGTTAAGGAATCGAAGCTAAGTGCTCAATACGCATGGTCGAGTAAAAAATTACTCTTATTCTCACCATCGAAAAACCTACATTCGTGTCTTAAACACTTATGAAAAATAAGAAATTTTTTAAAATTTGGCCATTTTTAGCCTTATTTTGCAACAAAACGATAACAAAAAGATGAAAATTGGATTGCGTGATGAAGTAAGCAAGGTGAAGTATCTATTCACCCCCCCCCCATATTAAAACTAAACATTGTCCTCAATGTTTCGAGTCTAAGGGTGAAGCACCCCCATACTAGAGACGAAAGTCGAATGCTTAATCTCGAGCATGGAAAGGGTAAAACGAATAACCTAAAAGCCATTTATGAATTATGCTAATAAGATAAACGTTAGAACGTAAAAGGATTTCATCGGATATCGGAATCTCCAAAGGCAACGATCGAAGCTCGAGTGATACGTAAAACGAACACGAGAGGCTTCAATGATGACGATGAACCTAATTAATCACAATCACAAACAACCACGAAACAAAGGTTGAAAGAGCACAAGTCCCCTCGTTAAATTAATCTAAGAAAGCGATAATATGTACAAGGATAAACATAGGATTTCCCCCACGAGGCACCTCGTTTTTTATAACCGAGTCAAGAGCTCGACTCAAATCCGATAAGTGTATACCGGGGTCAAAGATAGCGTCTTCGTTTTCAGATGAAAGACGAAACAACGATACTTCAACCGATAGTGGAACCTCAAAGAGCTAGGGTGGGACAATGGGTGGGGCACTAAAACAATGAGCTACTCGAGGTAGACTCACACCAAGCAAACGAAAAGATTTTCCATTTATTGCATCGGTGGAAAACCGAGATTTCCCTTTACAAGCAATTCTGAGATCAAATATCCTGTCCTCGGTGAAAAAATGTGAGGAAACATAAGGGGCTTCCCCCAGACTAGATCCACACGACGCATCGTCAAAAGGAGTAGCGAGCTCGTAGCACTCAATAAATGATGTGATGGCGGATTTAAACTTGTAGAACAATCTTTTAAATCAAATTTAAAATCTTTTCCTTTTTCATCGTTCAAAAAATCTTTATGAAACCCCGATTTAATTCTGTCTAAAATATTTGGCGTTTCTAAGACGAGGTTAGGCACACTAAAATTTCTCACATTAATGTCTTTGGTGGGAGGGGATGGGTTGTACAAACTCTCAAAATGATGATCTATAAAGAACACCGCCCCCTCAGGGTCAACATATATGTCATCCTTATGAACGTCGATCACTTCGATTTCTTCGTCATAGATAGGCTTTTCAAACCAAGGTTTGTCATTCCCCTCATTAATGATTCTACAAACTCTCTCGAAGATATCACGATCAAGCACAAAACCATCATTCCTTTGTGGGGATCGTTGATAAGTTAGATCCTCATGAATGTGGTAAACATCATTCTCATTTGAGGAGCGTTGATTAGGTAACTCCTCGAGAATGGGATTTTCGGTCACGTGATTTGGATCATCATAATTAAAAATAATACGTTCCAACTCATCAAGTTCGGCCTCGACGTTGGAAAAATTGACCTGAATCGTAGGTAGAAGTGGACGTAAAAGAGCTAGCTCTCGTTCGATAATTCCCTCAATCTCGGGCTCGAAGACGAAATCATCATACTCACCACACGTAGAATTCTTTTTTGGAGAATCAAAAATTGCTTGTGGATTTTTGAGTATGTGATCGAGTTCGGCAAAATCGCTCGCATCCTCGTCAGCAAAGAAAGTGTCGATGTGAGCACTCACAACCATGGTCTTACAAGTCAATCGACTATGCTTAGGTGACCTTTCTATGACGAGTGGGTCGAGATCGATAAAACCTTTAGCCTCAACGGATATTAGGCTAGGCGATGGAGGCACTTCAATGGAATTAGAAGTCGAAGCCTCAAAGACGTGGTCCTTCGAAGGAGGTGAAGACGAGTCCATATTAGTCATTGTAGTGATGGCACTAACGACGCCCTTAGAAATTGGTTGTTCACTTATTTTGCCGAATATATCCCAAAATGATTTTTCTTCCATAAATCTATGAATATCCTTTTGAATTAACTAAACGTATTATTTATCGTTAAAATCGTCATCTTTAACACCGTTCATTTTCATTCTTTCAAAACATGCACCAAGCCTCATATTTTATGCAAACGTCAACATTTTGAAATCATTAGAATTTGAAACCTTGGTTTTATCATGATCACTTAAAACTTTGGATCTATTCGCGAAAAAGTCCATTTTCTCCTCCCCATAAGTCATAGTTAATTTTCCAGCATGAATGTCGATTACGGCTCGAGCCGTCGATAAAAAGGGTCGACCAAAAATAATGGGACATTTAGGATCACACTCATAATCGGAAATGACGAAATCTATGGGAAAAATAAACGTTCCAATCTTAACGTAGACATACTCGGCTATTCTAATTGGTTTTAATTGTGTACAATTTGCTAGCTCGATTATCATGTTCGTGGGGATAAGACTAGGCAATATCATAAATTTCCAAAGATAATGAGGCATCAGATTGATGTTAGCACCTAAATCGGCAAGGGCTATGCATCCCTCAATCTCGGGAAAATCACAAGGTAAAAGAAATTGGTCCGTATCTTCTTCCTTTCTCGGCATATGCCTTTTAGGCTTTCACAAAAGAATCAAAGCACAAGTTTCTTCAACGGTCACTTGGGTTAGGTCGATGAAACTCTCTTTTTGAACCATGGAGGGAATTTGAGGTACACGAGGGTGTGCACTCTTTTCCTTGGTCACCACGTTCACTCCCTCGACATTAGAACATGAAGGCGTTTGAGAAGTCGAGGGTCGAGACGAATGTACAACTCTAAAGCCATCAAGGTTTGGGTAAATCGAACGACCTTTTCCACTAGACGAGACGGCTTTGACATGTTCCTTCGGATTAGCAACGGTGTCACTAGGTAACGAACCCGAAGACTGGTTCATAATGGACGAAAACATCTTTTTTATGTCAATTTTCCTTGTTCAATTTTAGTATTTTGAATCCTCAACGTAGTGGAAAATTCGTTTTTCAAAGTCACAATTTCTCCCTCTAATCGTCTCATATTAGCCTCATTCGTTTTCATGTAATTTTGAAAATCGTTTGAAGAACTATTTTGATTAGAATTAAAATTCCCTTGGTTTTGATTATTTCTTTGAAAATTCCCTTGATTGTTGTTGTTAAAGTTCGAGTTTTGATTGTTGTTATTATCTCGATTTTGCCAACCTAAATTACGACCTTGATTATAGTTTCCTTGGTTCGAAAAATTTCCTTGTTGATTATTTTGAAAAATGTTACGATTTTGATTCGAAAATTATTGCCTTGATTGTTGTAATTCGTTTGTTGCGATGGACCGGCGTTATTTTGATTTCAAAAAATGTTGTTTAACGCGTTTACACTTGACGTTTGGCCATCCGTAGCCGCACACTCGTAATAATTATGTTGTCAACATCAAAACGTACACGAAACCTCAACCACTTTTACCGTACCGGGAGCGTTTTTCTTTTGCATCTCGATTAAGGACGACGTAAACACATTCGTCAACTTATCGACTTTGGCATCAACCCTCTCAGTATCGCGATTAGAATTACTAATATTAGCGACATTTTCAACACTCGGTGTGCTACGGAGTTGGAAATCCTTGGATCGATGATAATCATTAAAGCGTCTTTCGGAGTTTTACACAAAAAATTACCACAGGCCGCGGAATTTAACGAATCTTATTCTTGAAAACTAAGACCGTTATAAAAAGTGTCGATTTGGTGTAACTCGGAAAATCTTTGGTGAGTAAATTGCCTAAGCAATTCCTTAAAACGATCCAACGCGTCTCTAAACGATTCATTCGGCTTTTGTTCAAACCTCGTAATCTCGTTTTTTGAAAAACGTGGTCTTAGACGGCGGACAAAAATGATTAACGAATTTGGATACGAGATCCTTCCACGTAATTATGGAATTAGGTGGCTCTTTCTCATACCAATCCTTGGCGGCACCATCGAGCGAGTACGGAAAAAGCATAAGCTTAAAGACATCGGTGTCGACATTTTTAAACTTGCTCGTGGCCAAAAGACGATCAAATTTCCGAATGTGATCGTGAGGATTATCCGCCTCACGACCTTGAAACTTCGTAGCTTGGATTAACGATAGCATTCCGCTCTTAATCTCAAAATTATTCGCTTCGATAGCGGGAATTACGATCGCGTCTCCATAACCCTCGGTGGGAGCTTGGAGCAATTCCATCATCGTACGATTCTCGGCCATCTCGTCTACGGTTTCGATAATGATATTAGGAACGTACGTTTCTAAAATTTGTCTTCGTCTTCAATTCCTTCTATTTCGATTGCGTCGATTCGATGCGTCGCTAGAATTCGTATAGTCCTTCGATCGAGTGCGCATACACTAACGTAGAAAATGGGGTGTAGCAAAGAAGATTCTTTTGGGGGTTTTTAACGTTTTTTCAATTTTTTTGGTTTTTGATTGTTTTTTAATTTTTTTGGATTTTTGGTGTATTACGTAGACTCAAATCTACAAGTCTCTCCTTGAATCAAATTCTTGATTAAAGGAGCCTCTAGAATTGAAAACGATCACGTTGAGTGAACGCCTTCGATGACTTTAGAACGTTGGTAGAACACCAAAACGTTCAAGAGGTTTTAATCTTTGAAACCAAGAAAATATATATGCAACGTAGATAATACTTTGGTTGGCAAACCCTCGATTAGCACTTTTTCTCAAAACACGCACAAGCAAGCGGAGGAAACGAGGCGGCGCTAAGCACTTAAGAGCCTTTTTACTTTAGGTCGTGAAATACAACCGCCTTATACCACCTTATAGTTTGTGTTAATCAGAATTAAGCCTTTCGAAAGTAATTATCTATTTTGCCTTTTCTTTTTGCTTTGGATTCGAATACAATAATTGAGTAATGAAATCCCAATTAAGGTTCGTTTTCACGCTTTTGGAGATATTGTAAATTTATTGTGATACGTAGACAATATAGTAATATTTATTCACAAAAAACAATACAAACGATATTAGGATATCTAAAATATAGTAAAAATATTTTTTTGTGTGTTTAACTGAGGACAACTAAACATGATTTTTTGGATATTCTATAATATAGTAGAAAAAATACAAACGAGTATGTACGTTATATACGCTTTCCAAAAATGAAAAGAAAAAAATGCACTACTCACACAAACACGATACATATGGCACTAAAAACACCTCCCCTGCAGGGGCGCCAAAATGATTGTGGTAAAATCATACACGTTTTAGGAAAAACGCGTATAATCGGTAAGTATTAAATTCGACGATTTAGGAAAACCGACAAATCGAATAAGTGCGGGTTCGTTCTCGAAGGAGGTGTGTGTAGTAGGTGCCAATAATATAAAATCAAGTTTGGATTAGTAACGTTTTTGGGTTTAGAAAGAGAGAAAATTAAAAGACGAGTTACACTACGATTAAACTATGACGAATAATTAAAACGTATACGTTAAAACGTAAAACGCGACGAAAAGAAAACTTTTAACTAAAAATAAATTAAAAATAAAAAGTAAGTATAAAATAATATAAATAAAAATAAAAGTTCAATAAATAAATTTTAAAACTTATTACCGATGTTGGAAACTCACTTTATGTGACGACATTTAAGAATTCCCATTAGTTATCATAGTCACACACGCTTAGACTAGACTAGGTACAATGTATAGTTTAAGGGTCGTGTGTGACTATATATACCGCTACTTAGCTTCCAAGAAGGGGTGTTGTTTGTGTCATTTTCTCTTTTAATACATTTTCCTTCTTTCACACAACCTCTCTTCTCTCTCTCTCTTTCAACAATGGCTTCCACCATCATCTATCACCATGTTAGACCACCGGATCTTATATAACAAATCCACAATTGGTATCAGAGCCTTGGTTCAATCCTTGGATAGTGTTTATTGTTTTCGATTCCGTGGTCTCAATTTTTTTGGTCCGATTTATTCATTTTTGTTGTCACGTCTTGTTATCTGATTTGTCACATCTTATTATTTGTTGTCCAAACTGTGTCATTGTTTTATCTTTGTCCAAATCTGTCTAAACAGTGAAGTATCTTGTCACAGCCCACATATGGTTTTCATAACCAACTGGTTTTGAGGTTTTGAGTCCCTGGTCTTATGTTACTGGTTTCACGGTTTTCATGTATCATTTTTTATTTGGTGTTCAAAGGTCTACTGTTTCTGGACTTTCTTTTTATATGATATCATCGTTTCTGGGTTTCTATTGTTCTTCATGATGTAGTTACCCAGAAAATTTATCAGATTCATAAGTTCCTGAAAATATGGAAAAGGACAGTACTTTTGGATAAGCTTTCACATCGGAATATTGCGATCGCAAAAACCATTGGTTTCTACATTGCGATCGAATATTCCGATGGGACACTATCGGTGCATTCCGATGGAACGCATTCCGATGGAACGCCTTCCGATGGAACGCATTCCGATGGAACGCATTCCGACGGATGCATTCCGACGGGGTGTAGAAGAGAAGACATTCCGATGGATTTTTTTTGAACACATTGCGATGGAAAAACAGATGTAAACATTGCGATGGAAAACAAAAACATTCCGATGGGATTTTTTGACATTCCGATGGACTGTTTTTTAAAACCAATGGACCAAAACTTTTGACCAGAACCAAAACCAACATATCTCATTCCACCCTTTTAACTACTCAACACCATATCTAATCCCTAACCCCTCGACACCTAAAACCCAATCTAGACTCAAACAGAAACTCGAATATGATCTCAGATTATGTTTCGGTGACAACTTTTTAAGATATGTCAAGATCTTAATTGATCTTTTCACTCGAAACAGCATGTATCATTGATCCATGTTTTGCAGAACCAACTTTTTCAATATTCGAATAAAAGGATAGATTGTAACAAGTCTGTTAAATCTGATCCCTATTTCGTTTTAAGAAAACATGAATTAATTAATCTAAATCAACATGCAATCCGTACCAATATGCAAACCTTACCCGCGACCCCTCAATACAGAGATCTTGCAGATTCGTTCATTGTTCATGGACAAACTGTCAGATTGAAGGAAGAATGAGGTCTTCCTTATTTAATTGGAATGTTGAGGGTGTTTCGGATGCTTTGTGATCTATTTGTTCTTATCAGATTCGTACATGAGGTTGATTAGAGATGAGATTGCCTAATTGATATGAGGTTTTTTTGATATTGGTAGATTGGGTTATTATGTTTGGTGTAAGAAAGATGGTGAGATGGGGGCGGATGAAACGAGGTAAGTGATTTAGGGTTGGTAATCTGAAGTCTGATTAGGGTGTGGTGGCATTTTATACCACATATTTTAAGTGACAGATGTGATTTTATTCAGTTATGGACCGAGTAGATATGGGCCAGTCACACATGATGCAAAAGTTAACCAAATTTTGGTCATTAACATTAACGAGATCGAGTAATGTGACAATCTTATTATTTGGCCCAAATAATCATTTGGGACGAGATCATTTGGCCCAAATGTTATTAGTTGGCCAATGGTTATACTAATGTGACAATATCTGGAGACGAGATCGAGAAATTATTTATTCCGATTAAAGAAACTTTTCGGTTTAAAACATAAGTTTTTTTCGGAGTAGTTTCCAAAGTGACGTGACAAATGTGACGAGAATTTATTTGAGACGAGACCAATAAAAAATTGGGCTATTTTTTAGTTGCTAAAGATTTTGTTTGATCGGGTATTAATTACGTGACGATGAAGACGGATTTTTTGAAGGCATGTACTTATTTTATCTTTCATAGATAACTTGCTCGTGCTTAATCTTAGAATGACGACTTGGTTATCTGGTTTCCGGGTTCGGGGTGGTTGGTTGATGACTCGGATAACTATCACTTAAAGGGGTTACATTGTTGTAGTCAGTGTCACACGCTTAGTCGACGTGGATAATTTCAAGAGGTGTTGTGCTTATAGACTTCTTCAGTGATGCATTGAGTACTTAGAGATTTCTCCACCGTTCTTCATTCAACAATAGTGCAAGCTTAAGTCACAAGATCGAAGGATTCTTATTCAGTTTCACGTTTGATGTATCTGGTTCATTCAATCAATGGTCATTTCAAATTGCTTTCACGTGGGTTGGTAAAGATGGCCATGGAGAGTTTATGAGTAGAGATTTTCGATCAACAGCTGATTCTCACAAAATATATAATTCAGCTTATTTATTATTCTCACGAGATTTCAGGTTCATGTGCATACGATTTGTTGATGGTTCCGAGTTCGAAACCATCAAGGTGGAAGAAGAAGACACATTGAACGCACAACGAGTACACGTGATGAACTTCATACCTTCTTTTGATTTGAAGACATTCCGGGATGACATTTGTCATAGCCGTAGAGAATATCAGTGTTTTAACTCGTGGCGTTATCAATCTCTAAACGGTACACTACTGATTCGAGGTTTAATTGTTTGATTGTTGCAATTAAACATCATCATTATCCTATATGCATTCCCGGGACTTAATTGACTCTGGTGCATCTCCGGAAGAAGATATGTGCATTTCCGGGACTTAATTGACTCTGGTGTTACGATGTCAACTTCATGAATGGGATACAGTGTCCACTTCAGTATTTGAGCTTCATAATTGGGATTGATTTACTTTCTTCAACTATGTGGGGAAAGAAATGTCTTGATTCTTTCTGGTATGCATAACTTGAACTCTCAGGGGGAAGAAAAATTCAGAAGAATTATTCAACCGTGAGAAGAAAAGTTGTTGATCTGCTTGGTGTACCCCAAACATTCAATCCCTCCTAGCAACATTATCATGTTATATGATGGGATTTGCTTGTTAGATTCCGCCGTGCGCTTAATCATTCTAAGCTTTATTGAAAGCTTTGAAGTTGCTTACGAGGATTGTCGGTTTAGGGGGAAGCTATTTAAAAGCTTCTACATCAAGTTTATGTGGCATGAATTAGGGGGAAGCTAATTCAGAAGCTTCTCCTTAACCAGAAGTGTATGGGTTACTTAGCTCGTGCCGTTACAGTATTTCTACTACAAGTTACTTAAAGATGAGTCGTTTTGAAGTCAAAGGCCTCAGAAGACATCATCAGCATTGGACACTTCATGAAAGCTCTTGTTCTTAATCATTATGTACTTGTTAGGAAAAATATTGTAAGGAATTCTACACGTCGTCCCATGGGGGAAGATTGTTGGAAACTCACTTTATGTGACGACTGATGAGATGGCATTTATACATGATCTCATCGTTCTTTTCGGGCTTTTAATGCATAAAAATGTCATAAAATACCATATATATGCTTGTGTTTGTTTACTTGTGTATTTTAGGTATGGATATCGTGAAAAAGACAAAAGATCACAAGATACAAGGAAAAACGGACACGAGAAACGAAGTCGTACAAAAAACCGGGCCCTAATTCATGAAGAATTCAACAAATACCCTTGAAGACTTCAAGACATACAAGATTGATCCTCATTCATTCAATAAATGACACTTAAAACCCTTGTATATTGATAATTACAAGTTTGGTCCCTTAAGTTTGTCCAAATTACACAAAAGGTCCTTCAACTTTGAAGAAATGGCAAGATTAGTCCCTCAACAATTCCAAATTGCCAACAATGGTCCCTCATGAAGCCAAAGATACAATGAAGACCTTTGAAGATCAAGAATGTCCAAAATCAGTCCTTCAAATATCTCAAAATGGCAAAAACAACCCTTGAAAACCTTTTTCCAAAGTTTTGTGCCAAAAGTGACAAAGGCTGAAAGTTATTTACAAAGGAATGGGAGTTTGTAGGCTGAAAAACGTGTTATACATGTTTTACCAAAATACAAGGACTAAAAGTATGCACTGAAACATTCAAAAACAAGAAATGCGCCAAACAACTCCACTTCCACCAAAAACGGATCAAAAGGTGTTACTGTTCACCTTTTCACCCCCAGAAATTACTCACTTAAAACAAAGGGTAAATCTCAATTACCTTGACACACGTTTGATTCACACACTCTAAATCCCATCCCAACCTTAAAACCCTCACTCCCACTCACCAAGAGACCCCACCATTCAACACGTCACCCAATCAGAATGCAACTTACCCTCCAAGTAATCCTATGTGGCATAATCAAATGCCAAGACCCTTTGCTTGATCACAAAGCTAAAATGAACGTTTGGGATCACTTTGGACAGCTCATCAACAACAAACTGCCTCAAGGACTTAAGGGCATTTTAGAGAATTCACTTCTAGGGTTTGTGAATAGTGTAGCCTGGCATTTGCCTATAAAAGGAGACCTCAACATGTGAGAGTCCCTTTGTTCCAGTCTTACTCTTTAAACATTGTAATTCCTTTTTAAAATTTATAAAAGTTGGTATTTTGAGAAAATTGTAATTCCTTTTTATGTTTTTGAAAGTTGGTGTTGTTTAAAGGGTGATTCTGAGTTCCATTGATTGTTATAAGTGTGCTTGAACCTTTTGGATCAAGGACGTTTATGTTTGGTAAGTTTTTCAAGTTTGAAAAAGCTTGAAGGAAGGTTCTGATTTTGCTTATTTTTGTTTACTAACCCTTAACCATAAGCTATAAGCTCTTGCAAGCTTGTTGACACCAAGCTTGTGAAGGGATTAGAGCCCTTGGTTGAGTTGTTTACTGCTTGTGTTGAAGACATAAAGTCCTTGAGTTTCTGCTTTGAAACATCAACCAAGGCATTTATCATCTTTCTTGTTGAAGTACCTTGGTCTTGTTCTAGTTGTTGAACAAGGTCCAAGGAGCATAGCTAGCCTTCCTAGGATGTTTTGGAAGGCAGGTATAACCCCTTGTTAAGATTCCTCTCAAAAGTTTTATGTTACTGCATGATTTGTACTTTGGTGTATGATTTGGTGTTCTTGTGTTTGTGCTTTGTGTTTTATGGTTGGTATCTGTTAGTTGGTGCCTAGTAAGTGTTTTTTATCATTAAAATCAGTAGGTTATTAGAAGAAATCACAAGTTTGTTTGAAAAGTGGTTGATTAAGGGTTGTTTGGGATTACTGGTTCATAAGGCCTTGTGGCCTTGAGCCCTTGGTTCTTAGGGTTTGGGTGGTCTAAACAAGTCCTAAAATACAAGTTTTAGTCATTGGTTTACTTTCTGAAAGTTTGGAAAAGGGATTCTAAGTTTTGCAAAAATCTGATAAAAGTGGTTTTGAAATTGGTCAAACACATCAGATCCAATAACTTCTTTGTTTGTTGGATCTAAGGTCTGAAATCTGGTTTGGGAATAGTTTAGGTGATAAGCTATCTATTGGTTGTCTGGTTTTTGAATTTGGTGGCTTATTGTGGATTTTATAGCTTATCAAAAGTTGTTGAAGTGGTCATTTGCATCAGCAAAGTGACCACCTCAATTTGTGCTTGCCATTGTTATCCTAGTGCATGCCTTGTGATTTTGCTGCTTGGAACTTGTTTATGTGCTAGTTGTGATTGGATTTTGCTATTTGGTGTGCTTTGAATCTGGCTTATAAGCTAACTGGCTTATTAAGCCCTTATTGCCATAATCTGCCATCAAAAGGTCAACTGACCTCTTGATTCACAAGGCCTCCTCCTTGAGTCCTTCACAAAATTTGCTTATAACAAGCCCTTGAACCATTCCTGATCATTTGGTGCATTTTGGAGTACTTTGACTTTTGGTCAAATAAGCACAAATTGGCTTATTTTTTAGAACTGCTTATTGGCACATGCAACAACTTATCTTTTGTAATAGAAATCATTTTTCTTAGCTTAATATCATATCTGGAAGTTTACAAGTCTTGTGGTTAAGCTTTTGCTAGAAAACTAGCTTATTTGGCTTTTTCAGCCAGCTTATTTGCTCCTACAGCTTATTCTACTTGGCTTTTTGTGATTTTCTTGTTTGATTATTCTTAGTTAAGCTATTTGTGAGCTTTTGCAACAAACTAGAGCTTCTGAGGTGCCCTAAATCTCTAACCCGACTATTTTGTCTTTTAGTGAATTTTTTACTTTGCTTATTTCTGGCTTATTGAGTGTGCTTTTTCAAAATTTCTTTTTACAGATCTCATAAGCATCCCAAAAGAAGGTTGTGTGTCAAATTAGAGCTTATGGCATTAGCTTATTGCTTAATGGGCTAAAAAGCCCAATAAGGATAAGCTGTTTGCTTATTAAGCTGTGATAAGCTCACATTCAGCTTTTGGACCTTTAGAGTTTTGTTCTTAGAATAAAGTTTTGAGTCAGATAGGGCTTTTCCAAGTCAATTGGACCAAGTTTGACTTTTTGGGCCCAAAAGCCCATTTGGTTTGACTGTTTTTGGTTTTGGCCCATTTGAGGGCCCAATAAGGGTATTCTGGTAATTTCACTTTGATTTTCTGAATATTTAGGTTAAAATAAACTAGTTTGCAAGTTTTTAGAATTTTTTTATAATTTTTGGATTTTTAATATTATTTTAATATTATTTTATTATTATTTTTCAAATTTAACATTTTCCAACTTTTTACATTTTTCTTAGCTTTAATACATTAAAATAGGAATTTAGCAACTTTTAGAATAATTTTATCACTGTTAGATTAATTTTTATAATTATTTTAAGTTTTAATAGTTTTTAAATCATTTTAAATAGTTTTTATTAGTTTAAAATTTTCTAAAAATAGTTTTTAATCTTTTTAGGTCATTTTAGAGGTTTACCAATTTAAAAATCTTTATTTGGGCTTTTTGATAATTTATTTGATTTTTAGGGCTTTAATTAGCATTTAAAAATTGAATATTTCATTATTTAAAAGGTTTGAAAAAGTTTTGATCATTGGTAAACTCTTAGTTTATTTATTTTGATTTTTGGTGAATTTTTGGTAATTTTTAGAATTAATTTTTATTTTTGTAGTTTGTACGGTTTTACGTTTTAACTTTCTAGTAGTAATTTTCACGTCTTCGTCATCCTCTTTTCTCATCCCTTCTAAACCAAATATTAATCTCAAATCTTGTACATCTTAGTCACACACATATACCTCCTTGGGAAACGAACTTGGAAACCATAAGGGTCATTAGTGTTTACGTTTTCCTAAACGTACACTTAATACTTTCCGCTTTTACGCTCCTTTTCCTAAAGGACGTATTTTACCACAATCATTTTGGCGCCGCTGCCGGGGAGGTGTGTCGTGATTAATTTGCATTGTTGTTTTTAATATTAACCAAAATAGTATTTGTATTAGTAGAAATCTACTAATACGTATTATCGGTTTTCTTGTGAAAATATTATTACTATATTGTATTAAGTATCACAATAAATTCACAATATCTCCAAAAGTGTGAAAACACAACCTTAATTGGGATTTGATCTCCTAATTATTGTATTCAAATCTCAAACAAAAAGAAAAAGGCAAAAATAGATAAATACTTTCGTGAAGCTCGATTTTGAAAAATACAAACTATAAGGTGGGTATAAGGCGGGTATTATAAAATATACCCTAAGGAAAAAGGCTCTTAAGTGCTTCGCGCCGCCTCGTTTCCCCGCTTGCTTGTGAGTATTTTGAGATTGAAGGCTAATCGAGGGTTTTGCCGCCCAAAGTATTATTACGTATAATATATTTGCTTGGTTTCTTTGTGATTAAAACCTCTTGAACAATTTGGTTTTCACCAAAGTTCTAAAGTCATTCGAAGGCGTTCACTCCAAGTGATCGTTTTCATTCCTTTGAGGCTTCTTTAATCAAGAGTTTGATTCGAGGAGAGATTTTGTAGATTGTTGTCTACGAAGATACACCAAAATCCAAAAAAATTAAATATAATCAAAAACACAAAAAAAATTGAAAATTCACAAAACACCCAAAAAGAATCTTCTTTGCTCACCTCCCATTCTTCGTGAAGTTTATGATCACTCGTAATCAAGCAAAACGAGCTCGTAAACGTCTTCAAAAGCAAGCCAATCAAGAGTCGTTGATTGAAGAACAACCTCCAATTGTTGAACCTATTGTAGAACAAGAAGTCGTCATGGCTAATCGTACTATGATGGTGTTGTCCCTAATATATGATGATTGTAATACACGAATTAAAGAAAGAAAGGTAGAAATGAGAAGAATTCTAGAGAGAGAAAGTAGTGAGAGAAAGTAGAGAGAAAATGGTTGGAACTAGGTGAATGTTAGATTGAGAAGTGAGAATACAAATGAACCAACACCCTTCCTAACATGCTAGGAAGGGTATATATAGTCCACCCACATGCGGGCTTCTTTATGGACTATATGGTTTGGGCCGGGCTTTCCTTTTGGGCTTTAGTTACTTATCAATGAACTTTAGCCTAAAGTTAAGCCCGTATAACACGACTAATATACTACCTATTACAATGTTCTAAATATACGATACATAATAAACATATGACCGAGCATTCTTGTTTGGCTCAATATTTTGAGGCTAACAATCTCCCCCAATGAGAGGTCATAAACCTTAGTCATTTAGGAAATTTGTAGAGATTACTAATCTCGCCATAAATGAGTCTTGAACGTGTAATCGTAGTCTTGTTCCTTCATGCTGTGATCTTTGAGCCTTTGTCGTTGTCTTTCGACTTTGTCTTTAAGCTTGAGATCTTCAAATCATCCTTGACTTGTCTTTGCCATCTTGCGATCTTGTGTCTTCATCCACATGCTCACACTATTAATTGTTGAATATGTCTTTAGGCATGAGTATGTGGTTTCTGAATCATTGACTTTGCTGAGTACACCGTGACGCCACCTTCTCGAGACAAAACATAGACACGGACTGAATGGCTTTGACATTCGTCCTAAATCGGTAGCGTTTTACCTCCGGTCGGTGAAGACCGTTATACGATATTAAATATCGTACCTGTGATTAGGTAGATTCAATTAAGAATCTCCTTGACAGGGTTTCGCGGCTGTACTAGCCGTTCTCTTTACTCGACCGTCTCAAAGCAAGACTGCGAACATAAAGAGTGAATCAATTGGATAAATATCCGCTTGATTAAAGTCGTCAATTCAAATTCCTGGAACAAGTGTGATTCGTAAAGAATCTTACCATTGTTGCTTTCCAGTTGACACAAGTTTGATTCATAAGAATCTCACAAGTCACCTACCGTAGCGCTATTTGATGTTGACGCTAGAAGGATTTCCATTCGTCACTGTGGATATTAATGAATATCACTCTGAATGTTCTGGCAAGACCATAAAGATATTGCGTAGAAACCTGAAACAATTTTGAATCAATTCAGAATCAAACCACTGTTGCTTTTCAGTTTTACATATGTTCAATTCATAAAGAATCTTGCATATGACCTACCGCAGTGCTGTTTGATGTTAACACTGGAAGGATTTCCACTCATCATTGTGAATACTAAGTAGTATCACTCTGAGTGTTCTAGCAATAACACAAGGATATAGCGTAGGACTCTCTTGATCTTCATCCGTGTGTCCTAACGAGATTTGATTGATCTCTTGGCTCTAGACTCTATTTGTGCACTTTTAGTGGTCGGAGGCTGGAGCAGATGCCACCTATTCAATATCAACTATCTCGGAGTGAGAAAGTCAATAGAAGTCGTGTTGATCTCCGTGACAATAAAACAAACTTCTTTTGAGAGAAGCCTGAGTAGCTAGGAAAGGGTTGTGCTTCACATCACTGGGTCCATGATGAGTTTGTCTTCATGATGAGTTGACCCGGTTTCTGCCTAAGTTGTATGGAGGGCTTCTTTCTTTAGACCCTTTATCCTTACATTTCTTTTTCATTCTTCAACCCCTTCAATGCTTACCAAGACATCATTACTAGCACCTTGTTGTGATTGTTCCAGTGCTAGCATCAGTACTTAGTCGGCATTCAGCTACGTTCACATTCTACTCCATCTTTCCTAAGGACTTCTAATAATCTATTGGATTGTCCATGGGAAGATCCCTCCGGTTCTGGTTGGATCATAGGACTTAAACCTAACCACCCTTTTAACACCAATAACGTCATGAATTAAAGATGTTGTGGGTATTTGATCGTAACCATGAAAACCACTTTAAATTCTAACAAAGTGTTTGAAAAATATTTAACACCTTGCTAGTTTTGTCGTTTTAGAAAAGCTCCCCCTTCACATGTGCATCGATAATCGAAAGTGTTTCGCACATGTAGGTAAGAGTTAAAGTGCTTGAGTCTTATTTCAGATCACATTTTAATCACAATTTCTCCCCCTATCTCTAATATATAAAATCTTTTGATATTAGAGATACCAAATTTGATTAAAATATATTTTGAAAAATAGTCTTGAAATCTTCGGGAGAAAGATGTGTGAATTTTTTGCATGAAGTTAAAATGCTCCCCCTCAAAAATTGATCCAATTGAATTGTCATTGTGAGGATGTGATCCACATTTCGCTTTTTGAGGATGGGAGTTGTTGAACACACAATTTTTGAAAGATTTTGAATAATCATTGAGAAATTCTTGAAAAAATTGTGTTCAACGCTTTTTGAAAAATCCTATTTCTTTTTGTCGAAGAGGTTTTTCTAAAGCATAAACTTGAGTTCATAGACTTTGAATGTCTTGACGAATCCACTCAAGTGTAAGAAGATTTCTCTTCTTTTGCTGAGGGTAAGAGCACAAAATCGTACACTCCCCCGTGAATATAAAACCGGGTTGCAATCTGAAAGTGATTACAAGCCATTGTGTTGAGCTCAAAACGTTGAATGTTTTGTGACAAGCTCAACCCGTGATAGATTGGTCTACCCGTTGTTTGGAAATATTTGTCCAAAATAGACAATTTCCTTTATTAAAAGAAGAAATGACATGTTTTGAAAAATAATTACAACTTTCATTCGAGCTTTATGTACACACCTGTGTCGTTATTGAGCGACATTTCTAGGTACGTCCATATTATCGATACTGAAAGACATGTCGAGAAGAATATATTTGGATTTTGAAAGATTTTTAATTTTGTGTTTTGCTTTTATGTGTTTTATATTTTTGTATTTTGCTTTTTCAAAGATATTTACAAGTTGATGTTTGATAGATAAATCAAGCTGGCACCTTTGCCAGAATCTCCAAGTCTGCTGGAGTCAAACATCTCATACCAATTTGCCTAACGAGGTACTCAAACCTATCTTTCGACAGAGCTTTCGTAAACAAGTCGGCTAATTGGTAATCCGTTCCAACAAAGTATAATTCAACGATACCTCTTTCAACTTGTTCCTTTATGAAGTGATACCGGACATCAATGTGTTTCATGCGGGAATGCTGTACCGGATTGCAGGAGATGGCTATGGCCGACTTTGAGTCACAGTACATAGGTACTTTATCAAAGTGGAAGCCATAATCCGTGAGTTGTGTTCTCATCCATAGAACTTGAGCACAACACGCAGATAGAGACACATACTCCGCTTCTGCTGATGAGAGTGACATGCAATCCTGCTTCTTGGAAGACCATCCCACAAGTTTATCTTGACCTAGAAATTGTGCACCACTAGATGTACTTTTTCGAGTATCAAGACACCCTGCATGATCAGAATCTGAATAGGCCGTTAGAAAGAAACCGGTTTCCCTCGGATACCAGAGTCCCAAATGAATGGTATTCTTGAGGTACCGAAAGATCCGTTTAACCTCCTTGAGGTGCTTTTCAGTGGGTCGTGCTTGATAACGTGCACAATAACACGTAGCATGATGAATATCAGGTCTGCTTGCTGTCAAGTACATGAGGGACCCGATCATGGAACGATATCTCGTTTGATCTATGGGTAATCCCTCCAAGTCAGCATCTAGCGATGTGGTTGATAATGGTGTCCCAACGGGGTCACATGAAGTCATACCATGCTTTTTGATTATCTCTTGACAATACTTAGCTTGGTTTATAAAGATACCACTTGGGGATTGGTGAACATGAATTCCTAGAAAGAATTTTAGTTCGCCCATCATTGACATTTCAAATTTGCTGTGCATTACTTTTTCAAACCATTTTGAAAGTTTTGGGTTTGTAGACCCGAAAATAATGTCATCAACATAAATTTGCACAAGCAAAATGTCATCCCCATATTTATAAGTGAACAGAGTTAGATCAATGGTACCTTTTGAGAAACCTTTGGATACCAGAAATTTTGAGAGCTCGTCGTACCACGCCCTTGGAGCTTGCTTGAGTCCATATAGTGCCTTGTGGAGACGATACACCTTGTCAGGATAATGAGGATTGACGAATCCTTCCGGCTGCGTGACATAGACTTCTTCCTTCAAAGGACCGTTAAGAAATGCTGTCTTTACGTCCATTTGATAGACAGTGAATCCCTTATGTGCAGCATAAGCAAGAAAAATCCTGACTGCTTCCATTCGAGCTACTGGTGCAAATGATTCTTCAAAATCAATTCCCTCTTTCTGGCCATACCCCTTAGCCACTAGCCTAGCTTTATTCTTGATGATCGTATTCTCTTCATCCATCTTGTTTTTCCAGATCCAACGAAGATTTAATGGAGTCACATCGTATGGTCTGTCAACAAGTTCCTAGACTTTAAGTCTTTCAAATTGTTGAAGTTCATCCGTCATCGATTCAATCCAAGCATGATCAGCCATGGCTTCTTTGATGTTTTTCGGTTCAGCCGTACTCACGGCGAGTGCGAACATACAAACATCGCCATCGGTGGCTAGTTGTCGTCTTGTACGAACGGGCTGTGAAGGGTTTCCAATTACGTGAACCAAAGGATGATCTCGGGTCCAATGATGTGTTGAAGGATGTCGTTGGTAGAACGTATTCATATTTGACAGATCAACATGGCGAGTAGAAGACTCTCCAGTTTCGTGTACCGGTGTACCGAATGGGTTGATAAATTCGTCATCGTCAGATAATGCACCGTCTGCTTGATTTGTGTTCTCTGGAGCAATGACAGTAGTTGTGGATGTTGTAGGATCGATTGTTGAAGTAATATTCTGAGGAAGTAAATCTGCAACAACCCGTGTTGAAGTAGATGAAGCTGTATCCTTTTGTTGATGATGATCGATATCATCATTCGTATCATGAGTGATAGCGGAAGACTTCGATGCAACTTGTTTCTCCCCCGTGAAATATTCATCATACATTGGTCCATATAACATTTCCAACTCTTCAAGTGTCGTGTCCACTTTCATATCTGTTCTAGGAACATGTTCAGGAACCAGCTTTGAACTTGACGGTTCATTGCTGTGGTCTTGAGTTCCGAGTTCCGTGCGGTTGTGAAC
The DNA here is from genome assembly GCA_025667525.1 of Glebionis coronaria. Lineage (NCBI taxonomy): Eukaryota > Viridiplantae > Streptophyta > Magnoliopsida > Asterales > Asteraceae > Glebionis > Glebionis coronaria. The sequence continues at coordinate 362,633 of JANFOE010001065.1, read as the reverse complement.
GGAAGTCGTTTGTCTTTGTGGAGCGGGACTTAAACTATTTTGTTCAAGTGCCATTTCTTGTAATTCATCGAATCTGATATGAATAGTCTCGACTATCAATTTTGTTCTCTTGTTGTACACTCTGTATCCTTTAGACTGAGTTGCATATCCCACTAAAATGCATGCATCACCTTTCTCTTTCATCTTATCCAGATTTTCACCATCTCGAATAATGTAACACATACATCCAAAAACGTGAAGGTGTTTGAGTGAAGGTTTGCGATCATTAATTATGTGATATGGTGTCTTTTCGTGTCTTGGTATAACTAAGGAGCGGTTTTGTGTGTAGCATGCGGTTGACACGGCTTCGGCCCAAAAGTATAGTGGAAGTTTTGAAGCGGATAATAATGTTCGAGCAGCCTCAACTAAAGTACGGTTTCGTCTTTCAACAACTCCGTTTTGTTCGGGTGTTCGAACAATAGATGTTTCATGTTCAATTCCTTCAGCTTCAAAATAGTTTCTCAGTTTTGAATTCAAAAATTCAGTACCTCTGTCAGTACGAACCACTTTAACTTGAGCTTGAAGACCACGTTGTATCACTTTAAGGAAGTTGATGAGAACATCGGGTGTTTCATCCTTGGACCTCAAGAAATGAGTCCATGTGTACCTTGAGTAGTCATCGACAATTACCATAACGTATTTCTTCCCATTGATACTTTGAACACGCAAGGGACCACACAAATCTATATGAAGAAGATCTAACCGTCCTTTAGAGCTTGGTGTAGTCTTTGTCTTGAAACTACTCCGTTTAGCTTTACAAAGCTCACAAGAAGAACAAAGATGATCTTTGATGAATTTCAAGTTAGGAAGGCCTCGCACAATATCTTTCTTGGAAAGCAAGTTGATGGTATCAAAGTTAAGATGCGATAAACGTTGATGCCATAACCAAGCTTGAGTCGTTGAAGCTTTAGCCATGAAGCAGATTGGAGTTGAAGATGTGGAGTCTTGTAGTGAAATAGTGTAGAGATCAGTACCCCGTGTTCCGGTAAGTAAGTCATTCCCATCATAATCACGAACAAAACATGTCTTCTTTCTAAAAGCAACCTCCAAATCCGCATCACAGAATTGACCAACCGAGAAAAGATTATGATTGAGCCCTTCGACGTAGTAAACCCTTTTGATAGTGATATTCCCCTGAACCAAGTCTCCATATCCTAGGATCGGTGCAAATTGATCATTTCCGAATCGGACCGTACCCAGGAACTTCTCCACGAAGTTAATTAGAAGCTTGAGATTCCCCGTCATGTGCTTCGTGCATCCGGAGTCCATTATGAAGAGAATTATTTCGATCACCTGTAGAAGAATTAGAACACGATGGAGCATTTGCTAAATTGGATTCCATGTTAGTTGTGATTTCTGATTCATTAGTTTCCCTAGTTTCATCACTTAGAGGCACACTAACGCTCGTAGTCACATTTTCTGTCCTAACCTTAGGCATCCATTTATATCCTGGAGGACATTGATTAGCAAACCACCATTTCCAAGGCTTGCTAGCAGACTCATATAATTCTCTAATTCTGCTTCTAGAGTTCTTAGTGGTGGAGTCTGATGCAATACTTTTCTTAGGGGGGTTGCACCAGAATGGTTCACTTTGCGTTTGGGTTTTCTAGCACTAATAGGCATAGCAGTTTGCTTCTTAGTTCTAGTATCTATGCCTTTGACATTATTCGAAACACACATAGCATGATTAGCATTAGCACACTTTCCACATTTCACACAAACAAATTTAACATTCAAAGCATTTGAAGTCGAATCATTCAAATCGTCATTACACGCGATTACAGACGTTTTATTCTTAGAAACATTAAAAATCCTAGGGTGGTCTTCTACTGTCTTCATCTTCCCTTGACTTTTGTGTTGCCAAACCTTTTCATTCATGCGAGTGCTCTTAAGCTGGGGCCGGCTAACACTAGCAGTGGGGACTACTCATGTAGTAAAAGACACACGTCTATTAGTGTTTCTAGAAGTCTGAGGTGATTGACTTTCTTTGTTTTGTGTGGGTTTAGTGGCCAATCTATACATCCCTGGTTTAATGTTCTTAATGCTTTGTGATCGAATATGTGTTTTGGGAGTGTTTTGTGGTAACCTATCCTTCCCATCCGTCTTGGGGGCAAACGCAGGTTTTGCAAATGCAGAATTAGAGAAAACAGATGGTTTTCCCAAGACAAAGGGTCTAGTCACTTTTTGAGCATTGGGTTGTCTTACAACAGGTTTCTTAACACTAGGTTCCACAATCTTCCCACCCATTTTAGCAACGAGTTTCTGCAACTCTGCTATCGCTTTGTCCCTGTCTTGTACTTGAGCTTTCAACCCTTTAATTTCTAAATTCTGTTCGTTCATTTCTCGAAACGTTTGGGAAAGTTTTTCTTGCAATTTATTATCATGTGGAAAACTACCAACGTCTTTTTGCAAAGCAAGTTCAAGAGAATGACAATGTTTTTGAAGGAAATCAGTTTTGTGTTGAAGTAACTCAAAAGCCTTTTTATCAACATTTTCTTTATGTTTCGAAAGCTCAAGTTCAAGACGCTCACACTCTTTGATTTTATCAAGATATTTGCATGCAACATCAGAACATTCATCAATATCAGCACAAGATTGAAGAGTAACACACAAAATATCTTTGGAGAGACATTCTTCTAAGAGTAGATCATATTCGTTTGAAAATTCTAATTTGTCATTTTGAAGGTCATCAATTTCTTTTTCAAGAGACTCAACATATTTCAAATCATCAAACATTTCATACTGAATTAAATTTTCAAACTCAAGAACATGTTGTTTTATAATCTTCGTGTTTGGTATTAAAAGTTCTTTCACAAGCACAGTTATGTCGTGAGGAATCTCGGTTTTCCACTTATCCCTTTGACGTTTCTCCCAATCGCTTTCAACAATTGATTGAACATTATTAACGTGGTGTTTAAGAAAACCAAGTATTTTTCTACTTTTGCTTTTAGAAGCATCTAGAGGCAAATAGTTAATATATTTAAAAACATTAGTTTTCCTCTTAGTGGCAAAAGTTTTTTTCCATTGAATTCTTTTTTGTTTGCATTCTAAAAATAATTCCTCACGAGATTTCTGTTTTTGTTGAGTGAAGAGACCATAAAGACTGTTTTCATAAGCATAGTTATATGGTTTCACAAAATCTCTATTGACCTGTGATCTACTCTCCTCATCCCAAAGGGACGTCTCTTCACTATCGAGGTTAGCTACAGGGCAATCATGATTGGTCCATTCGGACTCGTCAAGATATAAATGAGGGTTAGCAGCTTGAGCTTGTTCGAGGTACTTGGGGGTGGCAAAGCTAGGTTGACCCTTGAAAAACGACCGAGGTGCTATCATTCTTACGGTTTGAATAGAGTCATGTGTATTATAAACAACTTTTTTCAAAAAATCAACTTGTTCTTCGAGATCCTTTACCTTTTCAGTATCTTCGCTTTGTCTATTTTTGAAATCTTGTTTTAATGTTTCAACCTCTTGTTTCTTCTCGTCAAGAATTTTAGCAGAATTGGTGGTGTTCATAGAAATCCTCTGTTCAAGTTCATTAACTTTTGTTGTGGCAAGGTACGTTTTTTGACGTTCATCACTTAATAAAACATTAAATTGACGTTTTTCTTTAGTTAACAAAGCAAGAGCTTCATTGTATTTATTTTCAAAATCGTCCTTTTTAACGTTGATGACACGACTTTTGTACCCCTCAAGCTCGTTGGTCTTTTGAAGAAGCTCAGCCCTATAACTATCAATAGTCTCACTAGATTTTATAAGAGCGGCTTTGCATTCTTCAAAGTTTTGAGTGAGCGCTGCGTTTTCCTTCTTTAATTTCTTTTGATTCTTTCTATTTTCATTGACATCTTTTTGTAAACTAGCAATTAAATTAGCAAGCGCGACACGCTCCTCGTCATCATACTCATTTGCATGTTGATCATCCTCAAACTCATTATTGCACATGTCTGATGAATCGGGTGTGGTATTGCTATCAACCGTTTCCATCATACACGTGTCAGTAATTGTTGTTGGAAGTTCACTATGCTCATGTGTATCACCAAACACATTATATTCATCAGCATGTTGTACCTTATCAATTGGCTCAGTATCAAAGATAGGACCATTGTCATCTTCAGTGACGTTAAGGACCTCATGAATCTTTGCCATGTATGAATAATGTGCCTCGAGTTCTTGGTCGGAGATTTCATCATCTGTGTCGTCAAGCATTTCTCCTTCCTCAGCTGATAACTTGATTCCAGCTTCCATTTTCTTGCACAACAGCATCTTTTCCTTATGATAACCATAATCTTTAACCCTCTTTGGTTGCCTGCATTCCTTAGCCAAATGCCCAAAACCTCTGCAGTTAAAACACTGAATCCCACTTTGTTGCACAACTTGAGTCCCAACAGTTTCCCTATTTCCAACAACAGTAGCCACCCTCTGATTATCATACTTAGGTTGTCGATCATACTTTGGAGGGCTCTCAGCATGTCTTCGTGTGTCATACCTTGGAGGACTCTGTGCATGGGTGTTCCTCGAGTTTGAAGATGTTCGAAGATTGTTGTTGGTGTGTTTGTAGATTTTCTTATATTGCTTCATAACGAAAGCCATTTGTTGCTTGAATTCCCTATCCCTTTGAGCTACTTCTTCATCACTGTCTTCTTCGGATGATTGCTCAGGTATGGGTGATGGTGCTCTTGCAACTTCTTTGCCTCGGGATCGTGTTGGAGCATGTGACTTAGAGACAGTGGATGATCGTGGTGATGATGATTGAGTAGAGTAGGTTTTTGAAGTACGGGAGTGATAGTCTGGGTAATGTTGAGTGGTAGACACCAAAGCAAGTGGATTGGAAATCTTTGCAATTCGTTCAGCTCGAAGTTCATTTGCCTCATTTTGAAATTGTTTCAAAATATCAAAGAGCTTGTGATATGAAACTTCATCTAACTTTTGTTGTTGTTTCACCAAGGTGACAAACCGTGTCCACTCTGGTTGAAGTTGCTGTAGAAATTGGACATTGACTTGCATGGTGGAAACTTGCAAGTTGTTTCGGGTCATATCATTCATCATCTTGTAGAATCGGGAGTAATAAGAATCAATTGATTCCCCATCCTTTGATGTAAACTTGCCAAAGTTCCAAAACATCTTAGTTTTCACATCTTGTTTGTTAAGTGATTCACCTTGTTGCAATCTTTCAATGGACGTCCACATTTCTTGAGCAGTAGGACATGCGTCAACCGTAGAGTAAATTTCATCTCCAATGCCACTGAGAATTAAGTAGATTGCTTCCTTCTCTGCATCAAACCACGCACGGTTCTCTGGGGTGAGGTCGGTCCTCTTTTCATCACGTTCATATGCGGGTTGTGCGTCACTTGTGTCTGTGGCTGGTACTGCAGGAACTTGAATCCTTGAAAGTTTATAGGGTCCTTCCAAAATACATTGCCTTAAAGCATCACCGTTAGGTTTTGTGTCAAGGTAACGTATAAAACAGGATTGCCATTGATCATATCGACCCAACACAAGCATTAGTGGTCTTTCTTTGTTACCTGCCACCATTATGTTGTTGTTCGTCACACGATATTCGGCAGTAGAATCCATCTCAATATTCTCTGAAATGATGAATCGAATGTGGATCTTAAGTAGTTGTGTTGTGATTGTTTGGTTGTTGAAATTCCGAAAATTGCGATTTTTTCTCAGCCCGACAATAAATTCCTCAGTCCGACAAAACGGTAGACCTAAAAAATTTGTAATCACCAAATTTTTTTTTTTTTAATCTTCGTGTAAACTACGTTCTGAAACTAGTCTAGATGGTGGCAAAATCTAAAAAATACTCAAACAAAATTTAGCTAAACATGTCATCGGAATGTGCCACCGGAATGCCCATCGGAATGTTGCTTAGATCGGAATGTCCTTTTATCGCAATGTGCACCTGTCGGAATCCTTAGATCGGAATGTGTACTTGTCGAAATCCTTCAGATCGGAATGTTAAGATCGCAATGTGTACCTATCGAAATCCTTCAGATCGGAATATTCAGATCGCAATGTGTACCTATCGAAATCCTAGATCGGAATGTGTACCTATCGCAATGTGTCTGTCGCAATGTGGCTGTCGCAATGTGGGCAGAGTAACGTTTCAAGATTGCCTTAAATCCGTCGCAATCCAGATCGCAATAACGATCGGAATGTCCAGATCGGAATAAGGGGCAATCGCAATACTGATCACAAAGTAAAACCCTAGGGTTATTGCGATCAAAACCGTACTTACCTTTTCGGAAATTGTAGCTGTCGCAATAAGGGACCTTTTTTCCAACTTTTTAGGCAACGATTTTAGCAACTTTTAGGCAACAAATTTAGCAACTTTTAGGCAACAAGATCGTGTTTTTAACCAAACCAAAACAACCAAATCTCTACAACAAGATTAAAGAAGTTATACGATTAAGAAACACAATCAATAAACAAGAAAAATCTTGAATTCGAGGAAGAAATATGGATCAAATCAAACGGATCATATGAAAACACAACAACCAATCACAAAAACTACCCCATGGCGATTGATACCAATTGTTGTCCCTAATATATGATGATTGTAATACACGAATTAAAGAAACAAAGGTAGATATGAGAAGAATTCTAGAGAGAGAAAGTAGTGAGAGAAAGTAGAGAGAAATGGTTGGAACTAGGTGAATGTTAGATTGAGAAGTGAGAATACAAATGAACCAACACCCTTCCTAACATGCTAGGAAGGGTATATATAGTCCACCCACATGCGGGCTTCTTTATGGACTATATGGTTTGGGCCGGGCTTTCCTTTTGGGCTTTAGTTACTTATCAATGAACTTTAGCCTAAAGTTAAGCCCGTATAACACGACTAATATACTACCTATTACAACGTTCTAAATATACGATACATAATAAACATATGACCGAGCATTCTTGTTTGGCTCAATATTTTGAGGCTAACAGATGGAGTTGCTACAAGCACCCACCGAGGGTTTTGGAGAGGCTATTGTGATTCCCGCCATCCTTGCGGAGAATTTTGAGATCAAGACGGGTTTAATGTCGATGTTGCAAGCAAATAAGTTTAGATGTCATGAGAAAGACAACCCGCATTATCACATTAGGAATTTTAATCGTCTCACCGCTACTAGCAAGTTTAAGGATGTTCCACATGACGCCATTAAAATGATGTTGTTTCAATATTCGTTAGATGGACCCGCAATAATTTGGCTTGAGAAAGAACCGCCAAATTTAATTTTGACATGGGGTGATCTCGTTTCTAAGTTTGTGAACAAGTTTTTTCCACCATCTAAAACAACACATTTGAAAAATGAGATTTCATGATTTGTGCAAAGAAATAATGAAAGTTTTTCAATGGCATGGGAACGCTTTAAATAAATGTTACATGAATGTCCACACCATGATTTAACGGAATTGCATCAAGTTGATACTTTTTTATAATGGGCTTAATGATCATGAACGAGATTATTTGAATGCCGCCGCGGGTGGTAATTTTTTGTGCAAGACGACAAATGAGGCTTTACAAATCATCGAGAATAGATCTAAGGTTTATAGCCCTCGTAACACACCGAGTGTTGCCAATTTGGGTTCGTCATCATCGTCACAATCGTCTCGTAGCATTAATGCCGTACATGATGAAGCTAATGAGGAAAATCGGTTTTTTGATAGATTTGCTAATCTAATGTCCCATTGGAAAGCTCAAGAAGCTTCAAATTCCGCTTCGGTTAAAGCGGTTGCTAAGAGTTGTTTGTCTTGTGGTGGAGCTCATGATCTTTCCGAGTGCATTACCGCGGATGGTAACACTTCGAGTGCTTATGTAGCAACGGGAACTTACAACCAAAACGGTCAAGGTTCCCGCCCAAATCAAGCTCCACCAAATCAAAATGCTAATAATTATCGAAACAACAACCAAGGTAATTACCAAGGCAATTCACGCAACTACAACAAAGGGAATTATCAAAGTGGGAATGGACAAGTCTCTAATCAAAACCAAAACCGTGATTTTCAAAACACTACACAAGGTTTTCAAAATGCTCACACTAAAAATTTGCAAGGAGAATTTTTGGACTATGCTAAAGCAAATGATGCTAAATTTGATAACATGCAACGTGAGATGATTAGCTTAAGATCCGAGTTGAAAAACGAGCTTAAAAATGAACTTGCTAATGAACTTAAGACTCATGCAAACAAAATGGAAGGAAATGTCCAACGTCTTCAACAAAATCAACAAAAGATGGAATTAGGACAACATGAGATTAAGCAAGAGTTATTAAAAGCGGATGCTAGGCAATCAAAATTTGAGGACAGAATGGCTAAGATGTTTGAAGCAATCATGTGTAAACCCTCTTCCTCGGGTGTTCTTCCTAGTGATATCATTGCAAACCCGAAGGGAGAAATGAAGGTTATTACTACACGAAGTGGTAAAACTTTCAAGGAACTAATCTCTCGTCCAAGTACTTCTACGGAGAAGGAAATCGAGAAAGAACCCGAGGTGATGGTCGAAAAGGAGCACATTACAATCCCACGAAGTACCGCTCAAACCACACCTACAGTTGAACCAACACCAATATGGAACCCGAGTTTCCAAGGCCGTTGCCTAATGACCAACCCACACCACCTTTACCCTACCCTTCGAGACGAAACAAAGAGAAATTGCAAGAACGTAACAAACAACAAATCGAGCTTTTTATAAAAATGTTTCAACAAGTGCATTTTGATGTAAGTTTAGCCGACGCGTTGTTGTATATGCCTCGTTTCGCTTCCACTTTTAAAAGTATGATGAGCGATAAGGAAAAGCTTTCAAAGCTTGCTAATTGTTCTTCGGTTTATCTTAACCGCATACCGGAAAAAGTTGGTGACCCCGGAAAGTTTCTCATTCCTTGTGACATACAAGATATGAAAGAATGCCTCGCCTTGGCCGATCTTGGTGCGAGCATTAATTTGATGCCATTTTCCATTTGGAAATCGCTTTCGCTTCTGGCTCTTATTCCTTCGAACATGTCTATCGAGATGGCCGATCATTCTACGATTATGGCATGTGGAGTTGCCGAAGATGTTTTCGTGAAAGTGGGGAAGTTTTACTATCCCGTTGATTTTATAGTAGTCGACATTCCCGCGGATCCTCAAGTTCCTCTAATTTTAGGTCGTTCATTTTTAGACACTTCGAGATCGCTTATCGATGTTCATGCGAGAACTATCACTTTGAGATTCAACGAAGAGGAACTTGTTATAAACGCTACTCAAAACTTAAAACCTTCTCATGTTTATGCAATCGCTACCATCAATCACATTGACATCGTTGATGTGGTTTGCGATGCGTTTTCACAAGAAGTGTTAGGTTTTTCCGATAGCTCGTCAAGTGGCAATCCCACTATTTTGGATCCGACTCTTGCTAATTCCACACCAAATCTCACTCCATACCAAGGATGCGATCTCACTTCAAATGAAATCGACAATGAAGATGAGGTGTTGATTAGTGATGATACTTCTATTCCACCATGTCTTCCGCCGATGGAAGTTATGAGTGTTGAGCCAAAATATTCAATCGAGGAACTACCTATCCTTGAATTGAAAGATCTTCCTTCTCACCTTGAATACGCATTCTTGGAAGGTGATGACAAGTTGCCGGTTATTATTGCAAAAGGTCTTGCTAATGATGAAAAAACCGAGCTCTTGAAAGTTCTTAAGGCTCATAAAGGGGCAATTGCGTGGAAAATATCCGACATTAAGGGAATTGACCCAAAATTTTGTACTCACAAGATTTTAATGGAGGAGGACTACAAACCCGCAATTCAAAGTCAAAGAAGGGTGAATCCCAAAATTCACGATGTCATTAAAAAGGAGGTCCTTAAACTCCTTGACGCGGGAATGATTTATCCTATATCCGATAGCCCAGGGTGAGCCCAATCCATTGTGTCCCTAAAAAGGGAGGAATGACCGTTGTGCCTAATGAAAACAACGAGTTAATTCCCACTCGTGTTGTGACCGGTTGGAGGGTGTGTATTGACTACCGAAAGTTAAATGACGCCACTTGTAAAGACCACTTTCCTTTGCCCTTCATGGATCAAATGTTGGAGCGACTTGCGGGAAATGAATTCTATTGCTTTTTAGATGGTTTTTCCGGTTACTTTCAAATCCCTATCGACCCTCGTGATCAAGAGAAGACTAAGTTTACGTGTCCTTATGGAACGTTCTCTTATCGTAGGATGCCTTTCGGACTTTGTAATGCACCGGGTACGTTTCAACGGTGTATGATGGCGATTTTTCACGATATGATCGAGAAGTCGATGGAAGTGTTTATGGATGACTTCTCGGTGTTTGGCAATTCGTTCACGTCATGTTTATTTAATCTCGAGAAAATGTTAAAACGTTGTGAAGAAACCAATCTTGTGCTTAATTGGGAAAAATGTCATTTTATGTGTAAACAAGGGATCGTCTTAGGACATAAGGTGTCGAAGGCGGGGATTGAGGTCGATAAAGCTAAGGTAGACATCATCGCCAAGTTACCTCACCCCAAAACCGTTAAGGGAGTTAGGAGTTTCCTAGGCCACGCGGCCTTTTATCGTCGTTTCATCAAGGACTTTTCGAAAATCTCTCGACCTATGACACACCTTCTCGAGAAGGATGCTCCTTTTAACTTCAATGAGGATTGTGTTAGAGCTTTCGAAACTCTCAAAAGGAAACTTACCGAAGCTCCCATTCTTGTTGCTCCTAATTGGGAATTACCCTTTGAAATCATGTGCGATGCAAGTGATTATGCTATAGGGGCCGTCTTAGGGCAACGTTATGACAAACATTTCCGTCCTATCAATTAATTCCTTGCCGTGGTCTATGCTTTTGAGAAATTCCGACCTTATCTCGTCTTGACTAAAAGCATCGTGTATACCGACCATTCGGCTATCAAGTATCTCTTAGCTAAGCAAGATGCTAAGCTGAGATTGCTTCGTTGGATGCTCCTCCTCCAAGAATTTGATGTCACCGTGCTTGACAAAAAAGGAGCCGAGAATCTAGCGGCCGATCATCTCTCTCGTCTAGAAGATCCTCACAAAGATGTTTTCGAGAACAAGGAAATCACCGAAACATTTCCTCTTGAGACTCTTGGTGTAGTGAATTCTAAAGACACCACCCCATGGTTTGCCGACATTGCAAATTACCATGCGGGCAATTTCATAATCAAGGGTATGACGACACAACAAAAACGAAAATTCTTCCGTGACGTCAAGTTCTATTATTGGGACGACCCTTATCTCTTTCGGGTTTGTGCGGATCAACTCGTTCGACGTTGTGTGTTTGGTGCCGAAGCTTCTAATATCCTTAGAGCTTGTCACGAGGGACCCACGGGTGGTCACCACGGTGCTAATCTCACGGCTAAGAAAGTGTTCGATGCCGGCTTCTTTTGGCCTTCTATCTATCGTGATGCACACGCACTTGTGAAGTCGTGTGATTCGTGCCAACGTCAAGGAAAATCGTCTCAACGTGATTAAATGCCGCAAAACATAATTCAAGTGTGTGAGATTTTCGACATATGGGGAATAGACTTTATGGGGCCGTTCCCATCGTCTCATGGCAACAAATATATCCTCGTCGCGGTGGACTACCTTTCTAAGTGGGTGGAAGCTAAGGCTTTGCCTACTAATGATGCTCGTATGGTAGAGAAGTTTTTGAAGCAACTATTCTCTCGGTTCGGAACCCCTCTTGCGTATATAAGCGATCGTGGAACCCATTTTTGTAATGACCAATTCGAAAAGGTTCTAAAGAAATATGGAGTTACTCATCGTCTTTCTATGGCTTATCACCCGCAAACGAGTAGGCAAGTCGAGGTTTCGAACCGAGCTTTGAAAAGGATTCTAGAGAGGTCAATTGGAGAAAACCGTGCTTCATGGTCCGACAAACTCGATGACGCTTTATGGGCCTTTAGGACCGCTTATAAGACACCTATCGGTTGCACTCCTTATAAGTTAGTCTATGGGAAGAATTGTCATTTGCCCATTGAATTGGAGCACAAGGCATATTGGGCCCTTAAGCATGCAAATTTTGACTTGAAGACCGCGGGAGATCACCAGAAAATACAATTGAATGAATTGGATGAATTAAGAGATAATGCTTATGAAAATTCATTAATTTTTAAAGAAAAGACTAAAAAGTTTCATGATTCAAAGATTAAAAACCGGGTTTTTAACGTTGGTGATCAAGTGTTGCTTGTTAACTCTCGACTTAAGATATTTTCCGGGAAATTGAAATCTCGTTGGTCGGGTCCGTTCACCGTTACACAAGTGTTTCCTTATGGGACGATTGAGCTAGCTCAAGATGATGGTCCTAATTTCAAGGTGAATGGACATAGGCTTAAGAACTACTTTGGTGGGGAAATTCCTTCAATGGTTGCCCTCGACCAAGTCACCTTCCCCAATGATAATTAGCGTTGAGGAGATCGAGTCGAGCTCATGACTCGGTAATCAAAAACGACGTGCCTCGTGGGGGAGATCCCATGCTTATCCTTTCTGCTTACTATTCACTAATAAGGGGACTTGTACCCTTTCAACTCGTTGTCTCGTGGTTGTTTGTGATTGTGTTATCTAGATCATCATCATCATCATCTACGATTGAAGACTCTCGTGTTCGTTTACGTGAGCCTCCATCGTTTGTTTGAAGAAGTTTTTCACGAATCCATGACATATCCTTTATTGTTCTAACAATTATCTTTTAGCATACTTAATAAACGGCTTTAGATATATTGTTGATCACCCTTTCCATGCTAGATCCTAAGCATTCGACTCTTCGTCTCTAGTATGGGGGTGCAACACCTTTAAACTCGAAACATTGAGGACAATGTTTACTTTTAGTATGGGGGCTGAATAGGTACTTGCTTTGCTACGCCCTCACGCTTACCATTTTTCAATGTTTTGTTTTGGTTGCTAATAAGGCTAAAAATGGCCAAATTTTAAAATTTTTTCTTAGTTTTCATAAGTGTTTTTAAGACACGAATGTATATTTTCCGATGGGTAGAATAAGAGTTAATTTTTGACTTGATGGGCATTTGGAGCCATTTACATTCCTTAGCCCGCTCAATTCAAGTTTTGCTAGACTTTTATATAGGGAGCTTTAAAACGCGAAAGTCTTAACTCATACGGTTAAGAACAAGAACTTTTCGCAAGTTCCTATAATTGATCCTAGAAAGTCACTTATCAAGGGAACTATAAAACGCATTCTCTACACTTGAAAAAGTCCAAGAAAGTGCAAGATCCTATAGGTGGCTTGAAAACCCAAAACTTTGATTTGATTTATTCTTAATGAAAGCTAATCCAAATTTGGCTTAATTTTGACTTGCATGGCTAAGTATTCACGAGTCTCTTTAATTAGAGGTCTTTATATAGTGAAGAACTAGAGATGATAGAGTTAGACAAGTGATCATGCTAAACGTAGAACATGAAAATGTTCTTTCAAAAACTCATATGTTTTTAATTGTGGCTTTCTCTTCCCATAAGATCAATGCATTAGGAATAAATCATAATTGCAATAAGTAAGGTCGTACGATTTGAAAGGTTCCTTAGCCTCTAGCGCAAGATCGTTTAAAAGTTGCTCGGGGTCGAATAGAGTTCATAGCAAAGGCATAACTTATTGAAGCGGGAGGCGAATAGGCGATTATCCAAAAAGGCCCTAACAAGGCATGAGGAGCTCTATTTTTGCTAAAGATCCAAGATGATGTGAAGTATCATTATTCCTAAATCAATATGAAGGATCGAGACACACGACGAGAAGCAATTACTCCCCTAAAGATCATGGAGAAAGTCTATCCAAAAAGACCCTTACAAGGTATGAGGATAAATATATCCAAGTCCGAAAAGGAGGCGGATCGTTGTATATCAAAATCCAAAGTAAAGATTGAAGAAAAATGATGAAGTCGTGGTCCAAATATGAAGAATCTCTCAAAAACGTCAAGTGAAGAAATTCCAAATACATGAAGAGAAGACCATAATTTCAAGAACGTCTTCCCAAGATTTGAAGTATGAAGTACATGCCAAATATCGGTCCGAGAAAGGTCTCAAATCGTGAAACGGGTTATGCCAAGATATGAACTTAAGGAGATACACGAGAAGCCGTTTTAAAAGATTTTGTCCTTCGGCTAACTATTGATCAAATCGTGCTACTTTGCTTTCGGACTAATAACTACTCAAATAAGTCAATATGAATCACTTATGATCCATGACAAATAGATAAAAAATGCTAGTAACCCATTTTCCTTTATAATAACTAGGATTGCGGGGAGAAAAAGTATTACACAATTTGGACGTATGAATAGTGTTAGCATTGTGACTTGTACCAACAATGATCTCGTTTTTTCACTTAGCATGGAATGTATGACAATCAAGGATGACGAAGTTCACTCTAAGGGACATGTACTTGTTTCTATTCTTTGACCCTAAAAGTCACTTTTGTGATGAAAATCATATGTTATGTCTTTACACATCTTCGTAGTATGTTGCAAGTCTTTTACTCTTCAATAAAGGTTAATAAAATTGAACTTTGGTGATGCTTAGAAACTTTATTCTAGCATTGCGTGAGGGCACGGCAATGGCTTAGTATGGGGGAGTGATGAGATGGCATTTATACATGATCTCATCATTCTTTTCGGGCTTTTAATGCATAAAAATGTCATAGAATACCATATATATGCTTGTGTTTGTTTACTTGTGTATTTTAGGTATGGATATCGTGAAAAAGACAAAAGATCACAAGATACAAGGAAAAACGGACACAGGAAACGAAGCCGTACAAAGAACCGGGCCCTAATTCATGAAGAATTCAACAAATACCCTTGAAGACTTCAAGAAATACAAGATTGATCCTCATTCATTGAAGAAATGACACTTAAAACCCTTGTATATTGATAATTACCAGTTTGGTCCCTTAAGTTTGTCCAAATTACACAAAAGGTCCATCAACTTTGAAGAAATGGCAAGATTAGTCCCTCAACAATTCCAAATTGCCAACAATGGTCCCTCATGAAGCCAAAGATACAATGAAGACCTTTGAAGATCAAGAATGTCCAAAATCAGTCCTTCAAATATCTCAAAATGGCAAAAACAACCCTTGAAAACCTTTTTCCAAAGTTTTGTGCCAAAAGTGACAAAGGCTGAAAGTTATTTACAAAGGAATGGGAGTTTGTAGGCTGAAAAACGTGTTATACATGTTTTACCAAAATATAAGGACTAAAAGTGTGCACTGGAACATTCAAAAACAAGAAATGCGCCAAACAACTCCACTTCCACCAAAAACGGATCAAAAGGTGTTACTGTTCACCTTTTCACCCCCATAAATTACTCACTTAAAACAAAGGTTAAATCTCAATTACCTTGACACACGTTTGATTCACACACTCTAAATCCCATCCCAACCTTAAAACCCTCACTCCCACTCACCAAGAGACCCCACCATTCAACACGTCACCCAATCAGAATGCAACTTACCCTCCAAGTAATCCTATGTGGCAAAATCAACAGCCAAGACCCTTTGCTTGATCACAAAGCTAAAATGAACGTTTGGGATCACTTTGGACAGCTCATCAACAACAAACTGCCTCAAGGACTTAAGGGCATTTTAGAGAATTTACTTCTAGGGTTTGTGAATAGTGTAGCCTGGCATTTGCCTATAAAAGGAGACCTCAACATGTGAGAGTCCCTTTGTTCCAGTCTTACTCTTTAAACATTGTAATTCCTTTTTAAAATTTATAAAAGTTGGTATTTTGAGAAAATTGTAATTCCTTTTTATGTTTTTGAAAGTTGGTGTTGTTTAAAGGGTGATTCTTAGTTCCATTGATTGTTATAAGTGTGCTTGAACCTTTTGGATCAAGGACGTTTATGTTTGGTAAGTTTTTCAAGTTTGAAAAAGCTTAAAGGAAGGTTCTGATTTTGCTTATTTTTGTGTACTAACCCTTAACCATAAGCTATAAGCTCTTGCAAGCTTGTTGACACAAAGCTTGTGAAGGGATTAGAGCCCTTGGTTGAGTTGTTTGCTGCTTGTGTTGAAGACATAAAGTCCTTGAGTTTCTGCTTTGAAACATCAACCAAGGCATTCATCATCTTTCTTGTTGAAGTACCTTGGTCTTGTTCTAGTTGTTGAACAAGGTCCAAGGAGCATAACTGGCCTTCCTAGGATGTTGTGGAAGGCAGGTATAACCCCTTGGTAAGATTCCTCTCAAAAATTTTATGTTACTGCCTGATTTGTACTTTGGTGTATGATTTGGTGTTCTTGTGTTTGTGCTTTGTGTTTTATGGTTGGTATCTGTTAGTTGGTGCCTAGTAAGTGTTTTTGATCATTAAAATCAGTAGGTTATTGGAAGAAATCACAAGTTTGTTTGAAAAGTGGTTGATTAAGGGTTGTTTAGGATTACTGGTTCATAAGGCCTTGTGGCCTTGAGCCCTTGGTTCTTAGGGTTTGGGTGGTCTAAACAAGTCCTAAAATACAAGTTTTAGTCATTGGTTTACTTTCTGAAAGTTTGGAAAAGGGATTCTAAGTTTTGCAAAAATCTGATAAAAGTGGTTTTGAAATTGGTCAAACACATCAGATCCAATAACTTCTTTGTTTGTTGGATCTAAGGTCTGAAATCTGGTTTGGGAATAGTTTAGGTGATAAGCTATCTATTGGTTGTCTGGTTGTTGAATTTGGTGGCTTATTGTGGATTTTATAGCTTATCAAAAGTTGCTGAAGTGGTCATTTGCATCAGCAAAGTGACCACCTCAACTTGTGCTTGCCATTGTTATCCTAGTGCATGCCTTGTGATTTTGCTGCTTGGAACTTGTTATGTGCTGCTTGTGATTGGATTTTGCTATTTGGTGTGCTTTGAATCTGGCTTATAAGCTAACTGGCTTATTAAGCCCTTATTGCCATAATCTGCCATCAAAAGGTCAACTGACCTCTTGATTCACAAGGCCTCCTCCTTGAGTCCTTCACAAAATCTGCTTATAACAAGCCCTTGAACCATTCCTGATCATTTGGTGCATTTTGGAGTACTTTGACTTTTGGTCAAATAAGCACAAATTGGCTTATTTTTGCGAACTGCTTATTGGCACAAGCAACAACTTATCTTTTTTAATGGAAATCATTTTTATTAGCTTAATATCATATCTGGAAGTTTACAAGTCTTGTGGTTAAGCTTTTGCTAGAAAACTAGCTTATTTGGCTTTTTCAGCCAGCTTATTTGCTCCTACAGCTTATTCTACTTGGCTTTTTGTGATTTTCTTGATTGATTATTCTTAGTTAAGTTATTTGTGAGCTTTTGCAACAAACTAGAGCTTCTGAGGTGCCCTAAATCTTTAACCCGACTATTTTGTCGTTTTGTGGATTTATACTTTGCTTATTTCTAGCTTATTGAGTGTGCTTTTTCAAAATTTCTTTTTACAGATCTCATAAGCATCCCAAAAGAAGGTTGTGTGTCAAATTAGAGCTTATGGCATTAGCTTATTGCTTAATGGGCTAAAAAGCCCAATAAGAATAAGTTGTTTGCTTATTAAGCTGTGATAAGCTCACATTCAGCTTTTGGGCCTTTGAGTTTTGTTCTTAGAATTAAATTTTGAGTCAGATAGGGCTTTTCCAAGTCAATTGGGCCAAGTTTGACTTTTTGGGCCCAAAAGCCCATTTGGTTTGACTGTTTTTAGTTTTGGCCCATTTGAGGGCCCAATAGGGGTATTCTGGTAATTTCACTTTGATTTTCTGATTATTTAGGTTAAAATAAACTAGTTTGCAAGTTTTTAGAATTTTTTATAATTTTTGGATTTTTAATATTATTTTAATATTATTTTATTATTATTTTTCAAATTACACATTTTCCAACTTTTTACATTTTTCTTAGCTTTAATATATTAAAATAGGAATTTAGCAACTTTTAGAATAATTTTATCACTTTTAGATTAATTTTTATAATTATTTTAAGTTTAAATAGTTTTTAAATCATTTTAAATAGTTTTTGTTAGTTTAAAAATTTCTAAAAATAGTTTTTAATCTTTTTAGGTCATTTTAGAGGGTTACCAATTGAAAAATCTTTATTTGGGCTTTTTGATAATTTATTTGATTTTTAGGGCTTTAATTAGCATTTAAAAATTGAATATTTAATTTTTTAAAAGGTTTGAAAAAGTTTTGATCATTGGTAAACTCTTAGTTTATTTATTTTGATTTTTGGTGAATTTTTGGTAATTTTTAGAATTAATTTTTATTTTTGTAGTTTGTACGGTTTTACGTTTTAACTTTCTAGTAGTAATTTTCACGTCTTCGTCATCCTCTTTTCTCATCCCTTCTAAACCAAATATTAATCTCAAATCTTGTACATCTTAGTCACACACATATACCTCCTTGGGAAACGAACTTGGAAACCATAAGGGTCACTAGTGTTTACGTTTTCCTAAACGTACACTTAATACTTTTCCCTATTTACTCTCTTTTCCTAAAGAGTGGTAAAACACTACAATCAACGACATTTAAGAATTCCCATTAGTTATCATAGTCACACACGCTTAGACTAGACTAGGTACAATGTATAGTTTAAGGGTCGTGTGTGACTATATATACCCCTTCTTAGCTTCCAAGGAGGGGTGTTGCTTGTGTCATTTTCTCTTTTAATACATTTTTCTTCTTTCACACAACCTCTCTTCTCTCTCTCTTTCAACAATGGCTTCCACCACCATCTATCACCATGTTAGACCACCGGATCTTATATAGCAAATCCACAACCGATTTAATATTTTATTTTTAATGCTAATTAAAGCCCAAAAATTAAATAAAACCAACAAAAATTCCAAAACTGTATTTTATCAAACTAAAATCTTAATTATATTAATTAAAAGCTAAAAAGTATTTTTCTAAAATTTTTAAAACTAATTTCCTCTTTTTAAATAGCTAAAAACTGATTTTTAAATAAAATAATTATAAAAAATAATAAACTAACGAGAAAAATAAATTTTCTTTTTCAAAAATCATATTTTACTTATCTAAAGCTGAGAAAAATGAAAAAAGTTGAAAAAAGTAACTTTAATCCTAATAGGACAAGAATAGAATAATTAAAAACCTATTTTAACTTAAAATAATTCTAAAAATTAATTAATTAATCAGAAAAATAAAATTCTTTTACTAAAAATCTTATAATAAATTAACAAAGCTAAATTGGAATAACTGAAAAACAATGAGAATCAACCACTAAAGACAAAAAAATCAGACTAACGATATGTTATATTGTGGTAAGTGTTTCGTGTGCCATTAAAAAACATGTACAAATCAAGTTATTCACCTTGTGTTAAAGCAGAACAACATAAAAAAATTAAATTACCATTCATAACCTGTTGTAGAAGTAACATGTTTTGACCCACTAACCCAAATACTTTGAAAACCCAGTTTGACCCGACCGGTTCAACCAGTTAGAAAAATGGTTAAAATTAAACCTGGTCTTATATTTTCGAACCCTGTCACACCCGATGAGCGGGTTGACCGGGTGGACGAACTGGTAACCGGGTGAATCGATCGGGTTGACCCGGTGGTCGAAATTAATGAAAGTAATATCAGTGTTAGTATTTAATGAAAGTGACAAGTGGCTAGACTTTTGTTTTCTAGTGTAGCAGTGGCAAGAAAAGTAATATCAGTGGGGACTTGGTTCCCACTGCTCTTCCTCAGAAAACGTAAATGAGCTTTTTGAGCTTGTTTGTGGATGGATTTTGGAGACAAAGGCACCCCGACACTCATGGAAGTGTGGGGAGTCAATATAAAGCAAGAAACACACAGTCCAAGCAACAAAATGCACAGATTCAAGCAAAATGAAGTTACTGCAAAGTGGGGTCTGGTGACTTTTTGCTGATGTAGTTTGCACAATTGTGAATTTTGGCAAGACCTACAATCTTCAAAAGGAAACCAAACTTAGAACCTACAATTGACAAACCCTAACCTATCCTATATCTAGCTGAATACCAGACTTCAAATCTTAAAAATAACTAAAAGGGCCTAGTTCTACCCTACTGATGAACTAAACAGTTTATACTAAAAAAATTTACCAAGCAAATTCTTTTATGCTACTAACTGAATACCACAATTTTCACATACCACCTAAACTATCCAATCCAAAGTTGTGCAAGCCTAAGAACAAAACCTAATGTCACCCTAAGCTTGTTTTATCAAGCTAACCAAACACCACTTAAACCAGCTGATAAAAAATATTTCAAAGCAAACTCATTGAAATCAAGTAAAAACATAACCAAACCTAGTCTAACATGCATACATCTATCAGAAATACCAAATAAGCTATAATAAACCACAAAGCACCAAAGCATAAGCAAATCCACAAGATGCCAAAATTCTTCAAAAACAAAATAAAAAGGAGGGTTCAAGCCTTGTACCCTGTATACTTTACATCTAAAGCATACTATGGCTGAAATACCATCTCCCTATTAAGTTGGTAGTGAGGCTTATGGGCTTATGGAATTGCTTGTTTGAAAGAGAAGGACTACAACTGTCCCGCACCCAAGGAGACTACAGCAGTCTGACCTTGGGTGTTATGTCTTCTATTGTACCTATTGAATCACAACAAAGAAAAGAAAAATTCCAAGAGCCAAAAGTTGTTTGTCATGCAGCTTTTGGTGAGCTTATGGTATGGTTAGCTAACACAAATAAGTAACAAGGAAAGATTTTGAGAAAAATCTTTTGAGACCAAACTTTTGAAAACCAAAAGAGTAACAAGCAGGAAGGTGTTAACAAGTTCCAAATCCTTGTAATTAGTCTCAGTTGTCACGTCAACTAACTCCAAAAACTTGAACCTTGGGTCCAAAAATTTTCAAGAAAAATAAATTCTCTGAAATATTTTGTAAAAGAATAAAACTTTGATAAACTTTAAACTAAACTTGCAAGAAAATTAAATGTGGAACACATAGATTGAAAGGCCAAAGTTTTTACTTTTACTATTCAAATATATGGGTTTACAAAAACTGGAACAAATGATACAGCCACATACGACATGTATTTATAGAACTAGACAGAAAGGTCTAGAAACCCTAAAGCATTAAACCCTAATCTGCTAATGAAATCCCAATATAGCCCTTGGTCTTCAAACTTTAAATCTTGGTCAAACTGGTCCATGTGATCAATCTTGATATGCCAGTTGTTAAGTATGATCTTGACCTTTGAATGATGCCTTTGGGAGGACGAAATCATGTAGAGCCGTAGATGGACTGTGAAGATTCGAACTTTGCCATAAACAGTGAAGTAGGGGAACCACGTGGGGGTCCATAGGAGGTCCCGGGATGTTGGTCTGTGGGGTGGGTTTGGTTTGTGATAACATAAATCAAAGATCTAGAAAAGGTTAAGCTTTGATTTTGGGTAATTAAGTAAAACCCAATTAAGGTTTATGTGTGTTCTTTGTTGGGTTTAATCTGGGGATTAAGGGAATAGTATGTATTTCCCTCCAAAAAATATTAATAATAAAACAGGTTTAAACCTGTTAAATAATATTAGTTGTAGGATTAGTGGAAGGTGATGTGTAAGGTGATGTGGCAGTTGGTGATGAGGTGGCAGGCTATAAGTGGAGGATGGAGTTTTAATGTCTTGGTAGTTTTAGCCCCTAATGTTCCAAAATCTTTTATACAAACTTTGTAGCAGCCAAACACAAATTTCCTTTGTAACAAGCTTGGGGTTGTTGTCATTTTTGGCACAATCCTTATGTAAACTTGTTTCAAGGACTATTAATGCAATATCATCATTCTTCAAGGGGTTCTTTTGACATGTGTTCAATCTTTATGGACCAATCTTGTACATATGAATAATGAAGGGTCATTTGTGACAAGTCTTCAAAGTTAAGGGACCAAACTTGACAAATCTTCAAACTTCAAGGGTATTTTTGGAAAATCCATACTCGGGTCCGGTTCTTTGTGTGGCTTCGTTTCCCGTGTTTGTTTTTTCTTTATTCTTGTGATCTTTTGGTGAATTCACGATATCCGTACCTAAAATACACAAGTATAGTTGAAGTCTCATCAAGTCTACAACCTTTACTACAAAAAACATCATCATATACCTCATTATTTGATGAAGAAGAAGATCTGGCCATGAGAGAATATTGAACATGCTCTTCATCCTTTTCAGCAACCAAAGCTTGATTCTCCACCTCCTTCTTGTCTAGAAAGCTCCAATCAAATCCAATGCCATCAATACCTTGCATAGCCACCATAACTTTAGGTTCAACATCTTCAATCTTAATGGACTGTCTAGCATTCTGTCCTTCATCATTTCTCTTAGGAGATCTGCCTTCTCTAGCAAAGTCTCCTATTCTATGATAATTGAAACACTCAACTTTAGATTTATCAAATCCAGTAGTTTCTTTGTTGTTGAAAGTCATCTTCTTGCCAAATCTCTTGATCCACCTACTAGCTCTTATACTGCTAAGAGCCATGTTCCATTTGATATCCATCTCCTCAAGATCAATATCACTAATTTTCTGAAGATATTCAAAAGAGACCGGAGATCCATTGGGCAAAGAAGCAATATATGCACATACAGTATCCAAATCTGTTCCAGCTGGTTTAAGACTTGGAGATGTATAATCATATGTGTTAGGGGTTACGGATCCGCTGTAATGAGAAGTCAATCCGCTGACAAAGAAAGAGTTGTCAGCGTCTGAGGAGTCATTGTGGGAAATAAAAGCCATGCTTCCAAAAGGATTTTACTTCCTTTCTTTAGCAGAACTTCAGTTTCCATGACTTTCAATTGCTTGTAGATGTCATCAAAAGTCATATTCTTGTAAGCTTGTGTGGCAATCATTGACTTGGCATGAAATTCCTAACCATCTCCAAGAGCTCCAAGAAAAGCAGCATTAATATCATCGTCTTCAACTTTAGTTTCCATGAATGCCAACCTGCTAGTGATGTCTTGAAGTCGACTTCTTACCTCACTAAGTTTTTCATTAGGATGTGCTTTTAAAACAGTAAATTCCCTTACCAACTGCTTCTTCCTTTGTTTGAGAGTGTCCTCATTACCACCATAGGTGGTCTCAAGGGATTCCCAAAGCTCTTTAACAGATTCATACCTTCTGAACTTGTGTTGGTTTTTGTTTCCAAGAGCTAGTTTCAGAATGCTTAATGCCACCTTCATATCAAGCCTTCTATCAGCCATCTCTCCAGTTGAGGTGGCTCTACCATCTTCAGCCCTTGGAAGCAAGTCCTCAAGTTTAGAGTTCTTAGTTCTGCGTTTATCGATAGAATCCAAGATCTTTTGAGCCTGGTTTAACTTGTTTCAAATTTCGACAACTTCCCAGTGAAGGTAGTTGTCCACTTGGAGATATTGCTCAAAGTTGAACTTCCATAGTTCAAAGTTATCAGGGTTAAGCATGGGGATTTTGAGATTATGGATGGAGGATCCTTGATTTAGGGTTTCTGAAGTGTTTGAGGTAGACATGATGATTTTAGGGTTTTTGAGAAATTAGGGTTTTGTGTGATTAGGGTTTTGTGTTTTTTTGATCAAAATTCCTCAACAAGCCCTGATACCACTTGTTGATCCCAAACTTATGTCGATTTAGTTTTTGTATTATCGAGATTAGATCAAGTATAATACGTAGAGAAACTTTGTATAGTTGATAATCTAAGAGTTATGCGGAATTAACACTTGGAACAAAGAACAAAACAAAACAATGTATGTATACGAAACTTTCACTTTGATTAATAATAACGACTTGCATACAATGAAAGTGTGGAAAAACATCTTCTTAAAACAAACCCTAAGACCTCCTTTTATAGTAAAAGGAGTCTTTAACAATAATCTACTAATCAACTATATTAGGAAAAGATAAATATAGAAAATACAATATTTGATCATATCTTCCCTAATACACAAAACGTGTTGACTAAGTATTCTACTGTGGCTAGGATTTCCTTTGTCAGCGCCTTAATATAACTTATCAGCGTTCAATATTTCAGCGCCTCAATTGTGCTTGTCAGTGTCAAGAACCCTTTTGTCAGCGGTTGAGTGACTTAGCTAATTTTATTCCCAACACATTATCCACCACATTCCTAGATGCTGACTCGGAGGGATTACCCATAGATCAAACAAAATATCGTTCCATGATCGGGTCCCTCATGTACTTGACAGCAAGCAGACCAGACATTGCACATGCAACATGTTATTATGCACGATATCAAGCCTGACCTACTGAAAAGCACCTCAAGGAGGTTAAACGGATCTTTCGGTACCTTAAGAATACCATTCACTTGGGACTCTAGTATCCGAAGGAAACTGGTTTCTTTCTAACGGCCTATTCAGATTCTGATCATGCAGGGTGTCTTGATACTCAAAAAAGTACTTCTGGTGGTGCACAATTTCTAGGACAAGATAAGCTCGGGGGATGGTCTTCCAAGAAGCAGGATTGCACGTCACTATCATCAGCGAAAGCGGATTATGTGTCTCTATCTGCGTGTTGTGCTCATGTTCTTTAGATGAGAACACAACTCACGGATTATGGCATCCACTTTCATAAAGTACCTATGTACTGTGACTCAAAGTCGGCCATAGCATCTCCTACAATCCGGTACAGCATTCCCGCACGAAGCACATTGATGCCAGATATCACTTCATAAAGGAAGAAGTTGAACACGGTATCGCTGAATTATACTTTGTTGGAACGGATTACCAATTAGCTGACTTGTTTACGAAAGCTCTGTCGAAAGATAGTTTTGAGTACCTTGTTAGGCAAATTGGTATGAGATGTTGACTCCAGCAGACTTGGAGATTCTGGCAAAGTTGCTTGCTTGATTCATCTATCAAACATCTACTTGTATATATCAGTGGAAAATAAAATTACAATAATATAAAACATAGAAAAACAAAATAAAAATGGAAAAATATTTCAAAATGCCAAAAATATTCTTTTCGGCATGTCTTTCAGTATCGATTATATGAACGTGCCTAGAAATGTCGCTCAATAACGACACAGTATATAAAGCTCGAATGAAAGTTGTAAATATTTTTTAAAACATGTCATTTCTATCTTTTAATAACGGGTAGAGAAATCTATCATGGGTTGAGCTTGTCATGAAACATTCAAAGTTTTGAACTCAACACAATGGCTTGTAATCACTTTTCAAATTGCAACCCGAATCTATATCACGGGGGAGTGTGCGATTTAGTGCTCTTACCCTCATCAAAAGAAGAGAAATATTCTTACACTTGAGTGGATTTGTCAAGACGTTCAGAGTCTATGAACTCAAGTCTATGCTTTAGAAAAACCATGTCGCCAAAAAGAAATGGATTTTTCAAAAGGCTTTGAACACAATTTTTTCAAGAATTTGTTCAATCATTATTCAAAATCTTTCAAAATTACGTGTTCAACCCATTCTAGCTTATTGGGACTTGCAACAACTTTGTTTTTGTAATCAATCTTACTTATTTGACCCATTTAGTAATTATGGAGCTTTGTGGACTTTGACTTTTAGGTTTGGCTAGAAAACGAACTTGGTTGACTTTTACAAAATAGATTTTAGCTTATTCCAGCTTATTGAGTGGTTGTTTTTGAAAGATTTTTGATTATTAAGCTTAGTTAAGCCATTTGCAAACTGTTGCAACTTGAATCAGCTCTTGAAATAGCCTAGAACTCGAAAACGACTATTTTGTCGTTTTGTGAAGAGAGCTTTTGCTTATTTCAGCCTTATTTCTTGGACTTTTTCAAAGTTTCTTTTTGCAAATAGCTTAATTAGGTCAACAGAAGGACGTGGGTAAAATTATAGCTTATGGCATCAGCTTATAGCTTAATGGGCCAAAAAGCCCAATAAGAATAAGCCGTTTTCAAATAAGCTGTGTTAAGCTCATTTTCAGCTTTTGGGCCTTTGAAAAATAGTGTTTAGAATTATATTTTAAGCTTAACTTGAGATTTTGGTTCATTTTTATAAACTTTTTCCTTAGTGGGCCACTTTTAGCCCATTAAGGGTCTGTTTTGGTATTTGGCCCATTTGAAGGCCTATTAGGGGTATATTTTGTAATTTCAAGTTCATTTTCTGTTTACTTAGGATAAATTAAGTAGGTTTGCAAATTTTTAGAATTTTTTATTATTATTTTATTATTAAAATAATCATTTTTATTTATAATTAAGATTTTTCACTTTTTATATTTTTCCTAGGTTTTATACATTAAGTTAGGATTTTTAGAACTTCCCAAATATTTTTAGCACCTTTTAATTATTTTGTAGGATTATTTTAAGTTTTTAATAGTTTTTAAGCATTTAAAAATAGTTTTAATAGGTTTTAAAATTTAGAAAAATACTTTTTAGTTTCATTAAGTTATTTTAGAGGTTTACAAACTTTAAAACCTTGATTTAGTCTTTTTATTAATTAATTTTATTATTAGGGCATTAATTAGCATTTAAAAATTAATATTTAAATAAATAAAAGGTTTTGAAAAGTTTTTATTTTTTGTAAACCGTTAGAATATTTTTGTGGATTTTTAGGAATTATTTTGAATTTTTTTGAATAAATTTTTATTTTGCCCATTTTTACCATTTTACGTCTTTAACGTCTTAGTGTAATTTTCTCGTATCCGTCTTCATTTTTCTTTCCCTTCTTCATAATATCAATCACAAATAATTAATTCAAATCTTAACACGCATAACACACTAGCCTCCTTGA
The DNA here is from genome assembly GCA_025667525.1 of Glebionis coronaria. Taxonomy (NCBI): domain Eukaryota; kingdom Viridiplantae; phylum Streptophyta; class Magnoliopsida; order Asterales; family Asteraceae; genus Glebionis; species Glebionis coronaria. Next base: position 335,973 of record JANFOE010001065.1, on the reverse strand, counting down.
GAACGAACTCACACACTTGGGTCATTTAAGTATACGTTTTCCTAAACGTCTATTTAATACTTACCCTTTATATCTCTTTTTCCAAAAAGAGGTGTAAAAACTCCAACTATCATTTTGAACATGGGATCTCCCCCACGAGGCACCTCGTTTTTGATTACCGAGTCATGAGCTCGACTCGATCCCCTCAATACTAATTATCATTGGGGAAGGTGACTTGGTCGAGGTCGTCCAAAGAAGGGACTTCCCCACCAAAGTAGTGCTTAAGCCTAAGTCCATTCACCTTAAAGTTAGGACCATCATGTTGAGCTAGCTCGATGGTCCCATAAGGAAAAACTTGTGAGACGGTGAATGGACCGGACCAACAGGATTTCAAATACCGGAAAATGTTTTCAAACGAGAGTTAAAAAGCAACACTTGATCACCAATGTTAAAAACCCGGTTTTTAATTTTAGAATCGTGAAACTTTTTAGTCTTTTCCTTGTAAATCAATGAATTTTCATAAGCAATATCACGTAGTTCATCCAATTCATTCAATTGTATTTTATGGTGATCCCCCGCGGTCAATGCTTTAGGGACCAATAAGCTTTGTGTTCGAGTTCAATTGGCAAGTGGCAATTCTTCCCATACACAAGCTTATACGGAGTACACCCAATGGGTGTTTTGTAGGCGGTACGAAAGGCCCATAAAGCATCGTCTAACTTATCCGACCAAGATTGTCGGTTTTCTCCTATGGATCTTTCCAAGATCCTTTTCAATGCTCGGTTTGAAACCTCGACTTGCCCACTCGTTTGTGGGTGATAAGCCGTAGAAAGACGATGTGTAACCCCATATTTCTTAAGAGCCTTTTCAAATTGGTCATTACAAAAATGGGTTCCACGATCGCTTATGATAGCACGAGGGGTTCCGAACCGAGAGAATAGTTGCTTCAAAAACTTGACTACCACACGAGCATCGTTCGTGGGCAAAGCCTTGGCTTCAACCCACTTGGATAGGTAGTCACGGCCACAAGGATGTATTTATTTCCACAAGGATGTGTTTAAAATTTGGCCATTTTTAGCCTTATTTTGCAACAAAACGAGAGATAAAAACAAAAATTTTGGAGTGCATGAAGGCGTAAGCATGGCAAGTATCTATTCACCCCCATACTAAAGTTAAACATTGTCCTCAATGTTTCGAGTCTAAGGGTGGGAAACCCCCATACTAGAGACGTAGTCGAATGCTTAATCTAGAATGGAAATGGTGGAACCAATAATATAATAGCCGTTTATGAAGTGTTCTAAAAACCTAAGGTTAGAACATCAAAGGATACATCTTGTGGATATTGAGAAATTCTTCGAAGTAAACGATCAAGGAGTGAATATAAATAATCTTCAGGACAAGTAGTACTGATCTAGCCGGGGAGGAGTTAGGAACAGGAACAAGGAGAAGCGAGAACCACTTAAATGGAGGAATCGATTGTATTTCGTTCTTTGTTCCCCATAGCAACTGGGGATCAAAAAGCACCAGATTTGATGACTTATTTAGGGAAAGACGAAGTAAGAGCATGCTATTGAAGACGTTGCAAGATATGTCGGGGAGGCCTCCGTTGATTGTGTACGAACAAAATACGAGTACAAAGGCAAGGTAAGAATAAGAAAGGGTTTAGCTAATAGAGATATTAACTCTTCCGGGAACCAGTAACGCGTAAACAATGTCAAACCAAGACCGATCAATATCCGAACGGAACGGATTCGAACTTCTCCTAGAATAGTTTCCGGTGTGAAATGAAATTCATAGGATATATGAGTAATTCAAAGGATAAATAGAAAGATTTTATAGGATTCTTTAGTAATGAACAAAACAAATAGATTGATTATGTATCACAATTTCATCACTACATCGAAGGCTTTTTTGTAAATATATTGATAAGATAGCTTGGTATCCAAACTATATCAATGATCGTGATCCTCATTGTGTAGTGTACATATTTCGTGTTAGGGTCTACCAAAGAGGGTGGGTATAGGGCATCTAATAAAAAAGTTTCCATTTCTATCGGTCATAAAATCAATCAAAAAAGAAAAAGCAGACATGAACAATTTTCTTCTCTAAACAAGCGGGTTTGGGGTTCTTTTATTAACACCTAAATTCTCTTGTTTGTTGGCTTTAATACCATGAAATAAAATAGAGAAAAATATCTTCAAGATAATAACCATTTTCAAGAGACAAACTCCAGTGAACCACTTTCCTCCTTTCTTCTTTTATTCATTCCATTCATTCCCCTATGAAAGAAGTAAAAAAAGAATCTAACGCTCTAGTCTAATTGAAGACTTTCAACGCTCATGCTATTTGAAAGAGCTTTCAACATGGAGTTGAGACTACATAACCTACACAATGAGTAACCGCTCTATGAATATCATCCTAATTCAGGTCTTGTTTCGCACTTAAATGATAACTCAAAGCCTTACCTTGACCAGGAAAACCTCGATGACATAATCATTTATAGTCACTCACTGGAGGTGTGGAACCCTGAGTACAGTGTTGCACGTGTAGCAGGAAAAGAGGCTGTACGCGAAAGGGTACTCGAACTAAAGTGCTATTTCTTGGCCATTGGATTAGCAAGGGTGTGATTCAGATGGATCAAGAGAAGATCAGGTCTGTTTTGAACTGGGAAGTGGCGAAGAAGGAGAGAGCAGGCAGCAGTGGAGAAGTCGGGTGCTCGAAGCAATTTTCTTTTTTTTTACGACAAGACAGCTCAGGAGGAGCAGAAAGTTGCCACAACCTAGGAGGGGTTTATATTATAGGAAGCCAAAAAAACTTGAGCCTTTTTACAATTTTTTTATCTTAAAGGGGGAGAGCGACAGGACGGCTTCAAGGAGAACGTCGAGACGCCATCAGTTTGGAGCGCGAGGCCAGCAGAGCTTGCTGCAGAGGGGATCCGGTAACTTTATGAATGTGGAGGAGTGGGGCATTTTTCTCGTTACTGTCCCAATGTTCAGACGGAAGAATGCTGTTGGGGGAGTTCAGAATAGGACCAGCTGAAGATGGAAGAGTGCACGTTGTGGAGCCTAGAGTCGGGGAAGCTCTAAAGGTAAGTGAAAGTCTTAAACAATGCGGGGGTTCTAAAGCTTAGGAGAGGAGACAGTTTCGCTGTCGTTAGATTATGTGGCAACGTGAGCCAACGCCAGCAGAAAGGCGGAGGAGACGGAAGGCTGTATTCCGAATCTATGCCTGAATTGGACAGTGAAAAGATGATCATTGATGCTCGTAGTTCGGATAACATAGCGTCCACGGAGATGGTGGATCAGTTGGGGCTGGGGATGTGAAAGCAGGACGTATGGTGTGAGGTCGTCCCTATGTATTACATATCCTACTCGGAAGACCATGGTAATACGAGTAGGGAGTTACTTGCGTAGGGAGAACACCAGTTGACTTTTAACATAAAACGCGGTTATTGCCATCAGAGATGGCTAAGGAGAAAGGTGTTGGCATAACATTTCTGGACGTGGAGGAAGAGTCCATAGAATGCTATGCCTTAATAGCAAAGCCAACTAGCAGAGCCGAGGATCGGTGGGATGTCGTAGCTTTAAGAGATAAGGGCTGAGGCAATCGGAAAGGCTTTTTTTTTGGAAGAAGGCCCCCTCCTATGTTGTAAAAGGGAAGTGCAGATCTTTCTACAACACTTTTTCGGCTTGATTACCCCCTAAACAGGAGGATATAGAAGCAGATTTAGTTGCAGGTAGGAGTGACTCTACCCTGCAAAGCGGCTTCTCGCTTATCCCCATTTGGGAATGAGGAGATCCGACGTCAAGTGTAGGAATTGATATCGAAGGGGCGGGAGAGTCTCCGTCCGTGTTCAACGCCTGCTTGACTAGCTCAAAAGGAGGTAGCTGGAGTGCGTAGATGGGCGCAGGGCCACAGATATTTCAAAACAGAGACGGGATGGAAAGACTTTCGTGAGAAGAGATGGTAGGCTTGATACAGATACACCTGCTTATCAGCCACCTTAGAATCAACCAGTTCGACTATACCCGCCTTAATTCACTCATTTAGGACATATGGAACCAGGTTATGGATCTGTTCAAGTTGGTCGATCAATCCCTCCTTTGCTTCCCCTGCCTCCGGGCACCTTAGAATATATTTGATTGGAGAAGGAGGGTGAGGAACGAAGATAGTGGTTTGACTGCCCAATAGGCCTGCATCAGTGGAAATGGAACTATCGAATCACGGGTGACTCCCTTTATCGGGATGCGAGGACTTGCTTCATCGACAATTTTTGTCAATCGGCGGAACACTCATGCATCTTGGGAGGGTACGACTTCAAGGGATGGACTGGATCGAACGGCCAACCACTTTCCATTTTTGTAGGATTTTCAATCCAAAAGACCATTATTAGTGTGTACTAGATTGGCCCGAGTACGTAATACGCCAGTCGAGAAGAAATCCCATCAATGGATACGGTAGAGGAGAAAGTGGCTGGCGGCGGTGTAGAGCTATAGCTATAAAGAGCGAAGCTCACACACACCGACTGATGTAGGGTGGGATAAAGTTGCCAATGTGAGTCACGCGCGGAGTTGGACACTTTTTTTGAAGTGTGACGCTGATAAGTCCACTCGATAAGATCAAACTTTCGGGGCCTTATGGGGGAGGACCGACCTTGGTTTTTGCTACTGATGACGGGGCTGCATCGGGGACCGGAACAGGGACACGAAGCTTCTCCGTCATATTGCAGAAGAATTGAAAGACTATGATCCCCTCCCTTGACATCCACTTGCCCTAATGAATAAGCAGGATAAAACCCGCATTTATCTGTACCATGGCCTGCCAAAAGTGGAATCGAGGGAGGCTTTGGAAGAAAGGTTCTAAACTACAGAGGGACCTCCCTACCCCGCGACATATTAACAAGAGGAATGTCAGGTGATTTTTCAAGGAGTCGCTTGAAAGACCGGCCTTGAGAGCACATTCTCTTTCTTAGGCTTTCGTGGGTTACAATATCGACTAGCACATCCAGCTTACTCTATCGACAGCCCTACCAAATGAAGGATCAAGGAAATTGGGATTAGTTGCCGTTACTTTATTTAAGGGGGGTCTTGAATCTCATGTCATCAAAAGTAGGCAGGCATTAAACAACTAGATAAGAATCAGTTACTCAAGGGCTTTCGTCTATCTATCTCATGATGCAAGCAATGATCTTGAATGGTGCAGTTATCATATCTCTTAGGAGGCACTACCTCCAGATCTGCCCGACTTCCTCAACCTATCGGTCGAGTCACTTCCTTCCACTCGCCTTACAAGGACCTATTGGACTATCGGCTTTAGATAGTCATCTTCCTCCTCCTATCCTTTTTTTACTCGCTTCCTCTCGTCTTTGAGTCGAGTAGCTCTTATCGATTGCTCTCAACCGCTTCTCCTTGAAAAGTAAAGGTAGGAGCACTTTAACGACGAAATGTACATATGCGCGCAAAGGTGCCAGACAATTGAATGAAGGCTCTTTTTGCATTCAGTAAAATCGGAAAAAACATTGCCTAAGTTGATTTAATTCGTATGAGAGGGCTTCGGGACAATCGAGGTGTCATACATGCTCATTTTGTCTGTTCGCAACTTTCTTTCAATTGCTGGCAGTTGCCCCTGTCGGTGGACCACCCCCCCCCCAAAAAAAAAAAATAATATATTTAGCTTTTTTTTTGCCATTATACCCCTGGTAGTTGCCCCTGTTGATCTCTCCGAACCATTATACCCCAAGCCACGGCGAAACAGCCCAAGCGCAAGCAAACTTGGCCGCCCAGCTTCCTCAAATCATTCAATGTCATCAGCTGAGAATGTAGATCAGTCATCAATAAGTAAGGCCCATAGAGAGCACACTTACATTCATTGCCATGTTTGATCTGAGTACAATCGAATTGCTAAGTTACAGCTACTCCTAGTGCGAAGAAGAAAAAAGAAAAAAAAAGGGGACAACAACGTGTTATGGTCGCGTACTCTTTGCACAGTGTTCTCTTCCGACTTTTATACCTCCACTCCCTCTGCTACCATTCAATAGGCTTGACTTTATAGATTCTTCTTGCTTGAGCTGAGCACGTAAGCCAAGCCTTCACTTACTTATTCGTAGACTTTTCTAGAATCTCCATCTCCTCGTCGCATTTGTCAATCCGCCTTTCAAGAATATCTTGAATAATAGATCCCTCCATAAAGAAAACCGATGGAACAACCACATCACCCTAATCATGAGGAAATGCGCTACGCTATAATATCGCCCAAAGAGCTTCGGCCTTAGCTTTTGCAAAGCTTCTTTTCTCTTTCTTTTTTGGACAACCTATTCTGTTATAGAGTCCAATCGCGAGAGTCTAAACTTTGTTGCACTGGTCCGAGTTCGCATGCCTTCTACTTAGTAGGTATGATGGGTGAACCGAACCAAGCCCCTATTAGAGATTAGACGGAGCTTCGTTGGCTGGAATAAAAGCACAATAAGTTTCTTTACAAAAGGAGTCCTTAGTATGTGTCAAACCCGTTATAGTACTACTACACCGAAGTCTCGTACTCGAACTGGCAAAAACGGCCCAGCTTGTTGGCTGACTATTACCTGCTTACTTACTGGCTGACTTGGCAGCTGCCTTGAAAGCCTATTTCGATGGCTCCTTCCTAAGTAAGTTATCTAATAAGTCAGTCTTTCTTTTTGTTTTCAACGATCTAGTGCTTGGTCCTTCACCTTTATGAGTAAGACTGACTCCCTTACATAGGTCTTATGTTCAGTACTTCGTATCAGGTTCTATCTATGGGACCTTAACGAGAATTTTGTTGTTCTTTCTGAAAAACCTAAGAGGTCCGTGACTGACCTTGTGTTCAACACATGAGTTAGCGTTACCACGTATTTAGTGGAAGTAGATAGTTAAGGACTGACCTGGTACCACTTTGAGTTACTGCCCCTAAGTACTAGACCAACTCCTGTTGAAGAATAAGGCTTTTGAGCTGCCTGAGCATTGAACTTGGAACACAGGCCAAAAGAAGTCGTACTGAGGACCCTAAGTACTGTTAAATCGGTGCGTATAACATCCCCTTGAAAATAGTTGGACCTATTATTGAAGGGGGCTCTAACATCATCAAAATCTGTTATTTAACCCCAGATTAATTATTAATGAGTAGCACAGAAGGCCACACGCGCCACAAAAGTGGTATATAAGTGGTTATCCTTAGAAGAGTGGTGGTACAACACTACTTATCATACTACAATGAAAATGACCCCATTTGAATTGAAGCCCTCTATCGCTATGCTCCAACACTTATACCTATGCCCCAGCCTGAAGGTTCCAATGTTGCCTCGACAGAGAGTCATCTCATGGAGCAGTCGACTGTCATACAGATTTCGAAGGAAAGTCAAAGGCACAAGTTAGAATGAAGGAATATAAGGATCAACATAGAAGTGAGAGGGAATTTTCAGTTAGAGACTGGGTTTTCTTGCGATTCCAGCCCTATACTATATTTCCATAGCTGCTAGACAAAAAGACCCAACAAGCATCAGCTCTTCCTGAGAAAGATTCAATCCAGCCACAGGTTCCCCTGTGACTTCGTCTTCCATTCATAAGTAAGCTCTTCTCCACGGCATATTTTGACTCTGATCTTCACTTCTTTCATTCGGTTTCTGGTTCTTGGCTGAACCAGTAGGTTTCCAACCTTCAAAGCAGCTACTTCTACGCTCAAATACAAATGAAATTCGTGCTCAGTTCAAGTCAGCAGGATCTATCTCTTATGCAAGGTTTATTGATGAAAGTTACCTATTATTGTAAATCTATATTTTATATATAAAGTAAAAAAGGCGCTCTCGTGCAATCTAAACAAGACAAACTTACAGAATCAAAGAACCTAACAAATATAGGGGGAATACACTCATGATCTACTTCACAAATGGGAGATTGGGTCGAAATCTATTTGTGAGATGAGGGATCGGCATATATTATCATAAGCATAAACATAAGTGAGGAGACCTGATTCAAATTCAAAAAGAACCTCTAGTAAGGTACCCTCAGCCGCCTATGATGGAGGACTTTTTTCCTCTTCTCTGAAATCGTCATTTTTCTAATAGGAATAGGATAAACAAAAGAAAAGGGGCTGTTTTTTGTCGGAATAGGGGCCTGTTGACACAATCCCATTTCTTTCTCCTTTTCTTTCCGTTGGTCAACAACCAACAAAAGTTCGTGTTTAATTCTTCACTACTCGTACAGGAAGGCCTCTCTTTCTGTATGGGGGGAATCCTTTATTCTCAATCAAGATGCCTCAACTGGATAAATTCACTTATTTCACAAAATTCTTCTGGTCATGTGATGGAGTTCCAAGTATTGAAGAACGGGCTGACTTGTTTCTGGAGGCCCGAGATCGCGTGACGAAGAGGGCTTTAGTAAAATGGGCATAACTTTTGCATCCTAAGTCCGTTTTCAGCCCGTGACCTGTCAAAACGTGCGTAAAAAGTAGACCGACGACGCTGTAACCACTTTTAGCTGGTTGCGGATTTTTCAAGCCCCGAAAAGCCTTTTTACTATCAGTTTTTTGCATTTTTATGTTTTTTTCACTTTCAGTTGGACTTTGTCATTGGGCTACGGTCCAGCCCGTTGGATTTTTAGGGTTTTTCTTTGTTTACAGTCATTATTTAATGAATCTGCTGTAACCCTAGCAAGACAGTTATCAGTTTAATAAAAGTTAAACCATTGGCCGTTGAGTTGCCGTGTTTACCCTAATTTTCGAGCATTCTTCAGAATCAACTATTATTAGCAGAATTGTTTCTAGCATTCTTGTTGAATCAACATATCCAATTACTTATCTTTGTTACTTTGTTTTTTAGTCTACATCAGTTGGTATCAAGAGCCAAAGTTCCTGATCAAGATGCCTCCAAGGATAACTAGGCCTATTCACGATGTGAATGAACATGAATTTGAGCAGCGTATGATGGAGAGAATGGAGGAGCAATTCGATCAAATGTTTGATCAATTGACCGACCAGATGAACACTTTGATGAGCAATAGGAGGCCTCGTAATCGCCGTCATGAGGAAGAAGATGCAGATCTGGAAGAAAATCCGTTTGGTGATGGTTTGTCTGATGATGAACAATCAGTAGGGCGACGGATGAGAGATCACAGTGGGAATAATGATAGGCGTTGGGAGACTGGAATGAGGGTTAATATTCCCGAGTTTAATGGGGACACTTTAAAGCCTGATGAGTTTATTGATTGGCTTGTTGCTGTTGAAGAAGTATTTGAATTCAAAGAAGTTCCAGAAAACAAAAGGGTTTCGTTGATCGCTACCAAGTTACGTGGTCGGGCATCCGTGTGGTGGCAACAATTGAACCTGATGAGGAACAAAGTTGGGAAGTCAAAGATCACGAGTTGGCAGAAGATGAAGAAAGTCATGAGGGATAATTTTATTCCTCATAACTACCAGCGAATGATGTACCAGCAGTTACAGGATCTAAAACAGGGGGCCAAGTCTGTTGAAGATTACACGACCGAACTTTACCAACTAATTGCAAGGAATGACGTTCAAGAGACAGAAGATCAGCTTGTCTCTCGATACATTGGTGGTTTAAGAGTCCAGATCATGGATTCTGTTAACATGTTTGATCTGATGACACTTTCTGAAGCGTATCAACGAGCATTGACTTTTGAGAAGCAGAACCGACGAGTGGGGAGTTCTTCTTCTCCTGCAATAACAGGTGCTTCTGGTTCGGGTAATGCGGCATCACGTTTTGCCCCAACTCAGGCTAAAGCAGTTGGTGAGAATACTGGACCAGTTCCTAAAGCGGCCGGCAGTGGTGGGTTCAAGTGCTTTAGCTGTGGTGAACCTGGTCACCGATAATCAGAGTGTAAGAAGGCTGGGAAGAGGCAGTTATTTATTGAACCTGAGGAAGATGATGATGTGGCTTATGATGACTACGTGGGAGACGCAGTTTATGATGCAGAACCTAAGTATGAGGAGGAGTATGTGTCTGGATATGTGGGGGTGAATTTGGTGGTAAGGCGCTCCTGCTTAACACCTAAAGCTGATGGTGATGATTGGCTCAAACACAACATCTTTCAGTCAACTTGTACCATTATGGGTAAGGTTTGCACTTTTGTATGCGATTCAGGTAGTTGTGATAATTTGATAGCTGAAGGAGCAGTCCAGAAATTAGGGCTGAAAACTGAAGATCGTCCCAAACCTTATAAGTTACAGTGGCTTAAAAAGGGTGGGGAGATAACAGTTTCCAAGCGTGTCCAAGTTCTGTTTTCTGTAGGAACAACTTATAAGGATAATATTTGGTGTGATGTGATACCTATGGATGCTTGTCACTTATTGTTGGGTAGACCTTGGGAGTATGACCGTGATGTAACTCACCATGGGAGAACTAATACTTATAGTTTCCTGTTTGGGGGTGTGAAGATTACTTTGATGCCAAATAAACCTAAGGAAGTAGTTAATAAACCCATTGGTACTTTACTAACTCTTTCGCAGTTCGAAGACGAGCTGGAGGTGGGAGGTGATGTTTTTGTATTAATAGGGAAGGAGGTTTCTGAAGACGGTAAAGTTCCTGAAGCCATGATCCCTTTACTTGAGGAATTCTCTAATGTTTTCCCGGATGAATTACCTGATGGTTTTCCACCATTGCGTGACATACAACATCATATTGATCTAGAGCCTGGGTCACAGTTGCCTAACAGGCCACATTATAGGATGAGCCCGGGAGAACATGAGGAGTTGCGCAGGCAGGTTGAGGAGCTGGTTTCCAAGGGTCATGTTCGTGAGAGTATGAGCCCATGTGTGCTGTTCTTGCCCTATTGACTCCAAAGAAGTATGGTACATGGCGTATGTGTGTTGATAGTCGAGCCATCAATAAGATTACTGTGAGGTACAGGTTTCCTATTCCTCGCCTTGATGATTTGCTTGACCAGATTAGTGGTGCTACCATTTTCATGAAGCTGGATTTGAAGAGTGGGTATTACCAGATTCGTCTTAGACCTGGTGACGAGTGGAAGACCGCTTTCAAGACCCGTGAAGGGTTGTATGAGTGGTTGGTCATGCCTTTTGGTTTATCAAACGCACCAAGCACATTTATGCGTGTGATGAATCAACTGCTCAGGCCTTTTATTGGCAAGTTTGTGGTTGTTTATTTTGATGACATTCTTATTTATAGTGCTTCTTATAATGAGCATGTCAATCATGTGAGGCAGGTCTTGACCTTGCTTCGGAAGGATAATTTTTATGCAGCCACGAAGAAGTGTGTGTTCATGACCCCTAAAGTTTCGTTTTTAGGGTATGTTGTTTCTGGTGATGGCATACAGGTGGATGAATCTAAGGTAGCAGCTGTTCAGGAGTGGCCAACTCCAACTACCATTACTGAAGTTCGGAGTTTCCATGGTCTTGCTTCTTTCTATAGGAGGTTTATCCCTAATTTCAGTTCCATTATGGCCCCTTTGACAGACTGTATGAAGGGTAAGTCATTTGTGTGGACGGAGGAAGCAGAGATGGCTTTTCAGGTTGTCAAGAAAAAGCTTACTACAGCGCCAATCCTGGTATTGCCTGACTTTTCTAAAGTTTTTGAGCTTCATACTGATGCTTCTAAGGTTGCAATTGGTGGAGTTCTTAGTCAGGGTGGGCGGCCTATTGCCTATTTTAGCGAGAAGTTGACAGGGCCGAAGTCGAGGTACTCTACTTATGACTTGGAGTTTTATGCAGTGGTCCAAGCTGTGAAGCATTGGCGCCATTATTTGTTTCATAAGGAGTTTGTTTTGTTCACTGACCATGATTCCTTAAGGCATATTCGTACTCAAGATAAGGTTTCACATAAACATGGGCGTTGAGAAATTTACTTTTGTGGTGAAACACAAAACGGGTGCTTCCAATCGTGCTGCTGATGCCTTAAGAAAGAGAAGTAGTTTACTTGTAACCATGCAGGTTGATGTTCCTGGACTGGATGTCATTCGTGACATGGTGACTGTGGATCCATACTTTTCAATTGTTCTGCAGGATTTGCAATCCGGAGAGAAAACAGATTTTGTTATGCATGATGGGTTCCTGTTCAAAGGGAATCAACTTTGTATTCCTGATTCAAGTCTTCACTTGCAAATTATTAAGGAGTTGCATGGTGAAGGACATGTTGTTCGTGATCGCACTTTACAGTTGGTTCAAGCATCTTATTTTTGGCCTACTAGTTACGTCAAGAGATGTCGTATTTGTCAAGTTTCAAAGGGGACGGCTACTAATGCAGGTCTTTATATGCCTTTGCCAGTTCCTTTGCAGCCTTGGGTTGATATTAGCATGGATTTTGTGTTGGGACTACCTCGTACTCAAAGGGGTAATGATTCAATATTTGTTGTTGTTGATTGTTTTTCTAAGATGGTTCATTTTATTCCTTGCAAGAAGACAACAGATGCAGTTAATGTAGCCCAACTTTTCTTTAGGGATGTGTACCGTTTACATGGTTTACCTTCCTCCATTGTTTCTGATCGAGACACCAGGTTTTTGAGTCATTTTTGGCGTGGTTTGTGGAAGATGGTGAATACTCAACTCAATTTTAGTAGTGCTTATCATCCTCAAACTGATGGGCAAACCGAAGTTGTTAACAGGTCCCTTGGTAACCTGTTAAGGTGTTTGGTGGGTGATCATGTGAAGGCATGGGATCAGAAGTTGTATCAAGCTGAGTTTGCTCATAATCATGCTGTTAATCGGAGCACTGGGTTTAGTCCTTTCCAGGTGGTTTATTCTGCTCAGCCACGTGGTCCTCTTGATCTTATGACTCCTCAAATATCTAGGTCTGTTCCGAAGAAAGTACAGGATTTTGTTGAGGGGTTGCATGATGTTCATAAATATGTTCGTGACAACTTGGTGCGCGCTAATTCGAAGTACAAGCAGGATGCAGATCAAAAGAGGAGACATGTTTACTTTGAACTAGGAGACTTTGTGTGGGCTGTTTTGACTAAGGATCGTTTTCCAGTTGGTGAATATAATAAATTGTCTGCTAAGAAGATTGGTCCAGTGGAAATTATGGATAAGATGAACTCAAATGCTTATCGTTTGAAGTTGCCAAGTCATATTCGTTGTTCGGATGTTTTTAATGTGAAGCACTTGTTGCCTTACCATGGTGATTCTTCCGATGATGATACAGTTGGGAATTCGAGGGCGAATTTTTCTTATCCAGGGGGAATGATGGAGGCCCAAGTATTGAAGAACGGGCTGACTTGTTTCTGGAGGCCCGAGATCGCGTGACGAAGAGGGGTTTAGTAAAATGGGCATAACTTTTGCATCCTAAGTCCGTTTTCAGCCCGTGACCTGTCAAAACGTGCGTAAAAAGGAGACCGACGACGCTGTAACCACCTTTTAGCTGGTTGCGGATTTTTCAAGCCCCGAAAAGCCTTTTTACTATCAGTTTTTTGCATTTTTATGTTTTTTTCACTTTCAGTTGGACTTTTTCATTGGGGTACGGTCCAGCCCGTTGGATTTTTAGGGTTTTTCTTTGTTTGCAGTCATTATTTAATGAATCTGCTGTAACCCTAACAAGACAGTTATCAGTTTAATAAAAGTTAAACCATTGGCCATTGAGTTGCCGTGTTTTACCCTAATTTTCGGGCATTCTTCAGAATCAACGATTATTAGCAGAATTGTTTCTGGCATTCTTGTTGAATCAACAGATCCAATTACTTATCTTTGTTACTTTGTTTTTTAGTCTACATCATCATGCCTTTTCCTCTTTACTTTCTATATTTCCATATGCAATGATGGAGATGGACTACTTGGGATCAACAGAATTCTAAAACTACGTAACCAACTGCTTTCACACCGTACGAACAACATCCAGAGCAAGGACCCCAATAGTTTGGAAGATATCTTGAGAAAAGGTTTTAGCATCGGTCTATCCTATATGTACTCCAGTTTATTCGAAGTCTCCCAATGGTGTAAGGTCGTCGACTTATTGGGAAAAAGGAGGAAGATCACTTTGATCTCTTGTTTCAGAGAAATCAGTGGCTCGTGAGGAATGGAAAGGAACATATTATATTTGATCTCGAAGTCCTCATATAGCACTTCTTCCAATCATGGATGGGGGATCACTTGTAGGAATGACATAATGCTAATCCATGTTCCACACGGCCAAGGAAGCATCAGTTTTTAATCTCATTATGACTTGATCGTTCATAAGAGATTCTTTCTCGACCAGAATAGTGGAAGGGAGGGAACTACAAGAAAGATATACTCCTTTTCAAATCGCCCCGCGAAGACGGATGTTTAGAAAGGTTCTCGAGATTCTCAATAGCTCTTTTTTTAGTGGGGAGGAATAGTACGGGAAGGGAGCGAGACCAAGCTGAGCCACTAGTAGAGTAAGCCCTTCTCACGTGTCAAAATGAATTGCAGCCTCAACCAGAGAGATAAACCTGCGCCTTTGACGTTAGGCCCCGACGTAAATTTTTTCGAAACCGAACTGAATGGAATTGTTACTCTCCAAAAAAGCTTTCTGAAAAGAAAGAAGTTCCATTTTCCCACGTAGTTCGTCGGTCAAACCAACAATTCTCTTCTCCAAGTAACAGGGAGATCCTTTTCTAGTTAGACTTCTTGCAATGAAAGAACCATCCCTTCCTATTTGTTTGTCCTATCAGATAGAAAGAAAGAGAAACCCAAAGAGCCTTCTTTACCACTTTAGGGGACGGGGGTGAAGGGGGGGGGGGGGGGGGGTTACGTGCAACTAATGTGTAAAATCCATGATTTTACCATGATTTTTATGTAATGAAGTTTCACCCGTTAATCCTAGAACACATACTCACATGTGTATTCCTATAGGTTGATTGTGAACTTGTTCATTTAGGTACTTATACCTTTACATTCACACTTGTTGTAAATAAGTTACATAGCTCAAACCTTGTACTTAAGACTAGGAGAACAAATGATAAAAATGTATAATCAATACTTGGCTATACACACAACACTAAATCAAAGTTGGAAAAACATGCTACATAGTGTATGTAGTCGTGTATGTGTGCAAGGGTATATACCAAAAACATGTTCTTAACCTCCTTGGACTAGCCCAAGACTATACTCTTTATGTACTAGCCCAACATGAGCCCAAACCAAAGCCCATTACCCTCCTTTTTGGCTAGCTAGACACGGCACCACATATGTGGAAGAAGAAGGGTTGTCTTGGTTTTGGAAAATCCAACACATGGCACAATGGTTCTTACCAAGGCAATCATGCCTTTTTGCCTTCACCCTTCTCTCTCCCTTTAAGCCGAAACACACACACATACATTCTCTCAACTTCTCATGCAACCAAATCTCATTCTCTCTTCATCTTTCTCTCTCAAATCATTCAGCATTAAGCCACAATAATCTAAAGTTGTTCATTAAATCCACCAAGATCCTTGTCTCATCTCTACTATAAATCATTAGTAATATCATTCCCTTGGATTCACTATAAACAAGCCCTAGCTAAGCCATCTAGGCCATGACTTGATTTATACATAGGGTTTTCTTCATCATTTTGAGTAGATCTTGAACCACCTTGTTCACCTAGATCATTTGTGGTACTTTTAGGCAAGAGAGGTATACACTACTTGTTCTTTCGTTTCTTCATGCATGCATCATCATACATCTATAAACGCAAGTAAGATAACATGTTAAAAATCAAGATTTGATGAAGCTATGACCCTTATAGGTCAAGACTTATTTATAAAAATCATGTTCATGATTTAAAACCTTTTGATAAGGAACTTATAATTGGTATGTTATGTTTTAAACTTGATTTAAAAACCATATGAGACATTTTGTAAATCTAAAAGTTGCATGAGTTACAAATCTTGTTTTATAGGACTATGGTTAAACCAATAGTCATAGATCTCATAAAATGGATGTGTGTAACCTAAAAGTCTTGAAGACCATGACCTTAAAGGTCACGGCATATATGGTTAATGTCTATGTGATTCATGTGTTAAGTTTAAATGATGGAATATGAAATGATGCATGTTAAAATGACTATTACAAATCACAAATACGACTTATGTGCATAAATGTAGCCGTGGGTTACATAAGATTTAAAATGGATTAAAATGTACATGCATGTTATTTTAAACCATAGACCTAATGACAAAGGCTAACATGAATATGTTAAACATAAAACAAGATTATGGGAACCTTGGGAAGAGACAATATAGCCGTGAGCTATATGTGGTCTCCTTGGAAAAATAGTAACCTTGGAAACATGCATGTAAACTAGATAGTCATGATTGTATTTTTAATTAATTACAAGACTTAGAAACTAGATATAGTGTTCATCTTAGAAGTACCAAGGTCTAAAATATAGTCGTGAGCTATATAATAATGTACATGGATTTATGTTTGATTTTTAGGTCTAGACATAGTTTAGATCTTATTATGAACTTGTGATTTATTTTCTTGATGTGTACATAGTGAGATCTAATTTTGTAACACATATAAACTATATGCAACCTTAATATGGGACATGATCTATCCTAATATGCTATAACTAATGTAGGCCGTGAGTTATAAGCTCCTATTAGGGCTTATGACTTACTTGTAACCTTATGACACACCTAGATCTAATTTGGTATAACACAAAAAAATGAATTTTTAAGATTATTCATCTATTTAGATTGAAAACTAAATATTAATAAGCATAGTAGGCTTATATTAATATTCTAAGTAAAAACTTATATAAAATGAAAAGTAGTGTTAATGGACTATTTTTAAGCCCATGAAAAGTTAACCTAAAACTTAAATGGACCTAATAAGCCCATTTCATAAACTATAGTAATTTAAATGGACTTAAGATCACAAGTAGGCCCATTTAACAAATTAAAGGACTTAAAAATGTATTAAGCCCAATATATGATTTAAAGGCTCATATAAATAAATTAGTGAACATGAAATATATTTAAGCCCACTAAAATAGCCCATTTGATGTTTAGCCCATTTAAAGAGCCCATATAAGTTTAGATGATAAAATGAAATTTTTTATAATAAAATATAACTTATAAAAACTATTTGGATGAAAATGACAATTTATAAAACTTAAGGACTGAAGCCGTATCTTATGAAACTTATTTTAATAAGCTAGTAAGCACAAGGAATGAAAATGTAAATATCCAAAAGTCTAGGGTTTAATAATTATTTTCCGTGGCAATTTAAACCCTAGGGACCAATTTGGGTAGTTATTAAAAGTTATTTTGTTATTCTAAAACCCTAAGGACCATTTTGGCAATAATCCGAAACTTAAAGAAGCCCTAGGGGCGGTTTTGTCATTTTAGTGAAGTTACAAAACCTAGATAATACTAGAGGGACTAAATCTGCCATAAGCCGAAACAATAACAAGCCCTAGGTGCTAAATATGTAAAAATCTGAAAGTTATACTTTTTTAAAAATATGGAGGGACTAGTTTTGCCATATCTCGAAACATTTCCAAGCCCTAAATCTAAAATCTATTTTAATTATAATAAAACATAATTAAAATACTTAGACCTCAAGAATTAGGGTATAAATTCTTAAGTTTAAATTATTTTAAAATAATTCATGAGAACATTAAAGTTAAACAAAATATTTTGTATATAAAATATTTATATTTACTTTAGGAAATAATTGTATAAACAATTATGACCATGTATTGTAAATATATGTACTTATATACTTTTAAGAAATAAAATTATGTGAACGTTAATTAAATTAAATATTACTACGTAAATATGTTATAAGTAAAACTCCTTTTGTTTACTTAATATCGAACGTGGTTATGAAATTTAATGGGATGTTATTGATACAAGTACTATAAACACAGATTAATATTTTTAAGTGAAACATTCTCTTTTATGTTTACTTAAATGTAAAACTTAATTGTAAAATTGGATGATTACTATAATTACATGTATGCTAACTAATATTAATAGTTAAAAATGTGATGTGAACTTAGAAATGAAACTTATATAAAAAAGTTAAATGAATATTGAGGCTACTTGAACTATGGTTATTTAGATAAATACCATAGTATGAATGAACTGAATAAAATCTGTATAAGCATACATATATGTTCTTTGTACTATCTATTAAGACTGTACTATCTGACTAGGCATAACTTGTTGTGAGCTTTATTTGGATACCCGTACTAAACATGCAATTGCCTACTCCCAGGTGAGTTTACAGCCCCATTTAAACTTTGATAAAACTTTCCCTTTTGGGAAAGAAAATATGCAAACATATATTGGACATGACTGGATTGTATAAACTGGATTTTGATTGCTTACTATTGAAACTGTTAAATTGTTGTAAATCGCCCGAATGTTATAAATAGATCTATTAGGGATTGACCATCCCCATCTAGGTGAGTCATGCTCACTGTGCCTTGGCCGGGACAACAGACGTATACCATGTTGGAACAGGAATGGGTGTCTTTTTGTAAGACATTACGTCCTCATCTGTTGAGGACTATGGGGTTAAGCTTCAGTTTCTAATAATAAACAAATGTTATTTACATTTTTGTAAGAATGCTTTGTGCATTATTACTTCTATGATTATTGTATGTCCAAACTAATTAATTGTTAAAATCTGTAAATTCACCAACTTTATGTTGACCCGTTAGTATGTTTTGCACATGAATATGAAGTTAGTACGTGGTGTGTGCATGGCCTCCAGCATCTTAGAAATCTGCATCATAGGACTCGTTAGGGGTTCTATTTGGGAAACTCAAACAAACACTCTCCACCATGTTTAAGACAATTTTTATTTATTTGTTAAAATAAACATGTAATCTGATTTAACTTACTTTTATATTATGCTCTATGGACTATATGCTATCGATCCGCCCTTGTGACATCTCTATGGATATTTCAACGTATTTTGACCCTACCCGGGGTGTCACAGAGAATGGTATCAGAGCATTAGTTATAGAGAACCAGATAAATTTTTAGATAAAATAAAAATAAAATGATTTTTCTTTTATTTAAAACTGGACTATAACTTATAAAACTCTTTATGGGATTTTATTTGGGACCTTCTTAGTTAAGCATATAGATCTTATGGCATTTTATGCTATGTGAACTAATTGTATATGTATATATATATGTTTACTACACATGATTATTAATACTGTTTAGTAAGGTATTGTTATATGTTAGACGTGTTAAACTTGAAAATTTTACACTACATAGTAAAATACTGAAATGCGAATATGAGTAATATTAAACTAAAACTTCACACCTTACTAACTGATAAATGAACTACTTGCATGATAGTACATAATGTAGCTATCTTTGTCCAATTAAAGCAATTAATGTTCGTTTTTCCTCGACTCACTCGAATTGATATCCGGTTTAGACGTAAAACTAATTTGTTCTTGGTGACTATAATTTTTTTGGTATTTTAAAAACTAAAAATTATAAAGACTATTTAATTAAAATTTATTTAAATAAAAACTATTTCAAATTTAAATAAAACTAGAAATTACTAAAATTAATTTTATTAGAAACTAAAATAAAATAAAAACTTTTAAATGAAAACTAAAATAAGAACTATTTTAAACTTGTAATAAAACTTGAATTAAAATTAATGAAAAACTTTTAAATTAAACTTAAAACTAATTTTAAAACTAATAAAAATTTAAGCTAAATTTTAAAACAATTTAAATAAAATATTTTTTATCTTTTTTTTTAAAACTGAATTAAAGTAAATTTATATAAGACTATTTAAATTTAAATCTAAAACTTTGTATATAAAATTTAATTAAACAAAACTGCCAGCAATATGAGATCCTATATTAATTAAACTAAACGGAATAAAACACAAAACAAGCACTAGCAGAGTTGGTAACGTTGTTGGGTATTATGCGAGAGAACCTGTGTTCGAATCCCAGGAGGGACTATATTTGCTAATTATTTTTTTTGGAATTTTTGAATACTCAGACTAAATGAGTCTGAGTTTTTAACACAGCACGAATATAAGCCCAATAAGCAGATAATTGAACAAAACGACAAGCACATAAGCTAAAACCCAATAAGCAAAGCTGTCTTAACTCACAACCAATATAGCAGATAAATAAAAACAAATCTTACAAAACTTAAGCAAATCCAAATAAGCTACTTAAAAACTTAAACAGGTAAATCAAAATGAATAATAACAAATCTCAAAACCCAAAGTGTATCATAACATAAGCAGTTTTAAAACAAACCAATAAAAACAATAAGCATATTTACCAACGAAACACAACTACCACTTCAAATAAGCTGATAATCCAAACAGAACAAACAGATAATTACCCAAAATCCTATAAAACAGACGTAGCAGATCTAGAACAGCTATAAACCAAACAATCTTAATCAAAACACAAACCAAATAAAACAGATAATTAACCAAACATAAGCGGATACATATGACCGAAAATAAACATAAGCAACAAAACTAAACAAGCAGATCTTAACAGCTCAAAAACTAAATAAACTAAATAAATTCAACAATAATTAAAAAGAAGATCAAACCTATTGATGATTCCTTTGAGTAGAAGGTGGGCGCTGAACCCCCTTGTGAATCGAAACAAACGAACCAACACCACCGTAAGTTATCAACCCAATATCATCATCACAATCAACAACATATTCGAACCATAACAGTAACCGAAACACAATATTTTTTCTTTTTTTATATATAATTTCCCAGTAGGGGAAATTATCCCTTATCTTTTTATTTCGACTATTATTTAATAAAAAATAAATTCAGATAATAATGCAGTAATTATTAAACGAGACACCAAATTAAACAGAAACTTCAATTTTCATTAATAAAATTCAGAGTACAACTAAAAGAAATTACATTAAAACCTAAAACTATTTTTCATAAAATAAAAATTAAACTAAAAGAAAAGGCATCCTAAAATTACAGATAGGAGGGGTTTTTATAGGAAAACCCCTTGGAAACCCTCTTGTTAGCTTCAATAATAAGCATCAAATCACATCCGTTAAATCCATCATTCTTCTTCTCTCTCTTCATTTTCTTGATCTAATGGCTGAGAAGCATTCTTGCATCACTTGGATTGCCAGCATGGCAGAAGTTGTGTTTGTTGTGTTAGTTTGAGGGTGAGGTGGATTGATCTTATTGGTGGGAGGGTTTTTGGAATGTGTGGGAACCAATCAAATCAAAGGATTTCGCCATGTAGGATTGGAGGAGAGGACCACTCCTATGGTGGATCTTCCGAAAACTATGGGGATTTTATTCCCATAGGTGAGAATTAACCATTGAGGGTAAAACCTCCATTTTTCGTTGTTTAATTTGTGATGGTAAAAATTAGGGTTTGGGGTAACTATGGCTGCGTTTTTTGGGGAAGAAAGAAGTGGGTGGAAGTTTTCACATCGTTTGTAACGAATGAAAGGGAAAAGGATCGGTAAATGTTTTATTTATTTTGTGTGGGTGGGTAATAAACACGTGGGGTGAGAGTGGGATGTTACGTGTGAGTGGATGACTGCATTTGACCAAGATTGTTGACCAGCAAACGAAAGTGAAAAAGTTTATTTCACTTCTTTTTCATTCGTTCCATTTGATATTGTAATTGGTCTTTGGCCCAATATACTCTTTAATCTGTCCCTTTATTTCCATTTTGGGCTTTCATTTGGGCTTTTGGTTAAAAATTAAGAAACCTTTTTCCTTAAATGGGCTTTTGAACCCATTTATCCAATGTGGGACCCACTTGGCTCGAATATATTCAAAAATGATTAAATCCACTAAAACGAGCTTGATTTTGGCTTCCTTGATTATTTCTTCAAAACCGTGTTGAATTGGCCGGTTTACGTGAACTTGGGCACACTTTTGGTCTTTGACTTTGTCTTTGTCTTTTTCTTGGACTTTTCTTCAACATTTGACCGTGAAATCCCGTGTTTTCTCTTCTTTTGATCATTTGTACCTATTTAACACAAAACACAAAACCACGCGTAATTTCGACATTTACGACATGATTAGGTCTTGTTTTTCCTTGATTTTAGTGGCAAAAGGATAAGTGTTTACACACTTATTAAATCCCCTACACTTGACCATTGCAATGACCCCATGCAATGCATAGTTTTAAAGCATAAAGTTACATTTTTCTCATAATTAATCCATCTCGGCCTTTTTTACCATTACTACTACTACTATGACGAAAAGATAAAAACTTAAAAGGAAACAAAAGTTTATACAATTTTATTAACTTGAAATTATTTGATGGAAGAAACTCGTAAAGAAATCTAAGACTTAGATTAGGGCTTTGGTGTCATGAATATTAATCACCCTCAAGTTTCACGTTCCCCATACCAAGCTTAAAAACGAGATCATTGTTTACCATAAGTCCTTAGGTTAAAATCACTTATATAAGACAATTGTGTAGTACTCTTTCTCCAATTCCTACTTTGTATCTCTAGATTTTATTCATTGTCATTCACCCGTAGGCTCATTTGACTTATTTGATAATTATTAGTCCAAAAATGAAGGCCAAACGGTGCAAACCCGACACTCAAAACCTAACATCGTCCTCAAAAACGTTGTCACTAAAGTAAGCCCACATCAAGGATGATTTAACACGATTTGGGGAATAAATTCCCGGACCCAAAATTTGGCCAAATAGTACTACTTATTAGTTATTCCTCCAAAATCATGTAGACTTTATGTGGAGTTTAGCAAATTCACATCATATACCCTTAGGCTCTTTAAGATGAAAAAATGCTCCCCGTCTATTGTCCACACCCTAAGGCTCCTTGAATGATAAACGAGGGAATTGATTTTTTGATCAATTTTTATTCAACACTTACCATGCCATACACCCTAAGGCTCTAATGACAAGGTTCGTGCTACATGCCCCACACCCTAAGGCTCCTTGAGGTCATGTTTTAATCTTATTCTTTCTTTATTTATGATATATATAATAGGCCAAATTCCGCGGTCCCATGGTCTGAATACCTCCTACTTAGTGGTTATGAGCCACCTTAGTCGGAAGTCCACGACGCTGGCACCCTCAATGTGTTCATGCTTTAATTACAAGGAGAATAAAGATTGGCTAAGAGTTAAGATATCGAATCGACACCGCAAAAATCCTCATTTATTAAGCAATTAAATATACAAGAGGGAAGAAAGAGCCACAAAAACCATATAAGCAAAAATTAACCCTTAAACTTATTATCAACTCTATCATTTCTCGTTCTCCACAATTTAAAATCTCAAGGAAAGAGACTCGTGGATGCTTAGCCTAATAAACTAATTAAGGTCCATATGGTTAAGGATACTAGCTAGAGTAAACTTGGATAAGTAAACTCGGGTTGAGTCAAAATATTCACGACGGGCCTAATATATCAAAGATATCTAAACTTGTTCAAACCATTTTATTCATTTATTTTATTTTATTTTATTTATTCTTGAAATGGAAATATAAATACGATGTGATGATAAAAGGAAAGACATAAATGAAAAATACTACTAGGCCAAAATAGATCAAAAATTTGAAAAACGTTGAAAATTTTTTAAATTTTCCGGTTAAATGGGGTCAAATTCATGGGAAATCCCCCTAAAACTCGATAGAAGTCCCCCCTACACTTAATATAAACATTGTCCTCAATGTTTAGGCATGTGGGAGAATAAACTCCCCTAAACTTAGGACATTGAGTACGTTGTTTAAATTCGAGCTAAGGAAGGGACAACTAAAGTGATTCCATTTATTCGTTTTATTTATATACAAGTATGAATCACAATAGTTTTGATAGAACCGGGTACACGGGAACACGGGATCACGGGTCGCGTCAAAAGTACCAAAAGTGGATCATCAAAGCACATGTCCCTGCACAACATCACAACACACAAACAACCTACTTGGCTCCCCCTACAATTATTGGTGGAAATGGATGAAGGTGAAAAAGGGTGGAAAGGATGGTAAAGGTAAAAATCTAACCTAGTTAAATGATGCTTGATTTATTTATCACGAGTCTCTAGCTCCACTCGATTTCCCGAATTAATTCAAGGGAAATGTGGAGAGGGATGGAATCATCTCGTGAGAGATGTCCTCTCCATAGTATAACTTAACCCGTTGGCCATTCACCTTAAAGTTGGGCCCATTTGGTTGGGATAACTCAATGGTGCCATAAGGGAAGACTTGGGCCACGGTGAATGGACCGGACGAACGACTCTTAAGTTTACCCGAAAAGATTTTCAACCGAGAGTTAAAAAGTAAAACTTGATCACCAACATGGAACTCTAGGTTTTTAATCTTGGAATCATGAATGAGCTTAGTCTTCTCCTTGTAAACTAATGAATTTTCATAAGCCTCATTCCTAAGTTCATTGAGTTCATTGAGTTGGATTTTCCTATGATCACCGGCTTTGTTTATGTAAAAGTTAGCCCATTTCAAGGCCCAATAAGCCTTATGCTCCCACTCAATGGGGAGGTGGCACGCCTTTCCGTACACAAGGCGATAAGGGGTACAACCTATAGGTGTCTTATAAGCGGTACGGAAAGCCCACAAAGCATCGTCTAATTTATCGGCCCATGAGGCACGATGCTCTCCCACGGTTTGCTCTAAGATTCGCTTAAGACCACGGTTAGAAACCTCAGCTTGTCCATTAGTTTGTGGATGATACGCGGTGGAAAGTCGGTGATTTACACCATACTTATCCATGACTCCTGTGAATTGATCATTGCAAAAATGAGTCCCGCGATCACTAATAATAGCATGAGGCACACCGAATCGAGCAAACAATTGTTTAAAGAAGTTAACAACCACCCTCGTATCGTTAGTAGGTAAAGCCTTTGATTCAATCCATTTTGATACGTAGTCAACGGCTACGAGGATGTACTTGTTTCTTTTGGATGATGGAAATGGCCCCATAAAGTCGATGCCCCATACGTCAAAGATTTCACACTCTTGGATGAAATTTTGAGGCATCTCATCTTTATGTGTGATCTTGCCTTGTCTTTGGCAAGCATCACAATGCTTAACCATTTCATGTGCATCATGATAAATGGAGGGCCAATAGAATCCGGAGTCAAAAACTTT
This sequence comes from Glebionis coronaria, assembly GCA_025667525.1. Taxonomy (NCBI): domain Eukaryota; kingdom Viridiplantae; phylum Streptophyta; class Magnoliopsida; order Asterales; family Asteraceae; genus Glebionis; species Glebionis coronaria. The sequence goes on along the minus strand of JANFOE010001065.1, from coordinate 310,988 downwards.
TTAGCGGTATATTAGGACCAAAGTGACCACCGGTGGGTCCTTTATGGCAAGCTTCAAGGATTTGTAAAGCCTCCGGCCTATCAACACATCTACGAATGATTAAATCCGCACATTGCTTGAAAAGATAAGGGTTGTCCCAATAGTACGTTTTAACGTCCTTGAAGAATTTTTTCTTTTGTTGGGACGATAACCCTTCGATAAGAACACCACCCGCCAAATAGTTTGCAATGTCCGCAAACCATAGGGTATCATCAAGATTGGAATTAATAGACATTAAGGTCTCAAGGGGAAAGGATTCATTAATCTCTTGATTTGGAGATTCCCCTTGATAAGGATCCTCAAGTCTACTAAGATGATCCGCGGCTAGGTTTTCCGCTCCCTTTTTATCACGAATTTCGATTTTAAATTCTTGTAGGAGCAAAACCCAACGAAGGAGTCTTGGTTTAGCATCTTGCTTGGTCAACAAGTATTTCAAGGCGGAATGGTCGGTGTAAACGATGGTGGTGGAAAGCACAAGATAGGGGCGGAATTTCTCAAAAGCATACACTACGGCTAAAAGCTCTTTTTCGGTAGTGGTATAATGCAATTGAGCCCCCGTCATTGTCTTACTAGCATAATGAATGGGTTGGAAATGTTTGTTAACTCATTGACCTAAAACCGCTCCTACCGCGAAATCACTAGCATCGCACATGAGCTCGAAAGGTAACTCCCAATTTGGAGAGACGAAGACCGGTGCCTTAGTTAATTTACCTTTAAGAAGCTCGAAAGAGTCGAGACGTTCTTGAGAGAAGATGAAAGGAGCATCCTTTTTAAGAGATGAGTCATTGGACGAGCTATTTTCGAGAAATCTTGGATAAAACGTTGATAAAATCCCGCATGGCCTAAAAAACTTCGAACTCCTTTGACGGTGGTAGGTGGAGGTAACTTAGCAATAACGTCAACTTTATCACGGTCGACTTCGATACCGGCTTTGGAAATTTTATGACCGAGGACGATGCCTTCTTTTAATATGAAATGGAATTTTTCCCAATTAATAACGAGACGGGTGTCTTCACACCGTTTAAGCATACGTTCTAAATTAGCAAGGCAAGAAGAGAAAGAATCACCATAGACCGAGAAATCGTCTATAAAGACTTCCATAGTTTCTTCAACCATGTCATGAAATATCGCCATCATACACCTTTGGAAAGTCCCAGGAGCATTGCATAAGCCGAAAGGCATTCGTTTGTAAGCAAATGTTCCATAGGGACAAGTGAATGTGGTTTTCTCTTGGTCTTTTGGATCGATAGGGATTTGAAAATATCCAGAAAAACCATCTAAGAAGCAATAGAAATCATTACCCGCTAAACGCTCGAGCATTTGATCCATGAAAGGAAGAGGGAAATGATCCTTACGAGTGGCATCATTGGGCTTACGATAGTCGATGCAAACTCGCCAACCCGTTACGAGTAGAGTAGGAATCAACTCGTTGTTTTCATTGGGAACAACGGTAATTCCGCCTTTCTTAGGCACACAATGGACGGGACTAACCCATGGAGAATCCGAGATAGGGTAAATCATTCCGGCATCGAGAAGTTTGATAACTTCTTTCTTAATGACTTCATGAATTTTTGGATTAACCCTTCTTTGATTTTGGATTGCGGGTTTGAAGTCATCTTCCATGAGAATTTTATGAGTACAAAAATTAGGATCAATTCCGCGAATGTCGGAGATTTTCCAAGCAATTGCTTTCTTATGATTCTTAAGCACATCGATAAGTCGGGATTTTTTATCTTCTTTTAAGTCCTTAGCATTAATGACGGGTAACTTATTATCCTCCTCTAAGAAAACGTACTCTAAATGAGACGGTAAATCCTTAAGCTCTAAATCCGGTGGATTATCAATGGAAGGCTTAGTCAAATTAGGATCATCGTTTGTAACTTCCTTAGGAGTAGGTGGAGAAATATGGTCCTCATTGATAAGTCTCTCAATGGTACAAATGTCTTCTTCCCAATCGGTGGGAGAATCGTCATATTTTAGATCCACATCCCCTAAATTCGCTTCAAATTCTTGTAAAAGAAAGTCACTTTCTCCAAATGGAATCAATGAAGGAGCAATAGACTCTACGGTCTCAACATGAGGTAAAGGAGAAATCCCGCTCTTACAAGCCTCGTGAAAATGTTCTTCCCATGCTTCGTCGAGCACATCGATGTAATTCATGGATTCAGGATCATCAGGAAGTTTGGAAAGTTTACCCATGTTAAAAACGATTTTGTCATCCCCGACCCTCATGATAAGTTCACCCGCGGCTACATCAATCAATGTACGCCCGGTTCTCAAGAAGGGTCGTCCCACAATTAAGGGAACACGGGGATCTATTTCATAGTCGACTACGACGAAATCGGCGGGAAAAGTGAATTTGTCGACTCCTACAAAAACATCCTCGGCTATACCTACCGGATAAGCAACCGTACGATTAGCTAATTCCAATGTCATACGAGTGGGGACTAGCTCGGGTAAAGATAATTGTTTCCACATGGACAATGGCATAAGATTTATACTTGCTCCGAGATCCGCCAAGGCCATACAATTCTCAACACCCGGAAAATTACAAGGAATAAGGAATCGACCTGGATCTCCTAACTTAACCGGTAATTTTCTCAAAAGAACCGCGGAACAATTCTCATTCAATTGGGTGTTGGCAATATCAATCAACTTTTCCTTATCACTTAAAAGGTCCTTAAACATCTTAGCGTACTTAGGCATGTGAGCGAGCGCCTCGGCAAAGGTGATATTAAAATTCAATTGTTTGAACATTTTTAGGATGTTCGAAACTTGAATATCATCCTTATTCTTCAATTTCTCTTTTCACAACCTTGAGGGATAAGGTATATTGGGTTGAGATGAAGGCTTTGGAGTGGATTGCTTACTCACATCCTTTGGTGGAGGAGGAGTAGAAATGGAAGGTGAAAGAACCGGTTTGGGAACCGAAGGTGTGGTAGAAAATTTAGGTATCGGTGGAACATAAGGTGTAGACGAATGCATAACGGATGGTATGTCACAAGTGGAAGAAGAAGGAGGTTGTGTAGAAGAAGAAGGTATCTCGGGTCCTTGGTTAGGTGGGGGATAGGAAGGTTCTATGGTGGTCTTACCGCTCCTAGTAGTAATAGCATTAACATTAGCCCTAGGATTGGTCACGGTGTTCGAAGGGAGGGCACCTTGGGGACGAAGGTTTTGAATCATAGTCAAAAATTTCTTATCGGTATTCTTGCAACTCTCTCATAATTCGTTCATGGTCGGTCAATTTTTGTAGAACCAAGTCCATTTGAGGATTATGCATGTTCATTTGATTATACCCTTGATTGTTAAAACCTTGATTAGGAAAACCTTTGTTTTGATATTGGTTATAACCTTGATTAAATCCTTGATTTTGAAAACCTTGGTTATTAAATCCTTGATTTTGGTTATTGAACCCTTGGTTTTGCCCTTGAAAATTCCCTTGATTTTGATTAAAACCTCGTTGATTAGAATTTCCTTGAAAATTACCCGTTGAGGACCTTGGTTCCTATTTTGGGCGGGTGGGGGTGGTCTTTGTGGTGCTACAAAACCCGGGGGAGCCAAATAGTTATTGGAATTGTTAGACAAATGGTTAACATCAACATTTGGTTTGAAATGAATCCGCTCATTTTCATTGTTGTTATAAGCATAAACTTCTTGTTGATTATTGTAAACCTTGTCACAATTATAGTACGAATGTGGTCCACCACAAGTCTCACACGTTTCACAAGTTTCTTTCACGGCATTCACATGTGTAGTGAGGGCGTCGGTTTTAAGAGCAAGTGATTCAACAAGCGACGTAAGCTTATCAATTCTCTTATCATTCTCACTAGAACTAGCACTTGCCATAGTAGCCCTAACACTCTTGGTTTGCACTTTAGCCTTGTTTTCAATTATGGCCCAAGCCTCGTTCATTGATTTCACAAGAATATTGCCCCCCGCGGCACTATTAAGTGAGTCTTGGTCATTTAGAGTTAAACCATTGTAAAACGTATTAATTTGATGCACTTTAGTGAAACCGTGTTGTGGACATTTTCTTAAAAGCTCTTTAAATCGATCCCAAGACTCACCAAACGTTTCCCCATATTGTTGTTCAAAGGTGATGATCTCATTCCTTAAAGAAGTGGTCCGTGATGGTGGGAAAAAGTAGTTTATGAACTTGGTCTCTAAGTCAATACATGTGGTAATACTTTGGGGTGGTTCCTTATCAAGCCAAATACGGGCTTGTCCCTCGAGGGTAAAAGGAAAGAGTTGCAAGCGAATAGCCTCTTGTGGCACCCCATTGTATTTGAGGGTGTTGGCTAATTGTATGAAACGTTTGATATGAGCGTGTGGGTCATCATTAGTACGGCCTAAAAATGGTGTAGCGGAAACCATTTGAATAAAACCCGTTTTAAGTTCCAAATTATTAGCTCCAATATCCGGCACCACAATCGCGTCATCGTTTCCGTCAACGTGAGATTGGAGAATCTCAATCATTGGTCGATTATCCGTTGCCATCGTGTTGTTCAAGGCTCGATTCTTGGTATCGGCTTTAATGATGGTCTTTTTGTTTTTCTTCTTCTTCTTCTTCTTTTTGGAAGAATTGGAAGAGTTTGGTACACCAATCGGTATGTATGTATGCGCGTGAGTGCGCATACAATTAAAACTTTGGAATGAGGTAGGTGACCTCGGTCTACTTTGAGAGGAAAAGGATTTTCCCTCTCGAGGATCAATATGAAAAAGCTACAAAAATATATACTTAATTACTAATTGAGTTGGCAAACCAATAATCGGTCGTCCCTCTCAATATACTCACAAGCAAGCGGGGAAACGAGGTGGCACAAAGCACTTAAAAACCTTTTTCCTTAGACGGCCTTTTATAGCGCGTCGCCTTATACCCACCTTATAGTTTGTATATGTCGAGTTCAAACGTCTTACTAGTATTTATCTATTTTGCCCTTTTTTTCATTGTGGATGCGAATACAATAGTTAGATGATGAAATCCCAACTAAGGCTTATTTGAAAAGTAGGTAAATTAATGTTCTACATAATATACTATAGTAAAAGAAAAAATCTTTTTGTATTTTCTAGAAAAATATATATTCACAAGAAAAATCGAAAGAAATCGAACTAAAAAAATAACACTAATACGTAATATTTTTGGCGTAATACTTTTAGGAAAAAGTATTACTTTTGGATTTTTTTAATTTTTTTGGTGCAAATATTAGGAAAGAATTTGCTTTTGTGATTTTTTTTAAATTTTTTTGTATATTTAAGTTTTTGATTTTTTTGTGTTTTTATTTTGTTAACAAGAAACGTAATGTTCAAAATGAACGGATCCCAAAATCCAAACGTCTTCACGAAAAATCGCCAATCGTACGAGCGAAGCGGCAGCGGCGCCAATTTAATGTAGCTATTTTTGTCCAATTAAAGCAATTAATGTTCGTTTTTCCTCGACTCACTCGAATTGATATCCGGTTTAAACGTAAAACTAATTTGTTCTTGGTGACTATAATTTTTTTGGTATTTTAAAAACTAAAAATTATAAAGACTATTTAAATAAAATCTATTTAAATAAAAACTATTTCAAATTTAAATAAAACTAGAAATTATTAAAATTAATTTTATTAGAAACTAAATTAAAATAAAAACTTTTAAATGAAAACTAAAATAAGAACTATTTTAAACTTGTAATAAAACTTGAATTAAAATTAATGAAAAACTTTTAAATTAAACTTAAAACTTATTTTAAAACTAATAAAAATTTAAACTAAATTTTAAAACAATTAAAATAAAATATTTTTTATCTTTTTAAAAAAAAAAAACTGAATTAAAGTAAATTTATATAAGACTATTTAAATTTAAATCTAAAACTTGGTATATAAAATTTAATTAAACAAAACTGCCAGCAATATGAGATCCTATATTAATTAAACTAAACAGAATAAAACACAAAACAAGCACTAGCAGAGTTGGTAAGGCTGTTGGGTATTATGCGAGAGGTCCTATGTTCGAATCCCAGGAGGGACTATATTTGCTAATTATTTTTTTTGGAATTTTTGAATAATCAGACTAAATGAGTCTGAGTTTTTAACGCAGCACGAATATAAGCCCAATAAGCAGATAATTGAACAAAACGACAAGCACATAAGCTAAAACCCAATAAGCAAAGCTGTCTTAACTCACAACCAATATAGCAGATAAATAAAAAAAATCTAATAAAACTTAAGCAAATCCAAATAAGCTACTTAAAAACTTAAACAGGTAAATCAAAATGAATAATAACAAATCTCAAAACCCAAAGCGTATCATAACATAAGCAGTTTTAAAACAAACCGATAAAAACAATAAGCAGATTTACCAACGAAACACAACTACCACTTCAAATAAGCTGATAATCCAAACAGAACAAACAGATAATTACCCAAAATCCTATAAAACAGACGTAGCAGATCTAGAACAGCTATAAACCAAACAATCTTAATCAAAACACAAACCAAATAAAACAGATAATTAACCAAACATAAGCAGATACATATGACCGAAAATAAACATAAGCAACAAAACTAAACAAACAGATCTTAACAGCTCAAAAACTAAATAAACTAAATAAATTTAACAATAATTAAAAAGAAGATCAAACCTATTGATGATTCCTTTGAGTAGAATGTGGGCGTTGAACCCCCTTGTGAACCGAAACAAACGAACCAACACCACGGTAAGTTATCAACCCAATATCATCATCACAATCAACAACATATTCGAACCATAACAGTAACCGAAACACAATATTTTTTTCTTTTTTTTATATATAATTTCTCAGTAGGGGAAATTATCCCTTATCTTTTTAATTCAACTATTATTTAATAAAAAATAAATTCAGATAATAATGCAGTAATTATTAAACGAGACACCAAATTAAACAGAAACTTCAATTTTCATTAATAAAATTCAGAGTACAGTTAAAAGAAATTACATTAAAACCTAAAACTATTTTTCATAAAATAAAAATTAAAATAAAAGAAAAGGCATCCTAAAATTACAGATAGGAGGGGTTTTTATAGGCAAACCCCTTGGAAACCCTCTTGTTAGCTTCAATAATAAGCATCAAATCACATCCGTTAAATCCATCATTCTTCTTCTCTCTCTTCATTTTCTTGATCTAATGGCTGAGAAGCATTCTTGCATCACTTGGATTGCCAGCATGGCAGAAGTTGTGTTTGTTGTGTTAGTTTGAGGGTGAGGTGGATTGATCTTATTGGTGGGAGGGTTTGTGGAACGTGTGGGAACCAATCAAATCAAAGGATTTCTCCATGTAGGATTGGAGGAGAGGACCACTCCTTTGGTGGATCTTCCGAAAACTATGGGGATTTAATTCCCATAGGCGTGAATTAACCATTGAGGGTAAAACCCCAATTTTTCGTTGGTTAATTTGTGATGGTAAAAATTAGGGTTTGGGGTAACTATGGCTGCGTTTTTTGGGGAAGAAAGAAGTGGGTGGAAGTTTTCACATCGTTTGTAACGAATGAAAGGGAAAATGATGGGTAAATGTTTTATTTATTTTGTGTGGGTGGGTAATAAACACGTGGGGTGAGAGTGGGATGTTACGTGTGAGTGGATGACTGCATTTGAGCAAGATTGTTGACCAGTAAATGAAAGTGAAAAAGTTTATTTCACTTCTTTTTCATTCGTTCCATTTGATATTGTAATTGGGCTTTGGCCCAATATACTCTTTAATCCGTCCCTTTATTTCCATTTTGGGCTTTCATTTGGGCTTTTGGTTAAAAATTAAGAAACCTTTTTCCTTAAATGGGTGCCCATTTATCCAATGTGGGACCCACTTGGCTCGAATATCTTCAAAAATGATTAAATCTACTAAAACGAGCTCGATTTTGGCTTCCTTGATTATTTCTTCAAAACCGTGTTAAATTGGCCGGTTTTCGTAAACTTGGAACACTTTTGGTCTTTGACTTTGTCTTTGTCTTTGTCTTTGTCTTTTTCTTTGACTTTTCTTCAACATTTGACCGTGAAATCCCGTGTTTTCTCTTCTTTTGATCATTTGTACCTATTTAACACAAAAACACAAAACCACGCGTAATTCCGACATTTATGATATAAAACACATGATTAGGTCTTGTTTTTTCTTGATTTTTGTGGCAAAAGGATAAGTGTTTACACACTTATTAGTACATATATATGTATAAGTATAAATATTTGTAACCTTAAAACATTCTTATAATTGTTTAAAAAGGGATATATTTCATAAAGCATGTAATCTAAATAATATTGTTCTTTGTTTGAAAGCTTATACTCACTTCAAACTTAAAATGATATTATCTCAGAGCATTATGACTCCGCCTACTACATCTACGACTCATCTATCCAGAGTAGCTCCTACTCCAGTTATTTGTTCATCCCCATGATCGACGCAGTATGGATGGTTGTCAGCCTCGGATTTAGAGGATGACCCAACTATCGAAGCTGTACTCCTAGAGGACCCATTTCCTATCTCCGCATCAGCTATACTGGCCCCGACCTCTATGGAGGAGGACCAGGTTCTTCCTAGCGTGCCATCTTCCGTGCCTCCATTCTTATCATCGGGCTATTTCTCCGGGTCCATACCCGTCTCTACTTATGAGACCGGGGAAGACTCCGGAGCGAGACGTGTTGATTCTTTTCAGGCTCAGATTGCCGCACTGGCTGCACGCCAGGCGAAAGAGATATCGGACCTTCGCAATCTTGTGATAGCCGGCCGACAAGGCCACACCGTCATCCATGATCGTATTGACACTTTCTCCCGTACCATGAGAAGAGAAGCTCAGGCCACTAAGGGTGTCCAGGCCAAGACTGACAAAGCCTTGAAATGGCTCATAGAGGAGAACCGCCGTCTTCACCAACGTATTCAGGTCATGGAGGGTCCTCAGCATCAGACCCATACGGTCCTATCTGCTCAGGAGCAATCATTGTCTATCTTTTGTGATCTTGCCACCGTCCGACATGACGGGATTATTGCAGGGATGACTCATCTCTGAGGATCCACCAATAGACTCCGGACCCATTTGCTGACAGCATTCCATGTGCTCAAGGAGACCCGAGCGACAATTCGGACATTACAGGGTTCTCGGAAAGCATCTGCAGCTCCATTCGCACCATCAACACCGGCCTCATCTAGTGGACCATCTTAGCATGATTAATATAGACGTACTAAACTTATTATGCATCATGACAAGCTTACGGGTTGCATCCCAGCTATCATGATATAAGGCTTTTGTACTTTTATTTTTCAGCTTTTGGTGATGTAATCCTGTACTCTATAATTTCTTTTCTCTTGGACTTGCAACTTTGGGATGTAATGTTTTAAATACTGTGTGTATCATTACCTTGGACAAGGCCTAACTGGCCTATAACTTAGATTTTGTTATGCTAGATGAATGTTCAATTTCTTATGGAAATAACATATAATCACTTTATTATATTTGTTGTGCAATGTATTATATTATGAGATCTTGACAGGTTACCCAAATTTGTTATAAGATCGGTGCATGGAATTTTCCCGTGCAAATAATATAAAAAATGTACAAATGTTTGATCTAATAGTCTCATCTTGTGTATGATTATAGACAAATGGTGATTACGCGATCAAACCCCAATACTGCAACCACTTCCAACACCGCTAACACCGAGGTTCCTGAAGCTACTCATAATGTTACCACTGCTCAACTCAGAGAGATGATCGGTGAAGGCATTACGGCAGCTATGGCAGCCAGAATAGCTAACCCAAATACAAACAATGATCCAAACTCTGACGCTCGCAGAAACAACACCAACAGGGGTTGCTCTTACCCCGACTTCTTGAAATGTAAACCCTCATACTACCGAGGTAAAGAAGGATTTGTTGAATTGATGCAGTGGTTTGAAAGACTAGAGACAGTCTTCTGCATCAGTGGTTGTGTTGACGAGAACAGAGTAAAGTTTGCCACGTACACGCTACTTGAGAGTGCCCTTACCTGATGGAACTCTATGGTCGCTATCCTTGGACATGACGCTGCTTATGCCCTAACTTGGGCCAACCTCAAGGAAAGAATGACTGAAAAGTACTGTCCAAGACGAGAAATGAAGAAGTTCGAAGTCGAGTTGTGGGATCTCAAGTGTAAGAACAATGATATCATTTGGTACAACCAAAGGTTTCAAGAGTTAAGCTTGATGTGAACCAGAGTGTTTCCTCTAAGGAGTAACAAGATTGAGAAGTATGTCAGTGGACTCCCTGACAACATTCATGACAGTGTGCTAGCTTCATGACCCACCACTGCTGAAGGTGCCATGGAATTTGCGACTGAGCTGATCAACAAACGAGCCCGCAATCTGTCTGAGAGGCAAACAGATAACAAGAGGAAATCCGACGAAAACTCTCGTAGCCAGCACCAGCAACCTTACAAAAAGCAAAACTTTGGGCAAGCAGATGACACTACCTCCACAACCCGCACCAAGAACTACTTAGTGACAAAACCCCAGTGTCCAAAGTGCAACTACCACATGTTGCTGGAGGACAATGTCAAGGATGCTACAAGTGCGGCCAACGAGGCCACTTTGCTCGCGATTGCCCAACCAATGTTGCTACCCCAGGTCGACCCAACACCAATCCTGGAAACAGCAACAGGGGCAAGTCCAACGCACGAGGGAGTGGAAGTGGGCAACAAGGAAACCGAAACCCCACTGGCGGGAGCGGTAGCGGGCCGAAGAAAGCCGTGGTATGTTACGAGTGTGGAACCCCTGGGCACGTGAGACCTGATTGTCCCAAGAGGGCCAATCAGAAGAAGGACGACAAGGGAGCTCCTTCGCAAGTGTACATGGCCGGCAATGCCCCAACAAACCCAGGCCCCAACATCGTACCTGGTACGTTCTTACTAAACAAATGATATACATCTATCTTGTCTGATACATGTGTAGGACAAAGCACTACAATTGCTAAATTTAGTAAGGTAATGGAAATCCCCCCGATAGTTCTAGGCTCCTATTATACTGTGGGATAGTCGACGAAAAAGTTATAATGGTTAAACACCCTCATCCGAGGTTGTTCCTTAAAAACTTTCTGAATCAACCGTCTTACACCAATCAAATCCTGGAAAGCCTTGATAACTTTAATGTCGTTCTTAGCACAATTGACTGGTAAGTAACATGCGATTATCCCTTATAGCCAAAAATGGGTTTGTGCACCTTGGTGAGATGAAACCTTGATTATACTAGGGAGTCATAGCCCATGTATAGTTAACACTAGATAACACTAGATTTAGTGTCATCTCTAGCACCAACGGGCTAACGAATATTTGGTCCGAGTATGACCCGTTTCCTTAACCTGTTTCTTCCCTGCCTAACCCTAAAGGACACACCCAACCCACAATGGGTGTATTTTGTAGGGTTACTTCCGCCACCTAGACAACCCTAAAACCTAAAAGGCACACCCAACTCACAACAGGTGTAGTTTGTAGGGCTACGATCGGCATCCCCCGTAAGGAGATGATGAATGTCCTATGCTTTTGGACATTCCTCTTTTCTCTTCGGGTCCAATTAGTTCGACAATACCATCACCCACTAGATGTTGGGAGATGAAAATTCCACTCTTTATAAGTCAAAATTTATACAAAATTTTGAACCAGTAATACTGAATGCATGACCCTTGTTGCGACACCCTGCAAGGTGCACACTTCTTTATTCATGGTATCTTCTTTTATTTCTACCATTTGAGGTACTTCTTTTCTGCACCCCTCACACTCAGCCTCACGGCAAAGGAAGCAGATTCCTTGCAATCTCTTACGTAAACGCCATCGACAACAGTCTTAACCTCCTTGTTGGGTAGAAACTTTAGTACCATTAACTTATGTTTGTACCTCGCTGCCTGAGGTAAAGATCGTGAGTCTCTTCTTAAAGCTGCTAATATGGGAAGGGTTAAAGATAAACATGTTTGTTCTACCTTCAACCCCCACTTTTACATCCATGGGTATGGAGATATAACTTGTATCTCACCCATGAACAGGATGTAGAATTAGTGTGTCCCCGGATTCCCCAGCGAATAAAACAAGCTGGCACGTCCTCCTCATATCAGAAACCATTTGCAATGGATTTACCCTCCTAACCAAATCCACAATGTTAAGGTCCTCTCCCAGATCCGGGAAAAGTACGACTACAACACCCATTGGGAAGTTCCTCGCCTACCCATCCACAACAGCAGTCTCCTTTACTGCTCAATCGGATGTATAGTGCAATCCGGATAAAGATCTCTTTGCATTTCTCGCCTACCCATCCACAGCAGCAGCCTCCTTTACTCCTCAATCAGATGTATAGTGCGATCCGGATAAAGATCTCTTTGCATTCCTCGCCTACCCATCCACAGCAGCAGTCTCCTTTACTACTCAATCGGATGTATAGTGTGATCCGGATAAAGATCTCTTTGCATTCCTCGCCTACCCATCCACAGCAGCAGTCTCCTTTACTGCTCAATCGGATGTATAGTGCGATCCGGATAAAGATCTCTTTGCATTCCTCGCCTACCCATCCACAGCAGCAGTCTCCTTTACTGCTCAATCGGATGTATAGTGCGATCCGCATAAAGATCTCTTTGCATTCCTCGCCTACCCATCTACAAGAACAGTTTCCTTTACTGCTCAATCGGATGTATAGTGCAATCCGGGTAAAGACCTCTTTAAATTCTCTTTTGTTCACCTATAATGACGGAAACTTCCATAAATGCAGATTAGGCGTATAAAAATAACCTAGACGTAGACCACTTTGCGTTCGTGCCGCCATCCGTACCTGAGAGAGAACCTGAAACAAATCATGTACTTAGAACATCTCTTACTTAGAAGATAACTAGGTTTTTAGTAGCCTTGAGGACAAAGCTAAAATAACGGGGTGGTGCTGTAAAATCCATGATTTTACCATGATTTTTATGTAATGAAGTTTCACCCGTTAATCCTAGAACACATACTCACATGTGTATTCCTATAGGTTGAGTGTGAACCTGTTTATTTGGGTACTTATACCTTTACATTCACACTTGTTGTAAATAAGTTACATAGCTCAAACCTTGTACTTAAGACTAGGAGAACAAATCATAAAAATGTATAATCAATACTTGGCTATACACACAACACTAAATCAAAGTTGGCAGAACATGCTACATAGTGTATGTAGCTGTGTATGTTTGCAAGGGTGTATACCACAAACATGTTCTTAACCTCCTTAGACTAGCCCAAGACTATACTCTTTATGTACTAGCCCAACATGAGCCCAAACCAAAGCCCATTACCCTCCTTTTTGGCTAGCTAGACACGGCACCACATATGTGGAAGAAGAAGGGTTGTCTTGGTTTTGGAAAAGCCAACACAAGGCACAATGGTTCTTACCAAGGCAATCATGCCTTTTTGCCTTCACCCTTCTCTCTCCCTTTAAGCCGAAACACACACACATACATTCTCTCAACTTCTCATGCAACAAAATCTCATTCTCTCTTCATCTTTCTCTCTCAAATCATTCGTCATTAAGCCACAATAATCTAAAGTTGTTCATTAAATCCACCAAGATCCTTGTCTCATCTCTGCTATAAATCATTAGTAATATCATTCCCTTGAATTCACTATAAACAAGCCCTAGCTAAGCCATCTAGGCCACGGCTTGATTTATACATAGGGTTTTCTTCATCATTTTGAGTAGATCTCAAACCACCTTGTTCACCTAGATCATTTGTGGTACTTTTAGGCAAGAGAGGTATACACTACTTGTTCTTTCATTTCTTCATGCATGCATCATCATACATCTATAAACACAAGTAAGATACCATGTTAAAAATCAAGATTTGATGAAGCTATGACCCTTATAGGTCACGACTTATTTATAAAAATCATGTTCATGATTTAAAACCTTTTGATAAGGAACTTATAATTGGTATGTTATGTTTTAAACTTGATTTAAAAACCATATGAGACATTTTGTAAATCTAAAAGTTGCATGAGTTACAAATCCTGTTTTATGGGACTATGGTTAAACCAATAGTCATAGATCTCATAAAATGGATGTGTGTAACCTAAAAGTCTTGAAGACCATGACCTTAAAGGTCACAGCATATATAGTTAATGTCTATGTGATTCATGTGTTAAGTTTAAATGATGGAATATGAAATGATGCATGTTAAAATGACTATTACAAATCACAAATACGACTTATGTGTATAAATGTAGCCGTGGGTTACATAAGATTTAAAATGGATTAAAATGTACATGCATGTTATGATAAACCATATATCTAATGACAAAGGCTAACTTGAATATGCTAAACATAAAACAAGATTATGGGAACCTTGGGAAGAGACAATATAGCTGTGAGCTATATGTGGCCTCCTTGGAAAAATAGTAACCTTGGAAACATGCATGTAAACTAGATAGTCATGATTGTATTTTTAAATAATTACAAGACTTAGAAACTAGATATAGTATTCATCTTGGAAGTACCAAGGTCTAAAATATAGCCGTGAGATATATAAGAATGTACATGGATTTATGTTTGATTTTTAGGTCTAGACATAGTTTAGATCTTATTATGAACTTGTGATTTATTTTCTTGATGTGTACATAGTGAGATCTAATTTTGTAACACATATAAACTATATGCAACCTTAATATGGGACTTGATCTATCCTAATATGCTATAACTAATCTAGGCCGTGAGTTATAAGCTCCTATTAGGGCTTATGACTTACTTGTAACCTTATGACACACCTAGATCTAATTTGGTATAACACAAAAAAATGAATTTTTAAGATTATTCATCTATTTAGATTTAAAACTAAATATTAATAAGCATAGTAAGCTTATATTAATATTCTAAGTAAAAACTTATATAAAATGAAAAGTAGTGTTAATGGACTATTTAAGCCCATGAAAAGTTAACCTAAAACTTAAATGGACCTAATAAGCCCATTTCAAAAATTATAGTAATTTAAATCGACTTAAGATCACAAGTAGGCCCATTTAACAAATTAAAGGACTTAAAAATGTATTAAGCTCAATATATGATTTAAAGGCTCATATAAATAAATTAGTGAACACGAAATATATTTAAGCCCACTAAAATAGCCCATTTGATGTTTAGCCCATTTAAAGAGCCCATATAAGTTTAGATGATAAAATGAAAGTTTTTATAATAAAATATAACTTATAAAAACTATTTGGATGAAAATGACAATTTATAAAACTTAAGGACTTAAGCCATATCTTATGAAACTTATTTTAATAAGCTAGTAAGCACAAGGACTGAAAATGTAAATATCCAAAAGTCTAGGGTTTAATAACTATTTTCCCTGGCAATTTAAACCCTAGGGACCATTTTGGGAAGTTATTAAAAGTTATTTTGTTATTCTAAAACCCTAAGGACCATTTTGGCAATAATCCGAAACTTAAAGAAGCCCTAGGGGTTGTTTTGTTATTTTAGTGAAGTTACAAAACCTAGATAATACTAGAGGGACTAAATCTGCCATAAGCCAAAACTATAACAAGCCCTAGGTGCTAAATATGTAAAAATCCGAAAGTTATACTTGTTTAAAAATATGGAGGGACTAGTTTTGCCATATCTCGAAACATTTCCAAGCCCTAAATCTAAAATCTATTTTAATTATAATAAAACATAATTAAAATACTTAGACCGCAAGAATTAAGGTATAAATTCTTAAGTTTAAATTATTTTAAAATAATTCATGAGAACATTAAAGTTAAACAAAATATTTTGTATATAAAATATTTATATTTACTTTAGGAAATAATTGTATAAACAATTATGAACATGTATTGTTAATATATGTACTTATATACTTTTATGAAATAAAATTATGTGAACATTAATTAAATTAAATATTACTACGTAAATATGTTATAAGTAAAACTCCTTATGTTTACTTAAATATAGAACGTGGTTATGAAATTTAACGGGATGTTATTGATACAAGTACTATAAACACAGATTAATATTTTTAAGTGAAACGTTCTCTTTTATGTTTACTTAAATGTAAAACGTAATTGTAAAATTGGATGATTACTATAAATACATGTATGCTAACTAATATTAATAGTTAAACATGTGATGTGAACTTAGAAATGAAACTTATATAAATAAGTTAAATGAATATTGAGCCTACTTGAACTATGGTTATTTAGATAAATACCATAGTATGAATGAACTGAATAAAATCTGTATAAGCACACATATATGTTCTTTGTACTATCTATTAAGACTGTACTATCTGATCAGGCATAACTTTGTTGTGAGCTTTATTTGGATACCTGTACTAAACAAGCAATTGCCTACTCGTAGGTGAGTTTACAACCCCATTTAAACTTTGATAAAACTTTCCCTTTTCGGAAAGAAAATATGCAAACATATATTGGACATGACTGGATTGTATAAACTGGATTGTGATTGCTTACTATTGAAACTGTTAAATTGTTGTAAATCGCCCGAATGTTATAAATAGATCTATTAGGGATTGACCATCCCCGTCTTTGTGACTCATGCTCACTGTGCCTTGGCCGGGACAACAGACGTATACCATGTTGGAACATGAATGGGTGTCTTTTTGTAAGACACTACGTCCTCATCTGTTGAGGACTATGGGGTTAAGCTTCAGTTTCTAATAATAAACAAATGTTATTTACATTTTAGTAAGAATGCTTTGTGCATTATTACTTCTATGATTATTGTATGTCCAAACTAATTAATTGTTAAAATCTGTAAATTCACCAACTTTATGTTGACCCGTTAGTATGTTTTGCACAGGAATATGAAGTTAGTACGTGGTGTGTCATGGCCTCCAGCATCTTAGAAATCTGCATCATAGGAATCATCAGGGGTTCTATTTGGGAAACTCAAATAAACACTCTCCACCATGTTTAAGACAAATTTTATTTATTTGTTAAAATAAACATGTAATCTGATTTAACTTACTTTTATCTTATGCTCTATGGACTATATGCTATCGATCCGCCCTTGTGACATCTCTGTGGATATTTCCACGTATTTTGACCCTAACCGGGGTGTCACATAAGGCAATGTTGTTTATGATTGAATCTCAGAGGCACTCTTATCATTTGGTAGATCCAAGTCTATGGCCTATTTCGGGTTCACTCGGAGCTTTGGCACCCACAGTAGGAGGTGTGATGTACATGCACTCATTTGAAGGGGGTGCAACACTTCTCAGTTTGGGCCTAATATTTATCCTATATACCATGTTCGTATGGTGGCGCGATGTTCTACGTGAATCCACATTGGAAGGACATCATACCAAAGTCGTACAATTAGGACCTCGATATGGGTTTATTCTGTTTATCGTTTAGAGGTTATGTTCCTGTTTTTCTCTTTTTCGGGCTTCTTCTAAAATTCTTCTTTGGCACCTACCGTAGAGATCGAAGGTATTTGGCCCCCAAAAGGGATTGCGGTTTTAGATCCTCGGGAAATCCCTTTTCTTAATACTCTTATTCCCCTTTCATCCGGAGCTGCCGTAACTTGGGCTCATCATGCTATATTCGCCGGGAAGGAAAAACGAGCAGTTTACGCTTTAGTAGCTACCGTTTCATTGGCTCTAGTATTCACCGCCTTTCAAGGAATGGAATATTATCAAGCGCCCTCCACAATTTCGGATAGTATTTATGGTTATACCTTTTTCTTAGCAACTGGCTTTCATGGTTTTCATGTGATTATAGGTACTCTTTTCTCGATCGTATGTGGTATTCGCCAATATCTTGGTCATTTGACCAAGGAGCATCACGTTGGCTTTGAAGCAGCTACATGGTACTGGCATTTTGTAGACGTGGTCCGGTTATTCCCATTTGTCTCTATCTATTGGTGGGGAGGTATATGAAGGAACGAATCAGTGGATTGAAGAATTAAATCTCGATGACAAAGAGAAGCGGGCTTTTCCAAAGAATTACTACATCTTTTCTAATCCCTTAGATTATCATATACAAAAAAGTCTCTTCCACTTTCCTAGCAAATCTCTCTTTATTCTGGCGCATAAATGAAGGGGTCGAAGAGATTATGGCAGATCATGTTCACCAAAAAATGACCCGAAATTGGATCTTGGTCTATTTGAGATTGTTCATTTTAATCGTAATCAAAGATGTTTTCTTGTCTCTCATTTCTTTTCTGAACAAATCGAAGAACCTAAGGGATCGAACTCATCCTTGGCTGCTACGAAAGAAATAGGCCTTGCGTTGCGGAAGGAACGTTCTGCTCTGAGTTTAAGGCAAGAGCTCCTTCCCTCCCTTCCTTATCGACATTAGCTGTATCCCATATCTCCCCATATCGTATTTAACTAGACCCCATCCGTTGCTTTGACTGTTCACCATGTGTGTATCGTACCGACCCCATATCATACGTACAAGAATTGATTCCTTCTCCCCATATCACTCATTCACATGCCATCTCATTGTTCACCCAGAAAATCTTCTTGTTTAAGACAGATCGCTTCCCTCAGTCAGCGGGAGGCCTAGTCGATTTAGGCCCTCAAAGCAAACGGCAAGCAAGACCAGTCGAAGGAGTAGTTCACTTACCTGTTTGTACATATACTATACTCATACCCATATTACAATACATATGTGTTCACCCTATCTTGCTTTCACGGCTTTGACCGGGAAACCAACCAAAGAGCCAATACACCAACAACCAAGGAACGGGAGTGGGTGGTCCCTAGGAACAGCAGAAAGGAAGTACTGGTTCAACCAGATACGCCGGTGTTGATCAAAGACATGCGCCGAGTTCCAGGAATGACTATTAGCCGATAGAGTCGTTTTAACATGCCATGAACCGAGAACCGCCCAGGGACAGGACTACACTAAGAGGTTCTTTCTCTCACTTCATTTCGCCCGCCCGTTTCATTTCCTTTTGCCGAAGTTTGTTCAGTCGGTAAGCATCCCGTTAGCTCTTCATATTTCCTAGCCCATCTATCCCCGCTATCTCCGAATTCTGTAAGCCGTAAGAAGTCCGTAAAATGTGAATAAAGTCCTCACCCGAAAGTGAATCGCCTTTGCTTATCTTGTTTTTTATGGTCAGTTCTTGTATGATGTCGACGAAGGTCTCATGTTCACGATTATTATTCTTTCAAAACTCTGAAAGTATTAAAGAACATTTATTCCTCAAGTTGTCGATTGTGTCAGTCGGAAGTGCATACGGCAGATCAGCTTCCTCTACCTAGGTATGGATTGGATGCTCCTCCTGCTCGGGCAAGACTCTCTGACAGACGGCTATGATCGGACAATAGAGTATGTAAGATATAGCTCGTGCCTCTTAGGCTTAACAAGATGGGGTTCGGATGAAAACGGATCTCGCTAATCCAGTCTATTCTATTTTGAATAGTCCAGGTAGTTGACTACAGGATCGGATCCTCTGTCTTTGCCTGAAACTTTCACTGTCTGTCAAAGGAATAGCTGAACTACTACATTGATTAGGCGGATCTAACTCTTTTGAGATATGATCAGAGGCGTCTGTCTACTAGTTCAGTTGAGAACAAGGTGCCGAACTAGACTGATAACTGATCGTCTATCGAAGCGCCTCTAATAACTAGATTTTTACTTAGTTATAAAAGAGTTATCGTCCGATCTTTTCGAATTGATTACTAGTTAAATGTGCGACTCAGTCGTTCTTGGTGGAATATAAAGGTAAAAAGGTTATCTGTTTTAAACTATAAGTAAAATGAAAATGTAAATGTAAATGTCGTTAAGTAAAATTGGAAGCAAGAAATTTAAAACTAAAATTAATATTTAAAAATAAATGACGAAAAATTAAAAACTTTAAAAAGTAAAATTTTCAAACTTAAAAATGAAACTAAGACAAATCAAGTTTAAAATAACTCTAAGTAAAAATGGCGAGAAAATTAAATTTGAACTTGAAAATAAAGACAAGACATAAAAACTAAGACTCCATCGGAATACCCCATCGGAATCCCATCGGAATGCACCGTCGGAATAGGATCGGAATTTACTCGTCAGAATATACAAAAGGTAAATGATCGGAATAATGTAAATCACAAAACTATCGGAATATTCAGGAGAGAAATCTATCGGAATAAGTCTAAACAAATCTATCGGAATAACTAAAATGAAATCTATCGAAATGTAAGAAAACAAAGCTATCAGAATACTGAAAAAAAACCATCAGAATAAATTTAAAACAAAATTGTCGGAATGTTGGCTAAAAAGTAAATCTATCGGAATATAGTAAAGATTGAAACCATCGGAATGTGGCTATTAAAAATTGGGCAGCACTTCGTTTCAATAAGACCTTAAGACCCGTCGTAATGTACGATCGCAATGAGCGATCGCAATCACGGTCGGAATAAGGGGGAAAGAACCGTCGGAATCTCAAATCCCTAAGCCGATTGTCACGATCGGAATAGTGAAAGCTGTCGGAATCCAAGTCCCATTCCGATGGAAGTAGAACGTAATAAGCAAAACTAAATAAGCTAAATTCAATAAGCACAAATCAAAATTTTACCGAAGCAGTAATAAGACGAACACAATAAGCACAACTTTAAAGATTTTCAAGACACAAAATAAACAAACTTTATAAAATGGATTTTAAAAAAGATAAAACTTTTAAGAAAACTTTAAAACAAATAAGCTAAGTACAAAATAAGCCAATAAGCATGTCAAGCTCAAAACTTAATCCGTATTAAAGCCTAGAGATGATTAAAAAGATAAACTTTTTAATCAATCAAACATCAAGATTAAACAAAATCAATGATTATTTCGAATCAAACATCATTAAAAAGATCAAGAAATGTAGAATGAGTATGATTGTAAAAAGCTTTAAATAAGATGAAGATTAAAGATTCAAATACAAGATTAAAGTGAAAAGCTTAAAACTTTAAAGAAAAACTAGAGAGAGAAAGTGAAAAACTAGAGAGAGAAAATAAAATTACACTACTCCTAATCTAAACTAACTAACCACCTTCTAATGACATATTAGGAGGGTATTTATAGGAGGAGTAAAATGTTGGTGCTTTCTTCCTTCTTTCTTCTTGTCTCGACTCGATTTAAATTCTTTGTCTTTCTCGACGTCGTCTCGGGATTTGTCGATATAATTTGAACTCGTCTTATAATTTTCTTATTTAATTAGACTTGGTTCTTCGACTTCATTAAACTTCCGTCTTTAGACTTTTTCTTCGATAAATCTTCATAATGGGCCTTGGACTTCCGTTCTTTTTGCACTCTTGATCTTTTGACATCGTCTTTTCTCGTTTTCTTCGATGAAAGCCCGTGAAAGCCCGTGTTTTCTTCCTTTTTCATCTTTTGGTCCTAAAGCACAATAAAAACACAAACCACGCATAATTCTGACATTTACGACATAAAATACACGTTTTGGCTTGGTTATTATTATAATTAAGTGGTAAAAGGATGGGTGTTTTCACACCTATCAAATCCCCTACACTTGACCATTGCAATGCCCTCATGCAATGCATTAATTACAAAGCATGTTTTACATTTTTCATCATAATTAACCTACCTTGGCCTTTATTAAACATAATTAAAGGAAGAAAAGCAAATAAAGAGATTATAGACTTACATTGAGGCTTTGGATTATGAATGTTTATCATCCTCAAGTTTCACGTTCCCCAAACCAAGCTTAAAAACGAGATCATTGTTATTATAAGTTAGCAAACTAACACAAACTCATGTGACCTAATTATTCACTTAGACTCCCTTATTCCTAGGTGTATCTCTTATATTTTATTGTTGTCTTGAATGATCACGAGGATGCATTGTTGACTTATTTCGATAGTTATTAGGCCGAAAATAAAGTAGGACGATTTAATCAATAGTTAGTGATTGTGGTAAAATACGTCCTTTAGGAAAAGGAGCGTAAAAGCGGTAAGTATTAAGTGATGATTTAGGAAAATCAAACACTAATGACCCAAATGATGTTCCAAGTTCGTTTCCCAAGGAGGTATATGTGTGTGAAAAACTTGTAAGATGTTTGAGATTAATATTGGTTTAGAAAGGGATGAGAAAAGAGAATGACGAAGACGTGAAATTACTACTACGACGACAAAACGTAAAACCGTAAAAACTACAAAAATAAAAATTAATTCTAAAAATTACTAAAAATGATAAAATTATTCTAAATTTTGCAAAAATCCTATTTTAATGTAATTAAGCTAAGAAAAATATAAAAAGTTGAAAATTTTGAAATTTGAAAAATAATAATAAAATAATAATAAAATAATATTAAAAATCCAAAAATTATAAAAAATTCTAAAAACTTGCAAACTAGATTATTTTAACCTAAATAAATAGAAAATGAAAGTGAAATGACCAGAATACCCCTATTGGGCCTCCAAATGGGCCAAAACCCAAAACAGTCAAACCAAATGGGCTTTTGGGCCTAAAAAGTCAAACCTGGCCCAATTAACTTGGAAAAGCCCAATCTGACTCAAAATTTAATTCTAAACACAAAACTCTGAAGGCCTAAAAGCTGAAAGTGAGCTTATCACAGCTTAATAAGCAAACAACTTATCCTTATTGGGCCAATAAGCCCATTAAGCAATAAGCTAATGCCATAAGCTCTAATTTGACACACAACCTTCTTTTGGGATGCTTAAGTGACCTGTCAAAAGAAATTTTGAAAAAGCACACTCAATAAGCCAGAAATAAGCAAAGTAAAATTTCACTAAAAGACAAAATAGTCGTTTTTGAGAAATAAGGCACCTCAGGACTTGATTCAACTTGCAAAAGGTGAAAAATGAACTCAATAAGCCAAATTAATCAACAAAATTCCAATAAGCAAAACAAATAAACCAGAATAAGCCAATAAGCACTTATGAAAAAGTCAATTAAGTTGGTTTTCTAGTCAAACCTAAAAGTCAACCCACCAAATGCTCCAATATGAACAAATGGGTCAAATAATGAGCACCTATTACAAAATCCAAGTTGTTTCTGGTTAAAATAAGCTATTATAGCTTATTGATAAGCTGACACTCAATTAACACTACCAATGGTAACTAGCAGGGGAAAGGAGTTCCCACTGCTTTGACTATTTGACCAAGCTTTTTAGAGAGATTTAGTTGGGTTCAATTGGAAACAGAGGCACCCTTGTGATCAGTGAATCACAAGGAGTCAATAGCAACAAGAAAATCACAATTTGGTTCACACAATAAGCCACAAATGATCAAACAGTCACCAGATCATGCACAAACATGGAAATAAGCAGTTATGCACTTAATAAGCAGATTTAGCAAGAATAAGCCAACCAAACTCAACAGGATGCATACACAAGCTATATTAACTATGAATAAGCACAAAGAAACTTAAATTAAACACTGAATCAAAGTAAATAACAAGATCAAAGAACATAAAGTTACTGATGAACAAGGTGCATATGTAGAAACTATTTGCTGATCTATTTGACACTAGATCCAAATTCAAGCCTCAAATCCTTCTTCCCTGGTGTAGTTAACCTAGATTTAACACTTGTTAACCCTAGTCTATGATTAGATCTAGGTGTCCCCTAAATTTCAGTCAAATTCACCAAGTAAACAAGATTTTATGACCTATTTATGAATCTATGTGTATCAAACCTCAAAACCTTCAAACAGATGAACAATAGCACCAAATAAACAGATACTAACACTTGCAATCACAAAACCAACTCTTAACAAACCACAAATCCAATTCATGTAGTAAACCCAAACACCCCTTAATCACCTACTTAACAAAGTAACTTGTGATTTTTACTAATAGCCTATTAATTTTATTGATCAAAAACACTTCCTAGGTAGCAACTAACAGAATCAAACACAAAAATCACCAGCTTAAACACAAAAACTCAAACTCAAAGCACCAACTCCAAAATAGGCAGTAACATGAAATTTTTAGAGGAAACTCGATCAAGGGATTATACCTGCCCTCCACAACATCCTAGGAGGGCCAGCTATGCTCCTTGGACCTTGTTCAACAACTAGAACAAGACCAAGGTCCCTCAAAGAAGAAGATCAAAGCCTGCTGATGTTCAAAGTAGAACAAGGCTTTGATTATGATATATCTTCAACACAAAACAGCAAACAACTCAACCAAAGGCTTAGAACTCTTCCCAGGCTTGGTGTCAACAAGCTTGAAGGAGCTTAAGGCTTTTGGCTAAGGGTTAGTACACAATAATAGCCAAAATTAGAAACTAGGATTTCAAGGTTTTTGAACCTTGAAAACCTTATAAACCAAGACGTGCCTTAACCACAAGATTAAGGAACGTCTAAACAATCAAATGGAACTCAGAATTAGGCTATTCCAACACCAACTTTTAATCAAACACAAAAGAGAATTCAAAATTTTATGAAATTCAAATTTTATTAACTTAAAAAGGAATTACAAAGAAAGATAGCCTAAAACTGGAACAAAGGGACTCTCACATGTTGAGGTCTCCTTTTATAGGCAAATGCCAAGCTTACACTATTCACAAACCCTAACACTGAATTCCCAAAAATGTCCTTGAGCCTTCTAGACGTTTTGATGGAATGTGCTGTCCAAATTGATCCAAACCGTTTAAAATAGCTTTGATATGAAGCAAAGGATGTGGGTTGTTGATCTTGACACGTGGCAAGCCTTGGGGAATAAGTTGTCACATGATGGTGAAACGGTTTTGGTGGTGGGGCCTCTTGGTGAGTGGGAGTGAGTGTTTTAAGGTTGGGATGGGATTCTGGGCGTGTGAATCAAGTATGGGTAAGGGTAATTGGAATTTACCCTTTGTTTTAAGTGGAGTAAAAAGTGGGTTCTTGAGGGTGAACAGTAACTATTTTGATCCGTTTTTATAGGATTGAAATGTGTTTGGCGCATTTTCATGTTTGAAAGTTTCATTTGCCCAATAATAGTCCTTGGTCTTTGGGAAAATAGGTAAAACGTGTTTTTCAGCCTTAAAACTTCCTTTCCTTTGTTAATTTCTTTCACATCTTTACACTTTTGGCACAACCTTTTGGAAAAAGGTTTCAAAGGGTTGTTTTTGCCATTTTTACATATTTCAAGGGCTGATCTTGGACATTGTTGATCTTCAAAGGTCTTCAATATAACTTTGACTTCATGAGGGACCATAATTGGCATTTTGGAATTGTTGAGGGACTAAACTTGCCATTTCTTCAAAGTAGAAGGACCTTTTGTGTAATTTTGACAAACTTAAATGACCAAACTTGTAATTATCAATATACAAGGGTTTTAAGTGTCATTTCTTCATTTATTGAGGATCAATCTTGTATGTCTTCAAGTCTTCAAGGGTATTTGTTGAATATTTCATGATCTAGGGCCCGGTTCTTTGTACGGCTTCGTTTCTCGTGTCCGTTTTTCCTTGTTTCTTGTGATCTTTTGTCTTTTTCACGATATCCATACCTAAAATACACAAGTAAACAAAAACAAGCATATATATATGGTATTTTATGACATTTTTATGCATTTAAAGCCCGAAAAGACCGATGAGATCATGTATAAATGCCATCTCATCACTCCCCCATATTAAGCCATTTCCGTGCCCTCACGTAATGCTAGAATAAAGTATCTAAGCATCACCAAATTTCAATTTTATTAACCTTTATTGAAGAGTAAAAGACTTGCAACATACTACGAGAATGTGTAAAGACATAATGTATGATTTTCATCACGAATGTGACTTTTAGGGTCAAAGAATAGAAACAAGCAAATGTCCCTTAAAGTAAACTTCTTCATCCTTGATTGTCATACATTCCATGCTAAGTGCAAAAACGAGATCATTATTGGTACAAGTCACAATGCTAACACTACTCATACGTCCAAATTGTGTAATACTTTTTCTCCCCGCAATCCTAGTTATAATGAAAGGAAATGGGTTACTAGCATTTTTTTAACTAATTGTCATGGATCACAAGTGATTCATATTGACTTATTTGAGTATTTATTAGTCCGAAAGCAAAGTAGCACAATTTAATCGATAGTTAGCCGAAGGACAAAATCTTTTAAAACGGCTTCTCGTGTATCTCCTTAAGTTCATATCTTGGCATAACTCGTTTCACGATTTGAGACCTTTCTCGGACCGATATTTGGCATGCACTTCATACTTCAAATCTTGGGAAGACGTTCTTGAAATTATGGTCTTCTCTTCATATATTTGGAATTTCTTCACTTGACGTTTTTGAGAGATTCTTCATATTTGGACCACGACTTCATCATTTTTCTTCAATCTTTGCTTTGGATTTTGATATACAACGATCCGCCTCCTTTTCGGACTAGATATATTTATCCTCATACCTTGTAAGGGTCTTTTTGGATAGACTTTCTCCATGATCTTTTGGGGAGTAATTGCTTTTCGTCGTGTGTCTCGATCCTTCATATTGATTTTGGAACAATGATACTTCACATCATCTTGGATCTTTAGCAACAAAATAGAGCTCCTCATGCCTTGTTAGGGCCTTTTTGGATCTTCACCAATCTTCGCATCCTGCTTCAATAAGTTATGCCTTGGCTATGAACTCTATTCAACCACGAGCAACTTTTAAACGATCTTGGGCTAGAAGCTAGGTAACCTTTTAAATCGTACGACCTTACTTATTGCAATTATTGTTTATTCCTAATGCATTGATCTTATGGGAAGAAAAAGCCACAATTAAAGACATATGAGTTTTTGAAATAACATTTTTATGTTCTACGTTTAGCATGATCACTTGTCTAACTCTATCATTTCTCATTCTTCACTATATAAAGACCTCTAATTAAAGAGACTCGTGAATACTTAGCCATGCAAGTCAAAATTAAGCCAAATTCGGATTAGCTTTCATTAAGACTATATCAAATCAAAGTTTTGGGTTTTCAAGACACCTATAGGATCTTGCACTTTCTTCGACTTTTTCAAGTTTAGAGAATGCGTTTTATAGTTCCCTTGATAAGTGACTTTCTAGGATCAATTATAGGAACTTGCGAAAAGTTCTTGTTCTTAACCCGTATGAGCTAAGACTTTCGCGTTTTAAAGTTCCCTATATAAAAGTCTAGCAAAACTTGAATTGAGCGGGTTAAGGAATGTAAAGGGCTCCAAATGCCCATCAAGTCAAAAATTAGCTCTTATTCTACCCATCGGACAATATACATTCGTGTCTCAAAAACACTTATGAAAACTAAGAAAATTTTTAAAATTGGGCCATTTTTAGCCTTATTAGCAACAAACAAAACATATGAAAATTGGAGCACGTGAGGGCGTAGCATAGCAAGTATCTATTCACCCCCCCATACTAAAATTAAACATTGTCCTCAATGTTTCGAGTCTAAAGGTGGAGCACCCCCATACTAGAGACGAATAATCTAATGCTTAGGATCTAGCATGGAAAGGGTGATCAACAATATATCTAAAGCCGTTTATTAAGTATGCTAAAAGATAATTGTTAGAACAATAAAGGATATGTCATGGATTCGTGAAAACTTCTTCAAGCAAACGATGGAGGCTCACGTAAACGAACACGAGAGTCTTAAATCGTAGATGATAATGATCTAGATAACACAATCACAAACAACCACGAGACAACGAGTTGAAAGTGTACAAGTCCCCTTATTAGTGAATAGTAACCATAAAAGGATAAGCATGGGATCTCCCCCACGAGGCACCTCGTTTTTGATTACCGAGTCATGAGCTCGACTCGATCCCCTTAATGCTAATTATCATTAGGGAAGGTGACTTGGTAGAGGTCAACCGTTGAAGGAATTTCCACACCAAAGTAGTGCTTAAGCCTATGTCCATTCACCTTGAAGTTAGGACCATCATCTTGAGCTAGCTCGATGGTCCCATAAGGAAACACTTGTGTAACGGTGAAAGGACCCGACCAACGAGATTTCAATTTCCCGGAAAATATCTTAAGTCTTGAGTTAAAAAGTAACACTTGATCACCGACGTTAAAAACACGGTTTTTAATCTTTGAATCATGAAACTTTTTAGTTTTCTCTTTAAAAATCAATGAATTTTCATAAGCATTGTCTCTTAATTCATCTAATTCATTCAATTGTATTTTCCAGTGATCTACCGCGGTCTTCAAGTCAAAGTTTGCATGCTTAAGGGCCCAATATGCCTTATGCTCCAATTCAATGGGCAAATGACAATTCTTCCCATAGACTAACTTATAAGGAGTGCAACCGATAGGTGTCTTATAAGCGGTCCTAAAGGCCCATAAAGCGTCATCGAGTTTGTCGGTGATAAGCCGTAGAAAGACGATGAGTAACTCCATATTTCTTTAAGACTTTTTCGAATTGGTCATTAAAAAAATGGGTTCCACGATCGCTTATAATAGCACGAGGGGTTCCGAACCGAGAGAATAATTGCTTCAAAAACTTCACTACCACACGAGCATCATTAGTAGGTAAAGCCTTAGCTTCCACCCACTTAGAAAGGTAGTCCACCGCGACGAGGATATATTTGTTACCATGAGATGATGGGAACGGCCCCATAAAGTCTATTCCCGATATGTCGAAAATCTCACACACTTGAATTATGTTTTGCGGCATTTCATCACATTGAGACGATTTTCCTTGACGTTGGAACGAATCACACGACTTCACAAGTGCGTGTGCATCACGATAGATAGAAGGCCAAAAGAAGCCGGCATCGAACACTTTCTTAGCCGTGAGATTAGCACCGTGGTGACCACCCGTGGGTCCCTCGTGACAAGCTCTAAGGATGTTAGAAGCTTCGGCACCAAAAACACAACGTCGAACGAGTTGATCCGCACAAACCCGAAAGAGATAAGGGTCGTCCCAAAAACAGAACTTGACGTCACGAAATAATTTTCGCTTTTGTTGTGTCGTCATACCCTTGATTATGAAATTTTCCGCATGGTAATTTGCAATGTCGGCAAACCATGGGGTGGTGTTTTAGAATTCACTACACCGAGAGTCTCGAGAGGAAATGTTTCGGTGATTTCCTTGTTCTCGAAAACATATTTGTGAGGATCTTCTAGACGAGAGAGATGATCGGCCGCTAGATTCTCGGCCCTTTTTTGTCAAGCACGGTGACATCAAATTCTTGGAGGAGGAGCATCCAACGAAGCAATCTTGGCTTAGCATCTTGCTTAGCTAAGAGATACTTGATAGCCGAATGGTTGGTATACACGATGCTTTTAGTTAAGACGAGATAAGGTCGGAATTTCTCAAAAGTATAGACCACGGCAAGGAATTCCTTTTCCGTTGTGGTGTACTTTAATTGAGCATCGGTCATCGTCTTACTAGCATAGTGGATAGGACGGAAATGCTTGTCATAACGTTGCCCTAAGACGGCCCCTATAGCATAATCACTTGCATCGCACATGATTTCAAAGGGTAATTCCCAATTAGGAGCAACAAGAATGGGAGCTTCGGTAAGTTTCCTTTTGAGAGTTTTGAAAGCTCTAACACAATCCTTATTGAAGTTAAAAGGAGCATCCTTCTCGAGAAGGTGTGTCATAGGTCGAGAGATTTTCGAAAAGTCCTTGATGAAACGACGATAAAAGCCCGTGTGGCCTAGGAAACTCCTAACTCCCTTAACGGTTTTGGGATGAGGTAACTTGGAGATGACGTCTACCTTAGCTTTATCGACCTCAATCCTCGCTTTCGACACCTTATGTCCTAAGACGATTCCTTGTTTACACATGAAATGACATTTTTCCCAATTAAGCACAAGATTGGTTTCTTCACAACGTTTTAACATTTGCTCGAGATTAGATAAACATGACGTGAACGAATTGCCAAACACCGAAAAGTCATCCATAAACACTTCCATCGACTTCTCGATCATATCGTGAAAAATTGCCATCATACACCGTTGGAACGTACCCGTGCATTACAAAGTCCGAAAGGCATCCTACGATAAGCAAACGTTCCATAAGGACACGTAAACGTAGTCTTCTCTTGATCACGAGGGTCGATAGGGATTTGAAAGTAACCGGAAAAACCATCTAAAAAGCAATAGAATTCATTTCCCACGAGTCGCTCCAACATTTGATCCATGAAGGGCAAAGGAAAGTGGTCTTTACGAGTGGCGTCATTTAACATTCGGTAGTCAATACACACCCTCCAACCGGTCACAACACGAGTGGGAATTAACTCGTTGTTTCATTAGGCACAACGGTCATTCCTCCCTTTTTAGCGACACAATGGATTGGGCTCACCCATGGGCTATCGGAGATAGGATAAATCATTCCCGCGTCAAGGAGTTTAAGAACCTCCTTTTTAATGACATCGTGAATTTTGGGATTCACCCTTCTTTGACTTTGAATGGCGGGTTTGTAGTCCTCCTCCATTAAAATCTTGTGAGTACAAAATTTTGGGTCAATACCCTTAATGTCAGAAATTTTCCACGCAATTGCCCCTTTATGAGCTTTAAGAACTTTCACGAGCTCGGTTTTTTCATCATTAGCAAGACCTTTTGCAATAATAACTGGCAACTTGTCATCATCTTCCAAGAATGCGTATTCAAGGTGAGATGGAAGATCTTTCAATTCAAGGATAGGTGGTTCCTCGATTGAAGATTTTGGTTCAACACTCATAACTCCCATCGGCGGAAGAAATGGTGGAATAGAAGTATCATCACTAATCAACACCTCATCTTCATTGTCGATTTCATTTGAAGTGAGATCGCCTCCTTGGAATGGAGTGAGATTTGGTGTGGAATTAGCAAGAATCGGATCCATAATAGTGGGATTGCCACTTGACGAGCTATCGGAAAGACCTAACATTTCTTGTGAAAACTCATCGCAAACCACATCAACGATGTCAATGTGATTGATGGTAGCGATTGCATAAACATGAGAAGGTTTCGAGTTTTGAGTAGCGTTTATAACAAGTTCCTCTTCGTTGAATCTCAAAGTAATTGTCCTTGCATGAACGTCGATAAGCGATCTCGAGGTGTCTAAAAATGAACGACCTAAAATTAGAGGAACTTGAGGATCCGCGGGGATGTCAACTACTATAAAATCAACGGGATGGTAGAACTTCCCCACTTTCACGAAAACATCTTCGGCTACTCCACATGCTAAAATCTTAGAATGATCGGCCATCTCGATAGACATGTTTGAACGAATAAGAGCCGGAAGCGAAAGCGATTTCCAAATGGAAAATGGCATCAAATTAATGCTTGCACCAAGATCAGCCAAGGCGAGGCATTCTTTCATATCTTGTATATCACAAGGAATGAGAAACTTTCCGGGGTCACCAACTTTTTCCAGTATGCGGTTAAGATAAACCAAAGAACAATTAGCAAGCTTTGAAAGCTTTTCCTTATCGCTCATCATACTTTTAAAAATGGAAGCGAAACGAGGCATATATAACAACGCGTCGGCTAAACTCACATCAAAATGCACTTGTTGAAACATCTTAATAAAAAGCTCGATTTGTTGTTTGTTACGTTCTTGCATTTTCTCTTTGTTTCGTCTCGAAGGGTAGGGTAAAGGTGGTGTGGGTTGGACATTAGGCAACGGCCTTGGAATCTCGGGTTCCATAATTGGTATTGGTTCAACCGTAGGTGTGGTTTGAGCTGTACTTCGTGGGATTGTAATGTGCTCCTTTTCTACCATCACCTCGGGTTCTTTCTCGATTTCCTTCTCCGTAAAAGTACTTGGACGAGAGTTTGGTTATTTGAAAGTTTTACCACTTCGTATAGTAATAACCTTCATTTCTCCCTTCGGGTTTGCAATGGTATCACTAGGAAGACCACCCGAGGAAGAGGGTTTACACATGATTGCTTCAAACATTTTAGCCATTCGGTCCTCAAATTTTGATTGCCTAGCATCCGCTTTTAACAACTCTTGCTTAATCTCATGTTGTCCTAATTCCATCTTTTGTTGGTTTTGTTGAAGACGTAGAACATTTCCTTCCATTTTATTGGCATGATTTTTAAGTTCATTAGCAAGTTCACTTTTAAGCTCGTTTTTCAACTCGGATCTTAAGCTAATCATCTCACGTTGCATGTTATCAAACTTAGCATCATTTGCTTTAGCATAATCCAAAAATTCTCCTTGAAGATTTTTAGTGTGAGTATTTTGAAAACCTTGTGAATTGTTTTGAAAATCACGGTTTTGGTTTTAATTTGAAACTTGTCCATTCCCATTTTGATAATTCCCCTTGTTGTAGTTACGTGAATTGCCTTGGTAATTACCACCTTGGTTGTTGTTTCGATAGTTATTAGCATTTTGATTTGGTGGAGCTTGATTTGGGCGAGAACCTTGGCCGTTTTGGTTATAAGTTCCCGTTTCTACGTAAGTACTCGAAGTGTTACCATCCGCGGTAATGCACTCGGAAAGATCATGAGCTCCACCACAAGACAAACAACTCTTAGCAACTGCTTTATCCGAAGCGGAATTTGAAGCTTCTTAAGCTTTCCAATGAGTCATAAGATTAGCAAATCTATCGAAAAACCGATTTTCCTCATTAGCTTCATCATGTAAGACATTAATGCTACGAGACGATGACGACGATGTCGAACCCATATTGGCAACACTCGGTGTGTTACGAGGTCTATAAACCTTAGATCTATTCTCGATAATTTGTAAAGCCTCATTGGTCGTTTTACACAAGCAATTACCACCCGCGGCGGCATTCAAATAATCTCGTTCATGATCATTAAGCCCATTATAAAAAGTATCAACTTGATGTAATTCCGTAAAATCATGGTGTGGACATTCATGTAACATCTCTTTAAAGCGTTCCCATGCCATTGAAAAACTTTCATTATTACGTTGCACAAATCGTGAAATCTCATTTTTCAAATGTGTTGTCTTAGATGGTGGGAAAAATTTGTTCACAAACTTAGAAACGAGATCACCCCATGTCAAAATCGAATTTGGCGGTTCTTTCTCAAGCCAAATTTTAGTGGGTCCATCTAACGAGTATGGAAACAACATCATCTTAATGGCGTCATGTGGAACCTCCTTAAACTTGCTAGTAGCGGTGAGACGATTAAAATTCCTAATGTGATAATGCGGGTTGTCTTTCTCATGACCTCGAAACTTATTTGCTTGCAACATTGACATTAAACCCGTCTTAATCTCGAAATTCTTCGCAAGGATAGCGGGAATCACAATGGCCTCTCCAAAACCCTCGGTGGGTGCTTGTAGCAACTCCATCATAGTACGATTAGCCATGACGACTTCTTGTTCTACAATAGGTTCAACAATTGGAGTTTGTTCTTCAATCAATGACTCTTGATTGGCTTGCTTTTGAAGACGTTTACGAGCTCGTTTAGCTTGATTGCGAGTGATCATAAACTTCACGAAGAAAGGGAGGTGAGCAAAGAAGATTCTTTTGGGTGTTTTGTGGATTTTCAATTTTTTTTTGTGTTTTTGATTGTTTTTAATTTTTTTTTGGATTTTGGTGTATCTTCGTAGACAACAATCTACCAAATCTCTCCTCGAATCAAACTCTTGATTAAAGAAGCCTCAAAGGAATGAAAACGATCACGTGGAGTGAACGCCTTCGAATGACTTTAGAACTTTGGTGAAAACCAAATTGTTCAAGAGGGTTTAATCACAAAGAAACCAAGCAAATATATTATACGTAATAATACTTTGGGCGGCAAAACCCTCGATTAGCCTTCAATCTCAAAATACTCACACGCAAGCGGGGAAACGAGGCGGCGCGAAGCACTTAAGAGCCTTTTTCCTTATGGTATATTTTATAATACCCGCCTTATACCCACCTTATAGTTTGTATTTTTCAAAATCGAGCTTCACGAAAGTAATTATCTATTTTTGCCTTTTTTTATTTGTTTGAGATTCGAATACAATAATTAGGAGATGAAATCCCAATTAAGGTTGTGTTTTCACACTTTTGGAGATATTGTATATTTGTTGTGATACTTAATACAATATATTAATAATAATTTCACAAGAAAAACCAAGAAAACCGATAATACGTATTAGTAGAGTTCTACTAATACAACTACTATTTATGGTTAATATTAAAAACAACAATGCAAATTAATCACGACACACCTCCCCGGCAGCGGCGCCAAAATGATTGTGGTAAAATACGTCCTTTAGGAAAAGGAGCGTAAAAGCGGTAAGTATTAAGTGATGATTTAGGAAAATCAAACACTAATTACCCAAATGATGTTCCAAGTTCGTTTCCCAAGGAGGTATATGTGTGTGAAAAACTTGTAAGATGTTTGAGATTAATATTGGTTTAGAAAGGGATGAGAAAAGAGAATGACGAAGACGTGAAATTACTACTACGACGACAAAACGTAAAACCGTAAAAACTACAAAAATAAAAATTAATTCTAAAAATTACTAAAAATGATAAAATTATTCTAAATTTTGCAAAAATCCTATTTTAATGTAATTAATCTAAGAAAAATATAAAAAGTTGAAAATGTGAAATTTGAAAAATAATAATAAAATAATAATAAAATAATATTAAAAATCCAA
Organism: Glebionis coronaria; assembly: GCA_025667525.1. Lineage (NCBI taxonomy): Eukaryota > Viridiplantae > Streptophyta > Magnoliopsida > Asterales > Asteraceae > Glebionis > Glebionis coronaria. The sequence goes on along the minus strand of JANFOE010001065.1, from coordinate 276,550 downwards.
AAATTATAAAAAATTCTTGCAAACTAGATTATTTTAACCTAAATAAACAGAAAATGAAAGTGAAATGACCAGAATACCCCTATTGGGCCTCCAAATGGGCCAAAACCCAAAACAGTCAAACCAAATGGGCTTTTGGGCCCAAAAAGTCAAACCTGGCCCAATTAACTTGGAAAAGCCCAATCTGACTCAAAATTTAATTCTAAACACAAAACTCTGAAGGCCCAAAAGCTGAAAGTGAGCTTATCACAGCTTAATAAGCAAACAGCTTATCCTTATTGGGCCAATAAGCCCATTAAGCAATAAGCTAATGCCATAAGCTCTAATTTGACACACAACCTTCTTTTGGGATGCTTAAGAGATATGTCAAAAGAAATTTTGAAAAAGCATACTAAATAAGCCAGAAATAAGCAAAGTAAAATTTCACTAAAAGACAAAATAGTCATTTTTGAGAAATAAGGCACCTCATGACTTGATTCAACTTGCAAAAGGTGACAAATGAACTCAATAAGCCAAATCAATCAACAAAATTCCAATAAGCAAAACAAATAAACCAGAATAAGCCAATAAGCACTTATGAAAAAGTCAATTAAGTTGGTTTTGCTAGTCAAACTAAAAGTCAACCCACCAAATGCTCCAGTATGAACAAATGGGTCAAATAATGAGCACCTATTACAAAATCCAAGTTGTTGCTTGTTAAAATAAGCTATTATAGCTTATTGATAAGCTGACACTCAATTAACACTAGCAGTGGTAACTAGCAGGGGAAAGGAGTTCCCACTGCTTTGACTATTTGACCAAGCTTTTTAGAGAGATCTAGTTGGGTTCAATTGGAAACAGAGGCACCCTTGTGATCAGTGAATCACAAGGAGTCAATAGCAACAAGAAAATCACAATTTGGTTCACACAATAAGCCATAAATGATCAAACAGTCACCAGATCATGCACAGACATGGAAATAAGTAGTTATGCACTTAATAAGCAGATTTAGCAAGAATAAGCCAACCAAACTCAACAGGATGCATACACAAGCTATATTAACTATAAATAAGCACAAATAAACTTAAATCAAACACTGAATCAAAGTAAATAACAAGATCAAAGCACATAAAGTTACTGATGAACAAGGTGCATATGCAGAAACTATTTGCTGATCTATTTGACACTAGATCCAAATTCAAGCCTCAAATCCTTCTTCCCTGGTGTAGTTAACCTAGATTTAACACTTGTTAACCCTAGTCTATGATTAGATCTAGGTGTCCCCTATATTTCAGTCAAATTCACCAAGTAAACAAGATTTTATGACCTATTTATGAATCTATGTGTATCAAACCTCAAAACCTGCAAACAGATGAACAATAGCACCAAATAAACATATACTAACACTTGCAATCACAAAACCAGCTCTTAACAAAGCACAAATCCAATTCATGCAGTAAACCCAAACACCCCTTAATCACCTACTTAACAAAGTAACTTGTGATTTTTACTAATAACCTATTGATTTTATTGATCAAAAACACTTCCTAGGTAGCAACTAACAGAATCAAACACAAAAATCACCAGCTTAAGCACAAAAACTCAAAATCAAAGCACCAAATCCAAAACAGGCAGTAACATGAAATTTTTAGAGGAAACTTAATCAAGGGATTATACCTGCCCTCCACAACATCCTAGGAGGGCCAGCTATGCTCCTTGGACCTTGTTCAACTACTAGAACAAGACCAAGGTCCCTCAAAGAAGAAGATCAAAGACTGCTGATGTTCAAAGTAGAACAAGGCTTTGATTATAATATATCTTCAACACAAAACAGCAAACAACTCAACCAAAGGCTTAGAACTCTTCCCAGGCTTGGTGTCAACAAGCTTGATGGAGCTTAAGGCTTTTGGATAAGGGTTTGTACACAATAATAGCCAAAATCAGAAACTAGAATTTCAAGGTTTTTGAACCTTGAAAACCTTATAAACCAAGACGTGCCTTAACCACAAGATTAAGTAAGGTCTAAAAAATCAAATGGAACTCAAAATTAGGCTATTACAACACCAACTTTTAATCAAACACAAAAGAGAATTCAAAATTTTATGAAATTCAAATTTTATTAACTTAAAAAGGAATTACAAAGAAAGATAGCCTAAAACTGGAACAAAGGGACTCTCACATGTTGAGGTCTCCTTTTATAGGCAAATGCCAAGCGTACACTATTCACAAACCCTAACACTGAATTCCCTAAAATGTCCTTGAGCCTTCTAGACGTTTTGATGGAATGTGCTGTCCAAATCGATCCAAACCGTTTAAAATAGCTTTGATATGAAGCAAAGGATGTGGACTGTTGATCTTGACACGTGGCAAGCCTTGGGGAATAAGTTGTCACATGATGGTGAAACGGTTTTGGTGGTGGGGCCTCTTGGTGAGTGGGAGTGAGTGTTTTAAGGTTAGGATGGGATTCTGGGCGTGTGAATCAAGTTTGGGTAAGGGTAATTGGAATATACCCTTTGTTTTAAGTGGAGTAAAAACTGGGTTCTTGAGGGTGAATAGTAACTATTTTGATCCGTTTTTATAGGATTGAAATGTGTTTGGCGCATTTTCATGTTTGAAAGTTTCATTTGCCCAATAATAGTCCTTGGTCTTTGGGAAAATAGGTAAAACGTGTTTTTCAGCCTTAAAACTTCCTTTCCTTTGTTAATTTCTTTCACATCTTTACACTTTTGGCACAACCTTTTGGAAAAAGGTTTCAAAGGGTTGTTTTTGCCATTTTTACATATTTCAAGGGTTGATCTTGGACATTGTTGATCTTCAAAGGTATTCAATATAACTTTGACTTCATGAGGGACCATAATTGGCATTTTGGAATTGTTGAGGGACTAAACTTGCTATTTCTTCAAAGTAGAAGGACCTTTTGTGTAATTTTGACAAACTTAAAGGACCAAACTTGTAATTATCAATATACAAGGGTTTTAAGTGTCATTTCTTCATTTATTGAGGATCAATCTTGTATGTCTTCAAGTCTTCAAGGGTATTTGTTGAATATTTCATGATCTAGGGCCCGGTTCTTTGTACGACTTCGTTTCTCGTGTCCGTTTTTCCTTGTTTCTTGTGATCTTTTGTCTTTTTCATGATATCCATACCTAAAATACATAAGTAAACAAACACAAGCATATATATGGTATTTTATGACATTTTTATGCATTTGAAGCCCGAAAAGACCGATGAGATCATGTATAAATGCCATCTCATCAGTTAGCTAAAGGACAAAATCTTTTAAAACTGCTTCTCGGGACCTCATAAATTTCATATCTTGGCATAACTCGCTTCACGATTTGAGACCTTTCTCAGACCGATATTTGGCAGCGACTTCATACTTCGAATCTTTGAGAGACGTTCTTGAAATTATGGTCTTCTCTTTATAATAGGAATTTCTTCACTTGAAGTTTTTGAGAGATTCTTCAAATTTGGACAACGACTTCATCATTTTTCTCCAATCTTTATTTTGGACTTTGATATACAACGATCCGCCTCCTTTTAGGACTTAGATCTATTTATCCTCATACCTTGTTAGGGCCTTTTTGGATAGACTTCTCCATGATCTTTAGGGGAGTATTTGCTTTTCTTTGTGTGTCTTGATCCTTCATATTGATTTTTGATAAATGATTCTTCACATCACTTGGGATCTTTAGCAACAAAATGTAGCCCTCATGTCTTGTTAGGACCTTTTCGGACTCGCCAATCTTCGCATCCCGCTTCAATAAGTTATGCCTTGGCTATGAACTCTAATTAATACCGAGCAACTTTTAAATGATCTTGGGTTAGAAGCTAAGTAACTTTTCAAATCGTACAACCTTATTTATTGCAATTAAATTTATAAACAAGCGATGGGAGAAAAAGCTTATAATCAACTCACATAAATTCATGAAAGAATACCAAACTTATAATTGACTCTATCATCTTTCGTTCTCCACAATTTAAAATCTCAAGGAATGAGACTCGTGGATGCTTAGCCTATTAAATCAAAGTTTTGGGTTTTCAAGTCATCTATAGGATCTTGCAAATTCTTAGACTTTTTCAAGTTTAGAATTCGCATTTTAAAGTTCCCTTGATAAACGACTTTCTAGGATCAATTATAGGAACTTGCGAAAAGTTCTTGTTCTTAACCCGTGAGAGTTAAGACTTTCGCGTTTGAAAGTTCCCTATATAAAAGCCTAGCAAAACTTGACTTAAACACGTTAAGGATACTAGCTAGAGTAAACTTGGATAAGTAAACTCGGGTTGAGTCAAAAGATTCACAACATTTCAAAAATTAAAACCACTTTATTAAAAATTTATTCTAGCAAAGAAAGTAAATAACGATAACAAAGGAAAAACTACTAGGCCAAAATAGATTAAAAATTTTGAAAAAAAAGAATCGAAAATTCAATTTTCCGGTTAAAATGAGGACAAATACAAGGAAAAGCCCACTTATCTTCGATAGAAGTCCCCCCTACACTTAATATAAACATTGTCCTCAATGTTTAAGCATGTCGGAGTAAACTCCCCTACACTTAGGACATTGTGCACGTTGTTTAAATCTTGCTAAGGAAGAGACAACTAAAGTGATTACTATTTTAATATTGAAGAATATAAAATAGAGAATCAAAAGAGTTTAGGGTAGAACAAGGAAGACGGGAACACGGAATTACGGGTCGTCAAAAGTCATCAAGAATGTATCTTTGAAAGCTCGAATCCCTGCACATGATAAGAAAGAAAACAACAAACACATACAAGGGTCTCCCCCTACACTTATTATAAAAACAAATAAAGATAGATAGATAATTGGGTTGCCTCCCAAAAATCGCTTGTTTTTGTTAACCGAGTCACGAGCCTGACTCGTCCCCGAATTAAATGGTCCGTGGGGAAGCCTCAAATGTAATACCGGGATCAAAGACCTTGTCCTCGGTCCCGGAGGAACATAATAAATGAGAGGCAGGAGGATAAGTTTTGAAGGGTAGAAAAGTCCTCTCAACAAATGAAAAGTATGTGAAATCTTGATCCACGGGAGGTGGGTGGGTAAAGGAATCAAAATGTCATCCCCAAAAGACATATGATTATCACTGAGCGGAAAAGCCGTAAAGGTGTCAATCATGGAATGGTCAATGTCACCTCCCGGGTCAAAGCACTCATCCTCCGTAATGGTGTCTAAAGGAGTGGATGAAAGGTGCTCGGGAGGGGGACTTGGGACAATATCTTCATGCAGCAAATTATCAAAAATAATATCCCCCTTCGTGTCATCATCATCAATACCCGGAGGTATTAAGAGAATGTCGATTTCCTCCATAGCTGTATCATTATTCTCAACTGAAGTACTAGACGGAGGTAAAGACTCAGAAATAGGAGCCGAATTCAGCGCTTCAATTTTAGCAATAAGAAGATGAACTTTCAGTAATTTTTCGAGAAGAATAACGTCTTCCACCTCATCTATAAGACCAAGTTCAGTGGTGAACTTCTCGTATGTCGGAGAGAATTAATCAACATCGCCTTCATCGCCCGGAGGAGAAGGAGACATTTCAAAAGTGAAATTCTCACAGCATGGAGAAAAATCATCATCATTAAGAGCGACCTCTTCCGTAAGCTCCTCAAAAGTCTGCACATCACAAACCTCATCAAAGAATTTGTCGAGACCAAAATCACTAATCTCACTCGATGTATCACTATCCTTAGACGCATTAGGGATATCAAGAGTATGAGTAGTAATCTCAGAAGATGGGTTGAGATTATAGATATCATCCTCGTCATCATCATAATAGTAGTATGGACGCATAAGAGGAGGAGTATAATCACTAAGATTAGATACTTGTTCTTGTTGTTGTCGCTTTTCCTCCTCCCTTGCTTCGCGTATGCTACCTAATTCTTGTTGAACGTATTGAAGTGTATTCAAAAAAATGGCTCGTTCTTCTTCACACATTCCAACAGAAGATTGATGATCGAGGGTGTATTATGGGGGCTCAAAATTATAAAAACAAGAATTATAGCACGAATGTGGTCCATTATAAAACATTGGTTGAAAAGAAGTAGAACACGGTTTTGGCTCATAATAATTCATCGGCTGACAATAAGAAGTATCGTGAGGGCCCCCAGAATTGTTGCAATACGGGTATTGAGTAAAACCCGGTGCTTCTTGTAGATAGATATTACCATTGTCATAATTGTAACCCAGTTCTTGCTCGCCATGAGGCGGGTATCGAACTGGACACGAAACATGCCAATGAGAATCACTTCGGCAATATATGCAAGGAAGGGGAGTAGGTGGATTAGAAGAAAAGGATGAATTAGTTGAATTACACGATGGACAAAATCCAAAAAGTGAATCGGTTGAAATGGGTGGAAGATCTTTTCCGCATTGCTCGCAAGAACACCATTGACATGATTCGCACCCATATAATCGTCTCCCACACCCTACGCAATGGACATAAGAATCCATGAAGAATTAAAAATTAGAGGGGTTGAGAAAAAGAAATAAACACAATAGAGGGTTAAGAGGAATATTTTTGGTGCAAAACTTTGAAAAAGAGATGCTTTTTATGACTTTTTAAATGTTTTTGTATTTTTAAAATTTTTGATTTTTTATGGATTTTTGATTTTTTTTTTTTGAAAAATGCAAGAAAAATAACGTTCACAAGTGAACGGATCCCAAAATCCAACGCGTCTCTCATAATAAACCGTTAATCTTCATGAAAAGAGCCGGCAGCGGCGCCATTTAATAACTAGATTTTTACTTAGTTATAAAAGAGTTATCGTTCGATCTTTTCGAATTGATTACTAGTTAAATGTGCGACTCAGTCGTTCTTGGTGGATTATAAAGGGGAACAGGTTATCTATTTTAAACTATAAGTAAAATGAAAATGTAAATGTAAATGTCGTTAAGTAAAAGTGGAAGCTAAAAATTTAAAACTAAAATTAATATTTAAAAATAAATGACGAAAAATTAAAAACTTTAAAAAATAAAATTTTCAAACTTATGAAACTAAGACAAATCAAGTTTAAAATTACTCTAAGTAAAATTGGCGGGAAAATTAAATTTGAATTTGAAAATAAAGACAAGACATAAAAACTACGACTCCATCGGAATACCCCATCGGAATCCCATCGGAATGCACCGTCGGAATAGGATCGGAATGTACTCGTCGGAATATACAAAAGGTAAATGATCGAAATAATGTAAATCACAAAACTATCGGAATATTCAAGAGAGAAATCTATTGGAATAAGTCTAAAAAAATCTATCGGAATAACTAAAATGAAATCTATCGGAATGTAAGAAAACAAAGCTATCGGAATACTGAAAAGAAACCATCGGAATAAATTTAAAACAAAACTGTCGGAATGTTGGCTAAAAAGGAAATCTATCGGAATATAGTAAAGATTGAAACCATCGGAATGTGGCTATTAAAAATTGGGCAGCACTTCATTTCAATAAGACCTTAAGACCCGTCGCAATGTACGATCACAATGAGCGATCGCAATCACGATCGGAATAAGGGGGAAGGAACCGTCGGAATCTCAAATCCCTAAGCCGATTGTCACAATCGGAATAGTGAAAGCTGTCGGAATCCAAGTCCCATTCCGATGGAAGTAGAACGTAATAACAAAAACTAAATAAGCTAAATTCAATAAGCACAAATCAAAATTTTACCAAAGCAATAATAAGACGAACACAATAAGCACAACTTTAAAGATTTTCAAGACACAAAATAAACAAACTTTATAAAATGTATTTTAAAAAAGATAAAACTTTTAAGAAAACTTTAAAACAAATAAGCTAAATACAAAATAAGCCAATAAGCATGTCAAGCTCAAAACTTTATCCGTATTAAAGCCTAGAGATGATTAAAAAGATAAACTATTTAATCAATCAAACATCAAGATTAAACAAAATCAAAGATTATTTCGAATCAAACATAATTAAAAAGATCAAGAAATGTAGAATGAGAATGTTGTAAAAAGCTTGAAATAAGATGAATATTAAAGATTCAAATACAAGATTAAAGTGAAAAGCTTAAAACTTTAAAGAAAAACTAGAGAGAGAAAGTGAAAAACTAGAGAGAGAAAATAAAATTACATTACTCCTTATCTAAACTAACTAACCACCTCCTAATGACACATTAGGAGGGTATTTATAGGAGGAGTAAAATGTTGGTGCTTTCTTCCTTCTTTCTTCTTGTCTCGACTCGATTTAAATTCTTTGTCTTTCTCGACGTCGTCTCGGGATTTGTCGATATAATTTGAACTCGTCTTATAATTTTCTTCTTTAATTAGACTTGGTTCTTCGACTTCATTAAACTTCCGTATTTAGACTTTTTCTTCGATAAATCTTCAGAATAGGCCTTGGACTTCCGTTCTTTTTGCACTCTTGATCTTTTGACTTCGTCTTTTCTCGTTTTCTTCGATAAAAGCTCGTGAAAGCCCGTGTTTTCTTCCTTTTTCATCTTTTGGTCCCAAAACACAATAAAAACACAAACCACGAATTCTGACATTTACGACATAAAATACACGTTTTGGCTTGGTTATTATTATAATTAAGTGGTAAAAGGATGGGTGTTTTCACACCTATCAGCCTCTTTAAAGGGGGATGCCAAGAATCATGCCTCTATATACGAAGAGCAGGCATGCGTGGGACTTTAACAAGACTCCGTAAGACCTTTGTTTAATATTCCTTTTGTGTATGACGAATAGGAATAGGTTCTTTTCAGATTTGACATAAGAGGGTAATTCGTCAAATTTGAATCGGATCTAACATGTGCAGCCTAAGCTTACTTCTCTTGGCTCCCGGTGGGGTTGTCTAGTCTTAAAGCTAACCAGTTTACTTACTATTATATAATAAGCATGAGCCTTCGGCCCATGAAATAGAGATGGCCCGGACCGAAGATTCAGATGGGTTGGATGCTTGGATATTCTTTTCTTTCTTCTAGTAGGGTGGTATGGTAATCCATTTCTGACTTACCAGTCTGGGATATAATCTAAGGTAAGGTTGCTTTCTATGTAGGTAGGAGAGCCTAATCTCTTTACTAGCTCTATCTATCAGGGAAGAAGGGAGGCGATTTCAAAGCGAAGCATTAACTGAAGGATGCACTTGCCCATGGCCTCATCTTCCTATTTTTTGAGTCTTTAGTCACCGAGAAGACTACTTCTGTAGCTTAAAAACTTGGGACACCACTTTTCTAAAGTCGGGTGCAAGTCTTGCTGAGTCAACTCTCAACTCATAATTTATTAAGAAGAAATCTTAAGAAATTGGCTAGAAGTAGGATAGGATGAGCATTAGTAGTGAATCCCTGAGATTGGAATTCAATCTCGAGAAAGTCATGAAACTTGAATTCAAATTGAATAGATCCGTAAAACAGAATAATGATTGTCATCTGAAGTAGCCATTCCCCTTTAATAAGTGTGAAAACACTTCTCCTTTTACCACTTATTTCCAATAATAACATGACCAAAACGTGTATTTTATGTCCTAAAAGTCGGAATTATGCGTGGTTTGTGTTTTTATTGTGTTTCAGGATAAAAATATAAAAAAGGAAGAAAACACGGGCTATCACGGGCTTTTATCGGAGAAAACAAGAAAAGACGAAGTCAAAAGATCAAGAGTGCACAAAGAATGGAAGTCCAAGGCCTATTCTGAAGATTTATCGAAGAAAAAGTCTAAAGACGGAAGTTTAATGAAGTCGAAGAACTCAAGTCTAATAGAAGAAGAAAATTATAAGACAAGTTCAAATTATATCGACAAATCCCGAGACGACGTCAAAAAAGACAAGGAATTTAAATCGAGTCGAGACGAAAATAAAGAAGGAAGCAACACATGCACTCCCCACCTCCTATATATACCCTCCTAATGACACATTAGGAGGGTGTTAGTTAGTTAATTGTTTTAGTTTATTTTTCTTTCTTTAGTTTTATCTTTAGAGAGAGAAAGTGTTTAATTTTCCCTCACTAGAACTTCATCTTTTCTTTCCTTTCATGTTTAAGCTTTGATTTGATCTTGTATTTTGGAATCATTTATCTATAAGTTCAAGTTAAGTTTTTCATCTTCAATCTCTTTCTACCTTTCTTGATTTTTACTTATATTTGATCCGAAATCATCTTTGATTTTGTTTAATCTTAATGTTTTAAAGAGTTTATCTTTTGGTTTCTATCTAAGTTACATACGGATTAAGCTTTGAGCTTACCATGCTTATTGGCTTACTTTGTATTTAGCTTATTAACGTTTAAGTTTTATAAAAACTTTCGTCTTTTTAATGTTTGATTCATAAAGTTTGCTCATTTCGTGTCTTAAAAGTTTTCAAATTTGTGCTTATTGAGTTGGTTAAGTTTTGTTAAGTGTTCTTTTTAGAAGTGCTTATTGGTTTATTAGCTTATGCTCATCCATCCGAATATTGTGTCATTTCCATCACAATAGGGTTTCTATATTGCGACGGTACATTCAGACGATTCAGCTTTGCGATCGCAATAACCCTTAGGGTTTTACTTTGCGATCGATTATTCAGATAGTATTTTTTCGATCACTTATTTCGATCGTTGGTTGCGATTGCTCTTGGCATCGTACATTGCGATCGGGTATAAGGCTTATCGTGACGAAACGCTGCCAAAATTTCAGCAGCCATATTCCGACAGAATTCCTTGTATTCCGATAGAATTATTCCAATACTTTGATATTCCGACAGACTTGACATTCAGATAGAATTACATTCCGATAGAATTTGTCCACTATTATTTCGATGCTTAATTTGATATTCCGATAGAATTTACTTTGACTTATTCCGATGGTTTCATCTTTGATACATTCCGACAATAACATTCCGATGGGATTCCGATTAAGGACATTCCGATGGGTTTAAGTTTTTCGTTTTACAAAGTTTTAAGTTTTAAATTCACCTTTAAGTTTTTAAGTTTTAAATCATTTATTTTTAACTCGTAATTTTAGTTTAATTTTTAAAGCTTTATTTTTACACAACGACATTTTCATATTTGCTTTTAGTTTGGGATAATCAAACCATTTTATTTTCCACAAAGAACGACTGAGTCGCACTAATAACTAGTAATAAATTCGAAAAGATAGGACGATAACTTTTTATATACTTGGTTAAAACCTTGTATTAAATGGCACCGCTGCCGGCTCTTTTCGTTAAGATTAACGGTTTTTAGTGAGAGACGCGTTGGATTTTGGGATCCGTTCATTTTTTAACGTTATTTTTCTTGCTTAAAAATTTTCAAAAATCCATAAAAATTAAAAATTTCAAAAATTCAAAAAAATAGAAAAACATAAAAAACCAAAAATATTTCTTGTCTATCTTTCTTTTCTTTTTGTAGGTGTTTATGCGTACCCGTGCTCGTAATAAGAAAGCAATTCAAGCCAAAGTCGAAACTCCACCTATTGTCACCATGGAGAATCGACCAATGATCGAGCTTTTGCAATCGCAAGTAGAGGGCAACACCGATGCTATTGTCATACCCGAGATTGGAGCCAACAACTTTGAGCTCAAATCCGGCTTCATTCAAATGGTCTATGCTCAACCATTCTTGGGGCGTACACTTGATGATCCTCGTGACCATATAAAAAGGTTTCTTCAACTAACTAATATGGTTAAGTATAATGGGGTTTCACAAGAGGTGATTCGCTTGCAACTTTTTCCTTTCTCCTTAGAGGGACAAGCCCGCCATTGGCTTGATAAGGAACCGCCACAAAGTATTCTTACGTGGTCGGATTTAGAGACCAAATTCATCAACTACTTTTCCGACCCTCACGTACTACCGCTTTGCGGAATGAAATCATTAACTTTGAACAAAAGTACGGTGAGACATTTTGTGAATCTTGGGACCGTTTTAAGGAACTTTTAAGAAAGTGTCCACAACATGGTTTCACAAAAGTACATCAAATTAATACTTTTTATAATGGTTTAAGCATGAATGACAAAGATTCACTAAATAGTGCCTCGGGGGGGGGGGGGGGGGGGGTAATATTTTGGTTAAGTCTTCTAATGCCGCATGGGATATTATTGAGAATAAGTCTAGAGTGCAAACTAAGAGTGTTCGGACTAATGTGGCTAGTGCTAGTACTAGTGACGCTGACAAGAGAATTGATAAGCTTACTTCGATTGTTGAAACACTTGCTCTACAAAACGCTAACAATACCAAAAGCATCAATGGCCAAGTTAATGCTATGAGTCAGTCATGTGAAATATGCGGGGGATCTCATTCATACACCGATTGTCCTTCGACTCATGACAATCCGGAAAATGTGTATGCCGCCAACGGTAAATTTTCTACGAGAGGCTATCAAGCACGTCCTCAAGGTGACCGCAATTTGCTCAGTTATCGTTCAAACAACTTCCTTTCACCACCCGGTTTTCCCCCACAAAACCCAAACAACCTCAATCGAAACAATCAAAACCAACCTCGAGCTCCAAATCAATATAAAACCCAAAGAAACCCATATCCACCTCAAGGAAACAATCAAGTTCACCAACAACCCGCTTATCAACCACCTGCCTACCATGCTCTTCCTCCCACCCAACCCACCGTATTTAATCAAGAGGTTGACACTTACATGAGGACTAATGATGCGATAGTGCAGAATCTTCAGCGGCAAATCATCAAGCTTTAAGATTATTCTCCTTTTACTACTAAATTATAGAACTCTTCCTCCATTTTCCTAATCTCATTGTGAGGACAATACTTCTTAATTAGCAGATTCTTAAATTCATTCCAGGGAGTCTGATAAGCTTGTTCTATCCCAATGGGTTGTGCATAAGCATTCCACCAAGACAGAGCTTCTTCTATCAATGTACCTATAGAAAACTTCACTTTACAATCCTCAAAACATTCACTTCGAACAAATATTAATTCAGTTCTCTCGAACCAGCGAATAAGTCCAACAGCTCCTTCAGATCCTTTATAGTTAAAAGGCTGACAGTTCATGAAATATTTCTAAGTACATCTCTTTTCCACCGGAACTTCTCTTCTAGCAGCATTTCCATTACTTGTACTAGCTATATTGGCGGCTTGTGCTTGCAAAGCTATAGTCACACTCTCAGCAACCAATTGCCTTATTTCTTCAGGTGTCATATTTACTGTCACAGATGTTGATGCTCTTGTATGAGCCATCCTACCTACACAATAACACTCGATAAGAATGATATTATTTTTAAATTTTCATACGTGGAGTATGGAATCAATTTAATATATCATAGAGTATCGATAATTTCTAATTCTTTCGACAATTTCATATGTGAGGCTTCATTATATGAATGACGAAATTCTTAAATCTTTCAACGAATTCACATATGAGGATTCATAATTATGAATAACGATAAAGGCTTAAGTAAAATGACAAGATTTTTTGAGAAAAAACGCACACTTCTTTATTTATTAATAACTCATCGTTCATATTTACACGATAAGCATCTCCGTTACATAAAGAAAAAAAGTACATATCTTACAAACTGAGACTAGATTCCTAAGCTTAATTTCTCATTTTGATCTCCTCAATTCTGTCCAAAATATATCCGGAGTTAGATTGTTGAGTTGTTTTAAGATCTTCGATGAGTGTTTCTAAATTAAGCCCAGTCCTCATAAGTCCTTCTTTCAGTTCAGCATTCTCGTTATCAAGTCTTGTCATAGTTATCTCGTAATGATGCATTCTTTTACTCAGTTTAATATTATGGCGTTGAGTAACGTCCAATTTATATTCTAATGGTTGAAATGCTCTTCAATCTCCTTTCTTCCTCTTATCAAATTTTTGATATTAATTTCCACTCTTCTGAAAACTTCTAAGGATATTTCATCGAGATGACTTGCATATACGGACAATTGCTTGTCGTGCTTTTCCATAATCCGTGCTCTAGAAACCTCTTTAGCTTCATAAGTCTCTTCACGACTGATAGCTGTGAAAACACCCATCCTTTTACCACTTAAAACAATTAATAACCAAGCCAAAACGTGTATTTTATGTCATAAATGTCGGAATTATGCGTGGTTTGTGTTTTTGTTGTGTTTAGGACCAAAAGATGACAAAGGAAGAAAACACAGGCTTTTACGAGCTTTTATCGAAGAAAAAGACAAAAGACGAAGTCAAAAGATCAAGAGTGCAAAAAAAACGGAAGTCAAAGGCTTATTCTGAAGATTTATCGAAGAAAACGTCTAATGACGGAAGTTTAACGAAGTCGAAGAACCAAGACTAATAAAAGAAGAAAATTATAAGACGAGTTCATTTCATATCGACAAATCCCGAGACAACGTCGAGAAAGACGAAGAATTTAAAAGACGAGAAAGAGAGAAGAAAACAACACTCCTTCCATCTCCTCCTATATATACCCTCCTATTACTTCATTTGAGGGAGTTAGTTAATTTAGAGTTAGCTAGTTAGTTTATACTTAGTTTATTTTATGCATTAGGAGTAGGTAAGTACTCTCTCTCTAGTTTTAATTTCTCTATCTAAATTTTCTTTCAAGTTTTCTTAAATCTTTCATTTTTAAATCTTGTAATCTTGAATCTTTAATCTGTGTCTTTAAATTAAAGCTTTTTATTCATCTCATTCTACTTTTCTTATTGGATTTAATCTTAATCTTAATCTTTTACATCATATTTTTACATAAAATTTATAGATTTTTAAATTTCTTGGTTCGTTTTTGAAGTTTTTTATAAGTTTTATCATTAATCTAGGATTCTTAGTTAGCTTATTGGTGTTTTCTTTAGCTTATTGTCCTTGAAAAGATGCAAAAAGAGTGCTTATTTTCGTCCTTTCCCAAGTAGCCCCTTTTTTATAAAACCTGATTCGATTTCGCAATACTTCTTGTATTGCGGATTTGAATCCCAATTGGTATTGCGAATTTGAACCTCATTTGGTATTGCGGAATTAATTCCACAATATAATTGCGGATTTGTCTTCTCCCATATTGCAGAATCTTCCCATTTTGCATCGCGGAATCATTGATTCCACAATTATTGCGGAATTGTTTCACAAAGATTGCGGAATTATTGGACTTCAACGACTGCGGATTTATTCAATTTTTTAATTGCGGAATTATGGTTTTGGAATTTCGGAATTACGTTTAATTTCACATTGCGGAATCTTCACCTTAGTTAATTGCGGAATCATGCCAATTTTATTGAATTGCGGAATTGTTTCACTTTTCAGCATTGCGGATTTATAGTTATTGGTGTATTGCGGAATCATAACCAAGGATTGCGGAATTAATGTTTTTAATTGCGATATTAATTAGTTTTTATTCAAATTTAATTTTCGAACTTTGTTTTTCCCGCCATTTTACTTATCTTTATTTTTACTTGTTTGTCTTAGTTTATTTTTAAAGTATTTTATTTTAAAATTTTCATTTTTATAAAGTTTTAAGTTTTCATATTTACTTTTAAAGTTTTAATATTTCATCATTTATCTTTAAGTTTTAATTTTAGTTTAAATTTTAAAGCTTTTGTTTTTACTTTATTTTTACCTTTACACAACGACATTTACATTCCTTCTTTTATTTTAAAATAGATAATCATTTTATTTCCCTTTCACCAAAAACGACTGAGTCACACGTTTAACCGAAGAGACGAGACGATAACCTTCAATTAACTCTAGTAAAATTCAGTTATTAAAATGGCGCTGCTGCCGGCTCTTTTCGTGAAGATTAACGTTTTTTTTAAGACGCGTTGGATTTTGGGATCCGTTCACTCGTGAACGTTATTTTTCTTGCACGTTTTTTAAAAAAATTCAAAAATCCAAAAAAAAAATTCAAAAAACCAAAAACATTTAAAAATCATAAAAAGCATTTCTTTTTAAAAGTTTTGCACCAAAAAAATTTTCTTTTTACAATAGCTTTATTCCTTCTATTTCTTTGCTCTATTTTTCTGTTGTAGGTGTATGCGTACCCGTTCACACAAGAAGAAATCCACTCAAGCTACTATCATTCAGCTGCCAGTTGTCGAGCCTCCTGTTGTTGACACAATGGATAACCGTCTAATGATCGAGCTCTTGCAATCACATGTTGAAGGCAATGAAGATGCGATTGTGGTTCTGGCTATTGATGCAAATAACTTCGAGCTCAAATCCGGGTTTATTCAAATGGTTTCCGCAACACCTTTTCTGGGCCGTACTCATGACGATCCTCATGATCACATCAAGAGGTTTGTACACTTATCAAATACTGTTAAATACAATGGGGATTCACAAGAGGCAATTCGTTTTCTCCTCTTTCCCTTCTCCCTCGAGGGACAAGCCCGGACTTGGCTTGATAAGGAACCACCCCAGAGTAATACAACATGGACGGACCTTGAGACCAAATTTATCAATTACTTTTTCCCACCCTCACGTACTACCGTTTTGCGGAATGACATTATCAACTTTGAACAAAAGTACAGTGAGACATTTAGTGAATCTTGGGATCGTTTTAAGTAACTTTTAAGAAAGTATCCACAACACGGTTTTACAAAGGTACATCAAATTAATACTTTTTATAATGGATTAAGTTTGAATGACCAAGATTCACTAAATAGTGCCTCGGGGGGGGGGGGGGGGGGGGGTAATATTCTTGTTAAAACTATGAATGAGGCTTGGGCTATCATTGAGAACAAAGCCAAAGTCCAAACCAAGAGTGCTAGGGCTACTATGGCTATTGCTAGTGAGATTGAAGTCACTAATCAAATTAAGGAGCTTACTTCTATAGTAAAACACCTTGTTCTAAGAGATAACCCCCACTCTATATGCCCATGCTCTTAATATCACTTGTGAAACTTGTGGTGGGCCACACTCTTATGCTACTTGTGATAAAGCTTATGATCAATCTCACGGTGAAGAGTATGCTTACAACAACACGGAGAGGGTTCATTTCAAGCCTAACGTCGATGTTAATCACTTGTCCTATTATTCTACGAATTATTTGGCTCCACCCGGCTTTCACCAAAGACCACCCACACCCACCCAAAACAACCAAGGGCCGCCAAGAGCTAATTTTCAAGGAAATGCCAATGTAAGGGGCTCAAATGCAAATCAGGGAAATTATCAAATTCAAAATCAAGGCTTCCTAAACCAAGGTTTCAATCCTCAGGGTTTTCCACCTTATAACCAATACCCAGACCAAGGTTTTCAACAACAAGGGTTTAATTTACCTCATCAGCCAATGGACTTGGTTTTGCAAAAATTGAATGAACATGAGAAAATAATGCAAGCAATGCAAGAATCTACTAGACAAATGCAAGAGTCCACGGATAGGAAATTCGTTCAAATGTTACAAACCCTTCGTCCCCAAGGTGCTCTTCCTTCTACCACTGAAACAAACCCTAGAGCTAATGTGAGTGTTATTACTACACGCAGTGGAGCAACTTTCGTAGGACCTTCTACCCCTCCCCCGGTTACTCCACCTACACCTCCTCCACACCCATGTATCCCTCCTACTACCACGCCTAGTACTACTTCCCCATTACCGTCTCCACCTCTTACGGAAGAAGTACCAAAGAAAAACCTCTCACCATCCCCACCTTCCACCTCTAAACCTTCTACATCTCAACCTTCACCTTCTACACCTACACCTCCTAAACCCAATATTCCTTATCCCTCTCGGTTAGACAAGTGCAAAGTGCTCACTAAGGAGGATTCTCAAGTTACTTCCTTTTTGAAGATGATCTCCCAAATGAACTTTAACATTAGCCTAGTTGAAGCACTTATCCAAATGCCAAAATTTGTGAAAAAATTCAAGGAGTTGCTTAGTAAGAAGGAGAAGATGGCTGAGTTTGTCAACACCCGCTTAAATTAAAATTGTTCTACCGTCCCCCTCAAAGAACTTCCGGAGAAACTTGGAGATCCCATTCGTTTTGTGTTACCTTGTACGTTTTTCACAACCGAAGAATTTACTGCCTTAGCCGATATCGGGGCAAGTATTAATTTGATGCCATTAAGTTTTTGGAAAAGGCTATCATTACCCGACCTTACACCAACAAAAATGACTCTTGAGCTAGCTAATCAAACTCTCACTTACCTCGTTGGTATTGCCGAAGATGTTTTTTTTAAGTTGGTACCTTCACTTTTCCGGTCGATTTTGTTGTTGTTGATTATGAAATGGACCCTCGTATTCTGTTAATACTTGGACGGCCATTTTTGAGAACCGGAAAAGATTTAGTCGATGTTGCCGAAGGTGAGCTAATTCTTAGGGTCGAGAATGATCAACAAGTTTTTAAGATGGGGAAGATTACAAGCAAATCTAATGGAAAAGAATCAGTGAAAATGATTGATGTGCTGCAAGATGAGCTTACAACTCCTTTGGAAAGTATAAAGCTTGATGATTTGGTTGTATACGACAATCCTCTTTTCGAGACTTGCTATTATTATCCACTTTTTCAAGACCACGTGGATGATTCTGATGATTCTCTCTCCAATTTAGATCCCCCACCAATTTATGATTCTCCACCGATCTATGATGATTATGATGATGATTCTAGTTCCGATGTGGATGATTATGACGATTTTGCTTCAGATTATAAAGACATGCCAACTTATGATGACTTTGATGATGTTGATACTCTTTCGAGTGATTCTTCAAACGATGACCTTACTCCTATTTTTTATGAAGATCCTTCGCCACCAATGCTTGATCCTACTTTGGATGATTACTCATTTGAGGAAGATTTTGCTACTTTTCTCAATACATACTTCCCACATGAGCATGATTCTCCTCCTTTGGACTTTGATTATGGTCTTTATCCTCCTTCGGATATGAAGAAACCCATTACAAAGGAGAAGGAATCGGAAGACACCAACATACGCAGCACTTATGTTTCGACACCTCTCTATCCACCTTCTGAGGATGAGATTGTATGATTTATGAGCGGATCTTCTTCAAATTCTACTGAGCCTGAGTCTTATTTTCCCCTAAAGGAAAAGGCGTTCGATCCGGGTATCCAAATTTTTAAGCCATCTCAGTATCCATCTAATGAAATAAAAGGAAAGATTTTTGGAACTTATGGAGCTATGCTTTCACTTCATCATACCTTCTACCACCGTGCTCAACAATTGCTTAAGGGAACCTCGCCTAGTCTTCTTTGGCTTGTCTTGTTCACCTTAAGCTTGTGCTATTTGATGGACGAAAACCATGTATTTGATCCCGGTGGATGTTCTTCAAGGTTCTTACCATTCTAATCAAGGTCGATTCAGGCTCACGACTCGGTGAAAAAAAACAAAGTGCTTCTCGGGAGGCAACCCGAGTATCTATCCTTTTATCCGTTTTTATCATAAGTGTAGGGGAGACCCTGGTATGTGTTTGTTGTTTTCTTTCTTATGACGTGCAGGGATTGGAGCTTTCAAATATTCATTTTTGATGACTTTTAATGACCCGTGATTCCGTGTACCCGTCTTCCTGGTTCTATCCTAAACTCTTTTGATTCACTATTTTATATCTTTCAATATTAAAATAGGAATCACTTTAGTTGTCCCTTCCTTAGCAAGATTTAAACAACGTGCACAATGCCCTAAGTGTAGGGGGGTTACTCCCACATGCTTAAACATTGAGGGAAATGTTTATATCAAGTGTAGGGGGGATTTCTATCGAAGTTAAGTGGGCTTTTCCATGAATTTGACCTCATTTTTACCAGAAAATTGATTTGTCGACATTTTTCAAAATTTTTGATCTATTTTGGCCTAGTAGTTTTTCCTTTGTATTGTTATTTACTTTCATCCAAATAAATTATTGAATAAAACTGTTTTAGCGAGTTTAGATGTCTTTGATATATTAGGCTCGTCGTGAATATTGTGACTCAACCCGAGTTTACTTAGCCAAGTTTACTCTAGCTAGTATCCTTAACCATGTAGACCTTAATCGGTTTATTAGGCTAAGCATCCACGAGTCTCATTTCTTGAGATTTTAAATTATGGATAACAAGAGATGATAGAGTTAGTTATAAGTTTGGTATTCTTTCATTAACTTATGTGGGTTAATTATGAGCTTTTTCTCCCATCACTTGTAAATAAATAATTGCTATAAGTAAGGTCGTACGATTTAAAAAATTACTTAGCTTCTAGCCCAAAATCGTTTAAAAGTTTCTCAGTATTAATTAGAGTTCATAGCCAATGCATAACTTATTGAAACGGGACGCGAAGATTGGCGAGTCCAAAAAGGCCCTAACAAGGCATGAGGGCTCCATTTTGTTGCTAAAGATCCAAGATGATGTGAAGAATCATTATTCCAAAATCAATATGAAGGATCAGGACACACGACGAAAAGCAATTACTCCCATAAAGATCATGGAGAAATCTATTCGAAAAGACCCTAACAATGTATGAGGATAAATAGATCTAAGTCCGAAAAGGAGGCGAATCGTTGTACATCAAAATCCCAAATAAGGATTGAAAAAATAATGAAGAAGTCGTGGTCAACATTTGAAGAATATCTCAACTACTCCAAGTGAAGATATACACTACAGATGAAGAGAAGACCATAATTTCAAGATCGTCTTCTCAAGATTTGAAGTATGAAGTAAATGCCAAATATCGGTCCGAGAAAGGTCTCAAATCGTGAAACGAGTTATGCCAAGACATGAACTTTATGAGGTTTCGAGAAGCAGTTTTAAAAGATTTTTGTCCTTTAGCTAACTATGGATTAGATCGTCCTACTTTATTTTCAACCTTAATAAACTATCAAAATAAGTCAAAAATGCATCCTCGTGATCATTCAAGACAAAAATAAAATATAAGAGATACACCTAGGAAAGGGAGTCTAAGTGATTAATTGAACCACATGAGTAAGTGTTACTTGTGCTAACTTGTAGTAACAATGATCTCATTTTTAAGCTTGCCGTGGGGAACGTGAAACTTGAGGGTGATAAATCTTCATGACACCAAAGCCCTAATGTAAGTCTTAGATTTCTTTACAAGTTTCTTCCTTCTAGCATTTTGTAATTTTCTATCTTTTTAAGTTTCCTTAGTGTCTAGTATTTAAAAAAGGCCAAGGTGAATTGATTATGATGGAGAATGTAAATCTGCTTTGAAACTAATGCATTGCATGAGGTCATTGCAATGGTCAAGTGTAGGGATTTGGTAGGTGTGAAAACACCCATCCTTTTACCACTTAAAACAATTAATAACCAAGCCAAAACGTGTATTTTATGTCGTAAATGTCAGAATTATGCGTGGTTTGTGTTTTTGTTGTGTTTTAGGACCAAAAGATGAAAAAAGGAAGAAAACACAGGCTTTCACGGGCTTTTATCGAAGAAAAGGACAAAACACGAAGTCAAAAGATCAAGAGTGCAAAAAGAACGGAAGTCAAAGGCTTATTTTGAAGATTTATCGAAGAAAACGTCTAATGGCGGAAGTTTAACGAAGTCGAAGAACCAAGTCTAACAAAAGAAGAAAATTAGATGAGTTCATTTCATATCGACAAATCCCGAGACAACGTCGAGAAAGACGAAGAATTTAAAAGACGAGAAAGAGAGAAGAAAACAACACTCCTTCCATCTCCTCCTATATATGCCCTCCTATTACTTCATTTGAGGGAGTTAGTTACTCCCTCCGTCCCATATTAAGTGTCTAGATTCCTAATGCACAAAGTTTTAGATATATTATATTCCTACTACTATTATCTATCCAAAAGACTATTATACCCTTATTTAATACAAAAGTCAAAAAGAAAAACACACAATTTAATATAATCCACATAATAAAGGGCATAAATAGAAAACTAATTTTCAAGATTCCCTCATTTATTATAGTGGACACTTAATATGGGACAACCAAGTGTTTCATAGTGGACACTTAATATGGGACGGAGGGAGTAATTTAGAGTTAGCTAGTTAGTTTTTACTTAGTTTATTTTATGCATTAGGAGTAGGTAAGTACTCTCTCTCTAGTTTTAATTTATCTCTCTAAATTTTCTTTCAAGTTTTCTTAAATCTTTCATTCTTAAATCTTTCATTTTTAAATCTTGTAATCTTGAATCTTGAATCTTTGTCTTTAATTTAAAGCTTTTTATTCATCTCATTCTACTTCTCTTATTGGTTTAATCTTAATCTTAATCTTTTTCATCATATTTTTACATAAAAGTTATAGCTTTTTAAATTTCTTGGTTCGCTTTTGAAGTTTTTATAAGTTTTATCATTAATCTAGGATTCTTAGTTAGCTTATTGGTGTTTTCTTTAGCTTATTGTCCTTGAAAATATGCAAAAAGAGTGCTTATTTTCGTCCTTTCCCAAGTAGCCCCTTTTTTTATAAAACCTGATTCGATTTCGCAATACTTCCTGTATTGCGGATTTGAATCCCAATTGGTATTGCGAATTTGAACCTCATTTGGTATTGCGGAATTAATTCCGCAATATAATTGCGGATTTCTCTTCTCCCATATTGTGGAATCTTCCCATTTTGCATTGCGGAATCATTGATTCCGCAATTATTGCAGAATTGTTTCACAAAGATTGCGGAATTATTGGACTTCAACGATTGCGGATTAATTCAATTTTTGCATTGCGGAATTATGGTTTTGGAATTTCGGAATTACGTTTAATTTCACATTGCGGAATCTTCACCTTAGTTAATTGCGGAATCATGCCAAATTTATTGAATTGCGGAATTGTTTCACTTTTCAGCATTGCGGATTTATAGTTATTGGTGTATTGCGGAATCATAACCAAGGATTGCGGAATTAATGTTTTTAATTGCGAAATTAATTAGTTTTTATTCAAATTTAATTTTCGATTTTTGTTTTTCCCGTCATTTTACTTAGCTTTATTTTTACTTGTTTGTCTTAGTTTATTTTTAAAGTATCTTATTTTAAAGTTTTCATTTTTATAAAGTTTTAAGTTTTCATTTTTACTTTTAAAGTTTTAATATTTCGTCATTTATCTTTAAGTTTTAATTTTAGTTTAAATTTTAAAGCTTTCGTTTTTACTTTATTTTTACCTTTACTCAACGAAATTTACATTGCTTCTTTTATTTTAATATAGATAATCATTTTATTTCCCTTTCACCAAGAACGACTGAGTCACACGTTTAACCGAAGATCAATTCGAATCGAGACGAGACGATAAACTTCAATTAACTCTAGTAAAATTCAGTTATTAACAACTTCGATTGGGAGACGAATAAAGATCCTCATGTAACAGAAAACGAGACTTAGGTGAAAGTGTATTGTTCATCACTTCACTTTAGGGCTGAGCATCGGTCCGGGACCGGACCGGACCGGCCAAGAACGGATCGGACCGAGAACCGAAATTGTCTGAAACCCCAGACCGATACCGGACCGAAATGGTTCGGTCCGGTCCGGGTTGGTTTGGTCCGGTTCGGTCCTCGGTCCGGTCCGGTCCTATTAGGTATAATCGACGAGATTTTGATAAGACCGAACCGGACCTGACCGGACCGACCGGACCAAGGATCGAATGGGTCTAAAACCCCAGATCGAGGACCGGGCCGAAATTGCTCGGTCCGGTTCGGTTTGGTTCGGTCCAGTCTGGTCTGATTTTCCGGTCCGGGTCGGTTTTGGGTCTGCCATGCTCAGCCCTACTTCACTTAGATGTGAGAAATACTCTTGTACTTCAGGAGTATCGTAAAAAGAAAAACTCAGAACACGCACATCTGGTGGAGATGGAGTGAACATCGGGATTTCTCTTTCATCGTCAAAAATAAGAATATATGTGGAAGTAGACATCCTTGTAGTTTTTATAATATAATAACATAAGATATGCTACTAAAGGGATACAAATGTTACACTGGCGCTCGTGATGGTTGATGGTCTTGAACTTTATAAAAATCTCAGTTATAGTTTAAGAAAAACCTTATTCTCTATAACCGTAGGTTGTGATGCCAATCTATAACACCCCCATTTTTACCATATAGTAGCGGAAGCTAATCTGGGGTATTACTCCAAGGTACCATAGTCACAATAATAGAAAATGCCAAAAGACACTCTATAAAAACTCACGTCATCATTCATTTATTAAAATCAGAGTTAATAAACAACTATACATACACTGTACAAACACAGGTTCCCAAAGATCTAGTTTTATTGATAGAATGATAACATTATTCAAGACACTACCATCCGCAGCCCGCCAGTCCTTATTCACTTGAAATATATGCTTAAAGTCAACACAAATGTTGAGTGAAACCATAGGTTTAAATAACATTTGAATACTAGTATGACTCCAGGGCTACAGTGTTACACACCCTATTTTCAAATTCATCGATTCTTATTGCACTAGCTCATGACCCCGCGACTAGACATTATAAGAAAAATCCAACAAATTTCCCTTAAGCAGGTAGATTGCCAGACTATCTTGAGTTTAGCAAAATAAAGTATATATGTTTAGCCTAGGTAGGAACCGTTAGCTGCTAGCAAGTGCGACTTGCCCAAATAGGAGATGTCTAGTCTCTAATAGTACTATTCACAATATTAGTTCTTATTAAATGATCAGTGATCCACGATTAAAAAGGGACTTAATGGCAATAAGTAAACGTAGTGTCAATAATCATGTAGGTAGCATACAAAAACACTTGTATTCCAGTTTTAGCATATATCCCCCTCACGGGTTTTCAAATCATTTATAAACTTTCAAAAGTGAGGCTATAAACTCACCTTAGCCTATAGAGTCTTCAATTATTTTGCTATAACCAACAACAACCTTCTCACTGAATCTGAACTGACACACAATATGTATATATATATCAAGTCGTAATCTCTGAGTTCAATCTTTTCATATATTATTTTGTATACATATTCTTTGATTCAATTATTTTGGAGTAATCGTATCATTTTTCGGGCCATTATACTCAGAAGCCATTCAATAAACGTTTGAGGAGTGAGGACACTTTAAATCCTAAACCCAACCACTCAGTCAGAAGGTAATATCGAGATGGAACATCTTTGTACAAAGTTCCCTACTAACATGACACATTGTATTTTATTACATTTAAAGTTCTTTAGTTGAAATATTGGCAAAAATAGTCCTCATAGTTATATTTTGGCATAATTACACTTTTAACCCTTTAAGTATATAGTTTTAATATTTACAATTTCAACTCTCAATATTTAACCTTAGGGTCTCAAACTTTTCAAAATTTATTCCTATAGCTTTTACGTTCACAAAATAACACTTTTGGCCGAAAATGATAAATATTTTTAAAAATGATAGTATTAGTCCCTGGAGTTGTAAAAATCACATAACAAGCTCAAAAATGCTCCAAATGATCTAGGATTTGAAAAAACAATTATGAACACATTTATAGTCATAATAAAAACATTTATCCAGTATTATAGCTTTTGAAAAGGTTTTTTGCTTATTATTTTATGTAAAATACAAAACTAGGATTTTAAGACATCCTTAGCTTATAACTTTCATTTAAATTGATGAAATGACTTAGTTATTTTTAGATCATCTTTCTAACATTATTTTGGCATTATAACAAGTCTTAGAAATCATTATAACAAGATCAAAGCTTGGTTAACATAGAGATTACCTAGGTGGCTCCAAAATGGCTTCTTATGGCTTCCTATGAACACAACTTGCTATCAAAGCTTCAAGGGCTTCAATGGATGCCTTCTAGAACTAGTTTCTGGTCTTGGGGGATGTCCTGGGATGTATATAAAAGTGTATGTGAAGAATAGGTAGGAAATCATAAGAAAACGGGGTGCAAGTATAAGCTTAGTCCATACGCCCCTTTTTATACCCATTTCATGACTTAGCCTCCAAGTTGTTAGCCTCAAACGTGTAACATAGATATAATAATGACTAAGCGTAGCTAATGAATCTCTACACATGTTTATATACTCTAGGATGAAAATATCTTGAACATATGGCTCATATAAGGTCATGGCAACATGTTGATAAGAATGGTGATGTGTAGCACACAAGGAGGTGATGCACCTACTTCTTGGCACTTCTAAAATATCCTACAACATGCAAATATCTAGTTTTCAAACTTGAAATGGTAGGGGAAGTGTTTAAAATAAGTTTTGGAGGGAAAAGATAATATCGGGTTTTAAAACTAGGGTTTCTAGGTTATGCCTTGTAATTTTGGTGATTAAGGATTTAGGAAAGTGATTAGTGAGTTACTAGTGTTTCATTAGGGTATATAAACTGTTTTCACAAGATTTGGGTCCTTGGTTTGAAGTTTAACAAAGGTTTGATGTGAAATTAGGAAGTGAATTTATGTAGATTAGGGTTTTCTAATGATCTTAGGTTAAATCTTAATAAAAGTGATTATCCTTCAATAGGCTACTGATTTAAACTTAATTTAGGTCATATACAATGTGTTTTAAGTGACCAAAGAGTTCTTACACTTGGTTTGATGGTTTAGTTTAAGTAAACATGTCTAAAGAGTGAAAATACCTATTTTGACCTAATTTACAAGTCATGCATTGAAATGTTGTACCTTGTGCTTTAGGATACTTGTACATTGTGTTAAAATACTCTTATAACCTTAATTAAATGCTATGATTGTTTGTATACTTGTCCTAAAATACTAGGTGATGATTCCATGTAGTTTTCTTAATATAAGGTTTCTAGATCATTAAGCCTAGTGACTTTATATCTTGGTTAATTAGTGTTTATATCATCATGAACACCTATTTGAAGTCTTATATGATATGCTTATGACTTCTATGGGTTCTATATTCTTAGTTTAAGGGTTTGTATAGGTTGATCATATTCTAGGGTTAACTAAGTAAGCTTAGGGTCCTATGTTTTAAAAACTTGTACTTTATGCTTTAATAACATGTAACTTGGTTTAAGATAAATGTATTAACTCATTATGATACTTAGTTAAGTTTTATAATTAGTTGCAAAATACTAGACTTTAATTCATTATAGAATGGATTTTATATGCTAATCTTGGTTTTAGGTCATTTTCTTATAATGAACTTGAGATTAGTGAATATTAGTGTTTTGTGATTATTTAACTTTCTTTTATATGATAGATTATAATTAGTATAATGTATTTTATAATAGTACAGAGATATTATGTAGTTATATTGCTTGAAACATTAGTTTACAAGGGATTTCTAGTGTTTATATGGCTCTTTAGGGCACCCTTGTTGTATTTGAGTTGTTCTTATTCATTGTTTATACATATAGTTACTTTTAGAACTCCGACTTTATATATACATAGTGTTTACAACATATAGGCATATGTTGATGTGGCAATTGTGATAGTGAGTATCCATATATTCAATAATTCAGTCACATACCATAGTGAAAATGTAAAAATTTCTAAGTAAAATCACCTCCTATTTATGAACATGGATTTTACATTAGTCAAAACTATTGGATGTGATACTTAGCATTAGTCAACTTTGTAGTAACAACTGCAAAGTCGTTTTCGAAGAAAACGGTAGCAAAATACTAAAAGACAGAATAACAATAGCAAAATAAATTAGGAAGAATAACATATATGTGATGAAGTTCAATTCATCAAAAAACGCCATTTGTTTGACCACCATAGGCGTCTCGGTTACAATCATTGGCCAACAAAGATCTTTTGAGAAACTTACCTAAAGTAAAATATGATCAACATTTTTGTGATGCATGTAAAATCAGAAAACAAACACACACAAGCCATAAGGCTAGAAATGTGGTCACCACAACCAAATGTTTAAAACTCTTACATATGGACTTATTTGGTTCATCCGTCATACAAAGTTTTGGAGGAAATCTTTACACTTTGGTTATCTTAGATGACTATTCAAGATTCACATGGACAAAGTTTTTAAAAACTAAAAACAAAGCTTTTGATCATTTCGAGATTTTAAGTAAGAAAAATGCAAATCAATTAAATAGTCAAATTGTGTCAGTTCGAACGGATCATATGGTTGGGAGTTTGATAATGAAGTGCAATTTGGAGCCTTTTGTGACACCAAGGGTATCATTCAGCATTTATCGGCTCCAATAACACCTTAATCAAATGGGGTAGTTGAACGCAAAAATAGAACACTTCAAGGAATGAATAGAACAATATTAAATGAGTCAAACATGCGTCAGAAGCTTTGGTATCATGCATTTGATACCTCAACTTATATTTTAAATCGGGTTTTAATTAGACCACTTATAAATAAAACTCCATATGAAATATTAAAAGAGAGAAAACCGACCATTGGCTATTTTAGAGTGTTTGGAAGCAAATGCTTTATGCTTAACACTAAGGATTATCTCACTAAGTTCGACCCAAAGTCGTACGAAGGAGTATTTCTTGGATATTAAAAAAATAGAAAAGCTTACATTGCGTTAAATAAACAAACCATGTGTGTCAAGGAATCATTGAACATAACCTTTGACGAAAGACCACCTCCCTTTAGAACATCACCTTTGGTAGATGATGATCTAGTTGAAGGACAAACCAATAACCAACAAATTGAACTTAAAAAAGACAAGGGAAATGAACCAATAAAAATTTAACCCGTAAATATCAAAGAATCAAAAAGAAATTCCTTAGAAGATTGTTGTACCAAATATATAATCACTTCACCATGTTAGATCTAAAAAATAGATAGAAAAACAGATGAAAAAAGATGAAGGTTTAGAGAGGAGTTGGAGAACTATGTGAATATTAGATTAAGAAGAATGAATCACCAACCCTCTCCTAAAATGCTAGGAGAGGTTTATATAGCCTAGCTTACATGTAGCTCAATGGGCTATATTGTTTGATGGGTCGGGCTTGACTAAATGCTTAGTACCTTGAAACAGGCCTTTTAAGCTAACCATCAAGCCTGTATTGTTACAACTACCTACTACTAATTACAACGTTCTAATATTTGATACATAATAAACCTATGACCGAACATTCTTTTGAAAGTAATTTCTTTTGTTTCGTATCTCAAATCGAACCTAAAAATATTGATGAAGTTATCATTGATGAAAGTTGGGTTGTTGCTATGAAAGAAGAATTAAATCAATTCGTGATTAATGATGATTGGTATTTGGTACCAAGACCTAAAAATCAAACGGTAATTGGAACAAAATGGGTTTTTCGAAATAAACTGAATGAAATCGGCATAGTATCAAGAAACAAGGCTAGGCTTGTTGCTCAAGGATACAATCAATAAGAAGGTATAGACTATGATGAAACATATGCCTCGGTTGCTCGTCTTGAGTCCATAAGAATTTTACATGCTAATGCTTGTGCTCACGATTTCAAACTTTATAAAATGGATGTTAAAAGTGTATCCCTAAATGGTTTCATAAAAGAGGAAGTGTATGTTGCACAACCTCCCGGTTTTGAATATTTTGAAAAACCTAATCATGTTTACAAACTCTAAAAGGCTCTTTATGGTCTCAAGAAAGCACCCAAGGCATGGTACGACCGACTTAAGTCATTTCTAATTAAACATAAATACTCATTGGGTCTAGTAGACAATACGTAGTTTACTAAGAAAAAGGAGTCACATATAATTATCGTCCAAATATATGTTGATGACATTGTTTTCAGGTACACATGTCAAGAAATTTTTGATAAATTTTCTAAAATCATGCATGACGAATTTGAAATGAGTATGATGGGTGAACTTATTTTTTTTTGGCCTACAAATTAAGCAAATGGAAGACGTGATTTTCTTCAACCAATCTAAATACATAAAAGAAATTCTTAAGAAATTCGGACTAGAAGAGTCTAAACAAACGAACACTCGAATGTCAACCGAAACTAAACTTAGCAAAGATGGTGTTAAGGATTTTATTGATAGCACAAAATATCGTTGCATGATTGGTAGCTTACTTTATCTAACGGCTAGTAGGCCAAATATTATGTTTAGTGTTGGTATGTGTGCACGTTTCCAAGATAATCTGAATGTGTCACATCTTGAAGCGGTCAAGAAAATATTTAGATACATCAAAGGAACAACTCACCTTGGATTTTGGTATCCAAAAGACACGGGAATGGAAACCGTTATCTACGCGGATTCAGACCATGTCGATGACTACGTTGATAGAAAAAGTACAAGTGGTGTATGTACGTTCATCAGATGTTGTCTCACCTCATGGTTTCCAAAGAAGCAAACCGCACTTTCCATTTCAATAACCGAGGTCGAATATGTATCAGCGGGCAAAACATGTCAACAATCATTATGGATGAAACAAGCACTTGTTGATTATGACATCAAGTTGGAAGACATCACAATCCTATGCGACAATAAAGGAGGCATTGATCTCAGAAAAATCCCGTGTTGCACTCTCGAACCAAACACATTGAAATTTGGCATCACCTACTGAAAAGGTAATATCTCTATTGAAAAGGTATCTTCGGAAGATAATATAGCCAACATTTTAACAAAATCACTAAACCAAGAACCATTCAACCTTTTAACGCTTGGTTTAGGCTTAATGAAAATTTCATGTTAAGTTAAAAAGTATTATGTCCCTAGTGTCGACGGAACCCGTCGGACCGTTTCCCCCAAGGATCCGTGTAAGGGTCCGTCTGTCTGAGACATTGCAAAATCAGCATAACTGTTAGACAAACACCCACAACATAAACACAAAACCACTCCTATTATGAAAGACGAACCCAACCACCAAAAAACTCATCTCTCTACTAATCCTAGTGAGAAATTATATATTTTCTTTGTGCAAATCAATTATTGTAAGTATCTCTATCTTATTTACTTCCTCATATCAACACATTATCTTAATCATGAGTCTAGGGTTCTTTTTAATTACACAAATTGAAATTAGGGATTCAATTAAGATCGTGAAATTGATCGATTCATTATTGGTTTATATTATTAAAACACTTTGTATGCATAATCCCATCAACCAAATCACTAGGAATCACTAGGAATCCCTAATTGATCAAGGAGTTTTTTGAAAGAACATTCTCACTATTTAGGTCATGCCAAAATACGAGATCATTGTGGGTACAAGTCACAATGTTAACACTACTCATGCATTAAAATTGTGTAATACTTTTTCTCCCTGCAATCCTAATTTATTAAGAAAAGAAAATGTATCTAGAATTTTTTAACTATTTGTAATGGATCACAAGTGATTCATGTTGACTTATTTCGATATTTATTAAAGCCAAAAATAAAGTAGGACGATTTAATTAATATTTAGCTAAAGGATAAAATCTTTTAAAATGGCTTCTCGTAATCTCCTTAAGTTCATATCTTGACATAACTCGTTTCACTATTTGAGACCTTTCTCGGACCGATATTTGACATGTACTTCATACTTCAAATCTTGGAAGACATTCTTGAAATAATGGTCTTCTCTTCATATATGGAATTTCTTCACTTGACGTTTTTGAGAGATTCTTCAAACTTGGACCACGACTTCATCATTTTTCTTCAATCTTTATTTAGGATTTTGATATTCAACGATCCGCCTCCTTTTCGGACTTGGATATATTTATCCTCATACTTTGCTAGAGTCTTTTTGGATAGATTTCTCCATGATCTTTATGGGAGTTAATTGCTTTTCATCGTGTGTCTCGATCCTTCATATTGATTTTTAGAATAATGATACTTCACATCATCTTGGATTTTTAGCAACAAAATGGAATCCTCATGCCTTGTTAGGGCCTTTTTGGACCTCGCCAATCTTCGCGCCGCTTCAGTAAGTTATGCCTCGGCTATGAACTCTATTCGAACACGAGCAACTTTTAAACGATCTTGGGCTAAAAGCTAAGTAATTCTTTTAAATCATACGACCTTATTTATTGCAATTTATTTATCCTAATGCATTGATCGTATGGGAGAAAAAGCCACAATTAAAAACACATGAGTTTTTGAAAGAACATTTTCATGTTCCACGTTTAGCATGATCACTTGTCTAACTCTATCATCTCTCGTTCTTCACTATATAAAGACCTCTAGTTAAAGAGACTCGTGAATACTTAGCCATGCAAGTCAAAATTTAGCCAAATTTGGATTAGCCTCATTAAGACTATATTACATCAAAGTTTTGGGTTTTCAAGCCACTATAGGATCTTGCAATTTCTAAGACTTGGATAAGTTAGATCTTGCGTTTTAAAGTTCCCTTGATAGATGACTTTCTAGGATCAATTATAGGAACTTGCGAAAAGTTCTTGTTCTTACCCCGTACGAGTTAAGACTTTCGCGTTTAAGTCCCCTATATAAAATTCTAGCAAAACTTGATTTAAGCAGGTTAGGAATGTTAAGGGCTCCAAATGCCCATCAAGTAAAAAATTAGCTCTTATTCTACCCAACGGAAAATATACATTTGTGTCTTACAACACTTATGGAAACTAAGAAAAAAAATTTAAGTTTGGCCTTTTTTAGCCTTATTAAAAACAAAAACAAAACTATAAATTTTGGAGTGCGTAAAGACGTAGGCAAGGCAAGTATCTATTCACCCCCATACAAAGAGTAAACATTGTCCTCAATGTTTCGAGTGTAAGGGTGGATTACCCCCATACTAGAGACGAAAAATCGAATGCTTAGGATCTAGTAAGGAAAAAGTAAGCAACAAATAATCTAAAGCCGTTTATTAATTGTGCTAAAGACTATTGTTAGAAAAATAAAGGATATATGTCATGGATTCGTGAAAATTCCTCAAAGCAAACGATAGAAGCTCGAGTGAAACGAACACAAGAGGCTTCGAACATGATGATGATGATTGATAACAGCTTTTGGCTAGTAAGAAAATATCGTTGTTCTAGTCTCTTCGAATTGATTACGGGTAACGTGCGACTCAGTCGTCTTTTGGTGGGAAACAAATGTTGTGTAGTTGTTGTAAAAATAAAGTGCGAAAACTTTAAAGTAAATGGCAGGAAATTAAATCCAAACCTAATTGAAAATAAATGATTGAAAATAAATGACGAGAAATTAAAGCGAGACGAAAAGTAAATAACGCGAACTTAAAACTATCCTAAAGGCAAACTTAAACTTAAACTAAAGGCAAGCTTAAAATAAATCTAAGGCAAGTAAACTTAAAGTGTGACTAAGTAAAAAGGCGGGAAAATGTAAAGCTTAAGAATTCAAACTTAAAATAAACTAAAAACAACTCATTCGGAATATCACCTTCATCCGGAATAACTTGTTCATCCGGAATAACAAAACTCATCCGGAATAATTAAACAAAACCTTCATTCGGAATATCCTAGTAGGTTTGGAATAAGGAGTTCATCCGGAATGTTGTATTCATTCGGAATAAACCCTCGTTCGGAATAATAGCTTTATCCGGAATAAATGCTTCACTCGGAATATACCTTCATCCGGAATGTTTGGTTCATTCGGAAAGTTTGGCTTCACTCGGAATAAACGTTGATACGGAATAACAGGTGCTAGTTCGGAATAATCAAGGAAAAGTGCTCATCAGGAATAATGTCTTCGTTCGGAATATATGTTCATCCGGAATAAAGTCTCATTCGGAATGAAAACTTTATCCGAAATAAACGGTTGATCCGGAATAAACTGCTGATCCGGAATACCAAACTGATCCGGAATAAAATGAAAGGGAACTGCTGGTTCGGAATCTGGGTAAAACAAACTATGCAAAAAACTAGGAAGGAGATAAAAGCTACGAATTTAATCAAAACCTAACCAAATCAATCTAAAGATCAAACCAAATCAACCACTAATGATCAACTAACAAATACCAATCACACCAAATCAATAACACTAACAATAATAATCAAAATGATCAAAACCCACTTAATCAAATCAATAAAAACTTAAGAACATGAACATGAACATAAACATAAAGCATAAAGATTAAAGATTAAACAAGAAAGGTAGATAGGAGATTAACAAGAAAAGTAAAGATTCAATAACATGAAAAGTAAACTTACTTGGAATTTAAGAAATTAAGGTGCAAGACAAGGTAATTAAAATTGACAATTAATGAAATCACATGAAAATTAAATGTGCAAGTATTAAAGGTGGAAGACTAATTGGCACTATTAGCCAACAAAATGAAAATGAATCTAATGAGGTCTATTTATAGGAGAGGAGATGATTAGTGGAAGCTTCCTCTTTCTTTCTTCTTTCTTTATTTATCGTTTAGTCCTCAGTCTTCTTAATTCTTCGACTTTTTCGACTTTTGTCTCGGGATTACTTTAAACTCGTCTTGTGATTTCTTCATAAATTAGACTTGAGTTCTTCGGCTTTATTAAACTTCCGTCTTTGGACTTTTTCTTCGATAAATCTTCAAAATAGGCCTTGGACTTCCGTTCTTTTTGCACTCTTGATTCCTTGACTTCGTCTTTTGTCTTTTTCTTCGACAAAAGCCCGTGAAAGCCCGTGTTTTCTTCCCTTTTTACATTTTGATCCTAAAATCACAACAAAAACACAAACTACGCATAATTCTGACATTTACGACATAAAATACACGTTATGGTCTTGTTTATATTATAATTAAATGGTAAAAGGATGGGTGTTTTCACACCTATCAAATCCCCTACACTTGACCATTGCAATGTCGTCATGCAATGCATTAATTACAAAGCAAGATAACACTTTTCATCATAATCAATCCACATTGGCCTTTACTAAAGAGATAGAAAATAACAAAACAAGTACAGAAATCTAAGACTTACCTTAGGGTTTGGAATGTCATGAATGATTATCATCCTCAAGTTTCACGTTCCCCATACCAAGCTTAAAAACGAGATCATTGTTATTATAAGTTAGCAAACTAACATGAATTCATGTGGGCCAATTATTTACTTAGACTCCCTTATTCTTAGGTGTATCTTTTATATTTTATTATTGTCTTGAATGATCACGAGGATGCATCGTTGACTTATTTCGATAGTTATTAAGGCTGAAAATAAAGTGGGACGATTTAATCAATAGTTAGCTAAAGGAAAAAATCTTTTAAAACTGCTTCTCGGGACCTCATAAAGTTCATATCTTGGCATAACTCGCTTCACGATTTGAGACCTTTCTCGGACCGATATTTGGCAGCGACTTCATACTTCAAATCTTGAGAGACGTTCATGAAATAATGGTCTTCTCTTCATAATAGGAATTTCTTCACTTGAAGTTTTGAGAGATTCTTCATACTTGGACCACGACTTCTTCATTTTTCTCCAGTCTTTATTTGGGATTTTGATATACAACGATCCGCCTCCTTTTAGGACTTGGATCTATTTATCCTCATACCTTGTTAGGGCTTTTTGGATAGACTTCTCCATGATCTTTTGGGGAGTACTTGCTTTTCGTCGTGTGTCTCGATCCTTCATATTTATTTTCGATAAGTGATTCTTCACATCACTTGGGATCTTTAGCAACAAAATGTAGCCCTCATGCCTTGCTAGGGCCTTTTCGGACTCGCCAATCTTCGCATCCCGCTTCAATAAGTTATGCCTTGGCTATGAACTCTAACTAATACCGAGCAACTTTTAAACGATCTTGGGCTAGAAGCTAAGTAACTTTTCAAATCATACAACCTTACTTATTGCAGATAAATTAATTAGCAAGCGATGGGAGAATAGCCTTATAATCAACTCACATAAATTCACGAAAGGATACCCAACTTATAATCGACTCTATCATCTCTCGTTCTCCACAATTTAAAATCTCAAAGAATGAGACTCGTGGATGCTTAGCCAATTAAATCAAAGTTTTGGGTTTTCGAGTCATCTATAGGATCTTGTAAACTCTTAGACTTTTCAAGTTTAGAAATCGCATTTTAAAGTTCCCTTGATAAACGACTCTCTAGGATCAATTATAGGAACTTGCGAAAAGTTCTTGTTCTTAACCCGTGAGAGTTAAGACTTACGCGTTTTAAAGCTCCTTATATAAAAGCCTAGCAAAACTTGACTTAAACACGTTAAGGATACTAGCTAGAGTAAACTTAGATAAGTAAACTTGGGTCGAGTCAAAAGATTCACAACGTTGAAAATTAAAACCACTTTATTAAAATTTATTCCAACAAAGAAAGAAAATAACTATAACAAAAGATAAACTAATAGGCCAAAATAGATCAAAAATTTTGAAAAATGTCGAAAAATTGATTTTCCGGTTAAAATGAGGACAAATACAAGGTAAAGACCACTTGACTTCGATAGAAGTCCCCCCTACACTTAATATAAACATTGTCCTCAATGTTTAAGCATGTGGAAGTAACCTCCCCTACACTTAGGACATTGTGCACTTTGTTTAAATCTTGCTAAGGGAAAGACAACTAACGAGATTCCTATTTTAATATTAAGAAATATAAAATAGAGAATCGAAAAGATTTTAGGATAGAACCGGGAAGACGGAAACATGGAATCACGGGTCGTCAAAAATCATCAAGAGTGGATCATTGAACGCTCGAATCCCTGAATATGAGAAGAGAGGAAATAGCAAACACCAACGGGTCTCCCCTACACTTAGGAGATAGATAGATAAAAGATAGATACTTGGGTTATCTCCCAAGAAGCGCTTGATTTTTGTTCACCGAGTCGTGAGCCTGACTCGACCTTGATTAGCATAGGAAGAAGCATGAAACACATCCATCGGGATCAAATACATAGTTTTCGTCCATCAAATAGCACAAGCTTAAGGCGAATAAGGCAAGCCAAAGAAGAGTAGGCAAGGTTCCCTTAAGCAAAGATGGAGCACGGTGGTGGCAAGGATGATGGGGTGCAAGCATATCTCCAGTAGTGCCAAAAGTCTTTCCTTTTATTTCATCAGACGGATACTGAGATGGCTTGAAAATTTCAATACCGGGGTCGAACACCGTTTCCTTTAGGGGAAAATAGCACTCAGGCTCAGCAGAATTTGAAGAACATCCGCTAAGAAGATGCACAACCTTGTCCTCAGAAGGTGGACATAGAGGTGTCAAAACATACGTGCTGCGGATGTTGGTGTCGGCCGGCTTCTTCTCCTTTGAAAGAATTGTCTTCAAATCCGTAGAAGGATGAAGACCATAATCATCAAAGTCCAAAGGAGGGGCATCACTCTCATGAGGGAAGTATGTATTGAGAAAAGTAGAAAAGTCTTCCTCAAATGAGTAGTCATGCAAAGTAGGAGCAAGTGTTGTAGTCGTAGGATCTTCAGCATGAGAAGAATCACTCGAAAGAGTATCGGCCTCATCAAAATCATCATAAGTGGGCATGTCTGATACTCAGAAGTAAAATCATCATAATCATCTCCATCGGAACTCGAATCATCGTCATAAGCATCATAGATCGGTGGAGAATCATATGTGGGTGGAGGTTTTAAATTGGAGAGAGAATCATCCACATCATCTTGAAACAGTGGATTATCATTGCAAGAATCGAATAGAGGATTGTTGTAGACGACAAAATCATCAAGCACATTAATCATATTCGCGGATTCTCTTCCATTATATTTGCTTGTAAGCTTCCCCATTTCAAAAACTTGTGCATCATCCCCCATTCTTAAGATGAGTTCACTTTATCCACATCTATTAAAGCTCGACCGGTTCTCAAAAAGGGGTGTCCAAGTATTAACAGAATACGAGGGTCCATTTCATAATCAACAACGACGAAGTCGACCGGAAAAGTGAATGTGCCAACTTTAATGAACACATCTTCGGCAATACCAACGGGGTAAGCGAGAGTGCGATTTGCAAGATCAAGAGTCATCTTCGTTGGTGTAAGGTCGGGCAATGATAAATTTTTCCAAACACTTAAAGGCATCAAATTTATACTTGCCCCGAGATCGGCTAAGGCAGTAAATTTTTCGGTTTGGTTAAAAGTACAAGGTAGCACAAAACGATCGGGATCTCCAAGTTTTTTCGGAAGTTCTTTAAGAAGGATAGCAGAGCAATTTTCATTCAAGCGAGTATTAACAAACTCGAACATCTTCTCCTTCTTATTAAGCAATTCCTTAAACATCTTGACAAATTGTGGCATTTGGGCAAGAGCTTCAACAAGGGTAAAGGTGACGGTCATTCCGACAATATTTTCCAAAAAGTTAGAGACTCGAACGTCATTCTTAGTCAAAATTCTAGCCTTGTTGAGTCGAGAAGGGTAAGGAATTTTGGGGTTGGGTGGTGGAGGTGTAGAAGGTGAAGGTTGAGATGTTGAAGGGTTAAAGGTAGAAGGTGGGGTTGGTGGAGGATTCTTCTTGGGTACTTCTTCATGACGAGGCGGAGACGGTAATGGTGAACTAATACTAGGCGTGGGAGTAGTAGGGATAAATGGTGGTGGAGGAGGTGTAGATGGTGTAACTGGGGGTGGGATAGATGGTCCTACTAAAGTTGCTCCACTACGGGTAGTAATAGCACTCACATTCGCTCTCGGGTTGGTGACGGTGTTTGAAGGTAGAGAGCCCGAAGTAGAGGGTTGAGTGGTTGGTAAGAAACTAGCCAGCATATTCTTCAAGTCATTCGTTTGAGTGCTGAAGGAGGATTGTATATCATTTCGAAGATCGGATCTAATGTCATTACCTTGCTTAGTGATATCCCCTTTCAAATTGATAATTTGGCTTTGTAGATTCTTGATTTGCTCTCCTTGGGTTCTCATTAAAGCTTCAACATCTTGATTAATGGGTGGCGCTTGTTGAGCGGGTGGGTGATAAGGATTAGAAGCTCGAGGTAGGATTTGGTTGCTTCTATTGTAATTGTTGTTGGGGTTGTGGTTTTGAGGAGAAAAACCGGGTGCAAGGTAGTTGTTCAACCGGTAACTTAGCAAATTTCGATCCCCTTGAGGTCGGGCTTGGTAATTTTCCGGTGAATAGTTACCATAAGCCGCATACACGTTTTCCGGATTGCCTTGAGTAGAAGGACAATCAGTGTATGAATGAGGACCGCCGCATGTCTCACAAGAATTAGCTACAGCTTTAACTGGTTGTTGTTGGTTGGTAGCTATGAGCAAGATATTCTTGTTCATTTCGGCCATCATGCGGGTGAATTCGGTCATGTCGGGGTTTGCTGAAGTAGAAGAAACATTGACTCTCGGGTTGTTCCTTGAAGAAGCGGAGGAATCCCAATTTTTGTGATGAGTAGTCATGTTCTCAATAAGCTCTCTACACTCCTAGGGTCTTCTTTTCATAAATGTGCCACCGGCGGCTGCATTAATCGTATCACGATCACGGAAAGTCAAACCATTGTAGAAAGTATCAATTAAGGTAACGGGGAGCATGTTGTGGTTTGGACATCGATCGATTAAAACATTATATCTTTCCCAAGCATCAAAGAGAGATTCATCGGGTTCTTGCATGAAACCGCTGATTTGATTTCGAAGGCTCGTGACCATGGATGGTGGAAAGTAGCGCGACAAAAAGCGTTGAGTCATGTCGTCCCAAGTATGAATGGAATTCTTCGGGAGACGATCAAACCATTTTTCGGCGTGGTGTGATAAAGTATATGGAAAGAGTTGAAGGCGAAGGACATCCATAGTAGCACCGGAAACTTCATGCTTTGGGTGATTGTAATGAATTTGTCGAGGTGCTTGTTGGCATCATCATCAGGCATTCCGCGGAATGTATTAGTTTGCACTTGTTGGATCATGTGATGCTTCAACGAAAACTCCGGAGTCGTGATTTGCATCGGCGCAATCGGTCCTCCTCGTCCAAACATTGTGGGTTGACAAAGCTCCTCCATTGTCCGAAGATCGGGCTGTGGAAGAGCATTGTTGTTGTTATTGTTGAGGTGCGGTGGATTATTGTTGTTGTTCACACCTGCCATAGCTAAATCTTCATGAGTCTCGGGCTCTGGATAAGTTGAAGATCTAGTACGCATACACCTGCAAAAGCAAAAGAAAAAGATACGAAAGCAATAGACAATATATATACACTATAAAAATAAAATCTTTTTGGATTTTTTAAAATTTTTAATTTTTATGGATTTTTAACAATTTTTAATGCAAGAAAAATAACGCTCACGAGTGAACGGATCCCAAAAATCAACGCGTCTCTCACGGAAAACCGTTAATCTTTACGAAAAGAGCCGGCAGCGGCGCCATTTAATAACAGCTTTTGGCTAGTAAGAAAATATCGTTGTTCCAGTCTCTTCGAATTGATTACGGGTAACGTGCGACTCAGTCGTCTTTTGGTGGGAAACAAATGTTGTGTCGTTGTAGTAAAAATAAAGTGCGAAAACTTTAAAGTAAATGGCAGGAAATTAAATCTAAACCTAATTGAAAATAAATGATTGAAAATAAATGACGAGAAATTAAAGCGAGACGAAAAGTAAATAACGCGAACTTAAAACTATCCTAAAGGCAAACTTAAACTTAAACTAAAGGCAAGGTTAA
The DNA here is from genome assembly GCA_025667525.1 of Glebionis coronaria. NCBI lineage: Eukaryota > Viridiplantae > Streptophyta > Magnoliopsida > Asterales > Asteraceae > Glebionis > Glebionis coronaria. The sequence goes on along the minus strand of JANFOE010001065.1, from coordinate 236,460 downwards.
AATAAATCTAAGGCAAGCAAACTTAAAGTGTGACTAAGTAAAAAGGCGGGAAAATGTAAAGCTTAAGAATTGAAACTTAAAATAAACTAAAAACAACTCATTCGGAATATCACCTTCATCCGGAATAACTTGTTCATCCGGAATAATTAAACAAAACCTTCATTCGGAATATCCTAGTTGGTTCGGAATAAGGAGTTCATCCGGAATGTTGTATTCATCCGGAATAAACCCTCGTTCGGAATAATAGCTTTATCCGGAATAAATGCTTCACTGGGAATATACCTTCATCCGGAATGTTTGGTTCATTCGGAAAGTTTGGCTTCACTCGGAATAAACGTTGATCCGGAATAACAGGTGCTGGTTCGGAATAATCATGGAAAAGTGCTCATCCAGAATAATGTCTTCGTTCGGAATATATGTTCATCCGGAATAAAGTCTCATTCGGAATGAAAACTTTATCCGGAATAAACGGTTGATCCGGAATAAACTGCTGATCCGGAATACCAAACTGATCCGAAATAAAATGAAAGGGAACTGCTGGTTCGGAATCTGGGTAAAACAAACTATGCGAAGAACAAGGAAGGAGATAAAAGCTACGAATTTAATCAAAACCTAACCAAATCAATCTAAAGATTAAACCAAATCAACCACTACTGATCAACTAACAAATACCAATCACACCAAATCAATAACACTAACAATAATAATCAAAATGATCAAAACCCACTTAATCAAATCAATAAAAACTTAAGAACATGAACATAAACATAAATCATAAAGATTAAAGATTAAACAAGAAAGATAGATAGGAGATTAACAAGAAAAGTAAAGATTCAATAACATGAAAAGTAAACTTACTTGGAATTTAAGAAATTAAGGTGCAAGACAAGGTAATTAAAATTGACAATTAATGAAATCACATGAAAATTAAATGTGCAAGTATTAAAGGTGGAAGACTAATTGTCACTATTAGCCAACAAAATGAAAATGAAACTAATGAGGTCTATTTATAGGAGAGGAGATGATTAGTGGAAGCTTCCTCTTTCTTTCTTCTTTCTTTATTTATCGTTTAGTCCTCAGTCTTCTTAATTCTTCGACTTTTTCGACTTTTGTCTCGGGATTACTTTAAACTCGTCTTGTGATTTCTTCAAAAATTAGACTTGAGTTCTTCGGCTTTATTAAACTTCCGTCTTTGGACTCTTTCTTTGATAAATCTTCAGAATAGGCCTTGGACTTCCGTTCTTTTTGCACTCTTGATTCCTTGACTTCGTCTTTTGTCTTTTTCTTCGATAAAAGCCCGTGAAAGCCCGTGTTTTCTTCCCTTTTTACATTTTGATCCTAAAATCACAACAAAAACATAAACCACGCATAATTCCGACATTTACGGCATAAAATACACGTTATGGTCTTGTTTTTATTATAATTAAGTGGTAAAAGGATGGGTGTTTTCACACCTATCAATGATCTAGATGACCCAATCATAAACAACCATGAGACAACGAGTTGAAAGGGCACAAATCCTCTCTCATTAACTGTTAATCATGGATTCACTATTAACACGGGTTTATGATCCGGAGGTCGGGGAGGGTAGAAATGTTGTTTAGCCATGGTAGAGAGAGAAACAAGTATGAATAAAAGTGTGTTTTATTCTAGAGAGAGATAGGTAAGACAAGAAATGAAAAGCCTCACCCCTCAATGGAAGTATGGAGGGGTTTATATAGCATGGGACTTGGACTTTACATATGACAATATTAGTCCCTGCAAGTCCCGGCTATGAAACTAATGTAATTCCGTTAGTCGCACACATTTTAAGGCTAACAATCTTCCCCCAATGTGGTGACATACGGAATTACTTACAATGTTCCTAACAAATGCATATACAACAAAAATATGACAGTATTAAGTTTGCTTCCAATGCCGAGGGTGACAACGTTGTCTTCAAGTCTTCTAGAAAAACTTATACCCCAGTTTGAATCCTCTCTGTCTTTGCTTGTTGAGGAACCATTGTATCATGTATGAACTGGATTAACTTCCCCCCAATTCATACCACATGTCTTGAAACGCTTTCTTCATAGACTCCTTTTTGACGAAGCTTGTGAATCAGCTTCCCCCCAAACCAATATCCCTGTCTTGAGCAGAACCTGTAGCTTGAGCAATCTTCTATCTTTGACATTTAAAGTACACAGTGGAATTTTGTAGAAGAAGAAGTAAACCCCACCAAGTAACTGCTACCTTAACATTTTTGGTCTTCATGATTATGAGTTTGGGGGAACATGTAAGAAATCAGCAACAAATCTTCTCACGCTTGTAGAATACTTCCCCCTGGAAGTTGAACTAAGTACTCCAGAGTGGGAACTAAGAGGAACCTGTAGCTTGAGCAGAACCTGTAAGAAATCAGCAACAAATCTTCCCACGCTTGTAGAATAATTCCCCCTGGAAGTTGAACTAAGTACTCTAGAGTGGGAAATAAGTCTCCAAAGTACACGTTCTTCCCCCATGATGGTGACGAACTCTCAGAAGCATCATCTCACGTGTACGGTCAAAATCGCGAGATGTTCTTATCGAATATATGATGGTGACGAACACTCGGTAGCGTTCTTGTCAAAAGAATGGTGGTTAAGAACACTCGGTAGCATTCTTGTCAAAAGTATGGTGGTTAAGAACACTCAGAAGCATCATTTGACGAGTACAATCAGAATCGCGAGATATTTGTGTCTGAAGCAGAAATCTTTGTTGACATTCTGTTGCTCAAGTTGCTCGTGAGAATTGGTTGTTGATCACATCTCTACTCTTGTACTCTCTGGCTAAACTTACCAACCTCGTATTCTTTCGGCTATCTGTAGTAACCACTGGTGAAGTAAACCTGATATTCCAAACTTGAAACTGAAGTACAATCTCCCAAATTTGTTACATACGCTTAGCACTGTGTTGATTGAAGAACGGTGCAGAGAAACGTCTCTTATAATCTTATACATAAAGAGAGAGGTATAAGATGTAGAACACCTCTTGAAGTATCCACAACTCCCGGTGAGTGTGACACTGAGCACTACAACGAAACTCCTTAAGTGATAGTTGTCCATGTCGTCGACCATCCACCCTTTGACAGTGGAAACTAGATAAATCAAGTCTGAATCATTAATGCTGAAGCGAATCATCAATCGATAGAGGGGGTGAAAAGGCTCGATGATGAATTGAGTAGACGCCTTCGTGATATTCCACTTCACCTTCAAATAATAAATACCAAATCCACTTCGTAATAACTTGACATTACTTTGCCCGAATACTAGCCGTTGTGACAATTTTAGTGAATCTTAAAGGATCGTTTTGGTGTTTGTTTGTTTTTGTCTTCGTGTTTGTTGTGTGTGTTGAGTATGAGTGAGTGTTGTTAACTAGGGAACCAACGATGACTAGAGAAAGAGAGGTCGTCAAACTCGTCTAGCAAACTTGACCGAAAAAATAGGGTTTCAAAAAGAGCGTTTTCTTTGACCAATAACGAATACCCGACAAATTAATGTGATCATATCCGTAACTAATACTAGTTCGGTTCATATGTATTGTCGGCCTATCTAACATTACAAATATCACAGCCCAACAACACGTGACCAAGCTAGTATAATTAAATCAGCCCAAGTACCGGTCCATATTGATGTTATATAACCCGATCCAGTGATATTGAGATATAAATCACCACAAACCCTAATTATTCTCATTCTAATCACACCGTTCCATCCGCCCCCCCCCCCCTTTTTTTTCTTTCCATCGTACTCTCCGCCCCATATACCCAATCCATATTTATCTAATTTCAAAACTAGAAATCAGATAAACTCTCTCCTTCCTGAAACAAATCGACACATGACCACCCTATGATAGAGAACATCTCAATCCAAAACCTGTTATTCGATTTGTTTTAAGCACAGTGAGAACCAAGATATGGCACCAAGATCTATTTCATAGGTCTCAGGTAGGTTTGAGTATGGTCGAAACAAAGAACAGAGTATAACAGTTATGTTATAAATCTTTCTTAACTTTTCGAATAGCAATCAAGAGTTAAAAAAACTCTTACAAGATCTGTGATGATTGATACGGTTTGGATAGATCATTTCTTGATCTTGAAAAGTTCTCGGGTAAGGTTTAATTGGTCATGCATGTCTGTTTTTAAATGGGATCTATGATGATGTTATTTTAAACGAACCATAATCTTCAAAAGATTTTGAAAAATCGTTTAATAAACTGAGATCCATTTTGTTTTTGTTAAATGAGTCAAGATTGGGGATTAGGTGTCGATGGGTTAAGTTGAAAGATGTTGACTGGTGTTGAGGAGTTAAAAGGGTGGTTGAGGTTTGGTGTTATACTCGACACACTGAGTTGACCTGGTCAACTCGGTAATTACCGAGTTGACTCGGTGAGTGAAGTAGAACTCCTGGTTTGGTCAAAGCTTTTTCAGAAATAAAAGTTATGTTAACGAGTCTCATTGTTTGTCTAACCAAAAGAACCAGTCAACGCAAGTATGTCTAAAAGAATAAGTCCATCGCAGTCTTATTGCACATCAACTCGATGGTTCCATCGCACCCTGATGGACACCATCGCAGTCCCATCGCAATTAAAAAAAATTGAGTCCATCGCATTCCCATCGCAGTCTAGTACCACATCCATCGCAATATGATTGAAGCCATCGCAGCGTGACATCGCAGCGTGACATCGCAGCGAGACATCGCAGGCGAGTCATCGCAGGCGAGTCATCGCAGGCGAGTCATCGTATTCCTCCATCGAACTCAATGCGATCAAAAATAGCCATCGTAGTCTCCCATCGTAACTCACCATCGTGAAAGGTTTTTGACCAACTTTTGTGGATACCGAAAGTGATAGAACTAGACCATGTAATTTTTTTGTGTTGATCATCGTCAAAGACAGTCACCAAAAACCCAGAAATATATATAAAAAATTAAACTTTTTGAAGGGAATGATGGGACAAAGGACAGATGTGGACAGAGAAATGAAACTAATATCAAGGGACAGATATAAAAAGATATAAGAAATGGATTTGACAAAAATTTTGTGACTTTTAGAGATTCAATGGATAATAGATATGAAAAGAACATATAGGACAAAAGACACAAAATTTTGACAGATTTAAAGAAAGATAAAGGAATCAAACCGTGAACGAATCAAGCACAAACACGAAAAAGATCACGAATCAAAAACACGAAACACCCCCGGTTAGCTCTGATGCCAATTGTTAATCATGGATTCACTATTAACACGGGTTTATGATCCGGAGGTCAGGGAGGGTAGAAATGTTGTTTAGCCTTGGTAGAGAGAGATACAAGTATGAATAAAAGTGTGTTTTATTCTAGAGAGAGATAAGTAAGACAAGAAATGAAAAGCCTCACCCCTCCATGGAAGTATGGAGGGGGTTTATATAACACGGGACTTGGACTTTACATATGACAATATTAGTCCCTGCAAGTCCCGGCTATGAAAATAATGTAATTCCGTTAGTCGTACACATTTTAAGGCTAACATTAACTACATTAGAAAGCGATAATATGTACACGGATAGACATGGGATCTCCCCCACGAGGCACCTCATTTTTTATTACCGAGTCATGAGCTCGACTCGATCCCCTCAATGCTAATTATCCTTGGGGAAGGTGGCTTGGTCGAGGTCGTTCAAAGAAGGAACTTCCCCACCAAAGTAGTGCTTAAGCCTATGTTTATTCACTTTGAAATTAGGACCATCATTTTGAGCTAGCTCAATGGTCCCATATGGAAAAACTTGTGTGACGGTGAATGGACCCGACCAACGGGATTTCAACTTTCTGGACAAAAATTTCAAATGAGAGTTAAAAAATAACACTTGATCTCCAGCGTTTAAAACCCGGTTTTTTGTTTTTGCATCGTGAAACTTTTTAGTCTTTTCCTTAAAATCAGTGAATTTTCATAAGCGAAATCTCGTAATTCATCCATTTCATTAAGTTGTATTTCCCGGTGATCTCCCGCGGTCTTCAAGTCATAATTTGAATTCTTAAGGGCCCAATATGTCTTATGTTCTAATTCGATGGGCAAATGAAAATTCTTTCCATATACCAACTTATAAGGAGTACAACCGATAAGTGTTTTATAAACGGTATGAAAGGCCCATAAAGCGTCATCGTGTTTGTCGGACCATGAAGCACGGTTTTCTCCAATCAACCTTTCCAAAATCCTCTTCAAAGCTCGGTTTGAAACCTCTACTTGCCCACTTGTTTGCGGGTGATAAGCCGTAGAAAGACGATATGTAACTCCATATTTTTTCAAGACTTTTTTGAATTGGTCGTTACAAAAATGGTTCCACGATTGCTTATAATAGTATGAGGGGTTCCAAACCGAGAGAATAATTGCTTTATGAATTTGACTACAACACGAGCATCGTTCGTAGGTAAAGCCTTAGCTTCCACCCATTTGGACAAGTAGTCCACGGCGACGAGGATATATTTGTTTTTCCCGTGAGACGATGGGAATGGTCCCATAAAATCTATGCCCCAAACGTCGATAATCTCACACACTTGAATCATGTTTTGCGGCATTTAATCCTTTTGAGAGGATTTTCCTTGATGTTGACAAGAATCACACGACTTCAAAAGTACGTGTGCGTCACGATAGATCATAGGCCAAAAGAAGCAGGCATCAAACACTTTTTTAGCCGTGAGATTAGCACCGTGGTGACCACCCGTGGGTCCCTCGTGACAAGCTCTAAGGATATTATTATCTTCGGTGCCAGATACACAACGTCGAACAAGTTGATCCGCACATACTCGAAAGAGATAAGGGTCGTCCCATAAATAGAACTTGACGTCACGAAAGAATTTTCGTTTTTGTTGCGCCTTCATACCCTTTATTATGAACTTCCCCACATGGTAATTTGCGATGTCCGTAAACCATGGGGTTTCGTATTTAGAGTTCACCACAACAAGTGTTTCGAGAGGAAACATTTCGGTAATTTCCTTGTTCTCGAATACATCTTTGTGAGGACCTTCTAAACGAGAGAGATGATCGGCCGCTAAATTCTCGGATCCTTTTTTGTCAAGTATTGTGACATCAAATTATTGTAGGAGGAGAATCCAATGGAGCAATCTCGTCTTAGCATCAAGCTTAGACAAGAGGTACTTGATAGCCGAATGATCCATATACACTATGCTTTTAGTTAAGACGAGATAAGGTCGGAATTTTTCAAAGCGTATACTACGGGAAATAATTCTTTTTCCGTTGTAGTATATTTCATTTGAGCCACGGTCATCGTCTTACTAGCATAGTGGATAGGAAAGAAGTGTTTTCCATGACGTTTCCCTAAAACGGCCCCAATTGCGTAATCACTAGCATCACACATTAATTCAAAAGGGAGGTTCCAATTTGGAGATACGAGAATGGGAGCTTCGGTAAGTTTCCTTTTAAGAGTTTTGAAAGCTCGGACACAATCTTCGTCAAAGATAAAAGGAGCATCTTTTTCAATTAGATGTGTCATCGGTCGAGATATTTTCAAAAAAACTTTGATGAAACGACGATAAAAGCCCGTGTGGCCTAGGAAACTCCGAATTCCTTTGACGGTTTTTGGGTGAGGTAATTTAGCGATGACGTCGATTTTTGCTTTGTCGACCATAATCCCCGCTTTCGATATTTTATGTCCTAAGACGATTCCTTGTTTGCACATAAAGTGACATTTTTCCCAATTAAGTACGAGATTGGTTTCTTCACAACATTTTAGCATTTTTCCAAGTTATTTAAGCATGACATAAACGAATCACCAAATGCCGAGAAATCATCCATGACCACTTCCATCGACTTCTCGATCATATCGTGAAAAATAGCCATCATACACCTTTGAAAAGTTCCTGGTGCATTACAAAGTCCGAATGGTATTCTACGATAAGCATCATACACCGTACGGACACGTAAACGTAGTTTTCTCTTGATCACGAGGGTCGCTAGGGATTTGAAAGTAACCGGAAAAACCATCTAGAAAGCAATAGAAATCCTTTCCCGCAAGTCGCTCCAACATTTGATCCATGAAGGGCAAGGGAAAATAGTCTTTTCGAGTGGCATCGTTAAGTTTACGATAATCGATACACACTCTCCAACCGGTCACAACACGAGTTGGAATTAAATCGTTATTTTCGTTGGGCACAACGGTCATTCCTCCCTTATTAGGGATACAATGTATGGGGCTCACCCATGGGCTATCGGAGATAGGATAAATCATTCCCGCGTCGAGAAGCTTTAAAACCTCTTTTTTTATGACAACGTGAATTTTGGGGTTTACCCTTCTTTGACATTGAATTGCGGGTTTATAGTCCTCCTCCATTAATATTTTATGAGTACAAAATTTAGGATCGATTCCCTTAATGTCGGAAATTTTCCACGCAATTGCACCTTTATGAGCTTTCAAGATTTTTATAAGTGCGGTTTTTTCGGTATCAGAAAGATCTTTCACAATAATTACCGGCAACTTATCTTCACCTTCTATAAATGCGTATTCTAGATGAGGTCGAAGGTCTTTCAATTCTAGGATTGGTGGATCCTCGATTGAAGATTTCGGTTCAACACTCATAATTTCCATCGGCGGAAAATATGGTGGAATTTTTTCGTTACTATAATGCTCATTTTCTTCATTGTTGATAAAATCGCCTCCTTCGAATGGAGCGAGAGAATGTGAATTTTTTGCAACAATAGGATCTAAAATAGTGGGATTTTCACTAATGGAACCTTCAGAAAATTCTAACACTTCTTGTGAAAATTCATCGCAAACTACGTCAATTAAATCAACGTGATTTATAGTAGCGATAGCGTAAACATGAGAAGGTGTAGAATTTTTGGTAGCGTTTATAACAACTTCCTCGTCGTTGAATCACAAAGTAATCTTTCTTGCATGAACGTCGATAATCGATTTTGAGGTGTCTAAAGTTGGACGGCCCGAAATTAGAGGAACTTGAGGATCCGCGGGAATATCTACGACGATAAAATCGACCGAAAAGTGAATTTTCCAACTTTAACGAAAACGTCTTCGGCTACTCCACATGCGAGAATCGTAGAATGATCAGCCATTTTGATAGACATTTTCGAAGGAGAAAGAGCCGGAAGTGATAGCGATGGAAAAAGGCATCAAATTAATGCTTGCGCCAAGGCAGGGCATCCTTCCATTTCTTGAATATCACAAGGGATAAGAAATTTCCCGGGGTCTCCCACTTTTTCCGGTATTCGGTTAAGATAAACCGAAGAACAATTAGATAGATTTGAAAGCTTTTCCTTATCGTTCATCATACTTTTAAAAGTGGAGGCGAAACGAGGCATGTATAACAACGCGTCTGCTAAACTTACGTTAAAATGCACTTGTTGAAACATTTTTATAAAAAGATAGATTTGTTGTTTATTTCGTTCATTTAATTTCTCCTTGTTACGTCTCGATGGGTAAGGTAAGGGTGGTGTGGGTTGGGGCGTAGGAAACGGCCTGGAATCTCGGGTTCCAAAATTGGTATTGGTTCAACCGTAGGTGTGGGTTGAGCGGTACTTCGTGGGATTGATATATGCTCCTTTTCGACCACTACCTCGGGTTTGTTCTCGATTTCCTTCTCTTTAGAAGTATTTGTACAAGAAATGGGCTCGTTGACAGTTTTACCACTACGAGTAGTAATAACCTTCATTTCTTCATTCGGGTTTGCAATGGTATCACTAGGAATACCACCCGAGGAAGATGGTTTACACATTATGGCCTCAAACATGCTTGTCATTCAATCTTCTAATTTTGATTGCCTTTTATCCGCTTTTAATAACTCTTGCTTAATTTCATGTTAGCCTTGTTCCATCTTTTGTTGATTCTGTTGAAGACGTTGAACATTTCCTTCCATTTTATTAGTGTGAGTTTTTTACTCGTTTGCAAGCTCATTTTTTAACTCGTTTTTCACCTCGGATCTCAAGCTAATCATTTCTCGTTGCATGTTGTCAAACTTAGCATCGTTGGCCTTAGCGTAAACTAAAAATTCACTTGGAAGATTTTTAGTGTAAGCGTTTTGAAAACCTTGACTTGTATTTTGAAAATCACGATTTTGATTTTGATTTTGCACTTGCCCATTGTTACCACTATTGTAATTACCTTTGTTTTAGTTACGTGAATTCCCTTGATAACCATTTCCTTGATTATTGTTTCGATAGTTGTTAACGTTTTGATTTTGGGGAACTTGATTTGTATGTGAATTTTGACCGTTTTGATTAAAAGTTCTCGTGGCTACGCAAGCACTCGAAGTGTTACCACAGGTGGTAATGCACTCGGAAAGATCATGAGCTCCTCCACACGATAAACAACTTTTATCAGCCGCTTTAACCGATGAGAGATTGGAAGCTTCCTTAGCTTTTCAATGAGTCATGAGCGAAGAAAATCTATCGAAAAATCTATTTTCCTCATTTGCTTCGTTTTGCAAAACGTTCATGTTGTGAGACGACGATGACGAACCCATATTGGCAACACTCGGTGTGTTACGAGTGTTATAAACCTTAGATCTATTCTTGATGATCGTTAAAGCTTCATTTGTCATTTTTCACAAAACATTACCACCCATGGAGGCATTTAAATAATCATGTTCATGATCGTTAAGTCCGTTGTAAAACGTATAAATTTGATGCAATTCGGAAAAATCATGGTGTGGCCATTCGTGTAACATTTCCTTAAATGTTTACCATGCCATAGAAAAACTTTCGTTAGGTTTTTGCGTAAACCTTGAAATTTCATTTTACAAATGTGTCGTCTTAGATGGTGGGGAAAATTGGTTCACAAATATAGACACGAGATCACCCCACATCAAAATCGAATTTGGAGGTTCTTTCTCAAGCCAAATTTTAGCGGGACCATCTAAAGAGTATGGAAACAACATTATCTTAATGGCGTCGTGTGGAACATCCTTAAACTTTCTCGTTGCGGTGAGACAATTAAACTTCCGTATGTGATAATGTGGATTATCTTTTTCATGTCCGCAAAATTTGTTAGCTTGAAGCATCGACATTAAACCCGTTTTGATCTCGAAATTCTCCGCAAGAATGGCGGGACTCACGATCACTTCTCCAAAACCCTCGGTGGGTGCTTGAAGCAACTCCATCATAGTACGATTAGCCATAGTGACTATTTGTTCTACAACGGGTTCGACAATTGGAGTTTCTTCTATAATAGGAATATCGTGATTTCCTTCCTTTTGACGACGTTTATGAGCACTTGTGAGCGAGTTTGCATAAATGCAACATAGAACGTGGAGGTGAGCAATGAGATTCTTTTTGGTGTTTTTACGTTTTTCAATTTTTTTGTGTTTTTTTATTGTTTTTTAACTTTTTGGATTTTGTGTTGTATTACGTAGACAAAAATCTAAAAATCTCTCCTGAAAATCAGATCTTATGATTAAAGGAGCCTCAAGGAATGAAAGCGATCACGTGGAGTGAACGCCTTCGATGAATTTAGAACGTTGGTGGAACACCAAAACGTTCAAGAGGTTATAATCGTAGAAACCAAGAAAATATTATAGTACGTAGATAATACTTTGGGCGGCAAAACCCTCGATTAGCTTTTCAAGATCAAATACTCACAAGTGAACGGGGGGAATGAGGTGGCGCGAAGCACTTAAGTACCTAGCTTCCCTTTTAACGGCCTTTTATAGCACGTTGCCTATCTAGTCACCGTATAGTTCGTATTTTTCAAAATCGAGCTAAAAGAAAGTATTTATATATTTTTGCCTTTTTCTTTTGGTTTGAGATTCGAATACAATAATTGAGTGATGAAATCCCAATTAAGGTTGTGTTTTCACACTTTTGGAGATATTGTATTTTTATTGTGATACATATACAATATAGTAATAATATTCACAAAGAAAACGAAACCGATAATACGTGTTAATAGAGTTCTATTTAACACAAATACTATTTATGGATAATATTAAAAACAAAAGTTTCCAAACTAATCACAACACACCTCCGGGAGCGGTGCCAAAATGATTTTGGTAAAAATACACCCTTTAGGAAAAAGGCGTAAAAGCGGTAAGTATTAAGTGATGATTAATGGAAATCAAGCACTAATAACCCAAAGTAAGTAAAAAAGTTCGTTTCCCAAGGAGGTTGATTGTGTGTGAAAAATTTGTCGGTTTTGGATTACTATTGCTAAGAAAGAAAAAGGGAATAAAAGAAAATGACGGATACGATAAAGTTGAGCTAAGACGTAAAAAAACGTAAAATAGTAAAAAATGACAAAATAAAAACTTGCTCTAAAAATTCCCAAAAAATTACAAAAAAAATCCTAAAAATAAACTAAGCGTTTACAAATGATCAAAACCTTTTTAAACCTTTTAACTAATTAATATTTAATTTTTAAATGCTAATTAAAGCCCTAAAAATCAAATAAATTAAGAAAAAGCCCAAATAAAGATTTTTCTACTTGTAAACCTCAAAATTAATATAAGAAAGATAAAAAGTATTTTTCCAAAATTTTAAACTATTTAAAATGAATTAAATTAAAAATAAAATATTAGAATAGTATTAAAAGTTCAAAAATTCTAAAAACTTACAAACTAGTTTATTTCAACCTAAATAATCAGAAAATGCAAGTGAAATTACCAAAATACCCTAATGGGCCCCAAAATGGGCTAAAAGCAAAAACAAACCCAAAAACCAATGTGCACAAAAAGCTACCAAAACCTCCAGTCTTACTCAAAATTTGATTCTAAACACAAAAGTCTAAAGGCCCAAAAGCTGAAAATGAGCTTATCACAATTTATCAGCCAATAAGCTTATCCTTATTGGGCCAATAAGCCCTTTGAGCAATAAGCCAATGCCATAAGCTCTGCTTAAACACATGTCCTTCTTATGAGATTTTCAACTTATTTACAAAAAGAAACACTGAAAAGACAAAGTAATAAGCCAGAAATAAGCAAAACAAAAATCCACTAAACGACCAAATAGTCGGGTTTGAGATTTAAGGCACTTCAAGAGCTGATTCTTTTTGCAAAAGGTGAAAAATAAGCAAACTAAGAATATTCAACAAAGAAAATCCCAAAAAGTCAAGAAGAATAAGTTGTAGAGGCCGATAAGCTGGCTGAAAAAGAACAATAAGTTGGTTTTCTAGCAAAACCTAAACCAAATAAGCTAAAACCTTCCAGAATTGATATTAAGCTGATAAAAGTGACACCTATTACAAAATCCAAGTTGTTGAATGTACCAATAAGCTGAACAGAAAAATAATCCAATTTTTGCTTATTTGACCAAAAGTCAAAGTGTTCCAAATTTTACCAAACTTCCAGGACTTGTTTAAGAGCTTGTTTTGAGACTTTTTTGTGAAGTATTTAAGGATGAATCCCTTGAATCAAGCTAGTCAGTTGGCTAACTTGATTTTAGTTTTGGCAAAAATAAGATTATCGGCCAGTTGGCTTATGAGCTTTCAAATAAGCAAACCAAATAGCAAGACAAGTTCACAAGCAGCAAAATAACAAGTGTCAAGCAATTGAATAACAGGGCATACACTAGATAATCAAATGCAAGTCCAAATCAAGTGGTCACTTTTGTTGATGCAAATGACCACTTCAACCAACTTCTATAAGCTATAACTTCTACAATAAGCCACCAAATTGCACAAACAAAGATTGCAGAGATGCACACCAACAAGAACTACTCCCAAACCAAAAATCAGACCCTAAATCCAACTATCAAAGATTTTATGGCTTCTGATGTGTTTGACCAAAACCAAACCACTTAGGATTGATTTTCCAATAACTTGCAAAAACCTTTCCACACCTAGTGAAACTTAACCAGTGACCAAAACAACTTCCAAATGACTTGTTTAGTAAAAACCAACCCAAAGAACCAAGGGCACAAGGCCACAAGGCCTCTTGATCCCAAATTTACCAAACAGCCTCTTAAAACCACTTTTCAAATAAACTTTTTAATCCTTCAAACAACCTACTGATTTTATGCTTCAAATATCTTAACTAGGTGACAACTAACAGGTTTAAACAATAAAACTACCAACACAAGAACACAAAATCATATAGCGAATAGCATAGCATATTTTTAACAAAAATTTAACGAGAGAAAAGTGAGAGAGAGTGAACCTCTTCCCCACAACTTCCTAGGGGAAGTTAGCAATGCTCCCTAGAGTGTGAATCAACAGCTAGATCACACCTAGGGTACTTGGAACAAGATATGAGAAGGAGCCTTGGCTGATGGTTCAGCATCTGAACCTCGAGGCTTGGATCTTTCAACACAATGAACAAACAGCCTCACCAAAGGATGATAAACCTTCACAAGCTTGGTGTCAACAATCTTGAAAGAGCTTATAGCTTTTGGAAGGGGTTAGCACAAGTAGAATAATCAAAACAGAAACCTAGAATTTGAAACTTTTCAAACTTGAAAACCTTTTCAAATCAAAACGTGGCTTAACCAAACCACCAAAACACTTTCAAACAACTAATGGAACTCAGACTTTGCCTCTCCTTAACAACTTAAAACAACAAAAAGGAATTACACTTTCAAATTTAGAAAATACCAACTTTTATTAATTTTAAAGAAAATTACAAGAGAGAAAGCAAAAACTGGAACAAAGGCTCACTCAGAACTTGAGGCCTCTATTTATAGACTGCAATAGAAGATTCTAAAAAGCAAAATACACAAATCCTAATCATAGAAATTCCCAAAAATGCCCCTTTAGTCTTCTAGACGTTTTTGGTGTTGCAAGTTGTCATATGTGAACAAAAACGTTCATTCCATCCTTGGGGGCAAGTAGTGATTGTGGTCCATTGATCTTTCCAAGCTGTCATTCCTAGGACACTTGTCATCTTATGAATGGTGCAGGGGAGGGGGTGTGGGGTAGACTGGGTAGCGGTATTTTTGGTTTAAGTGTGTCAAGGAGTTTTGTTGGAAATACGTTTTACGCATTTAGAAAGTCTCGGTCACTCCAACAATGTAGTTATAGGTTCGTAGTTAAGTTTAGTCTCATTTATTAAATAGCCCGACCCATGAGCATGTTCATGGGCCGGAAGCCCAAGTCCATTAAGGACTTGGGGTATTTAAACCTCTTTCCACCATGGAAAGAGGTGTTGGTTGTTTATTTCTCACTTCACATAATACAAGTTTCTTTCACTTCTCTCTCTAACTTTCTCTCTCTAGAAAAACATCAACCCTCTTGATTCATAAAGGTTATCATTTTTCTACAATTGGTATCAAGAGCATGGGATGAGATATAGGTTTGTTTTTGTGTTGCGTATTGTTTTCTAAACAATTCGTATAGTATAAGTGTGTTTTGCCAAAATATTCAAAAAAAATTTGTGTTTGATCGTAGTTTAAAGTAGTGTAACATAGGGATTCGTGCTTAAGAGTGTTCTTGGTATCTTGGTTTTCATTAAAACATCATCTTTCTTGGATCAAAAGTGCAAAAAAGGTTTGTGTTCTTCATTCTGAAATTCAAGCAGAAACTTCCATCGGAAAGTACAAGTTAAACGTGGGCTTCCATCGCAATAACCATTACCATCGGAAAGGGTTTGGTTCTACATTGCAATAGTTGGGTTTTATTACTTATTCCGATCTGGCATTCCGATCGTACTTTGTGATCTGAGATTCCGACGGGTAAAAGGAAGGTTTTTAAGTCGTTACTCTGCTTAAATTTTGTCAGCTACTTTGCGATCTGAATCATTCCGATAGCTTTTGCGATCTGAATCATTCCGATAGCTTTTGCGATCTGAGAATTTCGATAGGCTTTGCGATCTGAGCATTTCGACAACTTTGCATTGCGATCTAGGCATTCTGATACCATCATCATTCCGACAAGGTTACATTACGATCTGAGCTTTGCGATCTGAATCATTTCGATAGCTTTGCATTACGATCTAAGCATTCTGATAGTAAGACTTTCCGATCTAGGTATTCCGACAGAAGGAACATTGCGACAGAACTTGTTTTAGATACTTAGTGGATTTTCTTCTATTTGGCAATTTAATTTGGTAATTTGGAAAAGTTCAAAAGCAAACACTACAACAAGATAACAATATCTTTTAGTTAACAACACAAAAAACTCATAACCTTATTTCATTGTTCGATCATCTTTGATAATCTTTTTTCAAGGGATCACAAAATGAATTCACATTCATTTATGCCAACTATGACTTCACTCACCGATATATCGATCATTTCGGGTACCGATACTCGCCCGCCTTTGCTCATCAAAGATTTATTTGAATCATGGCAAAGTCGCATAAGAACATACATCATGGGCAAACAAAGTGGTCGACTTATGCTAGAATCAATTGACAAAGGTCCATTAGATTGGGGAGAGGTTACCGTCAACAATATGACAAGGCCAAGGCAGTATCATGAGTTAACCGATGCCAAAAAACTCATTGCAGATGCCGATGAAAGGGCTGTTCAGACAATTCTTCAAGCCCTTCCACCCCATACCTTTAGAATGGTGAGTGAACATAAAGTGGCCAAGGATCTTTGGGATCGACTTGCGGTTTTGATACAAGGGACATATCTCACTAAGCAAGAACGAGAATGTCAATTATATGATTTGTTTGATAGATTCCAATACATTCCAGGGGAGACTCTTCATGATTTTTACTGGCGTTTTACCACTTTGATGAATGACATGAATGTCTATAATCTAAGTATTGAACAGTTTCAGTTAAACACCAAGTTTTTGAACACACTACCCCCTGAATGGAGTGAATATGTGACTGATGTCAAAATGATTCGTGATCTACATAAGTCCAATTTAGATCAACTCTATGCTTTCTTACAACAACATGAGAAGCATGTGATCCAAAACCGAATTTCTCAAGGACCTTATCATGAACCAATAGCATTATTGGCAAACCATCGTACACTGTCATACCACAACTCTCAGCTTGCTTTAGGACACAAATCTTCATATCAACCTGTGTATCAAACACCAAGCTTTCCACAGTACTCGATTCTGCCACCGCCGCCAACATCTTATCACCAACCAGCAACATCATCATCACAAGGAGATTCACACCCATCACCTTATGCTTCACACCAGTATTCACCGTATCAACCTCCCACCAACCTTGCTAGTACCTATCCACAACTCGAGGCTCCTCAACATCATTACTCACATCAAGTAAGTGCTCCAACCAATCAGTTTGTTGCTCAACCAGCATCAGCATTATACTGTGAAGATGACATCCCTGTCCCTGAATTTAGACAAGGAGATAGCCCTACTGAAATCCTTGCTCTAATGTCTGCATATTTAAGTCAAACTTTGAACAAAAGAGGTTACCGAGGTTCAGCAACAACTAACAATCAGTTAAGGAACTCGTCTAACTCTCGACAACAGGCAACAATTCAGGACGGAAGGGTCATGGTGCAACCACTTCAAGGGAGATCAAATTCGTCTACTGCTGGTGCACGTTCATCCAATACTACTGCTACAAGGGCTAACAGCACTGGTAAAATGAAGGTGGTTATTTGCTACAACTGCAAAGGGGAAGGGCACATGGCCCGAGAATGCAAGCAGCCTAAGAGGAGAAGGGACGACACATGGTTTAAGGAGAAGATTTACCTGGTGAATGCTCAAGCCCAAGGTCGTGAGCTTGATGACGAAGAATTGGCATTCCTTGCAGATCCGGGAGTAGCGGAAACTGATGGTCTCACAACAGTCATCACCAACAATGCTGCATATCAATGTGATGATTTGGATGCATATGACTCGGATTGTGATGATCTTAACACCGCCAAAGCATCTCTTATGGCAAACCTTTCACTCTATGGAACTGATACCATTTCGGAGGTACCAACTACTGCTACAGATACTAGTATTGTACCTTATCAAGTTGAGCAAATGTCTGACTATTCGGAACAGCCTCCGGTGGTTAGTAACTCAATCGACGAGACAAACAATGATAGCAATAACATTGCAAGTCCTCAGACTTTGAGTGAACCACAACCGGGAGCTCTTACGACTATTAATTCGTCTACTCAACCTGATTTGGTTAGTGTCCCGGCATCTTTGCTTAGCAGAATGAATAGTACGATCCTTGAAACCATGAATGCTAATCAGACTTTATCTGCCGAGCTTGCTTTGCATAAGGACAAGGTTAAAACCTTGGAAATGACTCCTGTGTCCACTACCTTAACCAATCCTGAATTTGATAGGTTTAGGAAAGTTCAAATGGACAATCTGCTAGAAATTGAAAGTTTAAGAGCAAATCTTTCGAATGAGCTTAAAGAAAAAGAGTCAGTCGTTACTAATTTTCAACAACTTCAAACGGATTTTGAAATTCTTGAGTCCAAACAGCTTGAAATGGAAATTAAGACGTCTGAAAGAATAAAAGAAACGGAAATGAAGCTTTTAAAACAATATGCCGCTTCACATCTAGTACACTTGTTTCATGCATCATTTAAAGAGTTCAATCTATCGCGTCCTATAGACTTACCACCTAACCCGGGGTATGCAAAGCAAGTGCTTAACCACAACCCACGACTTT
The DNA here is from genome assembly GCA_025667525.1 of Glebionis coronaria. Taxonomy (NCBI): domain Eukaryota; kingdom Viridiplantae; phylum Streptophyta; class Magnoliopsida; order Asterales; family Asteraceae; genus Glebionis; species Glebionis coronaria. Next base: position 217,963 of record JANFOE010001065.1, on the reverse strand, counting down.
ATGATGCAACAAAGTTAGGATTGGTATTAGATCCGATAGTGTTCTCAAATGATTCTATGACACCATATGATGAAAAGCAGTTAAAATTACTTTCTACATATCCTGAATATGATTATGCTTCAATGAATGCAAAAAATGCCACAATAGATCTTAGAATTCGTTTTAATATGAAAAAGAGAACTCTCCAAACATCCACTTTCATGCCAACTAGAGAATGCCTTAGTATAATTCCTACACTTGTCAACTCGGACAAACCAAAGGAAATTCCTAAGAATCTTCCTCCGGTTAGTACGGTAAAGCTCAGCTTGGAAGAGATTGGGCAATACCTTACCGATTTTGACAAGGTCATCTTGGAATGTACGACTTCAACGGCTCAAACCGCTGGAGAATAGGCGTTTGAACACATGAAAACGGTGTTTGAAGAAGCGATCATTCCGTTTGTGGACCATATTAAATAAGGAGTCTATGATCTAGCGTGTAATTTAAGCTTTGAAATTGGTGAAGTTCAAAAAGTTTTTAATCAAATGGATGATGCTTATGAACAACACTTAATTGAAAAGGAAAAGATTTTATCAGAATATGACCGCTTTTTAGAACATATGGTGTCTCTCGAAGTGATGCAAGTTGTTACTATTGAATATACTCATGAAATTTCATCTACTGTGAATATTTGTGATGATGTGCATGAATCTGTGAATACTGTTGAACATGTGAATACTGTAGAAAATCATTCTTGTCATGAATCCAACGCTGAATTTTTAAAGCTTCAAGATTCGTATAATACACTCTCAAAAAGTTTTAACGAGCTTCAACAACATTCTATATCTCTTAAAATTGAGAATCAATCTAAAAATGAAACTCTTTCAAAACTAAATGATGGTGGAAACTCCGTTGAGACAAGTGACAAGATGATTCAGATGGTTCAGAATTTAGAAGAAGAGATGATGAGACTTAAGAGAGAATTACTAGAAACAAAAACGGAACTAGAGGCTGCAGAGGCTAAGAATCATGTCCTAGAAAATAGAATTAATTCTATACTAGGAGAGCGTGAACAAGTAAGGCAGGGAGGCTCACAAATTTCTGGTTCAATAGAAGAACACCTCGCGTTTAATGTGACAGAGCGAAAGTCTTTAATTGACAAAATTAACAAGAAATGTGAGGAAACCTCTGACCTAAAAATTCAGCTCATAGACAAAAACATGGTTTTGGCCGAGTTAAAGGAGACACTTCTTCTCACCCGACAAGAAGTTGTTAATAACTTAGCTACCAACTCTGCACCGTCCTCTAGTGCTCCAACAACCAAGTTAGTAGTGCTTTATAAGAACCCGCTCCATAAGAAAAACCCGGTTACCTACGATGATTATATGAGGAATGCAACTAAGCATGTAGATCTTGTTAGGGATATTTTAGATGATTTGTATGCGTTAGATCCCTCAAGCAGTTACTACTATTCAGCTCATGAATATATTAAGCGTGCTCAATATTGCTTAGCATACTTGCAATACATAGGAAAACCGGGTTCTGCACTACTCACTAATCGACCCATTGCTGTAACTCCATTCAATAAGACCCCAGGAGCAAAACCGTCATTGGCACCATAGAGTAAGGCACCTTTAAAATCTGTAACTAATGTTCCCTTGGCTTCTACAGGAGTAACTGTGTCCACTAAGGCTAAAGGATCTCGAGGAAAGAAAGATAGGATCAAGCCTTCCACTAATAGGACTGAGAAGAAGAAAGTAGAAGTGCACCCTAGGAACGTTATTTCAGTTTTAAATAAAAAGAATCATGTAGCTAAGACAAAAGGTCCTCTTTATGAGTGGAAACCTAAGCAAAATGTGAATTCTAATGCGAAATGTTGGAATTGTAATGAATGCATGTTTTCTCAGTGATACACTCATTTTGCTTGGTTCAATTTTACTCTCGGAATCCTCTCGAATTGATCTCGGTCTTAAGTGGAATGATTGTTCTTGGTTACTAAATAAAAGGGTTTGGTTTTCTAAACTAATTAATAGTGGAAATGAAAGTTTAAATTAAAGACAATTACTTAAATGACAATTGACAAAGACTTGAATTAAAATTTAATTTAATGATGATTAATAAAAACTTGAATTTAAATTAGAATTAAGATTAAAATAAAGTTTAAAATTAAAATAAAGAAACAGTACAGAAATAGTAAAGAAACAGTAAACCTTAAAAATGCTCAGCAGATAACTGATTCGGAAGTCACTGTTCATTCGGAAGTGAAGGTTCATTCGGAACTTAGGCTTCGTTCGGAACTTCTCAGAGTTCCGATTCGGAACTATTGGTCAAAATTGGTTCGGAACTTCAAAATTGGTTCGGAACTTTAAGATTGGTTCGGAACTTAGGCTTCGTTCGGAAGTTTGGATTGGTTCGGAACTTATAGCTTGGTTCGGAACTTTTTCCTTGGTTCGGAAGTTTCACCTTCGTTCGGAACTTTTTGGCTTGGCTCGGAACTTCTGCTTGGTTCGGAAGTTTTAGATTGGTTCGGAACTTTAAGATTGGTTCGAAAGTTTTAGATTGATTCGGAACTTTTTATAGGTAAACTCATTCGGAACTTTTAACTGACTCGGAACTTTTGAAAATAAAACTCATTCGGAAGTTACTGTTCACTCATTCGGAACTTCTGGGAAACCCAGATACAGAAACTATACCGAAGAACAAGGAAACACGATTTTGATCCAAAAATCAACAAGTTTTTCACCAAAAACTTAAATAAATCAATCACAAAGCATCTACTAACCATAAACTACTAATCCCATCAACAAAAACACAAATCCCAACAACTTTTGAAGATTAAATCAAGAAAATAAAAACTTAAAAACTTGAAGATAAAGATGATGATGAACAAGATAAAATGGAAAGATTAAACAAGAACTTTGTATTGAATGATTAATGTTTTGACAAGATAAATCAAAGATTAAAATTACAAGATGATAAAATTAAAGATTAAGATCACCAATCACCCTAATGGTGATGGTGATGAAACGGAACAGAGAGAAAAAGTGGGGAAGAAGAAAAACTAAAAAAAAACTAACTAGTGGATGTGTGTGGGGAGTTGTCTATTTATAGGTGTTTCTTTTGGTTGGTGAGTGGGCTTTCTCCCGTTCTTCTTGTCTTTTCGTCTTTTCAGAAAAGTTTCCGTTTTCGATTCTGATTCGGGATTTGTCGTCGATTAAATTTAACTCGTCTTTTAATTTCTTCGTTTAATAGACTTGAGTTTCTTCGACTTGTGTAAATCTTCCATCCTTGGTCCTTTTCTTCGATAAATCTTCGAATAGGCCCAGTGACTTCAAATCTTTTGCATCTCTTGGACAATAGACTTTATCTTGAGTCTTTTTCTTCAGTAAAACCCGTGCAATCCCATGTTTTCTTCAATATTCATCCGGTTGGCTCTGAAAACACAATAAACACAAAAACCACGCATAATTCCAAACAAATGATATTAAATACGTGTTTTGGTCTTGTTTTAGCCCGAATTAAGTGGTAAAAGGATGGGTGTTTACACACCTATCAAATCCCCTACACTTAACCATTGCCATGCCCTCATGCAATGCTTAGTGATAAAGCAATTTTACACATTTCTCATAATTAACCAACCTTGGCCCTATTTTAAATTCTACTAAACAAAAATTAAAGAAATAAAACTTTAAAGGTAACAAAGGGATAGAAAACCATTTTCACTTGAAAATAGCTACATGGAAATATCTTGCAAAGAAATCGATGACTTACATTAGGGCTTTGGTGCTGCGAAGATTTATCACCCTCAAGTTTCACGTTCCCCAAACTAAGCTTAAAAACGAGATCATTGTTATTATAAGTTAGCAATTCAAACACTTACACACATGGCTTAATTAAATGCTTAAACTCCCTTATTCCTAGGTTTATCTCTTATATTTTATTTTTGTCTTAGAATGATCATGAAGATGCATTTTTGGACTTATTTCGATAGTTTATTAGGGCTGAAAGCAAAGTAGGACGATTTGATCAATAGTTAGCTAAAGGACAAAATCTCTTAAAACTGCTTCTCGGGATATCAAAAAGTTCATATCTTGGCATAACTTGGTTCACGATTTGAGACCTTTCTCGGGCCGATATTTGGCATGTACTTCATACTTCATATCTTCGAGAGACGTTCTTGAGATAATGGTCTTCTCATCATAATAGAGTTTCTTTACTTGGAGACTTTTGAGGGGTACTCCAACTTTGTTGACCACGACTTCATGATTATTTCTTCAATCTCTAATTGGGATTTTGAGATACAACGATCCGCCTCCTTTTCGGACTTGGATCTATTTATCCTCATACCTTGTTAGGGTCTTTTCGGATAGACTTCTCCATGATCTTTATGGGAGTTGATTGCTTTTCGTCGTGAGTCTTGATCCTTCATATTGACTTTGGGAATAATGCTTTTCACATCACTTTGGATCTTCAGCAATAAAATTGAATCCTCATGCCTTGTTAGGGCCTTTTCGGACTCGCCAATCTTCGCGCCCCGCTTCATAAGTTATGCCTTGGCTATGAACTCTTATCATTACCGATCAACTTTTAAACGATCTTGGGCTAGAAGCTAAGTAACTTTTCAAATCGTAAGACCTTACTTATTGCAGATAAATTATTAGCAAGTGATGGGAGAATAGACAAATAATTACACCAAGTGAGCTTGTGCAAGAATACCGACTTATAATTGACTCTATCATTTCTCGCCCTCCACAATTTAAAATCTCAAGTAATGAGACTCGTGGACACTTAGCCTAATAAACCAATTAAGGTCTACATGGTTAAGGATACTAGCTAGAATAAACTTGGATAAGTCTATTCGGGTTGAGTCAAAATAAATGCAACGGGCCTAATATGTCAAAGACTTCTAAACTAGCTACACCACTTTATTAATATTTTTGACTTTATTACGGGATATATACATATGAAAGCAACGATAAAAATTTAAAAACTACAACTAAATGGCCAAAGTTAATAAAAAATTTGAAAAATGTTGAAAAATAGGATTTTCTGGTTAAATGAAGGCATTTTCATGGAAAAGTCCACTTAAAACTTCGATAGAAGTCCCCCCTACACTTAAGATAAACATTGTCCTCAATGTTTAAGAATGTGGGAAAAATCTCCCCTACACTTATGACATTGTGTACGTTGGTTAACTCAAGTTAAGGAATAGACGACTAAAGTGATCAATTTCAAATGTGAGTATGAAGAAAATTGAATCACGATAGTTGAGAGACAGAACCGGATTTCGGATAACACGGGAGCACGGTTCTTCAAAAATTCCAAGAGTGCACTTATCCCTGTAATCACATCACACAAAGACAAATACGTATAGAAGTCCCCCCTACACTTAGGGGATTAAAACATAAAAGGATAGATACTCGGGCTGCCTCCCGAGGAGCGCTTGTTTTTGATAACCGAGTCACGAGCCTGACTCGACCCAAAATTAGTTCATGGGGAACGTGGTGAGGGATGGAATCACCTCTTGAGAGGTGTCCTCACCAAAGTACAACTTCACTCGTTGGCCATTCACCTTAAAATTAGGTCCATTAGGTTGAGCGAGCTCGAGAGTACCATATGGAAAAATTTGGGCAATGGTGAATGGGCCGGACCAACGAGATTTGAGCTTTCCCGAGAAGATTTTCAACCAAGAGTTAAAAAGTAAGACCTTGTCTCCAACATGGAACTCTCGGTTTTTGATCTTGGAGTCGTGAATGAGCTTAGTTCTTTCCTTATAGATCAAAGAATTTTCATAAGCCTCATTACGGAGTTCATTCAGCTCATTGAGTTGGATCTTGCATAGGTCACCGGCTTTGTTTATATCAAAATTAGCCCACTTCAAGGCCCAATAAGCCTTGTGCTCCAACTCAATGGGGAGGTGGCACGCTTTCTCGTACACAAGACGATAAGGCGTACAGCCGATCGGGGTCTTGTAAGCAGTACGGAAAGCCCACAAAGCATCATCAAGTTTATCAGCCCATGAGGCACGATGCTCTTCCACGGTCCTTTCAAGAATTCGCTTTAGCCCTCGGTTGGATATTTCAGCCTGGCCATTAGTTTGTGGGTGGTAGGCTGTGGAAAGACGATGATTTACACCGTACTTAGCCATGACTCGAGCAAATTGGTCATTGCAGAAATGAGTCCCACGATCACTAATAATGGCGCGAGGCACACCGAATCTAGCGAAAAGAGCTTTCAAAAAGTTACAAACCACCCTTGCGTCATTAGTGGGTAAAGCTTTGGCTTCAACCCATTTGGAGACGTAGTCAACGGCTACAAGGATGTATTTGTTTCCTTTAGAAGAAGGGAATGGCCCCATAAAGTCAATACCCCAAACATCAAAGATTTCACATTCTTGTATGAAATTTTAAGGCATCTCATCTTTATGTGTGATCTTGCCTTGTTTTTGGCAAACATCACATCTTTTAACCATATCGTGAGCGTCACGATATATGGAGGGCCAATAAAATCCCGAATCAAACACTTTTTTAGCGGTGTAGTTGGGACCAAAGTGACCACCGGTGGGTCCTTTGTGGCAAGCATCAAGGATTTCAGACGCTGCCGGTCCGTCAACACATCGGCGAATAATCAGGTCAGCACATTGTTTGAATAGGTAAGGGTCGTCCCAAAAGTAAGTCTTGATGTCGGTGAAGAACTTCTTCTTTTGTTGGGACGTCAACCCTTCCTTGAGAATTCCACCCGCCAAGTAGTTTGCAAAGTCCGCAAACCACGGGGGTTCATTCGACCTCGAGTTTATAGACATTAAGGTCTCCAAGGGAAAAGAATCATTGATTTCTTTGTTCGGATGATCCCCCTGGTAAGGATCCTCAAGTCTGCTGAGATGGTCCGCGGCTAGGTTTTCAGCTCCTTTTTTATCGCGAATTTCGATTTTAAATTCTTGGAGCAGCAAAACCCAGCGAAGAAGTCTTGGTTTGGAGTCTTGCTTTGTCAACAAGTACTTCAGCGCGGAATGATCGGTGTACACAATGGTGGTAGAAAGGACAAGATAGGGGCAGAATTTTTCAAAAGCATAGACAACAGCTAAAAGCTCTTTTTCGGTTGTCGTATAATGCAATTGTGCCCCTGTCATTGTCTTGCTAGCTTAATGGATCGGTTGGAAGTGTTTGTTCACTCTTTGTCCAAGAACCGCTCCAATAGCAAAATCACTAGCATCGCACATCAACTCAAAGGGTAGCTCCCAATTAGGGGTAACCAAGACGGGTGCCTTAGTTAGCTTATCCTTAAGCGAGTTGAAGGCTTCAAGGCACTCTTTGGAGAAGAAAAAAGGAGTATCTTTTTCCAAGAGGTGGGTCATCGGGCGAGCGATTTGAGAAAAATCTTTGATGAATCGACGGTAGAAGCCCGCATGACCCAGGAAACTTCTCACACCCTTCACGGTTGAAGGTGGAGGCAACTTTGCGATAACATCGACTTTAGCACGGTCAACTTCAAGACCGGCTTTCGAGATCTTATGTCCAAGCACGACGCCTTCTTTTACCATAAAATGGCATTTTTCCCAATTCAGAACTAGGCGAGTGTCTTCGCACCGCTTGAGCATACGTTCCAAATTGGCAAGGCAAGAAGAGAAAGAATCCCCGAAGACCGAGAAATCATCCATGAAGACTTCCATGGTTTGTTCAACCATGTCATGGAAGATAGCTAACATGCACCTTTGGAAAGTCCCGGGCGCATTACATAAGCCAAAAGGCATTCTTTTGTAAGCAAATGTGCCATAGGGACAAGTGAATGTAGTCTTCTCTTGATCTTGGGGATCGATGGGTATTTGGAAATAACCCGAGAAACCATCAAGAAAGCAGTAATATTCATTACCGGCTAAACGTTCAAGCATTTGGTCCATAAAAGGTAGAGGGAAATGATCCTTTCTCGTGGCATCATTGAGTTTGCGGTAGTCTATACAAACTCTCCACCCAGTAACGAGACGAGTGGGAATCAACTCGTTGTGTTCATTGGGAACAACGGTTATTCCGCCCTTCTTGGGCACACAATGGATTGGACTAACCCACGGTGAATCCGAAATAGGGTAAATCATACCCGCATCAAGAAGTTTGAGAACCTCTGTTTTGATGACTTCATGGATTTTTGTATTCACCCTTCGTTGGCTTTGAATTGTGGGCTTAAAGTCGTCCTCCATGAGAATTTTGTGTGTGTAGAAGTGAGGATCAATTCCACGAATATCCGAAATCTTCCAAGCAATAGCCTTCTTATGATCTTTCAACACGGCGACAAGTCGGGCTTTCTCTTCATCCTTCAAATCCTTAGCAATGATGACTGGCGACTTCTTCTCGTCTTCGAGGAATACATACTCAAGATGGGGCGGCAACTCCTTAAGTTCCAAATCCGGAGGATTTTCGACGTGAGGCGTATTCGAAGTCGGAGTATCGATAGCAATGACAGTGGGAGATGGAGGAGAAGGATTGTCTTCTTTAAGAAGGTTAGCAATGAAGTTGAGATCTTCATCCCAATTGGTAGAAGAATCGTCGTTGTGTAAATTCACATCTCCCAGGGTGGCTTCCAAATCTTTCCAAAGGAAATCACTTTCTCCAAATAGAGATAGTGATGAGTCGATAGAGGAAACGGTCTCAACATGGGGAAGAGAGGTAGGAATATTTTTACAAGCATCTTTGAAATGTTCTTCACAAGCCTCATCAAGAACGTCAATACAATTAACACTCTCGTAAGAATACGGCTGTTTAGAAAGCTTTCCCATGTTGAAGACTACTTTATCGTCAACCACTCTCATGATAAGCTCACCAGCTTCAACATCGATGAGAGTGCGACCGGTCCTCAAGAATGGACGACCAACAATGAGTGGCACACGGGGGTCCATCTCGTAGTCGACGACAACAAAATCAGCAGGGAAGGTGAATTTGTCGACTCCTACAATGACGTCTTCGGCTATCCTTACTGGATAAGCAACCGTACGGTTAGCTAATTCCAAAGTCATTTTGGTGGGGACTAGCTCTGGGAGAGATAATTGCTTCCAAACACTTAGAGGCATGAGATTAATACTGACACCTAGATCGGCTAGGGCCATGCAATTCTCTACTCCCGGGAAATTGCAAGGGATAAGAAAACGACCCGGATCACCAAGCTTGGTTGGCAATTTCCTTAAGAGTACTGCAGATCAATTCTCATTAAGTTGGGTGGTTGCAATATCGAGGATCTTTTCCTTGTCGCTCAGAAGATCTTTAAACATTTTTGCATACTTGGGCATGTGAGCGAGAGCCTCAGCGAAGGAGATATTGAAATTCAGTTGTTTGAACATTTTAAGGAAGTTCGAAACCTGAATATCATCCTTGCTCTTTTGCTTCTCTTTCCTCAACCTTGAAGGATAAGGTATATTGGAAGAAGAGGAAGGCTTTAGAGGAATAGGATCACTCACAACCATGGGTGGAGGAGGGGTATAAAGAAGAGGTGGAGAAATTGGGGAAGGAGAAGGGTGAGGAATAGGAGCAGGTGACTCGTTCTCCTTAGTTACAACCACCGGTGGAGGTATAGGAAGCTCGGGTTCCTTGGTACCTTTACCACTTCGAGTAGTGATTGCTTTCATCTCCCCTCTTGGGTTCGCAACGGTGTTACTCGGAAGAGTACCCGAAGAAGAGGGTTGATTACCTTGGAAGAAACTAGCCATCATGTTCCTCAAATCATTAGTTTGGCTATCCAACGTGTTTCTCATGTCGGCTCTCAAATCGTTTCCTTGCTTGACCAAGTCTGCTTTCAAATTGCGCACTTCCTCTTGGAGATTTCACACTATCACATCATTGGTTCTCATGTAGGTTGCAACCTCTTGGTGTAATGCAGTGGTGGTTTGGTTAGGAGGAGCATTGTATGCAGGTGGTTGGTAAGCAGGTTGTTGGTAGACTTGATTGTTACGTTGAGGTGGTTGTTGTTGCTTGTGAGGTGGGATGTATGGTTGTCGAGGTTGTTGTTGTTGTTGAGGAGGGCGGTTAAGGTTTTGTTGTTGGTTTGGGTTGTTTGGGGGAAAACCAGGTGGTGAAAGATAGTTGTTGGATCGATAGCTAAGCAAGTTACGGTCACCTTGAGGTCTGGCTTGATAAGCAGGTTGAGGATAGGTGCCATATGCCGCATTCACATTCTCAGCAGGGTAATCTTGGGTGGCGGTACAAGTTGTGTAAGAGTGAGGACCACCGCATATCTCACAAGGTTGGCTGACAGCGTTCACTTGAGCGTTTTTGGCGTTGTTGCTGACGGTGTGGGTGACAAGTGATTCAAGAAGCGTGGTGATTTTATCAAGTCGCTTGTCGCTGTCATTAGTGCTAGCACTAGCGACATTGGTCCTAACACTCTTGGTTTGCACACGAGATTTGTTCTCAATGATATCCCAAGCAGCATTGGAAGTCTTAGCCAATAGATTACCCCCCGAGGCACTGTTCAGTGAATCTTGGTCACTCATGCATAAACCATTGTAAAAAGTATTAATTTGATGTACTTTGGTAAAACCATGTTGTGGGCATTTTCATAAAAGATCTTTAAAGCGATCCCAAGATTCACTGAATGACTCATCGTACTTTTGTTCAAAATTTATGATCTCATTCCGCAAAGCGGTAGTACGAGAGGGTGGAAAAAAGTAGTTGATAAACTTTGTTTCCAAATCCGTCCACGAGAGAATACTCTGTGGCGGTTCCTTAGCAAGCCAATGCCGGGCTTGTCCCTCTAAAGAAAAGGGAAAAAGTTGTAACCTTATAACCTCTTGTGGAACACCATTGAATTTGACCGTGTTGGTGAGTTGCAAGAATCTCTTGATGTGGTCGTGTGGATCATCAATGGGTCGTCCCAAGAATGGTTGAGCGGAGACCATCTAGATAAAGCCTGATTTTAGCTCGAAATTGTTGGCGGCAATTGGTGGTATAACAATTGGATCCCTGTTGCCATCGACATGAGCTTGCAGCAATTCAATCATCGGGCGATTATCCGGAAGGGGCTCATTGTTGTTGTTATTGTTCATGTTGTTGTTGTTATTATTGTTTGGAGGTGGTACACCGGCCATGTCTAAGTGATCGAGAGGCTCGGGCTCTTGATATGACGTGGATCGAGTGCGCATACACCTGCAAAAGAACGAACAAAGAAAAGCAAAGCACAATTATTTTTGGTTTTTATGTTTTTTAATTTTTTTGTATTTTTGAAATATTTATATTTTTAGGATTTTTGAAAATTTTTGATGAAAAAGTAACGTTCACGGGGAACGGATCCCAAAATCTAAGTTCTCACAAAAAACTTTTGATCTTAACGAGAAGAGCCAGCAGCGGCGCCATTTGATACACTCATTTTGCTTGGTTCAATTTTACTCTCGGAATCCTCTCGAATTGATCTCGGTCTTAAGTGGAATGATTGTTCTTGGTTACTAAATAAAAGGGTTTGGTTTTTTAAACTAATTAATAGTGGAAATGAAAGTTTAAATTAAAGACAATTACTTAAATGACAATTGACAAAGACTTGAATTAAAATTTAATTTAATGATGATTAATAAAAACTTGAATTTAAATTAGAATTAAGATTAAAATAAAGTTTAAAATTAAAATAAAGAAACAGTACAGAAATAGTAAAGAAACAGTAAACCTTAAAAATGCTCAGCAGATAACTGATTCGGAAGTCACTGTTCATTCGGAAGTGAAGGTTCATTCGGAACTTAGGCTTCGTTCGGAACTTCTCAGAGTTCTGATTAGGAAATATTGGTCAAAATTGGTTCGGAACTTCAAAATTGGTTCGGAACTTTAAGATTGGTTCGGAACTTAGGCTTCGTTCGGAAGTTTGGATTGGTTCGGAACTTATAGCTTGGTTCGGAACTTTTTCCTTGGTTCGGAAGTTTCACCTTCGTTCGGAACTTTTTGGCTTGGCTCGGAACTTCTGCTTGGTTCGGAAGTTTTAGATTGGTTCGGAACTTTAAGATTGGTTCGGAAGTTTTAGATTGATTCGGAACTTTTTATAGGTAAACTCATTCGGAACTTTTAACTGACTCGGAACTTTTGAAAATAAAACTCATTCGGAAGTTACTGTTCACTCATTCGGAACTTCTGGGAAACCCAGATACAGAAACTATACCGAAGAACAAGGAAACACGATTTTGATCCAAAAATCAACAAGTTTTTCACCAAAAACTTAAATAAATCAATCACAAAGCATCTACTAACCATAAACTACTAATCCCATCAACAAAAACACAAATCCCAACAACTTTTGAAGATCAAATCAAGAAAATAAAAACTTAAAAACTTGAAGATAAAGATGATGATGAACAAGATAAAATGGAAAGATTAAACAAGAACTTTGTATTGAATGATTAATGTTTTGACAAGATAAATCAAAGATTAAAATTACAAGATGAGAAAATTAAAGATTAAGATCACCAATCACCCTAATGGTGATGGTGATGAAACGGAACAGAGAGAAAAAGTGGGGAAGAAGAAAAACTAAAAAAAAAACTAACTAGTGGATGTGTGTGGGGAGTTGTCTATTTATAGGTGTTTCTTTTGGTTGGTGAGTGGGCTTTCTCCCGTTCTTCTTGTCTTTTCGTCTTTTCAGAAAAGTTTCCGTTTTCGATTCTGATTCAGGATTTGTCGTCGATTAAATTTAACTCGTCTTTTAATTTCTTCGTTTAATAGACTTGAGTTTCTTCGACTTGTGTAAATCTTCCATCCTTGGTCCTTTTCTTCGATAAATCTTCGAATAGGCCCAGTGACTTCAAATCTTTTGCATCTCTTGGACAATAGACTTTATCTTGAGTCTTTTTCTTCAGTAAAACCCGTGCAATCCCATGTTTTCTTCAATATTCATCCGGTTGGCTCTGAAAACACAATAAACACAAAAACCACGCATAATTCCAAACAAATGATATTAAATACATGTTTTGGTCTCGTTTTAGCCCGAATTAAGTGGTAAAAGGATGGGTGTTTACACACCTATCACTCAGCGTCATGATTTATGCCTTGTTGATCACGTCAATGAAATGCATGCTATTAAGAACAATCTTGAATGGACTCCAACAGGGAAGAAATTTACCCAAGTTGGGTGGCAATGGAAACCCACTGGTAGGACCTTTACTGCAAATGGAACTAAGTGCCCTTTAACTAGGATCATATCCACGGAAGTTAGGTCTAAGCGTCCTTTAAATAGGAACACTAGCACTAAGAAATGGAAAAAGCGCCCTTTAACTAGGTCTGCCCCCACTACTGTGCCTACCAGTGGTAATGTCCCCAGTCAAAAAGTACCTCAGAATACTAGACAACTAAAATCTAAGCCAACCACTAGTAAGAAAATCTGGAAACCTCAAGTTTCGTCTGATAGCAAATCTAAGATAACTGTATCTGTACCTGCTAACTCAGAAGAACAATTAGAATCCGATACATCGTCTGTGTTTGGTAAAATTTTCAGGTCGTCCAAATTATTCTTTGGTATTTGGACTCGGGGTGCTCCAAACATATGACTGGAGACCGCTCGATGCTCAAAAATTTCGTCAGCAAGTTTCTCGGAACGGTAAAATTCAGCAACGACCATATTGCAAAGATTATGGGTTATGGTGAATACCAAATTGGGAGTGTCACGATTTCTAGGGTTTACTATGTGGAGGGACTTGGTCACAATCTATTCTCAGTAGGACAATTCTGCGATTCTAACCTTGAAGTGGCCTTTTGACAACATACTTGCTTCATTCGCGATCTTGCAGGAAATGATTTGCTAAAGGGTTCTCGAGGGGATAATCTCTATACTTTGTCTATTCAAAACATGCTGGCCGCCTCTCCTGTTTGCTTGCTCTCCAAAGCATCTAAGACCAAGTCATGGTTGTGGCATCGTCGGTTATCTCATCTTAACTTTGATGCTATTAACCATTTGGCTAGAAACGAACTTGTTCGTGGTCTTCCAAAACTTAAGTTCGACAAGGATCATTTATGTTCTGCGTGTTCATTGGGGAAAAGCACCAAGAAATCTTACAAACCTAAAGCAGAAGACACCAACCAAGAACCACTGTATCTTTTGCACATGGATCTTTGCGGGCCAATGCGTACAGCTAGTATGAGTGGTAGAAAATACATCCTCGTTATAGTGGATGATTTCTCAAGGTTTACATGGGTAAAGTTTTTAGCATCAAAGGATCAAGCACCAGAGTATATCATTACTTTCTTAAAGATGATCCAAGTACGTCGTAATGCTACTGTTCGCCGCATTCGGACTGATAACGGCACTGAGTTCGTTAATCAGACTCTTCGAAATTATTATGAAAAGGTTGGTATCTCTCATGAAACATCTGTGGCTCGCACTCCACAACAAAATGGTGTCATCGAAAGACGTAACCGTACACTGATGGAAGCTGCTCGAACTATGTTGATTTATGCGAATGCTCCTTTATTCTTATGGGCAGAAGCAGTGGCAACCGCATGTTATACCCAAAACCGCTCCATCATTCGCAAACGTCATGGTAAAAATCCATATGAGCTTCTTCATTGACACAAACCTGATATTTCCTATCTTCATGTGTTTGGTGCACTTTGCTATCCAAATACAAATAGTGAGAATCTGGGAAAACTTCAACCGAAGGCTGATATTAGAATTTTCATTGGATACTCGCCTGCAAAGAAAGCTTACCGGATTTATAACCGTCGTCTTGGCAAGATTGTAGAAACTTTGGATGTCGATTTTGATGAGCTGACAGCGATGGCTTCTGAGAAACATAGCTCTGAACCCGCATTACACGAGATGGGAACCGGTACAATCAGTTCCGGATTAACTCCCAACAATCCTACTTCTCCATCATTTTTACCACCAACAAGGTCCGAGTGGGATAAATTATTTCAACCTATGTTTGATGAATTCTTTGATCCATAGAGTAATGATTCTCCAGCAACTGCAGCAGTAGCTCCGATTCCCATAGTTGTTGCTCAAGATAATGGAAATCTATCCGAGGCATCTACTGTTACTCTTGAACATGATGTCCCATCCCCCACCAATTCTCAAACAACACCTGAATCATCACCACCACTCGTTCCTAATGATATTGAAGAGGAACTATATGATCACGATCTGGAATATGCTCACTTACAAGAGCTTCCCTTCTTTGGTTCACATATACCTGATGACCCTACCGGTGCGTCTACCTCAGAGGAAGCTCCTGCAATCGTTCACTCCCGACCACCACGGATTGAAACTCACAACACTAAATGGACAAAGGATCACCCAATCCACAATATTATTGGTGACATCGATCGACCAGTCTTAACACGCCATCAACTCCAAGAACATGCATTATATTGCTATTTTGATGCATTTCTTTCAGACACTGAACCCAAAAAATGGCAACAAGCCATGACCAAATCATCATGGATTGAAGCCATGCAAGAGGAACTTAATGAATTCCAACATCTTGAAGTGTGGGAATTAGTTCCGTTACCCAGCAACGTTGAAATCTTGACACTGTTGTGGGTATACAAGGTTAAGCTCGATGAGTTAGGTAGTGTGCTGAAAAACAAAGCTAGATTGGTCGCTAGAGGTTACAAACAAGCTTTGGGTATCGATTTTGAAGAATCCTTTGCTCCTATTGCACGATTGGAGGCAATTAGACTATTCCTTGCTTATGCTGCTCACATGAATATGATCGTCTACCAAATGGATGTTAAGACGGCATTTCTCAATGGTGAATTAAGGGAAGATATCTATGTAAGCCAGCCAAATGGATTCGTCAATTTAGAGTATCCTAATCATGTGTACAAGCTCAAGAAGGCTCTTTACGGGTTGAAACAAGCTCCACGTGCGTGGTATGATCTCTTATCGACGTATCTCATCTCCAAAGGCTTCTCCAAAGGCAAAGTGGACCCCACATTATTCATTCTCAAGGAGGACAACGACATGATACTAGTACAAATTTGTGTTGATGATATAATATTTGCTGCTACTAATCAACGTTTGTCTGACCGCTTTGAGAAAATTATGTCCACACGCTTTAAGATGTCGATGATGGGAAAAATTTCATTTTTCTTAGGGTTGCAAATTTCTCAGAATCCCAGAGGCATCTTAATTAATCAATCTAAATTTGCTCTTGAATCCTTAAAGAAATATCACTTTGAAAATTGTGACCCCGTGGATACTCCAATGGTGGAGAGATCCAAGTTAGATGAAGATAAGGAAGGGATAGCTGTCGATCCTAAACTTTACCGTGGAATGATCGGCACCCTTC
The DNA here is from genome assembly GCA_025667525.1 of Glebionis coronaria. Classification (NCBI taxonomy): domain Eukaryota; kingdom Viridiplantae; phylum Streptophyta; class Magnoliopsida; order Asterales; family Asteraceae; genus Glebionis; species Glebionis coronaria. Next base: position 201,741 of record JANFOE010001065.1, on the reverse strand, counting down.
TCTATCTGACTGCTAGCAGGCCTGATTTGCAATTTGCTATATGCATGTGTGCCCGGTATCAGGCTCGGCCTACCGAAAAGCACTTACATGTTGTGAAAAGGATCTTTCGGTATCTAAAAGGAACACTTAATCGTGGTCTGTGGTATCCGAAGGATTCCTCTATTGCACTAATTTCATATGCAGATGCAGACTATGCCGGGTGTCAAGATACCAGACGTAGCACTTCTGGCAGTGTGCAACTTCTTGGAGATAGACTTGTTAGTTGGGCATCAAAAAGGCAGAAAAGCGCTGCGATATCAAGTACTGAGGCTGAATACATTGCTATGTCCGGTTGTTGTGCTCAAGTTCTTTGGATGAGGTCACAATTGACTGACTACGGTCTTGGATTCAACAAAATCCCGATGTACTGTGATAACAAAAGTGCAATCGCTCTATGCTGCAACTACGTTCAACACTCTCGAGCAAAGCACATTGACATCCGCTACCACTTCATCAAGGAGCAAGTGGAAAATGGAGTGATCGAACTATACTTCGTCAACACTGAGTATCAGCTGGCAGATATATTCACAAAGGCCTTAGATCGAGGACGCATCGAGTTTTTGATCGAAAAGCTAGGCATGAAATCATTTTCACCAGCGACACTTAAGGAGTTGGCAGAAGAGTCTGAAGAATAGTACTGGTAAACTATTCTCGAGTATCCTTTGATCGTGATCTTGTATATTATCGTACATACTTAAACCATCAAAAGCAAAATACAAAAATAGAAAACATAGAAAATCCATAAAAAATATAAAATCGAGAAAATCCAAAAATATTGTTATTTTAATTTCAAATCGGGCATGTCTTTTAATACGGTAATATTTACAGCTTTAGAAATGTCGATTAATATTGACACGGCGCCATAAATAGAGTTCGTATAAAAGTTGTACAAGTTTTAAAACATGCCCATTATGGCTTGTAGTTATTTCTGACTACAACCCGCTTTTTGCATTAAAGTCACGTATTTCTTTTGAAAACGTTGGCTCACAATGGGAATTAAGTTTCTCGGGAAAGGTTTACTTTAAAACCTTGTAAGGGGCCAAGTTACTTTATAACTTGGTCTAACACAAATTTGTGTACGTTTCAGTGCACTTATCTTGTATAAGTAAGAGAAATCTTATTTCCACCAGAATCGTTCTATAAAATCACTTAACCGGCAAATGTCCTCATTAATAGTTGTGTCCCTAATATCTTTGATTACTGCTCTTTAAATAGAAAACGGGTCAGGGATTAAGGGGGAGCAAATATTAATTCTTTATGGTAACAAATTTGGTCGTTAAAAAGGATTGTCAGAAAATATTAGCTACCCGTCATCTTCAGTTACGCTATGTGTGCCTTGTGTGATTTAAGTATCTCTTGCATAGGTCATTAACATTTTGGCGTCAAGTATTTGTGTTAGTGTTTGGGAACAGGTTTATTGTGTGTTAAATTAACTTTAACTTTATTGTTAACTAATTCACTAAAAACAGGGGGACCATTTTTGCACTTTTGCAAAAGTGGTGGGTGTTTGATCAACTTTGACCAAGTAAAAACTCCACCCCCCCCCCCTCTCTTTCCCCGTCTTCACTGGAAACACACAAACACATACTCCATTCCGCAATTTTTGCGACCTCAAGCTCCATTCGATCTGTGATTTGTGACCTATCTTTTGCTGCTTTATATCTAGGTATTTTGTTATAACTGATATCATTTAATTCGTCTTATGTCCACACATCTAAACAGGAACGATAGATCACATCATCGATTTAGGGCTTCTTGATTTTTTTGCTATGAATATGTTTTTTAAGTGGTGGGATTTGTTAAGGAGGCATAGTTACACATTGGTTTTGCTCAGAATCTATTAAAACATTGCCTAAGTTCCAGATCGAGAAGTCAAAGTTTGATCGAATCCCTGTCACGGATCTCGATGCACATTACGATACATCTTTGCGATGCTTGTCATTGCGATGGGTCATTTCGATGACTCATTGCGATGGGCTATTGCGATGAGTCATTACGATGGCTCATTGCGATGGTTCATTGCGATGTGTCATTGCGATGGTTCATTACGATGGGTCGTTGCGATGGGTCATTCCGATGGCTCGTTGCGATTGCTCATTGCGATGGCCATTACAATGGCTCATTGCGATGGCGTGTTGCGATGGCACATTCCGATGTGTCATTGTAATGGCTTCGCACTACGTATTGCGATGGGTAATATTGCGATGACTTCTCATTTATTCCGATGGAAATGTACTGATTGTGATGACCTTAGATATTGCGATAGGTTGCTATTTCTTTAGGATTCTGATGTTTGATTCATTGCGATGGTTTGGTTAGGATTCCGTTGGTTTGCTACATTTTGATGGAATTAGGTCTCTTATGATTATGCTATTGCCTTAGAATATCTAATGAGTTCGGCCTAGCTTGCACTACTTCCTCCTTAGGTTTAAGTACTTTAAGGCCATTTAAACGAAACCAAGTGTTATTGAAACAAGTTAATTTTTATCTCATAAGAATACTTGAACGGTTTCTTATTACAGAAGTTCATCTTATTTAATAAGTTGATTCCTATGTAAATAAAAGAGATACAAATTACTTAGTCAATGTCTTGTGTTTTGTTTCCAGGCCATGGCAGACAAAGCATCATCTGTGTTCAAGCCCACTATCTTTTGGGTTGAGGGTAATCCTACAATTCCTGACGTAGTGGTTGAAACTAAATAAAAACCTACTGAAGTTTTGGTTGAAATCAAACCAAGACCCACTGAGGTGTTAGTAGAAATCAAACCTAAACCTACTGAGGTTTTGGTCATGACCTCCAAGAAATCCATATATTTTAAGAACTAATGCTAGGTCGGCATCTCTTTAGAATAAAAATATCACTGGCAGTTATCCTATGTGTATTGCTAAATGTAAGGACCTTGTTCATCTGATGTATGTGTGAATGTTGTGGTAATAATTGTAATGACATTTTCCCTACATTTAAACTTGGCATAGACTTAATATATCTACATATGTTGTGTATATCATTTGTGAATATGTCATCAAACCAGGAAAATGTCAATCACCGAGGAAGAACAACGACTTCGTGATCTTGAACTTGTCCCGCTCAGTAATAGGCTTCCATATGCTGAGAACAACTCTCGATTACAAGATGATTTTGATCTGGTTTTACCAGATTTCAAAATTGCCACGGATATCCTAGACATATCACCCATCAGAGACACACTCAGACGTACTGCATCTGTTCCCGAAGTCTACATGCATGAATTCTGGAACACTGCATCTTTCTCTAAAAAGACTATCTCTTTCGAACTGAACAAAACACCAAGGGTACTCAACTGGAGCATTTTTCGGAAATTGTTTAAGCTTCCTAGGTTGGCACAAGGAGAACAATTTGTGGCTAACCCAAATAACGATGAAATGCTTCGCATCATTCGTGCCATGAATTATGAGGGTGAAATCAACAATCTATCACAATTTAACACCTCACACATAGGGCAACCCTAGAAAGCACTTATCACCATCATCGTCAAGTGTCTCACTGGTAAAACTAGGGGCACTGATGCAATGAGACCACCACAGGCTCACTTATTTTGGGGATTGTATACTGCATCAAAAGTCGACTATGCACTTCTTCTTTGGCAAGAATTTTGTTATCAGATTACTGGAACGAAGAAGAAATCCGTGCATCTTCCATTCCCGAGATTCACCAAGCTCATCCTCCACCATTTTATGAAGAATGACCCAACCATTGACACTCGCGGGAATTTCTTCTATCACACCAAAGATGATGATTATGTGATTCTCTCAATGAATGCATACACTAATTCCACAAAGTATGCATTACTTCCTGCACTCGTACCCGACACAATGATTAATGATGGAATCAAAGAGAGTGATAAATACCAAGAGACGCTTAATGATATTGACGCACAATTTAAGCGGGCAAATTTACCACCCTCAGAGAAGCAAAAAGGTAAACGCAAGAAACGAGTTTCACAGCGTCAATCAGCTGCTTCTAAAGATAAACGCTCAGGAAAAATGCAAATTGTTGATGAAGATGATGAAGATGAGCTGATCCACACTGAAGAAGAATAGGAAGAAGTACCACTCCGCAGGCCTAAGAAAGCAAGGAAAGCTAAAGGCAAAGAGGCAAGTGTTGCTCCAAATGATCCTGCTCAACAACAAATTTATGAAGCCAAAAGACTTCGTATTATTCTTCAACAAAGCCGACAGGAAGCCTTTGGCGGATCAGGCTCAAGGGTATTTGAAGACTTAGCAGATTTTGGTAATCCTGATGGTGATACGGAATTTTTCGACGAAGAAGATACTTATGAAGATGAGTATGAAGATGCTGCTACCTTTCACCTTGAAAGTCGGGAACAAAGTGAAGAACGGGAGAGCAGTGCTGACACTGATACAAGTATGATGTATCGAGATGCAAATATCACCACATCTTTGCCTGAACCGACTCACATGGTACTAAATGAAGATGCTCATGCAACTTTCATACCAGACACGCAACTTCAAAGTAAGTCTACTTCAAACTCTGATGATGTTTTGAAATATCTCAATTTAGAAGGAGAGGGTGTTGAGGTCACCAACACTGATCCGTCAACAAATGAACAAATGGTGGATGTCCCTATAACCACGATGACATCGACCACCACTTCATTACTATCAACCCCAGTCATCAGCGAAGTCACAACCACCACCATCACACCCGCAATTGTTGAGCAACCAGTATCAACCACCACCATTACCACTGAATCTACACCGTCATCCACAGTTGAACAACCTGTATCAACCACCGCCCCAATCACTGTATCTACATCCACACCTATCCTTCAACAACCAGTATCATCTACCACCACTTTAACAGTTATGGTTACACCTCCACCAGAAGAACCACAAGTATCATCTACATCCAATCCCTTCCTCACAGTCAATGATCCACTGATCCAGTCTCTTAAACAACAGCTGGAGGCTCAAGTTACACAAATAGCTACATTGACTGAAAGGATCACCACTCCTCCCAAGGAACTACAACATGATGAGCCTACACTTCAGAAACTAACAGAAAGAGTGTCTAGACTTAAAGCAAAACATAAATCATTTCTTAAAGAGAAGAAAACTCGGGATAAAGAAAATGCTGCTTTTCTCGGGTCAATTGACGAGCAGATGACCACGATCATTCGACGCGAAGTCAAGTCTTATGTTGATCAACAAATACCACATCTTGTCGGTAATGGTTTATCTACTCTTCATCTAATGACACTGCTACAGACAGTTCTGCTAGATATGGGAGCTCATAAATCAAAATACAAACGCAAAGTTCTGCAATATCTCAACAAAGCAATTGATGAAGAGAATCCTGCAGACACTACCGACTCTGAGTCTGACGATGCAGACGAATTAGAGGAGGAAGAAGATGAGGGTAATGATGAGGAGGATGATGGTGACAATGAACAAAATGAGGAAGTAGATAAGGAACGAGATGAGGAGGAAGAAAAGGATGAAGAAGAATAGGATAAGGATGACGATGAAGATAAGGACGAAGATACAGGTGATGATGAGGATGACAATGATGATAATGACGACGGTAATGGAACCACCAAGGGTGATCAGAATGACGAAACAGGTACTAATGCCGAAGAGCCTAATAAGGATGACGGTGACAAAGCTACTGAGAAGGGTTTAGAGGAAGCTGTAGAAAACATTGCAGAAACCGCTGAAAAGACAATAGCGTCTACTGTACCGGAAACTCAGCAACTCGATACAGGTATATCTACTGCACCAGTTCTTACTACTGATTCTTACAATGAATCCGTAGAATATATGCAAGCAGAAGAACCGACAGAACCAATGCTTGAAAAAGAACCTCAAGGTGATATACCGGTAATGCAAGATCAACCTTCCACAACATTTGAAGATCCGCACAACTGTGATATGGAAGTTGAAGATCTACATGTACCAGAACCAACGTTTGCTTAATCTTTAATCATTGACGATACGGTACAGGAGCAACTTTGGCTAACAAACGCAGCACCACAACATCCGTTTGCCACTGCAACTGACATGGAGATGACTCAATTCCTCAATAACCCTATCGATTTCTCGGCCTTTCTTCGGTATTCACATGGGCAACCGACAATGACTCCAGATTTGATCAAAATGGCAGCTGCAAACGTGGACTTCTTTGATACTTTGAAGATCAGCCATAATGAAGCATAATATCATTTTAATGAGCTAACCAAAGCAATGAGAGCGACAACTACCGGAATTCAAACTCCCGTATTGCAACCTCTTACACCAACGATCATTGCCGGTTCTGCAACAATCCCAATAGAACACTTTGTGTCTCACGACCTTGAATACCTAGAGAATGGAGCAAAGAAATATGCCACGTCACTCACCATGGTTAAGGCAATTAACTTGGAGAATGTTCCATGGATAGAGGATAAAGTACCTGGAACCATATGGAGAAAGAAAGTGCTCCAATTCTATGACACCTATGCAGCACTTGGTATTTCTCACTGGAATGCGAAGAAAAAACTTGCCTACAACCATTTCCACCGTCCTAAGAGAGGTTCTCCCATTGTATCAACACACAGGATCAAAAGTATTCAAGGAGCAACCACTCAGATGGTCTTCGGCTATGATTACTTGAACGTAATCATCTTCAAACGTACTGATGAGAAAGAGTACCGAATTGATAAAAGTGATCTTCAGTACCTTCAACTTGAAGACATCGAAGATCTCCTGCTGCTATTGGTTCAAGAAAAAGTTGACCACTTATCACCTGAGATTATCATTGCCTTGAGTTCCAACTTTCGCCAATATGCTAGGAAAATCGTCATTCAGAACCGGGTGGAAGACTTTCAACTTGGTGTAGAAAGTTATCAGAAGAAGCTAAACCTGGAACGTCCCCATACGACTCCACTCAGCAATTTCCATAAGAACAAGAAGATATACATGGGGACAACCACACCGGAAGCAGGCATCTTCTACCCAAATGAGACCGGCATCATGCAGTATATGCGATTCTCTGAAATGCACAAATTCAGCGATGGCACGCTCAAGCGGGTTCGTGATGATCTGACGGTTCTCAATGCCAAACAACCGCTTCCAGCAGTCACCTACACCTGGACAAGCCAGTGCATCAGGGGAGCAAAGTACGCAATCAAGAAGATTGAAGAACTTCTCAGGAAGCGCCGGTTGATACGAAGCATAGAACGATTCGTCGGTGGACGACCATATGGAGCTCACCATCGGTTCACAGAACGAACCAAGTAATTTTGGTTCGTCTCATTACAGGTCAACTCCATATGTATATTATTTTGAATATGTTAATCTTTTGCTTTATCAGCTTTTGTGGCTTGTTGTAGTGTAAAAGTATGATATTTTTCAAGAATTTCTCTCGAGATTCTAAATCTTTCAAACAAATCATACTCAAGCACTACAACTTACCCTCATTAATTTGAGGGGGAGCATTATTATGTTCTTTGGCCAACATCTAATATCATTTTATTACCCAAAGACCGGTTAATCCATTAATATCCAAAATATTGATGGTTAACATTTTGGAAAGGGGAGAAAATGGGATTAAGGAGACTTTATGATATTTGGCTAAAACAGTGAAAAAGACTTAAAAGATAAACCAACTTAACATGTGTAATGAACAAGTTAAGGGGGAGCGTTTTTGATGATCAAAACACTTAAGGCACAAAATCTTTGATTTTAATATCACTAGTGCTTTAAGTGATTTTCAAGGATTTTTCATGGTGACTATATCAACCCAAAACACACTTAACTCACGACGAATGTGGTGAAAAAGGGTGGTAGGTATAGGTATTAGTCCAATGATTCATCAGAACCGATGCAATCTTCCCAAGGACAACTCCCTAGATAGAACTAGAAGTCCTAGGAAAGATGGAGAATGAATGTGAACGTAGCTGAATGCCGACCAAGTACTTAAGCTAGCACTGGAACAATCACAACAAGGTGCTAGTTATGACGTATTGGTAAGCATTGAAGGGGTTGAAGAATGAAAAAGAATTGTAAAGATAAAGGGTGTAAAGAAAGAAGCCCTCCTTACAACTTTAGGCAGAAACCGGGCCAATACATATGCTATTGAGATCATTAGTTAATGATTCTCGATATTAAAGAAAACCATCATAGACCCAGTGATGCAATGCACAACCCTCCCCATCTAACTCAAATATCTCTCAAAAGGTATTTGTTTTAATCACACGGAGTTCAACACGTTATCTATTGGTTTATTCACTCCGAATAGACTGATATTGAAAAGGTGGCAATCCTCTCCAGCCATCGATCAGTAAATCAAAACGCACTATCGAGTCTAGAGCCAAGAGATCATCAAAAGTCTCATTAGGACACTTTCCATTTATTCCTTGCTTCTTCACACACTGTGAAAAGTAAGAGATCTTTTATGAGTCCTACGCAGTATTCTTGCAATATTGCCAGAACATCCGAGTGATACGCAAGTATTACAGTGAAGATGGAAATCCTGCTTGAGCCAACATCAAACAAGCTCATGGTAGGTGACACGTGCGGCATTTACGAACTAATCTTGTGAAAACTGGAAAGAAACAGTAGTTTAATTCTTAATTGAACTTAAACTCGTTCCAGGCCTCTACGCATTATCGTATGATCTTGCCAGAACACTCAGAGTGACACTCTTTAGTGTTCACAGTGAAGAGTGGAAATCCTTCTAGTGTTAACATCAAACAGCACTTGGTAGGTAACAAGCAAGATTCAATTTGAATCAAGTTTGTGACAACTGGAAAGCAACGATGGTGAATATCTTAATAGAAATTCACTTGTTCCAGGTTTCATGAATTGACGGCTTCAATCATAAGGATTTTTAATCCAAATGATTCACTCTTTATGTTCGCAGTCAGCTCTGGACAGTCGAATAAAGAGAACGGGTTTACCCGCAAAATCCTGTCAGGAAGTTACTTAATTGAAACTATCCGTCACGGGTACGATATCTAATATCGTCCAATGGTCTTCACCGACCGGAGGTAAAATGCTACCGAATTAGAATAAAATGTCAAAGCCATTTTATTCGTGTCGTTGCTGTGTACCTGTTAAAGACGGTGGCGTTGCTGTGTACCTGTTGAAGACGGTGGCGTTGCTGTGTACCAGTTGAAGACGGTGGCGTTGCGGTGTACCTGTTGAAGACGTCCTCACATGCTTATTCCTTTAGCATCAAATACTCCTGAAAATTCAAGAAAGTATGACCTAAAAGTCTTCCGCTGTATCGACTCTGAAACTTTCAAGAATTCAACAAAGGATAAGTGTGTGGGACATGAAGTCACAAAGAGGCGAACCTCACAAGAAAAATAAAGGCTGCACGTGAAAGGCCAAAAGAACATGTTCCAAGCAAAAAGGCTGATATCATTCAACACATATTCACAAAAGAAAAGAAAAAGAAAGAAAAGAAGACTACGAGCTCAAGAACAAGATCTAACATGCTAGATTAGGACGTTGTAAATTTGGAGTGACCTCCCTTTGGGGGAGATTGTTGGAAACACGTTTTACGCATTTAGAAAGTCTCGGTCACTCCAACAATGTAGTTATAGGTTCGTAGTTAAGTTTAGTCTCATTTATTAAATAGCCCGACCCATGAGCATGTTCATGGGCCGGAAGCCCAAGTCCATTAAGGACTTGGGGTATTTAAACCTCTTTCCACCATGGAAAGAGGTGTTGGTTGTTTATTTCTCACTTCACATAATACAAGTTTCTTTCACTTCTCTCTCTAACTTTCTCTCTCTAGAAAAACATCAACCCTCTTGATTCATAAAGATTATCATTGTTCTACAAGTTTGGGTGAGGTGGATTAAGCGTGGGAATGGTTAATTTTTGTTTCCCCTTTGCTTTCATCTTACTAGTGCCTGGGTAAAATCATAAACAGTAACATAGTCAAATCTCCACAATAATTGTTGTCCGCATGTTTTTAGGATTTGAAGTTTGGTTTTGGGAAATTTTGCTCCTTAGCTTTTGGAAAAACATGTATATCAAGTCTTTTGCAGCCCAAAACGTTTTCCCTCTATAACAAAGTTTTGGTTTTTCTATTTTGGCCACAAAAGCTTTTCACAAGTATTTTCAAGGACTATTTTTGTCATTTCTTAAATCTTGAAGGGCCAATCTGAACATTCTTGGATCTTGAAGGACTTTTCTTGTGTGTTTGACTTTGATAAGGACCATTGTTGACAAGTTTTCATTTGAGGGACTAATCTTGCCAAATCTTCAAAGTTAAGGGAGTTTTTGTAATTTTGACAAACTTACGGGACCAAACTTGTAATTATGAATATACAAGGGTATTAAGTGTCATTTTTTCATTGATGAGGGATCATTCTTGAACAACTTCAATACTTCAAGGACTTTTCTTTGGAAAATCACAACTAGGGCCCGGTTCATTGTGCGGCTTCGTTTCTCGTGTTCGTTTTTCCTTGTTTCTTGTGATCTTTCGTCTTTTTCACGATATCCATACCTAAAATACACATGTAACAAACACAAGCACATAATATGGTATTTTATGATATTTTATGCATTTTAAAGCCCAAAAAGACCGATGAGATCATGTAAAAATTCCATCTCATCAAGGACAAGAAAACTCTTAAGTGTGAGGGGGTTTGCACCTTTAGCTATTTCTTAGAAAACCAAAAATATCTTTAATTTTTCATAGAATTTTCAATTTTAAATAAATTTAAAAAAAAATCTTTTCTTTTAGAACCTAGGTATTTAGTTTCTAACTTATTTTTATTTTATTAGCTTGAGGGCAAGCAAAGTTTTTCTTTTCCTTGCTCGAGGACGAACAAAACATAAGTATGAGGGGATTTGAAAACGCCCAAATCCAACATGTTTTCTTGATCGTTTTCAGTATATTTTGCATGGTTTTTGGTTATACTAACGAGCTATGTAGCTCATATATGTGTGAAGTTGTGTTTTTTGTTGTTAGTTAGCCAAGGACAATAAAAGACAAAGAAAGAAAGAATAAACGATGATTCATGGATATACGAAGAAATTGCGAAAAATACAAGTCGCTCAGCATGGAAGTTTCTACTGGCGAAATCCAAAGTTGCCACCCACTACTTTCATGTTGCCAGATTTTGACTACAACATACATGCATTCTTGAAGATTCCAAAGAACACACAAGAAGATTCTAGAATTACTTTGGCATCAATCAAACTACTTTGGCTACAAGTTATTTTCTTTGGCTACAAGTATTTTGCTTTGGCTCCAAGTTCATGCATTGAAGACCAAACCCTTAGTTCCACTATAAATAAGACCCTTGGGGTCATGTAACCATAACACTTCATAGTAACTCATTACTAACTCCATTATTCACCAAGGGAACTCTCCCAACCTTGGTAAAGTCCCCATTCCCGGATTTAATATTAGAGTGCCAAAAAGTGACGTTTTGAAGATCCAATCATCAAAATAACCTTGTCAAACTCTAAGGGATCATTACCCTTATCATTGGTAGTGTTTCTTGATACCTAAATCACCATCAATCTTCACCAACCTCTCCAAAACTCGCCTCAAATCCCAAATACGAATTTCATTTGCATAACCCGAAATACCGCAAAAAATTGTAGTCAATTGGAGGCCTAAGGATTGCTCTAATTCCTTCATTTACTTATTGTATTAGAACTTTGGTAAACTCTTTTTATATTTCAATAATGATTATGAATGTTATGAATATTGTTCGTATGAATTTTGTTGAAATAATCACGGAGTAGTTTAATTTACACTTGTTTGGATGATGTTGTGACATGAGAAGTGTTTATGTTTTAATCATGGTATTGATCAATTTCATGTTATGTTTGCAATCCAATTGTGCTTAAGTTCCATTCCATTTGCTTATCATACTTGATTAGTTGTTGGTGATTTCATAGGTCGAAAGGGTTATCATTCACCAACTAGTTATAATCGTTTTGCCTATGGATGATTATCTATTGTATTGACCATTTCTTTAGTGGTATGATTATGCAAAGGAACTTAAGTGTGACTGTTAATGATTTTGTGAAAAGACCGTGAATCAAACTTATTAAACTAAACATAGTCTTGAATTGGTTGATTTGACTTAATGCTTGATTTTATGGATGTATGATCTTTCGCGGAGGTTGTGTGTTTTAAAATCAAAGATTGAAATTTGTGACCATCATCTTCTTTACTTGTAATCAATTTATCAAAACCACTTTCTTATGAACAATCCAAATGTTATGAACTAATCCAATCAAGTGTTATCTTTATTATTATTGTTATCTCATCTTATTAGCTTAATCATCTTTTTAGTGTTACTTGTTTGCTTATTGCTTAACTGTTACTTATATGGTAATTTTTAGAGTGACAACCATTTTTACCACTAATGTTACATTGTTACAAAGACTCTTTACACTCGAAAACACCCAAATCCCAGTGAACGACCTCGGCTTACCACAACAAGCTAGCTATAAACGAAAGGGTCATACTTACCCGTGTGTTCTTAGCTTATTTGGAAATCCGTGTTATAAATTTAAAACTTGTGTAATCGCAAGAGAACACATCATAAACCCCTTAACGGATGGGCCTTATTATCATAGGTTTACCTCAACTTTTTAGGGCTTCGGTCATGACTTACCTTTTATTTAACCTCGCCATGAGGTGTTTATTATGGCCAAAGACGTATATCCTCAACGTAAACGTAATTTTGGATCTTTAAAGCTTCAAGATTTAAGACATTCACTTTCAATTTTTGCATAGATTTTTTGGCCTTGTGAGCTTCGAATTTTTTCTTGATTTAGGTGAAGAGGTGCTTAAATTATTATTGGGTGAATCTTTCGATTATTCGGGTTGACAATACTTCAAAACCGTGACGCTGGTGATTCTCAAATGTTTTCCCAGATTAATTACATGGAAGCTATTAGAATTAATTAGAACCAACAATATAGACTAAACCTCTAAGTCAATATTTATTAAGAGTTAAATATATACAAGTGTGGCGAGAATAAGTAAATAATTATGACACATGAGTTTTTGAAAGAATACGAGTACTCTACGTTTAGCATAGTAACTTATAATTAACTCTATCATTTCTCGTCCTCATTTAAGAGACTTAGCCTAAAAATAGTTAAGGAATCGAAGCTAAGTGCTCAACACGCACGGTCGAGTAAAAAATTACTCTTATTCTTGCCATCAGAAAATCTAAATTCGTGTCTTAAATACTTATGAAAAAAGAGAACAAATTTGGCCATTTTTAGCCTTATTATCAACAAAAGGATAAACTTTAGAGAGCGTGAAGGTTTAGCAAGGTCGAGTATCTATTCACCCCCCCCCCCCCCCCCCCCCCCACCCCCATACTAAAGTTAAATAGTGTCCTCAATGTTTCGAGTCTAAAGGTGGAACACCCCATACTAGAGACGAAAAGTCGAATTCTTAAGATCTAGCATGGAAAGGGTATAACAATTAATCTTAAGCCGTTTATGAAGTGTGCGAAAAGATAATTGTTAGAACATAAAAGGATATATATCATCGGATATCGTAAAATCTTCAAAGCAAACGATCGAAGCTCGAGTGAAACGAACACAAGAGGCTTCAATCGTGATGAAAATGACCCTAGAATACACAAGTCACAAATAACCACGGAACAAAGGTTGTAAGGTCACAAATCCCCTCACATTAACTACATTAGAAATTGATAATATGTACATGGATAAGCAAGGGATCTCTCCCACAAGGCACCTTATTTTTTATAACTGAGCCAAAAGCTCGACTCGAATCCCTATAAATGCGATTATTTAGGGATAATCATGGTTTTGGTCAAGTGGGTCTTACATGAAAAGCACAACGCCTAAAGTAACCGATAATAAAGACAAAGCCTTTATACCAGGGTCAAAGATCGTGTCTTTGTTTTCAGATGATAAACGAAACAACACTACTTTGAATGACATCGTCCCAAAGGGACACAAGAAAATAGAATAAGAAGAGAAGGGTGGGACATTGGTTGGGCACACAAATCGAGTTACTCGAGGTAAACTCGCACCGTAAGTGTAGAAAGGATTTCTAGTGACTACTTCGGTGAAACACCGAGATTTTATCTTAAACGTAATACCGGGGTCAAAAATCTCATCCTCGATGGAGAAGCGTGAGGAAACAAATAGGCCTTCCCCCACACTAGATCCACATGAAACGTACTCAAAACGAGTAGACGCGTTTGTAGCAATCTCAATTAAACGAGGTGATGACGGAGTTAACTTTGGGACATCTTTGAAGTTAATTTTAAAATCATTCCCTTTTTCTTTTTTTTTTATGAATACCCGATTTGATTAAATTGAAAATATTAGGTGTTTCCAGAACAATTCTAGGCACACTAAAAACTTCCACATTTATCTTGAAGGCGGGAGGGGGATTAGAATTTTTTAAACGTGAATCTATAAAGAAAATATCCCCCTCCGCGCTAACGTAACGGTCCTCATCAAACTCGAAAATCGAAGGCGGATCATCAAGAATACGTTTGATCTCGGCAAAATCGCCATCAGCATCACAAACGTCTTCTCATCCTCGTGGAAGAGGTCAAGAAATTAAATCGTCGATAGTTGAGTCACTAGTTTCAACCGTCGTAAAACTAGGAATAGAGGGCTCTTCGATTGAATATTTTTCCTTTGTCGTTTCGACTTCAACATCGAAAAATGTATCAATGTGAGCAAGGCCATCGGCGGACTTCTCACAAGATAAATCCACAATCTCACACGGTGTGGGATTAAGAGTAAAAGGATCGTCACGAGATGTTTTAGCCTTGAAGGTTTCAACATTTCCTTCGGAGGGATCGAATGTTGGTTCTCGAACATTTTAGAAAAATTACTAACACGTCCCTCCGGAATTAATTTTCGATCATTTTTAAGAAACGAAGGATCAACGATTTTCCTTAAAACCTTATCACATTTTTCTTTCTCAAAATCATTTAACAGGAATTTCTTCGTTTAAAATTGGTGTATATTGATTTAGAAAATCTTCGATAATTTCATCCTCATTAGAAAAATTGGGTTCCAAAGGTTTTTCAATAATGTTCATCGTTCCTACGTATGCTACGAGTTTTTCTTGTTGTTTATTTTTAAAAACATTTTTAAAAACCTCGTTAGTTAATGTTTTCATTTCCTCTATGTTCTTATTAGATGACGACAGTTGCACGACTCTAAAATTCGAGAGAGCGAGATCAATGCGAGATGTACGAGTCTTGGGGTCGAAATAATTTGAACCTCTCCTTCGGATTTAGGAATCGTATCATTTGGCGAAGGATTCGACGATGTAAATTTTTCCACTATGGCCTCAAACATTAAAAGAATTTTTTACGGATCATTAGTGTGATCTTCCCTCATTTCATTTACATGTTTTTCCCACATCTCTTCATTTAGGTCAAATAAACGATCTTTCTCTTTAAGATCGGCATCAAATTTGTTTTGAAACTCGATTTTCATGGAAGCTATATTTTCTATGTAGGATACCTTAAGGGTTGCCAATTGTTCTTGCATTGTTGTTACAATTTTATTATTACGTCTCATATAATTACCAATGGCGTTATGACTCATTTCATCATTTTGATTTTCATCACAATTATAAGACGAATCGTACGACGAATAAAATGAAGACGAATGATGATCTTGGTCATATGACTGAAATTCGTCATCATGATCACGTGGAGGAGAGGTATAGATATAACCCGCTCGTCCTCCATAAAACTCACATTTAAAGCAATTGGCACCATCCGGCGGGCCTCCACAATATGGACATGAGTAATAACCACCATCATTCGACATGATGTAAGGCGAGCGTCATTTTGAGAACTAAATGATTTAGAGGGTTAAAGAAGAGAATTATGAAAATTGACGAAAAGTAGAAGATTATTTTTTGGTTTTTGGTTTTTCAAAAAAAAATTGATTTTGGGTATATTACGTAGAAATTAATCTACAAAAACTATCCACGAATCAAAGGTCTCGATCAATGAACCTGTAACACCCTCAGACCGGGTATCACAGTGGTGGATCGATGAGCAAATAGCTTAGAAAGCACAGATCATAATTATATGATTTTTGAAATACAATTGATGTAAACATTAACTTGGTACAATCGTTTAAATTGGTGAATAACATTTGTTATAAATATCCCAATAAAGTGATAAATCCCCTGTCATTTTTATGCTCCTAAATGATGCTCAATCCATGCCCAAATAATCTTGCTAAATAACCTGGGAAAAACATGCTTAAAATAGTCAACATAAAGTTGGTGAATTCATAGAGTTTTGTAAAAATCATAGTTTAGGATTTTAAGTTGTCCTACATGGTGTTGTTCAGTATTTGATATAAAAGTCAAATTTCAAGTTTCCAATTATTCTATTTCTTAATGTACTAAGCAGTATAAATTTAAGTCCAGTAAGTTTTATTAAGCAATGCAAGATTAAGTTTAGTATTTCCTATATTTCCATTTTTGTATTTTACTAAGCAATGTAAAATAATCAAGTTTAGTATATCCAATATTTCCATTACAGTATTTTACTAAACAATGTAAAATAATCAAGTTTAATATATCCGATATTTCCATTACAGTATTTTACTACACAATGTAAAATAATCAAGTTTAATATATCCAATATTTCCATTACAGTATTTTACTAAGCAGTGTAAAATAATTCAAGTGTAATATATCCAGTATTTCCATTACAGTATTTTACTACACAGTGTAAAATAATCAAGTTTAGTAAGTTGTACTAAGAAGTGTAAAGTAACCAAGTTTAGTATTTCCATTATTCCCATTACAGTATTTGCTAAGTAGTATATGATTAAGTTTAGTAACTCAAACCCTATAGATAGTAGCAATGCACAAAGCATTTATACAAAAGATAATTACATTTTCTATTACTCGAAACTGAAGCTTAACCTTTCATATGTTGGGAATAAAATTGACCAAGTCCCTAGACGCTGACAAGAGGAACTTGGACGCTGACAAGAGTAAACGAGGCGCTGACAGGTGAGACGCTGATAAGAATTATCAAGGCGTTGACAATAAGAATATTAACACAAAGACAAGGACTAAATCTGCCAATGATGAATTCTTCAAGCTGGTGGACAAAATATGAAGATAAGAATTCAAAATATATTCTTAATGTTTAAAAAGATTTAGTCAATATGTTATTTGAGTATGTTTATCTTGTGTCTCTTCTTAAAATAGTTGATCTTAGCTTTTTGTACAAGGCTCCTTAAACCTATAAAAGGAGGCCTTAGGGTTAGACATAACACACATCTCACATACACCTCTTCCACATATCTCATAACACTTTCATTGTAATCTTTCATTGTTATTATTAATCAAAGTGAAAGTTTGGTATTCATATATTCTGTTTGTTCTTCGTTCTGAGAATTAGTTTCCGCATAATACTTAGATTGTTGAATACACAAAGTTTCTCTACGTGTTATACTTGATCTAATCTCGATAACACAAAGATAAATCGATCTAAGTTTGGGATCAACAAGTGGTATCAGAGCTTGTTGAGAGACTTTGATTTGAAGAACGAGATCCGATACCATGAGGTGAACCAGGCTAAGGAAGAAGGTGAAGAAGAATCTGGTGATGTTTTCAGTCAAGGCCAAGTCTACTTCAAGTTCTAACTCATCTTCGTCATCTGATAATGAGGTATGTGATGACTCTTCTTGTCGTTTAAATACTGAAAGACTTAACAAAGAGGTTTTAAGATTGTTAGAAGATGTGAGTACTGAGAGATGCAAACTGTCTAACTATCAAAGTGCTCTCACTGAAACTGAGAAAATAGTTTCTGAGTATAAGAAAATGGAGTTTGACCTAAAAGATCAAATCAATATTTTAAAACATGATTTAAACTCTAGTATGGATATCAGAAACATCATGGAGAGAGTCAATGCTGAATTACAGGCTAAGTTAGATGAGGCTATCAAAAATAAGGATAATGTAGACCTTAAAATTCAGAGATTTGATAAAGCCACACAAACCCTAGGAGAATGTGTTAATAAACAGAGGGATCCTAAGGATATGACAGGGATTAGGATGAATGACTATTCTGTTGTTCCACCACCAGCTGGGGACTTTTATGGTGTCCTTCGAAAGGACTTGTCTTGGACTGGTATACCAGAATGCCAAGAAGAGGGATTCATTCCTCCACCAAGAGTTCTTACTCCAATAGAGGAATATCAGCAAAAATTGACTGATTTGGATGAATGGAAGAAAGCTAACGCTACTTTGTTTGTAAAGGGTGGGCTGTTGTGTGAAAGTCCAAATGAGTCCACACCCATAAAGGTGACTAATCCCATCACTGGAAAAGCTATTAATCTTGGCTCCCCAATTAAGAAACAACCTAGTGTTAAATATGCTGAAATGTATAGGATCCTAGGTCACCCCAAAGCCAAGCAAGTGTTAATGGGACAGGGTTTTATCAGTCTAGGCCTAAGTTTGTGTCCAAAAAGGCTTGTTATTCATGTGGGAGCTTTTCTCATTTGGCCTATAATTGTGTCAGTAGATACAATTCATTTGCTGATAATAGGTCATTCAATGTCAACCATATATCTTTTGTCCACACTAGACCACAGGCTACTAGACCAGCTCTTTTCTTCTCTAAGGCAGCTAATACCCAAGGTCAAAGACCCTTTCAAAAGACCAACACTTGGTCAAACAGACAGTATGTTCCTGTAGCAAACCCTAATCTGGGTGCTGACAAGAACAAATTCAGCGCTGACAAGAACAAATTCAGCGCTGACAGGAATAAATTCAGCGCTGACAGGAACAAATGCAGCGCTGACAGCTCCAAGTTTGGTATGAGACCTTATTTTAGACCATATAAACAAAGATACTTGGATAATAAGGGTCAAGGGTCTAAAGCATCATCCCACTTCACATGGAAACCTAAACAAGAGCAAAAATCCAATTTTAATGGTATTTCAATGACTTGCAATAGATTTAAATATCTTGAGAGGGTCATTACTGGACTCATTGGAACAAATTGGGTACTCAGGGCAAAAATGGATGAACAAGGATTTGTGGTAAAGAATAAGACCACTCTAGTTGAACAACTAGACAGATCCAAGTCTGATAAGGCTTGGATCTCAAAATAAAACTAATTTGTTTTCTTTTTGAGCAGCCTATCCAAAAGCAGGTTAATGATCAAGGATATTGGGATAGTGGATGCTCAAGGAACATGCATTGTTGGTCTTTCCACTAATATTATTTTTATCCACTAACATGTTATCTCTACCCATTGTCGTGGAAAAGGTAGCCTCTGTTGGTGTGTGTTTTTTTGGTTTTTGTCTAACTATGCAGGAAAATGGAGCTACATTTGGATGGATACAAAGTTGCAAAATTTATTTATGACGGTTGTAATGTTTACATTCCTGTCTTGAAATAAAATTTTGTTTCTTCACATATAATGATATGTATGCTTCTGTTAAGGGGAGGTAAACCTCTAGGTTTTTGGGTACTCTTAGAGCACTCTTGCACAATTCTAGATTGTGTCCACTGGTGAGTACGATTTAGTTTTCTAATTCGTGAGGCACTGTAGCATGCAAAGTTGATATACTGTGCATGCTGCCAAGACTTTTGACCTAGAATTAGGTGTGGTCGTATGGGTGACTTGGGGTAGATATATATTTTTGGGCTTACTTGGGGATTTGCCAAGGTTTTATATGAGTTAACTTTCTCTTTGGGGAATTTGTGAACAAAGGACTCTTGAGTTCATGTGTGTCTATCATACTTTTGCATGTGTGTATGCATGAACAGTGTTTGTCACTCTTGCTTATTAGAGTCTAGTTAATTTCCTTAGGATTATTACCTTTGTTTATGTTCTAACTAAAGTTTTCCATTCGCAAGTCCATTTTATGCTATGACATCTTAGCTGGTGTCATTTATAAACTTCTTTATAGTCCCAAAATGTTTCATCACCCTTTCATTTTTCAAATTTTTGGATATCTGGAAGCCTAATTATCATTGAGATGTTTTTCCTAGTGATTGACATATAGTTGCAGCAGATATCACTTTCACAAGGGTGTATAGTGTTATGGAGATGGATGAGACTATTGGCACTAGCATTAATGCTGGTCAAGTCAGTCTTATCATCAGTAAGTCCATCCTCATGTCCTATGAATCAACATTGAGGATTCATTTCCCGAATGTGGATGAGGACAGTATGAAACCTTTGACATTAATGGAATTGACGAAAATCTATATTAGCTTGTAAAAGCATAATACAGAAATGGTACAAATTGTCAAGGATCACTGTTTTGAACTGATAGACTTGTTGTTTTGGAAGCTGATATGAAGCTTTGGAGGATATTCATGGTATCGTCCTTTGATACTAATCTTGGAGAGGAGTCTTAAAAAGGGGAGGAGTAATTGAATTTAAGTGACAGAAGTTATAACGAAGCTTACTGTTATAAGATGTATTGCAGAAGATGATTAAGATCAAGTTTGAGTGTTGACATTTTGAGGGTTATTCATACTCAAATTGAAGGATAGAGCATGTTTGTAAGAATCCTCTCTGTGTGTTTTATTTTATTCAGAAACTTGATTACTAGAGTAGATATCAAGTTTAGGGGAGGATTGTTGGGAATAAAATTGACCAAGTCCCTAGACGCTGACAAGAGGAACTTGGACGCTGACAAGAGTAAACGAGGCGCTGACAGGTGAGACGCTGATAAGAATTATCAAGGCATTGACAAGAAGAATCTTAACACAAAGACAAGGACTAAATCTGCCAATGATGAATTCTTCAAGCTGGTGGACAAAATATGAAGATAAGAATTCAGAATATATTCTTAATGTTTAAAAATATTTAGTCAATATGTTATTTGAGTATGTTTATCTTGTGTCTCTTCCTAAAATAGTTGATCTTAGCTTTTTGTACAAGGCTCCTTAAACCTATAAAAGGAGGCCTTAGGGTTAGACATAACACACATCTCACATACACCTCTTCCACATATCTCATAACACTTTCATTGTAATCTTTCATTGTTATTATTAATCAAAGTGAAAGTTTGGTATTCATATATTCTGTTTGTTCTTCGTTCTGAGTATTAGTTTCCGCATAATACTTAGATTGTTGAATACACAAAGTTTCTCTACGTGTTATACTTGATCTAATCTCGATAACACAAAGATAAATCAATCTAAGTTTGGGATCAACACCATAGTTCTCAACAGATGAGAACGTAGTGTCTGATAAGTGTGAAAACACTCATCAATAATGATCCTAAAACCACTCAAAACATAGTCAAATACTTTATATTTAACTAAAAAATATTAGAATTACGTGGGTATTTGTGTTTCATGGTTTTTAGGTAAACAAGATACATTTTGAAGCAAAGACACGTATTTTCAAAGGATTATATGATAAAAGATGAAGAAAAAGACAAAAGAATGACTAAAGTGATCAAGACACGAAGATGATGGGCTAAAGTGGTTGATTCTTGAAGATTAAGTGCTAGAAATGACAAAAGATGCAAAGAAATTACAAGTTTAATACAATCTGCCAAGAACATCAAAATACAAGGGTTGGATTTGTAAAGAGTTTAAAGTTCTATTACATGTGTACCAATTAAATTGCTCAAAAGTAATTCACATGGATTGCCAGCTCAACTAATTCCAGCCATTCATATTGGATAAACAATGGACAGCCATGATTTCAATCTGTGTGACTTGCTCTAAGCCAACTAACATACGCCACGTCACCAAAGTTTTTTAGAGCAGATTAAAGGAGTTCAAGGACGTTTTAGAGGAAGGGGAAAGACGGAAAGTTGATCATATCGACCTCATCAACATAACCCACGTGGTTAATTACATTCATTTGCACTCAAACGAATTTCCCCAAATCTGGAAATTGGGATGAACCCTATATAAGTCCACGTGTCAAGAATTGGTTGGACGTGCCACGTTGCATATACTTCTCCAACGCTTCTGAAATTCTCTATAAATACCAGTTTTCCTCATTTCTAAAACACACAGTTAGTTAGATTGTAGGTGTAATTTCACCTACTAATTAGTTAGCTTTACAAATTACAAAATTTCTCTCATATTTCAGTGTGTGTTCACACACACACACACACACACACTATTCCAGTAGTCAGTTAGGAAAGCAGTTGTAACAGAATTGTACCTATCACATTCACTATTAATAGAACTTGATTTCCTTTTCATCTCATTTTCTTCTCAAAATCCCTGAACTTTACGAGTGAATGTTGTTAATTCTACTGTTCTTACCAAACACGTGAAGCGTGTTACTGTTATTATGTATCTTTGAAGTTCTGATGATGATTAAGAGTGTTGCGTTCTGTTTTCGTGGGTGAAGATTATTTTCTGCAAATATACTCGTTTATGTTCCTGCTTGGATTGATGTTTGAGTTGATAAGTTTTATGGATGTTGTAGTAATGGCGTAGAGATCAGTTGGTTCAGATTCGTGTTTTACAAGCTTTTGATTCGAAGTGACAAGGATTGGATGAAATTGGGTTATCGTAGCCGTGATATGGAATTGATTTAGTTAGTAGTGATAGCATGAATTTCAGTTTACGTTAGTATTAACTCAAGAAATTCTGTTTTATAAGATCATTAGGTTGCTGATTGTTTGAAGTGGACAAGACGTTAGACATCGTAGTCGATTACTGTTGATGATGCAGATTGAGCCGATACATCAACTGTTTCAGTTAAATTTCAGCGGTGGCAGATAGCGTAGCATCGTCTTCGACAACAAACAAGGCCTGGATGCATAGTTAGATCAGTAGTGTTTCGTTGGCAGTAGTTTCGTTCGAGAATATGCAGATTTTGTAAATCAGAGATAGCGTTTGGATGTCATGATTTAGAAGTTATCTCATACCTTGATAATAAAAAGTGAAGTGGCAGTTAGATCGTTGCTGATCTCAGTAGAATAGTAGAACGGGTAGAGATCTCAGTTCCGGTCGTCTAGCTAGCGTCGCATCAGCAGAGACTTCAGTAGTGATGATTTTGGGATGAATTGCAGTCAGATTATGATTAGTTGGTTAGACTCATAGATTTCTATTCGAGTTCAGTTTTTGGTTCAAGTTCGCTAGATGAGCACGTTCACAGCGGACTGGTTCGGATGGCAGTTTGTTATTAGATTTGCAGTTGGAGTAATCAGTTAGTAGTTGGACGGGTGCTTGTTATAAGGTAGCTCAGCGCTAACCTTCGTCTCAACGGATTTACTTCGGATGTCGGGTATCAACATTTACATTTCTCAAATTTTTGTTAGCGTAAACTATCTGCTAGTTCTTTTAGTTCAATTGTCAGAGTATTGGTTGATACTTGTAGCTGATTAGATGAGTTTAGATATCACAAGTTTGTTATGATCTGTCATAGTAGTCCTTATGATTCATGAATGTTATTTGTTTCCATATCTTTTCACTGACTGTAGTATTTTAACTTGTAAGTTCTATGCATTATATTTGTAATTGGTATTTGGCATAGAATAGTTAAGCATGCATTTGATTCAATCAGTAGGTACTTAGAGGTCAAGTAAATTTTGTGGAAACCTTGGTTTCCGGATCTTTGAAGCTACTAGGAATGCATCATGTTCATATGATTAGATAATCAAAGCGGAATTAGAACATGACACATTAACAAGGTGTTTAGGCACAATAACATGAATTAAAACACAAGGATTGCTAATTATATTAATAATCAACAACCACTAGACGTGTATACATTGAATCCCACGTCTAGTTGACACACACTTTAGGTTTACATTGTGAATGAATTGAATGAATAAAACCTAAGACCCTTGTTCCTTTTATAGTGTAAGGAACAGAATCTACAAGAGATAATATCAAATAAACATCTAAATATTCTATTTAGATAAACTATATATTGTGTATATCATATATAATATACTTAATATATTCCCCAAATAGAATTCTCCATCAATCTGTAGACATCCATCAGCGTTGACTTTTGTTGACTGCGTTTTACTTCTATTGACTTCTGACAATGCTGAATTTGTTCTTGTCAACGCCTGAATTGCTCTTGTCAACGCTTAGATTGCTCTTGTCAACGCTTGAACAAATGTCTTCATGTTTTCTTTGATTTTGAGTTTCTGCCACATCAACTTTTTGACCTAACAATCTTCCCCTAGTTGATGTCGGCAAAACTCTATGTGTATCTCTTGTAAGTTGTACATGATCTTCAAATTGCTTCCCCTCAAGTGTAGCATGTGTATCTTCCCCTTTTTGTCACATCAACAGGGAAGTAAACAATGTATGCAATTTTGAAGATTCTCCAAATGTAGGCTCTGTATAATGATCTTGAAGAAAAATAAATAAAGTAATCTTGATGTAGAAGTAGAATAACCCAACCTTGTGTTCCATGTCTTGCACTATCCATGTGATGAAGAACTTATACCCATAGCAAATTATAAGTAGACCTCGATCCCTTGTCAATATTCTCATCCTTTGTGAGACACTGAGCACGATAATGTAACTCCTTCAAGTGTTATGACAAGTCTTCGTCACCAACCATGTAAAGCACGAACAAGTTACCTTTAAAGTCACCCGTGCATGACTTTAAGATATGATAGAACACAAACTCGCGAAAATCTTCTTCAATCATCAAACTTACCATAAGAATTCTTCCCCTTAAGCCAACACCTCTTCATGACAAATTTTAATGGAATAACATCTTCATACCATATGTAAAAGTTCTTGATTGGATAACTCTTTCGCAAGGCTATCCCGATTACATAGTTTAAATATCCATCAAATTCCCACGAATAATTGCTAACTCGCTTTAAGATCATTAATCCCTTTTAAAAATATCCTAGCCATAAATATCAACACGATATTCTAAATTAAAACGGAGATTCCATGTACCTTCGTGTGTAAATTCCTCCTTTTTGTGTGCTAAAAACGTACCAATTTTCTCAACAGCAGCTATTCTTTTGTCATCTGAGAACCATCATTGTCCAATATCCTAGTCGCAGGCATTGTCAGATATCGGAAAAAACCTATCAACGCTTGAACAAGCGTTTCTCGGACAACTCATGTCAGCGTTTTTCCAACAACGCTTAACTTATTACCTGTCAGCGTCAATCATAAACCTTAAATCTTGTCAGCGGCTATCTTTTTCTTCAAACAAACAATATATCAAAACTCAAATCCATTGTGTACCACTTTTCTAAATACCCCAATTAGTCTTTGTCTTCGTAAACTTCTTTAAACTACTACCTCACGTAAAGAATTATTTATCATTAAGTAGATGGAGACAAAGACATCTCCACCTTTACTTGCATCTTCACGTTTCATGCTCACTGTACCACTTCGTTAAGTTTCTTCTTGATATATCATGATCCCATTCACTTTTCCTTTGTGAGCAATCCAAAGTACACGTGATAAAAAATAAAGTAATCCCCTTTTCCTTTGCTTTTTGTTTTGTAGCCCTCTGCGTTTCTGTGCGCCTTGAACCGCGAATCACACCAAAACTGCATCACACGAGAAACCATGGCCACAGTAACCAGCTTGGGACCACAGCAATATAAACGAATGAAGATGGATTAGTCAACATCATTTTGGCACCAATCAACTTCATGGTACTGTATTTGATTCATACATACACACGTGAAACAAAACCTTTGTATCACACGAGATATATGTCTGCAACATTTAAACAAGGACCACCACAACTGAAAATCAGCTCTATCCTGTTGTTTGTACACGACTGCCTCTTTTTACGTCTGATTTACCATCACCTGTCCTTCGCCTTTGGCAGCATTCATACAACATCCTGGACCACTAGCAACCACAAACAATGGTACGACCTATCATCTGCCATCATATCATATGCTGCTTCAAACGTACAACTCCATGTGAATAGTTGTTCCAGACTTTATACTTCCTTTTAAAAAGGAGAACATATTATGAACGATTAGGGTTCGCAAAAATCAATAACTGTGGTGACTCTTGTTATGTCACCAACATACGATCAAACCCTAATCATAGCAGCCAAAATCTTCCTCCTTTCATGTTATAAGCAATCTAGGGTTTTGGAATTTGAGCACCAAAACCCTAACTTAGGGTTTGTAAAATAAACCTAGCTCGATTCTTTCATCATAACAGCCACAACTTCATAATCTTTCTGCTTTTTATGGTGATCTAGGGTTTTGGGGATAAAACCCTAAATCGTATGTGATAAAAACAAAAGCAGAAAAACTGTACCTTCACCAACAGCCAACTTCGACGAGCTATAACTTCTTCATTAGGGCTCAGATCGAAAATCCCTTCGGTGAGATTCTAGACACAAGTGCCAAGAATATACAGTCCAAAAATCAAGAAGATCCAACGGTTAACGAAGGAGAAAACGTGTTTTGAACATGGCTGTCCACAGAAAACTGCATTCACTCACTGCTGACTTTGACGCATAATAACTTTTTCCTGGGGATAAAACTTGACAATCCCTCCAGTGGATGTCTAGATATATGTGTATAGAACACATACAAGAAATTTCGTGACGATCCAACGGTTCAATCAAAAGTTATGCCCTTCTGAATACTGTTGCGCACACAAAAACGTCCAGAAAAACCCTAGACGGATTTTTCTTTTCTTCACCATACACGAACACCTTGTTGGTCCTAGCATCACGAGCCACGAGGCTCTGATACCAATTGTGGAAACCTTGGTTTCCGGATCTTTGAAGCTACTAGGAATGCATCATGTTCATATGATTAGATAATCAAAGCGGAATTAGAACATGACACATTAACAAGGTGTTTAGGCACAACAACATGAATTAAATAATCAACAACCACTAGACGTGTATACATTGAATCCCACGTTTAGTCGACACACACTTTAGGTTTACATTGTGAATGAATTGAATGAATAAAACCTAAGACCCTTGTTCCTTTTATAGTGTAAGGAACAGAATCTACAAGAGATAATATCAAATAAACATCTAAATATTCTATTTAGATAAACTATATATTGTGTATATCATATATAATATACTCAATATATTCCCCAAATAGAATTCTTCATCAATCTGTAGACATCCATCTGCGTTGAATTTTGTTGACTGCGTGTTACTTCTGTTGACTTCTGACAATGCTGAATTTGTTCTTGTCAACGCTTGAATTTCTCTTGTCAACGCTTAGATTGCTCTTGTCAACGCTTGAACAAATGTCTTCATGTTTTCTTTGATTTTGAGTTTCTGCCACATCAACTTTTTGACCCAACAAATTTCATGTCAGTAAGAATAGAATATCTCAAGTTAGTGTGGGTTAGTACATGAATATTAGCTTAGTTTAACTTTGAGCCAAATTTAAGACGTAATACAAGTTTCCATGGATTGACTAGTTACAGATTTAGCTTTGTTGATGGATTGTCTAAAAGTTTAATGGCTAGTCAGTCCAATTGGGATTAAATTTGGATTGCAAATTTTGAATTTGGATTAATTTTGTATATTAAAACATCATTGCAAATTTCATGTTAAACTTAGTTTTAATAAAGATTAGTTTTTTTTTAAATAGATTTTTAAACTTGCATTTTCAGTTTTAAAAAAAATAGATTTAGCTTAATATTTTATATTTTGAATTTTCATTTGTAGTATAAATTTGAATTTTACAATTTATACTTTGAGCACTTAAATGTCGTAATTGCAATGTGTTTTAGAGTAATAAGTATACGTAGATAAATACTATTTTTACCTTTTTACATGCTTTTGTGCCAAGTAGCTTAAATACCAAAAACACTATTATACACCAAAAACAATAAAGTCAAACATGAAAAGTTAAATCAATTCGATTAGATACCGAGAACAACTACACTAAAAACGAGATATCAAATGGCGCCGCTACCGGTTCTATTCGTAAAGATTAACGGTTTTGAGTGAGATGATTGGATTTTGGGATCCGTTCACTTTGTGAACGTTATTTTTTACGTATTATAAATCAAAAACATAAAAAAATCAAAAAGATAAAAATACAAAAAAATAAAAATTCACAAAATCAATTCTTTTCCTAAAGAATTGAAACAAAAAAAAAATCCAAAAAGTAATCTTTTTCCTAAAAGATTGCACCCAAAAATATATATTATATCGGTTTTCATCGTTTTTACGTACATGTAGTATTAAAAAACCCAATAAATACAAAAATATTTTTGATATATTATTATATGTAGATATGTATGCATATACGAACAAACAATACACATATTTTCCATAAGTATTGCCGAGGCGATACACCGTGTTAGGGAGCGTTCCGGTCCTTGACACGTGTATCGATCAAATTTAATTAAGCAGGAATAGATAAATACTTCCAATAGGCAATAATTTGAAGAATATAAACTACAAAGTGAATAGAAAGGCGATGTGCTATAAAATGCCATCTAAGGGTTAATAGGTACTTAAGTGCTTCGCGCCACCTAACCCCCCGTTCACTAGTGCGTATTCTAATAAGGAAGGCTTGATTGGGGGTCTTGCACCCAAGTAGTAATTACATATATTATACTTTCTTGTGGATATTTCATATCGAATATCGAAGAGGATAATCCCTTCTTCTTCAAAAGTCGACCGAGAGCTTATCTCTCACTCTTCGAGTTTATTTACACGTGTACTCGCACACGTGTAAACATACCACCTTTGGTGTATTACTTCCTTCCCCGAGGAAGCTTTTAGACGTCATTTCAGTTGTATATACATTCGACCATTTTGCCACACATGGATAATCGTCCTATTTTGGAGATATTACAAGACGAGCATTATCGAGCTATGTATGGGCCCTATGCGACTTGTGGAGGACCGCATGGTGAAAATAATTGTCATCTATACGCGAGCGATTATGATCAAGGGTTTAATGAGGATTTTCAAAATCAAGAATTTTTAAATCAAGACGATTTTCAAAATGAAGAGAATTTTTAAAGTCATAATCAAACAACCTTTCAAAAGCAAGGCATTTATCATTTCTTGAGTAAATATGCTTTTACATTTATAATGCAAGCACTTGAGCAAATGAAAGAGGCAACTGGTCCGAACATCTTAGGCTTGCGAACACACGTCTTGCAACTCATGAGACCTGACGATGCTTTACCTGATGATGAGCCTTCTTTGAGAGTAGATGTTGAGGATGATACACTTAGTGATGTTCCTATTATAGACCCTTCCATCTCTCCACCGACTATACTTGAGCCATACACACCTTCATCACCTTTACCTCACATGGGACCCACCGACTCTTTAACCATGGGGGACGAGCCTCTTAGCACTAATATAAACACCGATTTGGATGAATTAACCTCTTCTAGTGTTGAGAACCTTATTCCAATCCAAAGAGAGCTTGAGAGAGTTTCCAATGAACCATGTGACGAGCTTTGTATTGATACTTCTTCTCCTCATGATCACATTGAGATTTCATCACATATTGACCTTCATGCTACTACTAGTGATTTTGGTGACTTTGATCTTGATGAATTGTTTAAAGAAAGGTATAATGAGATTGAGGAAGAGTTTGTGAAAGACTTGACACAAATGGAGGATGATGATTGTGATTCTAGTGACGCATCTTATTCTATATCATCCAATGATTTTTCTTGTCAAGATAACATTCCTAAATTGGATGAAGATTTTGCTCCTATAGGAAATGTGGATCCTTCACATCTCCCACCTTATGATTCTTGTGATGAAACCTTTGATGATCCTTCTGATAGTGATGAGTCCTTTACTTCTGATGATGATGAATCCATTTCTTCTATGACTCCTTCACCTATTCCTCTAAGTGATTTTGTGATATATTCTAATCCTCTTTTTGAGACATGTTTTAATAACCCACTTTGTGAGGAGTGTGAAGAACCTAATAATGAGTCTATAGAAGAAGAATCCTTGATTGATCATACTTCACCGGTTTTTGAGGATACACCTATTGATTTTCATGATCATATCATCCCTTTGAGTGATTCTCTCATTAATACACCTCCTTTTGAGCCTTATGTTCCCACCCTCCCACCCTTGAAGTTGGTTATTGATGAAGATCCTATACTCTTAGAGATTGATACTTTTTCACCTAAGGCACCTTTAGAACCCAAAACCTTCGATATGGATTCTCATATGGATATTGATGCCACCAAAGAGGCTTATCTTGCTAATATTGATATTGAGGTTGATGATAGTGATTCTAATTGGGAAGAGGAGATTCGTCTTATTGACAACATGCTTTTTGGGAACATAGAGATTACACCTCCTTCACAAGATACCATTTCTATTGATCCTCCTTTCACTATTCCTTCTATGGAAGATTACCTACCTTTTGATGATGATGACGAGCCTAGCATGGACATAATTGTTATGAATGTTTTGATTCCTACACCTTCATTGTCTCATGATGCTTTGATAACTAAGGGGTAATCTCATATGGTGGATACGAGTTCATTTCCTTATTTTCCCATGAAGGGAAAGGTTTTTGATCCTGGGATACGTATGTTTGGGAAAAATTGGTTTTCATCTACTCCACTTAAGAGTGTGACTTCTATTGAGATGGAATTATTGTATGAGCTTACTTTGGTGATACTACCTACTTTGTAGTTGTTCACTTGTCGAGATGGAAACTATGTATTTGATCCTGGAGTGCTTCCTATTTGAGAGATTTCGTGTGTTGGACAAACTTGAGACACGTTGGACCGTTCCATTTATCAAGGCAGATATTGTAAATCTTATAGTAAATGGCAACGTGCTAAGTTTGAGTGTATCATGTGACACGAGCTTCAAAGTGTTATCCTTTATTCTCCATGATGGTTTCCCCAAGAACAACTTAATTCGGGGCCGAGTCGAGCTAGCGACTGAGGGTTAAAAAAAACTCAAGCATTGTATAACTAGGTTAGAAAATGTAGAGTAGATCTAAATAGGTTAGGTTTAATTAAAAGGATGTTATAGTAGAGTTGAATTGGAGGGGTGACCTTTCTTCGTCTTTTGGTGTTTGCTTCAAGGGTTGCTCTCTCTCATTTCATGCTTGGAGCTTATGGAGGAGGCCCGTGTATCTAGTTCACTTCGATTAGTTTTTGCTATTGTGATATTCAACACTTGTGCTTAAAATGAATACACTTTAGTTGTCTCTTCCTTAGCTTGAGTTAAACAAAGTTATCAATGTCATAAGTGTAGGGGGTTTACTCCAATACTCTTAAACATTGAGGACAATTAAGTGTAGGGGAGACTTCTATCGAAGTGACCTTACCTAGACCATTGCCTTAACTTCATGATAACTTGGAAATTAATTTTTCAAAAATTTTTCAAATTTTTGATCTACTTTGGCCACCAAAAATATGCATTCATAATTTTTGCATTAATCATTTTTCATTTGCATAACACATTTGTATTGTATATATTTCTTCTTTTATTCTTTATAAAATATTACAAAAAGAAAAAATATAATAAGAACATAGTCTAACAAATTTAGACTTCTTTGACATATTAGGCCCGCCATGGATATTTTGACTCAACCCGAGTTTGCTTATATAAGCATTCTCTAGCTAGTATCCTTAACCATGTAGTCCTTTATTGGTCTATTAGGCTAAGCATCCACGACTCTCATTATTTGAGATTTTAAATTTGTGGAGAATGGGAAGTGACAGATTGAAACAAGTATAAAAGGGCTAGATAAACTTCATGATAATTACTTGTGGCTAAACCCTTCTCTTTTTTACCTCTATTTTCTTCGCATGTATATATGTTAATAAATAATCAAGAACGGTTTTAATCGGTTTGTAATCTTTTATGCATTTTTTACTAATCATTCACGGTTGGTATAAGTACGTCTTAAGATTCTAAGTTAAAACGTTTTATGTGTACTAGACTTATGTCATGCTTAATACTTAGCGGGTGTTTTTCCTTTTATTCTTTTCAACTTTCTTTGTGAGGAATAAAGAAAAATAAGAGCGGCTTACAAAAAAATGAGTGGCTAGAAAAAAAGAAAAAGAAAAAAAAAATTATACAAGACTCCCAAGAGGGGCAGTGAAGTGTTAATTATAGTAACTATTAGATTCCAATATTACCTTGACGGGTTGCGGGGATTTAATAGTTGCTCCAATCCAATATTACCTTGACGGGTTGTGTGACATCCGTCAATTTTCCATCTTAAGTTCTTCATATAGTGGAGTACCTTAATTATTTACCGATGAATTGTCGATATAAATGTGTTATTTACTTTGCTTTGCGGACAAAGCCCTTTTTAGGGAGAGCGAATGTAACAACTCGAGTTTTTCGTGTCTATTAATTTATGACTGGAACGCACGAAGTGTAAACGTATTATGCATTGTCGTGTGTCTATTTGAATTACTTGCCGAATCCCTTGAGGTCACGCATACTTGTCTTTGATTTGGATCGTGTGTCAAATTGTTATCGAGTCGTGCATATTCAGTTTTCGCGTCTAAGACTTAAACACTCGACAAACTTGGGCCGAATGGTATATTGGTGCAACATGTACAAGAAGTTAAATTGTGAACTCTTATTTACTTTTATTTCAAAAGCTTGTTTAGCAAGAGTCTATATTCAGTCATAACTTAATTGCATTATTTATTCACCACTAAGCACTACAATCCAGCACACATGCCAAGTTTACCCAAAATGGGTACATCACAAGCATACCAAATTCAGTTTGAGTCTAACCCTAAACTAATAATACAAGATTAAATACAGTCCAAATTTTATCCAATGTCCAAACATAACACAAACAATATTCACAGTCCAAATATTACAATAATTGTTCCTGGACAAGTTTTTAAACACAAATCCTGTGTGAAAGTGAAGAGTTGTGTCAAAACCGATCATCCTTTCTCGTCCACACCTGCAAACCGAAACCGAATCATCCATTGTGAGTCTTTTAATCACCATTTCATTTTTCTGTATAAATCCTAGTTGTGCTCGTCATGGTAACCAAACCTGCGAAAATAAAATGAATGTGTTAGTCTTTGTCACGGTTCTATTGTAATCAAAACTGAAAAGATAAATCATAGCATTTGTTTACTTGAACTTGACCATAACCCCATTATTTCTGTCAACCAAACCAAGACCCAAACCGAGACCCAAACCGAGACCAAACCGAGACCCAAACCGAGACCCAAACCGAGACCCAAACCGAGACCCAAACCGAGACCAAACCGAGAACCAAACCAAGACCAAACCAAGGTCCTTGTTTTCTGCCGAAACCCTTACCACTCAAAGTCACCATAATCCAAGATTTTAACTATTTCATTTTATAGAAACATCACCAAACCCTCAAATATGCCGCGGGTATAAAACCCCCCTTTTTAATTCGAAACCCTAAAAATTGTAAACCTTTTTAATTACGAAATTAATACTTTATATATTCCTAAAACGCTATTTAATTTTGAATAATCAACCGTGTACAAAAACCCCCAATTTATATAAACCCTAATTTAATTTTATTAATTAAAACCCTAATTAAACCCAATCCAAACCCGAATTAATTAATTAATTTAATTGGAATCAAGGTATGAATAAACCCCCAAATTTGACCGAAACCCTAATTTTTACAAATCGTTTATATGTTGAAATTAACATGTTTTTATGATAGAAAACGTTAATTAATTGTATTTAAACATGAGATTTAGAAAAACCCCCAAATATTTTCGAAACCCTAATTTGTTTATTATAAAATTCGAGAGTCTTTTGTTCACAGCATGTTTATACAAATGATTTAAAACCACAAATCTTTTATAAACGAAAATCATTAGACTATTTTATTAAAAGAAAAGAGGGATAAGAACTTATCTTTGATTGAGGAATAACTTAAACCCCTGGGGAAGAACACCTCAAAAACCGAATCGGTTTGATGTGGGGATGAAACCCCACATCCCACGCGAGTTAATCACCATAAACCATCACAAATGATTTAGTTATTAACCTGAAAACCATCATAACCATGGGAGAGTTGAGATCCGATCCACTTTTTAGAGAGAGAGAGAAGTGGGGCGGTGGGAGTGTTTCAAGAGAAGAGAGAGAGATTGACTGTGTGTTTTTGATTTATGTGAGATAACAAAACACGTATTTACTCCTTCCCTTCCTTGTTTGTATCGCCAGTGGGCCGGGCCGGGTTAAATAACCCTTGGGCCGGATCATGGGGTGGGTATATTGGGTTTTGTTAGGCCAGTTTTGGTGCATTGGGTATTTAAGGCCCAAAACGAAATTTGTAACTTAAAAGTATTATCTAACCCGTGAATCTCGACCGTTTAATAACCGACCTTTATGTATCGTGTTTTTCCGTAAACGAAAAGTATTGTCAAGCACAACTAGGGTGTCGTGTCTTTTTACTAGTATAATTTTTAATGTCGTAACACGATCCTTATAATTAAATAGGTCGCGGCTAGCGTAACCGTACCCTCGAGCAACCTTTATCTTCGTCATTTTGCTGAATTACGAGGTGAGTTTATAGCCCCATGTTTAACTATATTTACTGCTTTTTGGGGTGAGACATTGCTTGATTTAACGTATGAAGACAAGTGCATTTACTGATTTATATATTAGTCTAAGTCCCACTAAAAACCCAGTTGCTTTGGCCCGTGAATCGTGAACCGTTAATTACTTTGTGTAAGCGCGAATGTTATGGATAGATCTATCGGGATTGACGTCCCTGTCTGTCTTGTCCAACAAGGGGACAAGCGGGCACAGTTTCATTTGAGTCTGATATAGGATGTCGTGGGTTTAGGCATCCAGTTGGGCTACATTTATATGATTATACTACCGGTGTTGTTAACGCTTCGGTGTCACGAGCTTAGACTGTAATAAATACTTTTAGGATGACTTTGTTTTTGTTATATTGTCATCACTTTTGGGAAAATCTTGTGGTTCATTAAACATTTCAAATTAACTAAACCTATGAACTCACCAACTTTATGTTGACGCTTTAGCAATGTTTTCTCAGGTATTAAGAAGGAAGATGCTAAGTGAGGTCTCATGCATTGCCGTCATTTCTTTTGAAACAAAGATCATTTGTACTATCTGGAAAACTATGATTTGTAACTGTGACCAGTTTTATGCTTCCGCACTATGTTAAAACTATTTATTTTATCAATTACAAGTGATCTATTTTCCGAACGTCTCATTTAGAGGTCGTTCTTTGTAACTGTGTGTGTATGATAATCATGACGTCACCACTCCCTTGTCGCCATTATACTCTGATATTTTGGGAGTGTGACAGATTGGTATCAGAGCCATGGTTATAGAGAACTAGGTTGCATTTAGTAACTCTAGACTATAACTGCTATGTGTTTAATCAATTATCATACGGATTGTAAGTATTAAGTATATGTAGATACATGGACATAGATAAGTAATAAATGGGATACATGTGATTTAACAAATACGAGGTATATTTACATGGGTTACATGTGCAACAACAAAATCTGAATTATGTTATATGGGATACATGTGGATTCAACAATGATTGCTATGTTATGTTAATGTCCCTTTTTACGGACTAATTATATGAGGTATTTACACACATTTATTTTGTTTATGATTACAGAGATGTCTTCTTCTGATGATTCCACGTCTACAGGAGCATACTACAATCGCAGTTCACAGTCGACTATCAGTTCATCAGTAGGACTACCTAGAGGATCACCATCAGGATATCCGTGGTACCGGATGATTTCAGATGATGAAGCTGAGAGAGAGACTAAGGAGGTTCATCGTTCACCGATCCGTATCCTTGATGCATCAGCTGATGACGTACTTAGCCTAGAAGGCGGAGGAGAGGATGACCTAGACGCTGATGTGGTGCAGTCACCAGGTCAGGCATCAGTCACTAGGGATGAGACGATGGAGGAGACAGAGGATGATGATATGGAGTTCACCGATGGGGAAGGTGAACCCATGGAGGTCACTGACACTGAGGACCCTCCTACTACATATGCTGCTACTCCTGAGGTTTCCCTCGCACACATCTCCTCATCTTCATCTGAAGACGAAGGGGAGAGGACTGACATCCCTGCTCCAGCACCTGGTACTCTACCTTTCTACTATGTGAGGCGACGTCTTCGGGGGAGAGCTGCTCGACCACCACTTTCACCTTACCGATCCCTCATACCCTTCACTGCCACTGACAGGCATGCAGCCCGCACACCTGCCAGTCCTGTCCCAGAGGTACCACTACTACTACCACCACCAGAGACTGTACCTGCTGTGTACCAGGAGATGCTTGCTGATGTTGGCATCTCTACTGGGCCGAGAGCTACGACTCCTCTTCCTAGGAGAGCTACATCGACAGTGGTGATGCTTGGGGCAGCAGATGGATGTGTGACGACGCGTTTAAACAGGTTGGAGGATGCTGTAGAGGCATTAGGTGAGGAGTATAATGAGGTGCAGGATAAGCTGGAGGCACTGGCAAAGAAGAGTCCAGTTAGGGATGAGACAGTATTGACGGTTTGTGTGACCCGTCTACGAGGACAGCTTCATGCTGTTCTTGATCAGATGGATACCATGCCGAATGCTCGTCTTGAGGAGATCGAGAGCCTGATGACCCGTTGGGGAGTAGAGCCATTGGTTGAGACAGACGGACTAGAGGCACCTGTGGAGGACCCTGTTGCAGACTTGGATAAGAGGTTTAGAGCCGCTTGTTATGATACCGATGTTAGACTTAGAGATTCCCAGGCTCGTGAGATCGTGGTTGAGAGGAGGTTAGCAGAGTTGGAGAGAGAGCTTCATCAGCGTCGTGAGGGCACTAGTTAGATTTATCTTGTACCATTGACTTATCGTTGTATGACCACTAAGCTTTGAAGTTTATCTTAGCTAGTTGGCATTTTCTTTATTTTATTATGTATGACAAACTATGATGTACTACTAAACAGTTCTATGAATGATATTATGGGTTACAGAAATTGTGGGAACATTATATATTGTGTATTATATCCTGGAGCATTTCATAATTGTATTGTGCGTGCCATGCATGTTATGTCTGGCAAAACTCATTCTCCTACTACCTTTTTAGATTATGGCGCCAGTTAGAAGATCTGAAACGCAGAATCCACCAGCTACTACCGGTGGAATTGACACCGTCATGCTAAGTCAAATGATAGCCGAACGGGTGGCCGAGGCACTCGCAACAGCCGAAGCAAATCGTACAGCAAGCACACAGGAGGAGACCAACCAAGGAGCTAATAATGCCATTGCACGGACTTGTACCTACAAGGAATTTCGTGCAGTTACGCAAGTAAGTTTTCGCGGTACTGAAGGAGCAGTAGGTTTAACCAGATGGTTTGAGAAGCTAGAATCCCAATTTGGGATTATCAATGTTGCTGAAGCTGATAAGGTGAAGTTTGCGTCAAGCACGTTAGTGGATGGTGCTTTGACTTGGTGGAACGTCTATGCTCGTGCAGTGACCATTGACGTTGCCCAAGCGACGCCCTGGAGTGAGTTTAAAGCTATGTTTGTGAGGAAATACTGTCCACGGAATGAAGTCAAGCAGATGGAGGTTGAGCTGTGGAACCTGAAGGTCAAGGGTACCGCTCTTACTGCTTACAATCAGCGCTTTCAAGAGCTGATCTTGTTATGTCCCAAAATGGTGCCCAACGACGACCGATTGTTGGAGCGATACATTGAAGGACTACCTTTGAGCATCAAAGGGAATGTGACTTCATCCAAGCCAACTGATTTGCACGAGGCAATCGACATGGCTCAGAGTCTGATGTACCAAGTGGTACAAGAGTTGGGAGAAAATACTGGGGATAAGAGGAAGTGGTATGGCAACCACTACAACAACAATACCAACAATACCAACAACAGCAACAACACAAACAACTACAACAAGAACAAGCGACAAGAAGTAGCAAGGGTGTTTACTGCTGGACAAGGTAATACTGGAAACTACGCTGGAAGACTTCCTTTCTGTGGAAAGTGTGGCCGACACCACGAAGGAGCATGTCCCCCTACGTGCTACAATTGTGGGAAGGCCGGACATAAGGCAAAGGAATGTCGAGCACCACCTCGTCCTGCTAATCAAAGAGGACCTGGAACACAAGGTGGCCAAGGAGCAAATGTCACTTGCTTTGGATGTGGAGAGAAAGGTCACTACAAGAACAAGTGTCCAAGCAGTGGGAACCAAGGTCGTGGTAACCAGATTCGAGGCAATCAGAATCACAACCAAGGAAACCAGAAGCAGAATCAAGGGAACCGGGGAGGGAATAACCGAGCCACAACTAGTACTCCTGGAGGATTCACGGCACCTAGCAAAGTGTATCATCTCTGTACTGAAGCTGTGGTGCAAGACAACAATGTTGTGACTGGTACGTTCCTAGTCGATATCAACTATGCCTCAGTACTATTTGATTCTGGTGCGGATAGGAGTTTTGTGTCATCTGTATTTAGTGAACGCCTAAATATTACCCCTACTGCGTTAGACGTTAAGTATAATGTAGAATTAGCCGATGGGAAGTCAGTAACCACCGACGCCATTCTGAAAGGATGTAGTATAAGATTACAAGATCGTTCGTTCAGTATCGACTTACTCCCCATAGAATTGGGAAGTTTTGACGTCATCATTGGAATGGATTGGATGTCGAAGCATCACGCGGAAATTGTATGTCATGAGAAGTGCGTCCGTGTTCCTTATGGAAACGATGTACTAATCATACACGGCGAAAGAAGTGGAGTGAAGAATGGATCAAGACTGGAAGTCATCTCATGTATTAGAACCCAAAGATACATTGAGAAGGGATGTCCAGTATTCTTGGTTCAAATAACACAAAAGGAAGGAGAAGAAGATCACGAAAAGAAAGTGGAAGATGTACCGATCGTTAGAGACTTTCCAGACGTATTCCCAGAGGACTTACCAGGATTACCACCAGCACGGCAAGTGGATTTTCACATCGAGCTTACACCAGGAGCCGCGCCTGTTGCTAGAGCCCCATGCCGCTTAGCACCGGCCGAAATGACAGAGTTAGCTGAACAAATAAAGGAACTTTCTGACAAAGGTTTCATTAGACCAAGTTCCTCACCTTGGGGAGCACCGGTCTTATTTGTCAAAAAGAAAGATGGATCCTTTAGGATGTGTATCGATTACCGAGAATTGAATAAGCTGACGATAAAGAACCGTTACCCATTGCCAAGAATTGACGATCTTTTCGACCAATTGCAAGGATCTAGCATATACTCGAAGATCGATTTAAGGTCAGGATATCATCAGCTAAGGGTTAGAGAGGAAGACGTTCATAAGACGGCTTTTAGAACCCGGTACGGACACTACGAGTTCCAAGTTATGCCTTTCGGTTTGACAAACGCGCCTGCGGTATTCATGGATCTCATGAACCGAGTTTCCAAACCATACTTGGACAAGTTTGTGATTGTATTTATCGATGATATTCTCATCTATTCTCGTAATGAAGAAGAACACAAGGAACATTTGAAGACCATACTAGAGCTGCTAAGGAAGGAGAAGTTATATGCAAAGTTTTCCAAATGTGAGTTTTGGATAAACACGGTGCAATTCCTTGGGCATGTGATCGATAGCAGTGGTATTCACGTTGATCCTGCTAAGATCGAGGCCGTGAAGGATTGGGCGACTCCAACCACACCCACGGAGATACGCCAATTTTTAGGTCTTGCTGGTTACTATAGGAGATTCATTGAAGGTTTCTCCAAGATAGCTAAACCAATGACGGAGTTGACTCAAAAAGACAAGAAATTTGAGTGGAAAGAGGATCAAGATTTGGCATTCCAGACATTGAAGCAGATGTTGTGTGAAGCACCTATACTAGCCCTACCCGAGGGTAATGAAGACTTTGTGGTGTATTGTGATGCATCCATAAAAGGGTTAGGTGCGGTACTGATGCAAAGGACTAAGGTCATAGCTTACGCATCAAGACAACTAAAAGTGCACGAGAAGAACTACACAAGTCATGACCTAGAGTTGGGAGCAGTGGTGTTTGCCCTGAAGATTTGGAGACATTACCTTTATGGTACTAAGTGTGTTGTATTCACTGTTCATAAGAGTCTACAACACATTTTGAATCAAAAGGAACTCAACATGAGACAACGACGTTGGATAGAGTTGCTCAGTGATTACGATTGCGAGATCCGTTATCACCCGGGCAAGGCAAATGTCGTGGCCGACGCTTTGAGTCGAAAGGAGAGAGTTCTTAGGGTGAAGGCCTTGGTGATGACCATTGACTTAGACCTTCCATCCTTAATTCTCAAGGCTCAGAAAGAGGCAGTCGAGGAAGAAATTCTCAAGACTGAAGATGTTGAAGGCATGATAAAGAAGTTAGAAGCTCGCTCGGATGGAACGTTATGCCTTGATAACAGGAGTTGGTTACCGTGCCATGGTGACCTACGATCTTTGATTATGCATGAGTCGCATAAGTCAAAATACTCCATACATCCGGGATCCGACAAAATGTATCATGATCTGAAGATGTTGTATTGGTGGCCGAACATGAAGGCGGACATTGATACATACGTTAGCAAGTGCTTGACTTGTGCCAAGGTCAAGGCCGAACATATGAAACCATCAGGATTGTTGGTCCAACCCGAACTGCCAGAATGGAAGTGGTAAAGGATCACTATGGATTTCATTACCAAGCTACCTAAAACCTCAGCCGGATTTGACACCATTTGGGTAATCGTCGATCGACTCACCAAATCGGCTCACTTCATACCAATCAAGGAGACCGATGGGATGGATAAGTTAGCAAGAACATACTTGGAGGAAGTAGTCACGAAGCATGGTGTGCCTGTGTCTATAATCTCCGACCGAGATAGCCGATTTACTTCGCAGTTCTGGAAGTCGCTGCAGAAGGCATTGGGAACGCAGTTGGATATGAGCACTGCGTACCATCCCCAAACTGATGGTCAAAGTGAAAGGACCATTCAAACCTTAGAAGATATGCTGAGAGCTTGTGTGATTGACTTCGGAAATAGATGGGATAGACACCTACCTCTGGTGGAGTTCTCATACAACAATAGTTATCACACTAGCATTAAGGCAGCACCGTTCGAAGCACTGTATGGTAGAAAGTGTCGTTCACCTGTGTGTTGGGCAGAGGTTGGTGAAGCACAACTCACTGGACCCGAGATCATACACGAGACTACTGAGAAGATCTTTAAGGTCAAGAGCCGTATGCAAGCCGCAAGAGATCGACAAAAGAGTTATGCTGACATGAGACGCAAACCCCTTGAGTTTGAGGTTGGCGATAGAGTCATGTTGAAGGTCTCACCTTGGAAGGGTGTGATTCGCTTTGGAAAGCGTGGAAAGTTGAATCCTCGTTACATTGGACCCTTCAAGATTATAGAGAGGATTGGCCCCGTAGCCTATCGTTTGGAGTTACCCCAAGAACTTAGCCGAGTGCATAATGTGTTCCACATTTGCAATCTGAAGAAATGTTTAGCCGACGAGACGCTCGTTATTCCTTTAGAAGAGATTCAACTCGACGAAAAACTCAACTTTGTAGAAGAACCGGTAGAAGTTATGGACCGTCAAGTCAAACAGCTCAAGCAAAGCCGTATACCTATTGTAAAAATCCATTAGAATGCGCGTAGAGGTCCATAATACACGTGGGAACGTGAAGACCAATTCAAGAGCAAGTATCCTCATCTTTTCGCTAATCATCCTACTACAACAACGTCTTGATTTCGTGACGAAATCTCTAAAACATGGGAATACTGTGACATCCGTCAATTTTCCATCTTAAGTTCTTCATATAGTGGAGTACCTTAATTATTTACCGATGAATTGTCGATATAAATGTGTTATTTACTTTGCTTTGCGGACAAAGCCCTTTTTAGGGAGAGCGAATGTAACAACTCGAGTTTTTCGTGTCTATTAATTTATGACTGGAACGCACGAAGTGTAAACGTATTATGCATTGTCGTGTGTCTATTTGAATTACTTGCCGAATCCCTTGAGGTCACGCATACTTGTCTTTGATTTGGATCGTGTGTCAAATTGTTATCGAGTCGTGCATATTTAGTTTTCGCGTCTAAGACTTAAACACTCGACAAACTTGGGCCGAATGGTATATTGGTGCAACATGTACAAGAAGTTAAATTGTGAACTCTTATTTACTTTTATTTCAAAAGCTTGTTTAGCAAGAGTCTATATTCAGTCATAACTTAATTGCATTGTTTATTCACCACTAAGCACTACAATCCAGCACACATGCCAAGTTTACCCAAAATGGGTACATCACAAGCATACCAAATTCAGTTTGAGTCTAACCCTAATCTAATAATACAAGATTAAATAGAGTCCAAATTTTATCCAATGTCCAAACATAACACAAACAATATTCACAGTCCAAATATTACAATAATTGTTCCTGGACAAGTTTTTAAACACAAATCCTGTGTGAAAGTGAAGAGTTGTGTCAAAGCTGATCATCCTTTCTCGTCCACACCTGCAAACCGAAACCGAATCATCCATTGTGAGTCTTTTAATCACCATTTCATTTTTCTGTATAAATCCTAGTTGTGCTCGTCATGGTAACCAAACCTGCGAAAATAAAATGAATGTGTTAGTCTTTGTCACGATTCTATTGTAATCAAAACTGAAAAGATAAATCATAGCATTTGTTTACTTGAACTTGACCATAACCCCATTATTTCTTTCAACCAAACCTAGACCCAAACCGAGACCCAAACCGAGACCCAAACCGAGACCCAAACCGAGACCCAAACCGAGACCAAACCGAGAACCAAACCAAGACCAAACCAAGGTCCTTGTTTTCTGCCGAAACCCTTACCACTCAAAGTCACCATAATCCAATATTTTAACTATTTCATTTTACAGAAACATCACCAAACCCTCAAATATGCCGCGGGTATAAAACCCCCTTTTTAATTCGAAACCCTAAAAATTGTAAACCTTTTTAATTACGAAATTAATACTTTATATATTCCAAAAACGCTATTTAATTTTGAATAATCAACCGTGTACAAAAACCCCCAATTTATATAAACCCTAATTTCATTTTATTAATTAAAACCCTAATTAAACCCAATCCAAACCCGAATTAATTAATTAATTTAATTGGAATCAAGGTATGAATAAACCTCCAAATTTGACCGAAACCCTAATTTTTACAAATCGTTTATATGTTGAAATTAACATGTTTTTATGATAGAAAACGTTAATTAATTGTATTTAAACATGAGATTTAGAAAAACCCCCCAAATATTTTCGAAACCCTAATTTGTTTATTATTAAATTCGAGAGTCTTTTGTTCACAGCATGTTTATACAAATGATTTAAAACCACAAATCCTTTATAAACGAAAATCATTAGACCATTTTATTAAAAGAAAAGAGGGATAAGAACTTATCTTTGATTGAGGAATAACTTAAACCCCTGGGGAAGAACACCTCAAAAACCAAATCGGTTTGATGTGGGGATGAAACCCCACATCCCACGCGAGTTAATCACCATAAACCATCACAAATGATTTAGTTATTAACCTGAAAACCATCATAACCATGGGAGAGTTGAGATCCGATCCACTTTTTAGAGAGAGAGAGAAGTAGGGTGGTGGGAGTGTTTCGATAGAAGAGAGAGAGATTGACTGTGTGTTTTTTATTTATGTGAGATAACAAAACACGTATTTACTCCTTACCTTCCTTGTTTGTATCGCCAGTGGGCCGGGCCGGGTTAAATAACCCTTGGGCCGGATCATGGGGTGGGTATATTGGGTTTTGTTGGGCCAGTTTTGGTGCATTGGGTATTTAAGGCCCAAAACGAAATTTGTAACTTAAAAGTATTATCTAACCCGTGAATCTCTACCGTTTAATAACCGACCTTTATGTATCGTGTTTTTCCGTAAACGAAAAGTATTGTCAAGCACAACTAGGGTGTCGTGTCTTTTTACTAGTATAATTTTTAATGTCATAACACGATCCTTATAATTAAATAGGTCGCGGCTAGCGTAACCGTACCCTCGAGCAACCTTTATCTTCGTCATTTTGCTGAATTACGAGGTGAGTTTATAGCCCCATGTTTAACTATTTTTACTGCTTTTTGGGGTGAGACATTGCTTGATTTAACGTATGAACACAAGTGCATTTACTGATTTATATATTAGTCTAAGTCCCACTAAAAACCCAGTTGCTTTGGCCCATGAATCGTGAACCGTTAATTACTTTGTGTAAGCGCGAATGTTATGGATAGATCTATCGGGATTGACGTCCCTGTCTGTCTTGTCCAACAAGGGGACAAGCGGGCACAGTTTCATTTGAGTCTGATATAGGATGTCGTGGGTTTAGGCATCCAGTTGGGCTACATTTATATGATTATACTACCGGTGTTGTTAACGCTTCGGTGTCACGAGCTTAGACTGTAATAAATACTTTTAGGATGACTTTGTATTTGTTATATTGTCA
The DNA here is from genome assembly GCA_025667525.1 of Glebionis coronaria. Taxonomy (NCBI): domain Eukaryota; kingdom Viridiplantae; phylum Streptophyta; class Magnoliopsida; order Asterales; family Asteraceae; genus Glebionis; species Glebionis coronaria. The sequence continues at coordinate 157,336 of JANFOE010001065.1, read as the reverse complement.
TCACTTTTGGGAAAATCTTGTGGTTCATTAAACATTTAATTTAACTAAACCTATGAACTCACCAACTTTATGTTGACACTTTAGCAATGTTTTCTCAGGTATTAAGAAGGAAGATGCTAAGTGAGGTCTCATGCATTGCCGTCATTTCTTTTGAAACAAAGATCATTTGTACTATCTGGAAAACTATGATTTGTAACTGTGACCAGTTTTATGCTTCCACACTATGTTAAAACTATTTATTTTATCAATTACAAGTGATCTATTTTCCGAACGTCTCATTTAGAGGTCGTTCTTTGTAACTGTGTGTGTATGATAATCATGACGTCACCACTCCCTTGTCGCCATTATACTCTGATATTTTGGGAGTGTGACAGGTTGCGGGGTTGAAGATCCAAAGTCTCAAAAATATGGAGGATGTAAATTATTGCGTGAGTTTTATTTTTCTTTCCTTAGCGAGTGTGTAGCTACTTATAAATGCATGACATAAGGATTTTACACATAAGGCGAATGACTTATTACTCTTGAGACGGACTTATATTAATTGTGAGCGGTTTTTCAAGTAATGGATGAGAGGATTACTTAGGATTAAAACCGTGCTTCCTTATTTTTGGATTTTACATTTCTTATATTTCACGCTTCAAATAATGACAAATTTGCCTTCAAGCAATTTGCTCAAATAATAACCGGTTCCACATTTAATTGTCATGAATAAGTTGATGCACTTTTTACTTGTGAATGTAATGATCCCATTTTTAAGCATGGTATGGGGAAAGTAAAACTTGAGGGTGATAAGTGTCCATGGTACCAAAGCCCTAATTCAAGTCATTGATTTCTTTATGAGTTTTTCCATCAAAACCATTTATGAAAAATCCAAAAATATATAAATAGAATTGTTTTCTTTGCATTGCATTGTAAATATTCAAAATCATTCATCATGTAGTATAGTTTAGTTTATCATAAAATAGCCAAGGTGGATTAATTATGAGAAAAGTGCACTCTAGAGCTTTAAAATACTGCATTGCATGAGGCCATTACAATGGTCAAGTGGAGGGGAGTTGATAAGTGTGAAAACATTCATCAATAATGATCCTAAAACCACTTAAAACACAGCCAAATACTTTATATTTAACTAAAAATATTAGAATTACGTGGGTATTTGTGTTTCATGTGTTTTCAGGTAAACAAGATACATTTTGAAGCAAAGACATGTATTTTCAAGGGATTTATATGATAAAAGATGAAGAAAAAGACAAAAGAAGGACTAAAGTGATCAAGACACGAAGATGAGGGGCTAAAGTGGTTGATTCTTGAAGATTAAGTGCTAGAAATGACAAAAGATGCAAAGAAATTACAAGTTTAATACAATCTGCCAAGAACATCAAAATACAAGGGTTGGATTTGTAAAGAGTTGAAAGTTCTATTACATGTGTACCAATTAAATTGCTCAAAAGGAATTCACATGGATTGCCAGCTCAACTAATTCCAGCTATTCATATTGGATAAACAATGGACAACCATGATTTCAATATGTGTGACTTGCTCTAAGCCAACTAACATACGCCACGTTACCAAAGTTTTTTAGAGCAGATTAAAGGAGTTCAAGGACGTTTCAGAGGAAGGGGAAAGAAGGAAAGTTGATCATATCGACCTCATCAACATAACCCACGTGGTTAATTACATTCATTTGCACTCAAACGAATTTCCCTAAATCTGGAAATTGGGATGAACCCTATATAAGTCCACGTGTCAAGAATTGGTTGGACGTGCCACGTTGCATATACTTCTCCAACGCTTCTGAAATTCTCTATAAATACCAGTTTTCCTCATTTCTAAAACACACAGTTAGTTAGATTGTAGGTGTAATTTCACCTACTAATTAGTTAGCTTTACAAATTACAAAATTCTCTCATATTTCAGTGTGTGTTCACACACACACACACACACTATTCCAGTAGTCAGTTAGGAAAGCAGTTGTAACAGAATTGTACCTATCTCATTCACTATTAATAGAACTTGATTTCCTTTTCATCTCATTTTCTTCTCAAAATCCCTGAACTTTACGAGTGAATGTTGTTAATTCTACTGTTCTTACCAAACACGTGAAGCGTGTTACTGTTATTAAGTATCTTTGAAGTTCTGATGATGATTAAGAGTGTTGCGTTCTGTTTTCGTGGGTGAAGATTATTTTCTGCAACTATACTCGTTTATGTTCCTGCTTGGATTGATGATTGAGTTGATAAGTTTTATGGATGCTGTAGTAATGGCGTAGAGATCAGTTGGTTCAGATCCGTGTTTTACAAGCTTTTGATTAGAAGTGACAAGGATTGGATAAAATCGGGTTATCGTAGCCGTGATATGGAATTGATTTAGTTAGTAGTGATAGCATGAATTTCAGTTTACATTAGAATTAACTCAATAAATTCTGTTTTATAAGATCATTAGGTTGCTGATTGTTTGAAGTGGACAAGACGTTAGACATCGTAGTCGATTACTGTTGATGATGCAGATTGAGCCGATACATCAACTGTTTCAGTTAAATTTCAGCGGTGGCAGATAGCGTAGCATCGTCTACGACAACAAACAAGGCCTGGATGCAAAGTTAGATCAGTAGTGTTTCGTTGGCAGTAGTTTCGTTCGAGAATATGCAGATTTTGTAAATCAGAGATAGCGTTTGGATGTCATGATTTAGAAGTTAGCTCATAGCTTGATGATAAAAAGTGAAGTGGCAGTTAGATCGTTGTTGATCTCAGTAGAATAGTAGAACGGGTAGAGATCTCAGTTCCGGTCGTGTAGCTAGCGTCGCATAAGCAGAGACTTCATTAGTGGTGATTTTGGGATGAATTTGCAGTCGAATTATGATTAGTTGGTTAGACTCATAGATTTCTATTCGAGTTCAGTTTTCGGTTCAAGTTCGCTAGCTGAGCACGTTCACAGCGGACTGGTTCGGATGGCAGTTTGTTATTAGATTTGCAGTTGGAGTAATCAGTTAGTAGTTGGACGGGTGCTTGTTATAAGGTAGCTCAGCGCTAACCTTCGTCTCAACGGATTTACTTCGGATGTCGGGTATCAACATTTACGTTCCTCAAATTTTTGTTAGCGTAAACTATCTGCTAGTTCTTTTAGTTCAATTGTCAGAGTATTGGTTGATACTTGTAGCTGATTAGTTGAGTTTAGATATCACAAGTTTGTTATGATCTGTCATAGTAGTCCTTATGATTCATGAATGTTATTTGTTTCCATATCTTTTCACTGACTGTAGTATTTTAACTTGTAAGTTCTATGCATTATATTTGTAATTGGTATTTGGCATAGAATAGTTAAGCATGCATTTGATTCAATCAGTAGGTACTTAGAGGTCAAGTAAGATTCATGTAAGTAAGAATAGAATATCTCAAGTTAGTGGGTTAGTACATGAATATTAGTTTAGTTTAAATTTTAGCCAAATTTAAGACGTAATACAAGTTCTCATGGATTGACTAGTTACAGATTTAGCTTTGTTGATGGACTGTCTAAAAGTTTAATGGCCAGTCAGTCCAATTGGGATTAAATTTGGATTGCAAATTTCGAATTTGGATTAATTTTGTATATTAAAACATCATTGCAAATTTCATGTTAAACTTAGTTTTAATAAAGATTAGTTTTTTTTTTATAAAAATAGATTTTTAAACTTGCATTTTCAGTTTTAAAAAAAATAGATTTAGCTTAATATTTTGTATTTTGAATTTTCATTTGTAGTATAAATTTTAATTTTACATTTTATACTTTGAGCACTTAAATTTCGTAATTGCAATGTGTTTTAGAGTAATAAGTATACGTAGATAAATACTATTTTTACCTTTTTACATGCTTTTTGTGCCAAGTAGCTTAAATACCAAATACACTATTATACACCAAAAACAATAAAGTCAAACTTGAAAAGTTAAATCAATTCGATTAGATACCGAGAACAACTACACTAAAAACGAGATATTAGTGTCCTACAAAAAGACACCCAAACCTAGTTCCAACATGATATACATCTGTTGGTCCGGCCAAGGCACAGTGAGCATGACTCACCCAGATGGGGATGGTCAATCCCAAACATATCTATTTATAACATTTGGGCAATTTCCCACAATTTAACAGTTTCTACAATAGACAATCATAATTAAGAGTACCATTCACTTTGCGTTGTATAGAATAAATATCTATCCTATTGTTTAAACAGATTACAGTTCAATTTATGTTCTATAAACTAAATGTCCATCAATCATATTGTCTAACCAGGTTACAGTTCAACTTACATTCTATAAATAAATTATAGTCATATTGTTAAACAGGTTACAGTTCAATTGGTATTCTATGAATTAAATTATAATCATATTGCCAAACAAGTTACAGTTATTTAATAGCATGTCTCCCCCTCGCGGGTTTGAATAATCATAAAAAGATTTAAAATGCGAGGCTATGAACTCACATGTATAATATAGCTCGAGGATGATCAAGTATACAATCACAAAGCACATAGTACATCGAATACCTAAGTAATTAAGTACGTCTCAGTATATGCATAAATAATAAATCCATGCAGTTTAATTGGTCATACGTTTATTCTTGTTATCACAATATATTTAATTAATACTGTTATGATGATGGTTAGGTGTGCATGTTGTCCATTCACTATTTCTACGTACCCCCGATGTTCATAAAACATGTATTACATTGTAGTCTTTCAAAATAAATTATTTAATTTATTTAATAGTTTATAGTGTTCCATAAAATAATTAATAAATTATTATTAATTAGATCTTGATTTAAAACATGTCACCCGTTGATAAAATATAATATTTTTATTCTAAAACTATTGAAATGGTTCTTGTGTACCAACAGTGGCTAATAAAAGCTAACAGTGGTTACTTTACAAAAGCAGTGGAAACATAAGATGTCAGTGGAAACAGTGGTAATGGTTAAGGCTAACGGTGGTAACTTTAAACTAGGGGTGTAATCAAGCCAAGCTTTTATCAAGCAACTCGAGCTCGAGCTCGATCTTGGCTCGATCAAGCCAAGCTTTTATCAAGCTCAAGCCCAAGCTCAAGCCCAAAAACTAGCTCGAAACTATATCAAGCTCAAGCTCAAGCTTTGATAGCTCGGCTCGTGTTCTTATCAAGCTTTTTCAAGCTCTATCAAAAATATATTTTTATGATGAATTTATATAAGCAACTAATTGTTAATTTGACTATTAACCTAATTTTAAGGGCTAATTTTATAAATAAATAATATATTTTACAACGACTTTTAACTCTGATTACATTTATATTTTAGTTCTTTGTATTTTAAATGATTTTTTAGTTTTTTGTAAATTTAATTATTACATTTACTCGGTACTTGGTGGAATACAATATGTGTATAAATATTTTTTGTACTCTTCTTAATACTAAATGCAGTGTGTCTAAACTGCGATCGCATTCACATCAAGCAATGGCCTTTTGGACCTTAATCGTATTAGAACATAAAACACATTTTGAAACCAAGATTGTACGATGATTTTATTATTAGTTTTATTAATGTAAAATAAATCAAATTTGTTTTAGGCAATGATTTTTATTTTTATTTTATACATATGTTTATTGATGAGTTTTATTATAAAAAAAATAAATTTATACACATTCAAGCTTTTCAAGCCAAGCTCAAGCTTTTATCAAGCCTTATCAAGCCAAGCTCAAGCCTGGATTGGTAAATCTTGACAAGCTATCAAGCCAAGCTCAAGCTTACAATTTTAGTTTCAAGCCGAGCTCAAGCCCTATTAAGCTTGAGCTCGGCTCGACTCGATTACACCCCTACTTTAAACTAACAGGGGTAAATTTAAAGCTATAGTGGTAACTGTAAAGCTAACAGTGGAAACTGTTAAGCTTAACAGTGGGAACTAGAAAGCTAACAGTAGGAACTGTTAGGCTAACTGTGGGAACTTTTGATAGTAGAATACAAACAGTGGCAACCGTTGGTAGTATGATACTAACAGTGGTAAGTCTGAGTAGTCGGTTGGTAATACATAATTAGTGGTGGTAATATTACAACTAACGGTGAGAAATACTGCATGCAAGTTTACATTACTACAAGGCATACCCCTAACGTTAGAAGCTCATAATCTATCATGCATTTGCCATCATCAGCAGTCCCAAACGCTCCCTTATCAGCAGATGCATGTTATCAGCAGTCCCGAACGCTCCCTTAAGGCAGTTGTTACTCCCAAACAGCCTCTTATCAGCAGATCCAAACACTCCTGATGCTATTTGCTGTAGATCTTGGATCCAAACGCCCTGCATGTCGCTCCTGTTAGCAGATCCAAACAGATCCGTATGGATCTACGCTAATCCAATGCACCCTTATTCGTTTTTATGCCCGAAACCAAATACTCCTTATACTGTTGTAAACAGCATATCCAAACGCTCCCTATCTTGCTGCATGTTTGCAGATCCAAAAACCCCCGTGGATGGAGGTCACGGCTGTGATGATGATTGTGGGTAAAACCACAACAGTGGGTATGGTGGTTGGGGTGATGGCAGTAGGAAGCTGTGATGGTGGTTATGGCGGCCACGAAGGAGGAAAAGGGTGGCGGCTGGGGTATGATGTCGAGAGAAACACCCTTAAGGATGTAAACAGTGGCGGCTGGAGTAATATGTTGGAGGGGGTGGTCACGCATAGGAGTGGCTGCATGGTGGATGGCTGTAGCGTGGCTGGTGGCCACATGGTTCAACAGTAGTGGCGGCTGGAGATGATGATGGTGCCACGGCTAGTGGCTAGGTAGGTTTTGACCACGACTGTGGTGGTGGTGGCTGCGGCAAGGTGGGTGTGGCTGTGTGGTTTAAACCACAACCATGGTGGTGCACGCCATAGATCTACTCGATCTACAGATTAAAAGTGGCGGCGGAAATAGTTTTATGGTGTCCAGAATATGGCCAGAAAATGGCGGCTGCCAAGGAGGAGGAAGGAGTGTGTGTTTTAGGGTTAGGGTTATTGTGAAATGAGGGTGAAACCCTAATATCCATATTTATACCCTTTCAAAGTTATAAAATCTATTTGCAAGGTTTATAATAGTTATGGCCTTATGTTGCAATTATTTTGCAAGGGTTAAAGCGTAACTTTTGTTATACGTTAGTTAATAAACGTTAGGTGGCTTGTTCGTGGTTTATAAAATTTGGTTCGTCTTACGAAAATTGTGTCATTGATCTTAAAATCATTTCTCTAATAAAATGGAGTATTTATATGACATATAAATACAAATAATGTGTTCGTTTATGTAAACGACAAATATTTATCATTTATCGTTTTAACAACGTAAGTATCGTTTTAATGAAGATACTTCTCATTTAATCTCTCCATAGATAAATGAAATATTAAAAAATTTAAATCAAATCGTTTATCAAGTATCTCTCGACAATAATTTATGTACTTAAATTATTAAATTGTCGGTACGCGGGTTGTACGACTTTTGTCTTGTTTTCAGTTCACATAACTTTTGCATTGTTCAAAAAGGGTTTTGAAACATACTTCATTATTATTTAATGAACGAAAATCTCGGGTTTTACACCATCCATATGCCACCTTGAGTTTAGTCCTTGAAACTCGATTACTATTACTAGGTTGAGGAATGTTCTGGTATTATCGGGTAGACTTTTATTACATTTTTCTCATGGTAAAATCGTAGATTTTACAGCACCACCCCGTTATTTTAGCTTCATCCTCAAAGCTATTAAAAAATACTTTGTCATCTGTTAGGGTATAGATGTCATAGATCTTAAGGTTCGTTTTAGACATGCGCAGAAACGAATGGTGCCAATCAATGTAAAGAGATAGTTATTCGGATTGTTCTATAAGTTCGATTGAGCAGTATTTAGGTGCTGCTACCATTACGGATGAACAGAAAGCAATGAAAGGAGATCTTTATCCGGTCGTTCTATACATCCGATTGAGTAGTATTTGGATGCTGCTATCAATTACGGATGGACAGAACTATCTGAAAGTTTAGCCGTCAACCTGACAAAGCGGTAGATGTTCGCAGAACAAATAATGACAATTTAGAGAGGACACTCTAGTTAGGCTCGCGACGATTGATGTTCGTTTGGAAACCTACAAGCCAAGATTTGAGGTCGGAGAGGGTTCCGGAACTGGACATGCTGATTCTGTTCAAGTTCGGATTGCTGCTCTGGCCGTGAGCCAAGAGCAGGGCATGACGGACGTCCACAGCCTGTTGATAGCAGGCCAAGTGGGGTACACTGTCATGCATGAGCGCATAGGCTCTCTCTCTATCTTGGACCATATGGGCAGATGCCCAGATAGCACGAGGTTTTTTGGGCCACGCCGACGAGGCCTTACAGTGGTTGTTGGAGGAGAACTACTGCCTCCATCGGCATATTCACACCTTAGAGTGGGGGCCTTCAGCATAAGACCCACATTTCTCTTACTGCACAATGGAAGTCCTTGTCCCACTTCTTTGATCTTACAATTATTCGTCACGATGAAGCGACAGCAGAGACCGCCTACCTTCGAGAAACCGTTGGTAGACTTCGGTCCCAGTTGATGATTGTACTTAGCTTTGCTTAAGTAGTCCTGATTGGCTATACAGGCATTACAGAGTACCATGTTGGCACTTGCACCCTTACAAGCCCCACCAGTACCATCTACATCCAGCAGACTTGCTAGGCAAGATTTGAGTAGATGTACTAGATCTTTTGTTCACCATGATAAGCTTTCGGGTTTTATTCAAGCTATCATGCACAATTCACGAGTCATTTGGAAGTTTAAGAACTCATTCGCCAAAACACAATAAGTCCTATGATGGTATGTTGTAATGGTAGTTCATTACAATATAGCATGATGAATGAATAACAATAATGAAGCCGACAACGTGTGTGAAAACCAATTCTTAGGGGTTTCACTCCACCTACCCGTTAATTTAGTTTCGTTCTTGAAGCTAAGGAATGAAGTTACTCGTCCAGGGAACAAGTGAGGATACTTTTCCTTGAACGTGTAATCTTGCGAACTCAAGTTTAGAATCACAGGTGACATTTAGAATGTAGTCATTAATCCGCTCTTGTGTCAACAATTATACGCGAAAGGCTTTCGGGTATACTTCTAGCCTGTGGAATACAGACATTAGTTTGACAATAAAGCTGTAACCAACGGAATGGTTAAGATTACTGTTGATGTTGATTGGGTAGGAAGTTGCAAAATAATCTGCTTCATTTGTGGCTGAGCTTGGGCATATGCCGCGTAGAAAAGAAGTACTTCAAATGATGGAAATCAAAGAAGATACCAAGAATAAAGAAGTGTGCCTCTTGTGTGATGCTGGAAAGGTTGTGCGTTCAATGTAAGTGGTCCAAAATTTGCACAAATTTTGACTTCTAAAAGGAGGAAGTCATTCATTTCAAGGCTTGTTAAACAATGGTATTTTCGAACTAATTGGATCCAAAGAGGAAGAAGATTGCTCAAAGAGTACTGGACATCCATTATCGCTTTTTGGGAGATGACAAACATAACCCTACAAAATACACCCATTGTGAGTTGGGCATATCTTTATGCTTGGATTTGTCTTTTTTGTCGATTCAAGAAAAGTGAGCTAAGATGATAAGGCATCCTCTTACCAATTATTTCTGGGCTTACAAGAAATGACACTAAGTCTAGTGTCGATAAAGTCTGCGTCTTCTTGAATGATCGAATTTTCATTCTCTCATGGCAGATGAATCAGCTTTATGTTTTGTGACACCCCTAAAGAGGTCAAACACAACAGAAGTGGACACCCCCAAAGGGTTCAAATACAACAGAAAAGAACACTCCCAAAGGAGGCAAATGCAGCGGAAAAGAACACCCATAAAATGGTCGAATGCAGCGGAAGAACGGATTAAAATAAGTCGAAAGTCAATAGCACAATGCTATGATCCAAAAGAGATGAATATGAATCTTCCTTGGGTCTCTAGATGATGATATAATCATGATATCAATAGTAAGTTATCTTAAAGATAAGATATTACTGCAGGGAATCGCGAGTCAAAAAGGGATACGTTACATAGTCGGATAAATAAGATAATATAAATAATGAGTCATGTCGAATATATTTAAGCCCATGTGATTATAAATTTATATTTACATCGATAAGCTTCCTCATCCATGCAAGGTGAAATTCATGACTCCATTAGGTGACCTATGATTTCTTTATTCAAACGAACAAGCGTCCTCACTCGTTTCAATAAGGATTTCATAGCCCACTTTACCTAAATATTCTCGACAAGGTTAATTATTTAAAATATAATATCTAAGAAATAGATACTATTAAGATACTTTACATCCCGTTTAGTTATAACTTTCGTCTTCGGGCGTCCCATTCCACCTTGATACGAATTTTATAAGTGAACTTCTGGTCCGGTGGCTTATGATTTCACCTTTAGACGTCCCATTCCGTCTAAAGACGTAATCATAATTAACTTAGGATCAAGAGACTCAGGTTCCATATGTAAAATATAGAATCATAAGTATCTTGATTTGGGTTCCACCGCATCAATTAAAGATGCAAATTTATCCAAATAATACCATATGAAATAATCAAAAGTAAAGGTGCATACGTCGTTAATAAGTCGTGTTCCGTAGATATACGTATATAATTATAAGCGGAAGAAAATAAATGTTGACGCGCGATAATGTGCGTAAGAATACGTGTCAAACAAGGAGCTCGTGTACATATAATATAATGATATATATATACTACAATGGTTACTAAACAGATAAAGGAACAATCAACGTATAAGCTTAAACAGATATAACAAGTTCAAACATTTAATAAAATGTAGTACACAAGATAAGGCTCCCTAGTCTGTTTTTAAATATTCCAATATGCACGGTTGTTGTAAATCCGTATTTGTTATGTGGCCAATCAGTTTCCTAAGTAGTCAAAATAGACTAACATGTTCATATTTATCAAATAACTACAAAAAGATAGTATGCTCAAGTAGAAATAACACTTCATAAAATTATGCAAAAGTGGTGACAGTTAAGTTCTAGAATATTGAGTGCAATGATTTATAAAACCAAAATGGTAAACTCAACTTATAATATAAGGATATCTTATAATAGCTAACAAACCGTGTAAGCAACAAGCAGCGTAAAAGCTTAAACAAATGTATCAAGTAATCATGAAGAATGCTAAAATCTTAGTATAAGATTTTTAGGAATTTATCTGGATTTTATTACGATATCCTCTCGTTTTTAGGCATTTCATTTACTTTATTGTATTTTAGTTAAATACATCGTTTGTACAAGTATTAATAATTTCCATGTAAATTGGTTATTAATAATATCGTTTAAGTAAAAGTATTTTACTTACATTTGTTGTATTTTACTTTTATAATTCATCTTCATTAAACTCCATATATTATTTATATCAATAGTTTATAAAAATAATAATAATACGTTGTTACATTTAAATTAATGTCCCTATGGTTTCCGCAAGTTAAATAATAATCCCTTTGATTACAAGTTTGAGAAAATGGCGGTTCTAGTCCTCTTTAGTTTAGGATTTATTCAAGTTTTTAATTCATTAAATGAAATTAAAAGGTTCTAGGGTATGTTTAGGTTTCGGTTATTGGCAAAACTAGTCCCTCTATATTTCACTAAACGTACACTTTCCGATTTTTAACACTTTTAGTCCTTAGAGTTATAAAATGTCAATTTAACTTTTCAAGAATTTACAAAGATTGTCCTTGAGGTTTAATAAGTCACGAATGGTATTTATTAATCCCTAGACTTTCTAATATTCACAATATTAGTCCTTGTAATTTATGTTTTATCAAAAAAGGTTTCAAGTGTCACGGTTTAATCCATAAGTTTTATAACTAACATTTCTAGTTTAGAAGTTTTTACAAATTATTTCTGGTATAAAAACTTTATTCAAGTATAATAACACTAAGTGGGCTTATTTAAAGGTGCCAAAAGAGCTAATGGGTTTCCTAATGGGCCTAAACATATTTTAGTCCATTAATAATTTAAGATTTGCTAAGTGGGCTCACAAGGCGCTAAATGGGCCTATTCAAGTTTTGGGCTATTGTTACATGGTCTTAACTAGTCCATTAATAATATTAATCATTTATCTAGGTGTGAAATTTACGTAACCTTACAAGCTTATTACTGTTTATACATATTAAGTCAAGATCTCCAAAGAAAAATTTATAAAATCTAATTTTAGATTTTTCCCTAACTTTTTATTAGATTTTTCAATATTTATAAAATCTAATTTGGCTTACTAAAGATTTCCTAATATTTCCAAGATTTTCAAAAGATTTGGTTAGATTCCTTGAGATTTATAAAATCTAATCTAGATTTCCCAAGATTTTGCAAGATGCATTATATTTAGTTTGATTTAATAAAATCAATTTAGAGTTTCCATAGATAAATAAATAAAAAATATATTTAGATTTAAAAATCTTCTTAGATTATCTAATGATTTCTAGAGATTCTGTTATATTTACGAATGTTTCCAAAGTTTATTTAAATTTCCATTTAAATATTTCCAAGGTTTCGTTATGAATTATATTGTTCGTGGTTACAATGCATTGTTCGGGCCATCATACTTCAGAAGCCATTCTATAAACGTTTGAGGAGTGAGGGCACTTTAAATCATAAACCCAACCACTCAGTCAAAACGTAATGAGATGGAACATCTTTAATATAAAGCTCCCTACTAACATGGCATGTTTATATGTTCATTAAATACTTGAATATGTTAATATTTTTATAATAAATATTAAATAGTCTTAATACGTAAATACGTACACAGTTAGCATCTAATACTATTAACAATTACAAATGCATAGAATAATGAATGCACACTTAAATCATATAGTCATGCATGCTCCCTATGCTATATGCTCTCTAAGTATGTCCCAAAAAAAATCCCCATAAGATTTTAATAAGGTTATAGTCCAGCTTTTAAATAAAAGAAAAATATTTGTATTCTTATTTTATTTAAAAATTAATTTGGTTCGCTATAACTAATACTCTGATACCATTCTCTGTAACACCCCCAGACCGGGTACCACAGTGGTGGATAGATGAGAAAATAGCTTACAAAGCACAGATCATAATTATATGATTTTTGAAATACAATTGATGTAAACATTAACTTGGTACAATCGTTTAAATTGGTGAATAACATTTGTAATAAATATCCCAATAAAGTGATAAATCCTCCGTCATTTTTATGCTCCTAAATGATGCTCAATCCATGCCCAAATAATCTTGCTAAATAACCTGGAAAAAACATGCTTAAAACAGTCAACATAAAGTTGGTGAATTCATAGAGTTTTGTAAAAATCATAGTTTAGGATTTTAAGTTGTCCTACATGGTGTTGTTCAGTATTTGATATAAAAGTCAAATTTCAAGTTTCCAATTATTCTATTTCTTAATGTACTAAGCAGTATAAATTTAAGTCCAGTAAGTTTTATTGAGCAATGCAAGATTAAGTTTAGTATTTCCTATATTTCCAATTTTATATTTTACTAAGCAATGTAAAATAATCAAGTTTAGTATATCCAATATTTCCATTACATTATTTTACTAAACAATGTAAAATAATCAAGTTTAATATATCTGATATTTCCATTACAGTATTTTACTACACAGTGTAAAATAATCAAGTTTAATATATCCAATATTTCCATTACAGTATTTTACTAAGCAGTGTAAAATAATTCAAGTTTAATATATCCAATATTTCCATTACAATATTTTACTACACAGTCTAAAATAATCAAGTTTAGTAAGTTTTACTAAGTAGTGTAAAGTAACCAAGTTTAGTATTTCCATTATTCCCATTACAGTATTTGCTAAGTAGTATATGATTAAGTTTAGTAACGCAAACCCTTTAGATAGTAGCAATGCACAAAGCATTTATACAAAAGATAATTACATTTTCTATTACTCGAAACTGAAGCTTAACCTTCCATAGTTCTCAACAGATGAGAACGTAGTTTCCTACAAAAAGACACCCAAACCTTGTTCCAACATGGTATACATATGTTGGCCCGGCCAAGGCACAGTGAGCATGACTCACCCAGATGGGGATGGTCAATCCCAAATAGATCTATTTATAACATTCGGGCAATTTCCCGCAATTTAACCGTTTCTACAATAGACAATCGTAATTAAGAGTACCATTCAATTTGCGTTCTATAGAATAAATATCTATCCTATTGTTTAAACAGATTACAGTTCAATTTACGTTCTATAAACTAAATGTCCATCAATCATATTGTCTAAACAGGTTACAGTTCAACTTACATTCTATAAATAAATTATAGTCATATTGTTAAACAGGTTACAGGTCAATTGGTATTCTATGAATTAAATTATAATCATATTGCCAAACAAGTTATAGTTATTTAATAGCATGTCTCCCCCTCGCGGGTTTGAAAAATCTTAAAAAGATTTAAAATGCGAGGCTATGAACTCACCTGTTTAATATATCTCGAGGATGATCAAGTATACAATCACAAAGCACATAGTACATCAAATACCTAAGTAATTAAGTACGTCTCAGTATATGCATAAATAATAAATGCATGCAGTTTAATTGGTCATAAGTTTATTCTTGTTATCACAGTATATTTAATTAATACTGTTATGATGATGGTTAGGTGTGCATGTTGTCCATTCACTGTTTCCACGTACCCTCGATGTTCATAAAACATGTATTACATTGTAGTCTTTCAAAATAAATTATTAAACTTATTTAATAGTTTATAGTGTTCCCAAAAATAATTAATAAATTATTATTAATTTGATCTTGATTTAAAACATGTCTCCCGTTGATAAAATATAATATTTTAATTCTAAAACTATTGAAATGGTTCTTGTGTACCAACAGTGGCTAATAAAAGCTAACAGTGGTTACTTTACAAAACCAGTGGAAACATAAGATGTTAGTGGAAACACTGGTAATGGTTAAGGCTAACGGTGGTAACTTTAAACTAATAGGGGTAAGTTTAAAGCTACAGTGGTAATTGTAAAGCTAACAGTGGAAACTGTTAAGCTTAACAATGGGAACTATAAAGCTAACAGTGGAAACTGTTAGGCTAACAGTGGGAACTTTTGATAGTAAAATACTAACAGTGGCAACCTTTGGTAGTATGATACTAACAGTGGTAAGTCTGAGTAGTCGTTTGGTAATACATAATTAGTGGTGGTAATATTACAACTAACGGTGGGAAATACTACATGCCAGTTTACATTACTACAAGGCATACCCCTAACGTTACAAGCTCGCAATCTATCATGCATTTGTCATCATCAGCAGTCCCACACGCTCTCTTATCAGCAGATGCATGTTATCAGCAGTTCCAAACGCTCCCTTAAGGCTGCTGTTACTCCCAAACAACCTCTTATCAGCAGATCCAAACACTCCTGATGCTATTTGCTGTAGATCTTGGATCCAAACGCCCTGCATGTCGCTCCCGTTAGCAGATCCAAATAGATCCGTTTGGATCTACGCTAATCCAATGCACCCTTATTCGTTTCTATGCCCAAAACCAAACACTCCTTATGTTGTTGTAAACAGCATATCCCAACGCTCCCTATCTTGCTTCATGTTTGCAAATCCAAACACCCCCGTGGCTGGAGGTCACGGCTGTGATGATGATTGTGGTTAAAACCACAACAGTGGGTATAGTGGTTGGGGTGATGGCAGCAGGAGGCTGTGATGGTGGTTGTGGCGGCCACGAAGGAGGAAAAGGGTGGCGGCTAGGGTATGATGCCGAGACAAACACCCTTAAGGATGTAAACAGTGGCGGTTGGAGTAATATGGTGGAGGGAGTGGTCACGCATAGGAGTGGCTGCATGGTGGATGGCTGCGAGAATGATGGCGGCAGCGTGGCTGGTAGCCACGTGGTTCAACAGTGGTGGCGGTTGGAGATGATGATGGTGCCACGGCTGGTGGCTAGGTGGGTTTTGACCAGGACTGTGGTGGTGGTTGCGGCAAGGTGGGGACGGCTGTGTGGTTTAAACCACAAACGTGGTGGTGCTCGCCATAGATCTACTCGATCTATAGATTAAAAGTAGCGGCGGAATTAGTTTTATGGTGGCCGGAATATGGCCAGAAAATGGCGGCTGCCAAGGAGGTGGAAGGAGTGTGTGTTTTAGGGTTAGGGTTATTGTGAAATGAGGGTGGAACCCTAATATCCATATTTATACCCTTTCAAAGTTATAAAATCTATTTGCAAGGTTTATAATAGTTAAGGCCTTATGTTGCAATTATTTTGCAAGGGCTTAAAGCATAACTTTTGTTATACGTTAGTTAATAAACGTTATGGGGCTCGTTCGTGGTTTATAAAATTTGAGACGTCTTACGAAAATTGCGTCATTGATCTTAAAATCATTTCTCCAATAAAATGGAGTATTTATATGACTTATAAATACAAATAATGTGTTCGTTTATCTAAACGACAAATATTTATCATTTATCGTTTTTAACAACGTAAGTATCGTTTTAATGAAGATACTTCTCATTTAATCTCTCCGTAGATAAAAAAATATTAAACAATTTAAATCAAATCGTTTATCAAGTATCTCTCGACAATAATTTATGTACTTAAATTATTAAATTGTCGGTACGCGGGTTGTACGACTTTTGTCTTGTTTTCAGTTCACATAACTTTTGTATTGCTCAAAAAGGGTTTTGAAACATACTTCATTATTATTTAATGAACGAAAATCTCGGGTTTTACAGAATCCAAGAGGAGTGAAGGCAATTACGTGAAGTAAAAACCTTCGTTTGACTTTGAAACATTAGAAGAACGCCAAAACGTTTCAAGGGTTCAGTAATATAAACTCACAAAAATAGAATAATAATACTTGAGTTGGCAAACTCTTAATTAATCGTCACTAAATCAATAAGCACAAGCGAGCGAAGAAAACAAGGCGGCGCAAAGCACTTAAGAACCTTTTTTCTTTAGGTCGTGAAATACAACCGCCTTATACCCACTTTATAGTTTGTATCAATTGATATTAAACCACTTAAGAGTATTTATCTATTTTACGTTTGATTTTGTTTGAATTTGGTACACTTAATAATGTCTGGAACGCCCACTATTAAGGTGCGATTTCTCGCGTATTTGAATAGTTATTGTGTATTAATTGTTCTACGTAAATACAGTATATTATTCACAAGAAAATGAGAAAACGATTTTGTGTTAATTGAGTTCAATTTAAAGCTTATTATTTATATGGATACAAATGGTAGAAAAAAAAACGAGTATGTACGATATTCACACTTCCCAAAAATGGAAGGTCAAATGTAATACTCAAACAAAACACGATAATAAATATGGCTAAACACACCACCCCGGCAGCGGCGCCATTTTTGATGTAGTGTTTTTTTGTACACTTTTGTTTTAGGAAAAACAAAGAGACAAATCGTCGGTAAGTATTAAACACTACGTTTTAGGAAAAACGTAAATGTTGACAATTAAATTCGTTCTCGGTGGAGGTATGGTGTTTAATATGCCAAGTTAATAACGGATTTGGAGTTATTACGCTTTTGTAAAGTGAAAAGAAAAGAAAACAGAAGACGAATTACGCTAAAATTAACCTACGACGATTAAATTAAAAAAATTCTAAAAATTACTAAAATATCCTAGAAAGTCTAACTAAGAAAACGACATAAGCTGAACTTTGTGAAAATAATTTTATTAGTTATTAGTTTTTTAAAGTTTAATAAAAACCCTAAAAATAAAATAATTAAATAAAAGTCAAAACCTAAATGTTTCTTAGTGTAAAAGTAAATTATAATTAACTAAGTCTATAGATCATTTTTTTGAAAATTAAAATCACTTTTAACTATTTTTTATGGACTTTCTAAAAATGAAAAAGAAAATAATGATTAAAACTAAATGAGAAAAAAGAAAAATCTATATTCTACCCAGAAAAATCCTAAACTATAACACTAATAATGGAAAAATTCAAACCTTATAGCTCACGGCTTATCTTTTAGAAGCTAAGACAAAAAGGGTTTAAGTATAAAACAAACCAAATTCTTACCTATTGGTAAACTTGGCACACTGGTAAGAACACCACTCCCCCCACGAGGGGTCATGGGTTCGAAACCAGGACAAGTTTTTAATTTCCGTTTTTTTTTCTTTGTTTGGTATTGGAACACAAGGTACCCCCACTTGCTTTTTGCAAGTGGGGAGTCACAAATAAGCACCACAAACACCTAATAAGCCCAAAACAACAATGATAATCACACAGATAGAAAATACACCTTATAACACCAACATTATGTAACAAATAAGGATGTCAGTGGGAAATATCCTTCCCATTGACAGTCTTAATGCATAGACAGACAGAAACAGCCAAATTGCTGATCTTTTTGGCTTTTTGGTGAGTTCCCTTTTGAGCTAGAAGTCTGATAAGCTACCAAAACTTATCACAAACTAAGTTAGGGCCTAAAACAATTTGATTACTAACTTCTCACAAGATTTCATCACTTAAAACAATTTTAATCATGCAAAAATTTCCTCTGAATGATTTTGGAGTGTTTTCAAATAATTTGCACAACCACATGAATCCAACTACACAAAGATCTAAGGTTACATACAATCAAACTTCAAATAACACAAATGCACAACCAAAATACTACCACGGTATACCTAGAAAAACTTGAACTACACCAGGGATTTTGCACAACTCGCCAGATTTTTCATAAAACTTGCAAAACAAATTTTGTAACTAAAACCACAAAATTTATGGCAAAAATCAATTACCCTAACCCTATTGAGAATGTTTGATCTGTTAAGGTAACCTGGTGGTGTTTCCCTACCTCTAAACCCAACAATACCAAACACCCTTTTGTTGTCCCTAATTATTGTTGATTAAACAAGAAAGAAAGAAAATAGATGAATTCTAGAGAGAGAAAGTAGAGAGAGAAAAGAGAGAGAATGGTGAAACTTGGGAAATATTATATTAGAGAGAGAATAAAAATGAACCAACACCCTTCCTAACATGCTAGGAAGGGGTATTTATAGTCCCCCTACATGTGGGCTTGTTTATGGACTATATTAATGGGTCGGGCTTTCCTTTAGGCTTTAGTTACTTATGAATGAACTTTAGCTTAAAGTTAAGCCCGTAAACCATGACTAACCTACTACCTATTACAACGTTCTAAAATACGATACATAATAAACCTATGACCGGTCATTCTTGTTTGACTCAATATTTTGAGGCTAACAATCTCCCCCAATGAGAGGTCATAAACCTTGGTCATTTAGGAAATTTGTAGAGATTACTAATCTCGCCATAAATGAGTCTTGAACGTGTAATAGTAGTTTTGTTCCTTCCTTCATGTTGTGATCTTTGAGCCTTTGTCGTTGTCTTTCGACTTTGTCATTAATCTTGAGATCTTCAAATCATCCTTGACTTGTCTTTGCCATTTTACGATCTTGTGTCTTCATCCACATGCTCACACTATTAATTGTTGAATAAGTCTTTAGGCGTGAGTATGTGGTTATGAATCTTTGACTTTGCTGAGTACACCGTAACGCCACCTTCTTGAGACAAAACATAGACACGGACTAAATGGCTTTGACATTTGTCCTAAATCGGTAGCGTTTTACCTCCTGTCGGTGAAGACCGTTACACGATATTAAATATCGTACCTGTGATTAGGTAGATTCAATTAAGAATCTCCTTGACAGGGTTTCGCGGCAGTACTAGCCGTTCTCTTTACTCGAATCTCAAAGCCAAGACTGCGAACATAAAGAGTGAATCAATTGGATAGATATCCACTTGATTAAAGTCGTTAATTCAGATTCCTGAAACAAGTTTGATTCATAAAGAATCTTACCATTGTTGCTTTCCAGTTGACACAAGCTTGATTCATAAAGAATCTCGCAAGTCACCTACCGTAGCGCTGTTTGATGTTGACGCTAGAAGGATTTCCATTCGTCACTGTGAATATTAATGAATATCACTCTGAATGTTCTAGCAAGACCATAAAGATATTGCGTAGAAACCTGAAACGAGTTTAAGTCAAATCAGAATCAAACCATCGTTGCTTTTCAGTTTTACATATGTTTAATTCATAAAGAATCTTACACATGACCTACCTCAGTGCTATTTGAAGTTAACACTGGAAGGATTTCCACTCATCATTGTGAATACTAAGTAGTATCACTCTGAGTGTTCTAGCAATATCGCAATGATATATCGTAGGACTCTCTTTATTGTCATCCGTGTGTCCTAACGAGATTTGATTAATCTCTTGGCTCTAGACTCGATTTGTGCACTTTTAATGGTCGGAGGCTGGAGCAGATGCCACCTATTCAATATCAACTATCTCGGAGTGAGAAAGTCAATAGAAGTCATGTTGTTCTCCGTGACAATAAAACAAACTTCTTTTAAGAGAATCCTGAGTAGCTAGGTAAGGGTTGTGTATTACATCACTGGGTCCATGATGCGTTGTCTTTATGATGTGTTGACCCGATTTCTGCCTAAATTTCATGGAGGGATAATTTCTTTACACCCTTTATCCTAACATTTCTTTTTCATTCTTCAACCCCTTCAATGCTTACCAAGACGTCATTACTAGCACCTTGTTGTGATTGTTCCAGTGCTAGCTTAAGTACTTAGTCGGCATTCAACTACATTCACATTCTACTCCATCTTTCCTAAGGACTTCTAATAATCTATTGGATTGTCCCTGGGAAGATCCCTCCGGTTCTGGTTGGATCATAGGACCTAAACCTAACCACCCTTTTGACACCAATAACGTCATGAATTAAAGATGTTGTGGGTATATGATCGTAACCATAAGTGCTTGATTCTTTAGATCAAGTTTTAATCACATTTTCTCCCCCTATCTCTCATATATAAAACCGTTTGATACTAGAGATACCAAATTTGATTAAAATATATTATGAAAAGTAGTCTTGAAAACTTTCGGGAGAAAAATGTGTCAAACTTAGCATGAATTATTGGAACATTTTATGTAGTGTCGAGCACACAATTTTTGAAATATTTTGAATAATCACTGAAAAATTCTTCAAAAAATTGTACTCACACGCTACATGTTCATGAACACATAAAAGATTGTCATTGAAGAATGTGTTCACGAACATCAAAGCTTTTTATGTGAATAATACCAAAGGATACTTACACACAATGTGTTGGATATATAAAATTGTTTTTGACATAACATATCCAACAACATTAAAACTTTGATTTTGGAAAGCTCCCCCTCAAAAATTGATCCAATTGAATTGTCATTAGAGGATGTGGTCCACATTTCGCTTTTTGAGGATAGGAGTTGTTGAACACACAATTTTTGAAATATTTTGAATAATCATTAAAAAATTCTTGAAAAAATTGTGTTCAACGCATTTTGAAAAATCTTAAAATTCCAAATTGTGGAAGAACTGGTTTTTCAAAAGCATAAACTTGAGTTCATAGACTTTGAATGTCTTGACGAATCCACGCAAGTGTAAGAAGATTTCTCTTCTTTTGCTGAGGGTAAGAGCACTAGAGTGTACACTCCCCCGTGAATATAGATCCGGGCTGTAATCTGAATGTAATCACAAGCCATAGCGTTGAGCTCAAAACGTTGAATTTTTTGTGACAAGATCAACCCAAGATAGATTGCTCTACCTGTTGTTAGGATAAGTTATCTTGAAAGATACACTTTCCTTTATTGGAAGTACGAGTTACAGTCTGACATTTAATTGTAAATCATTTACATGAGCTTAAAAACTTGGAATGTTTTTATCGATAGCTCATGACCGAGAAATTTAATTTTCCCGTTGTTGAGGATAAGTTATCATCGTGATCAACTTTCCTTTCTTTGAAGCACGAGTCACAATCAGATGGAATTGTAGATCATTTAAATGACATGTTTTGAAAAATATTTACAACTTTCATTCGAGCATTATGTACACCCTCGTGTTGTTAATGAGCGACATTTCTTGGGGCGTCCATATTATCGATACTGAAAGACATGTCGAGAAGAATATTTTTGGTATTTTGAAAATTTTCATTTTTATTTTGTTTTTCTATGATATTTACATTTTATTATATTTTTGTATTTTTCAAGTTTTTCGAAAATAATCAAAAATAGACTTTTGTACAGCAGAATAAGGTGATATCGAATGTATAGAATTGGAACCTTTTGAAGAAGAAGAAGTGGGTTCAGAATCCGTTGTTGTACATGCAATGACAGAAGAAGAACTTGCACAAATACTAGTGTTAGGAATAAGAAATTCCTTTTCGACATTCAAAGCGTTCGCATTCGTGCTAGCCCAGGTTTCATCACTCTTCTCCATTGGAATCTACTTAAGACCAACATTTTTGAAGATCCTACCCGTTGGTTTCCACTAAAGACTAGATCTAGTAGTAGTTTTCTCTTGCACAGTAGAAGACTTCTTTGGAGAGAAACTATGTCCTTTTTGAATCCACGTTTCAGATTTGGTGTGATAGTTTTTCTTTGTGACGGGTTTGTATCTTCTTGTTGTCTTATGGGATTCTGCATTCTTTCTTTGTGTAAAGGCGCGCGATTTAACCTCATAAAGGTATTGTAGAATGCAGTGATCATGGTTTCCATTGTGAACGCCCTTTTTGCAAGTGGGGCATAGAGGGAATTTGGGATTCACGAAAGTACTTGTATTCCTAGGTTTTCCAAATCGTTCAGGCATAGTGTTCGAAACATGACTATTCATGGATGGTTTCCAATTCCTAGATTACTGGTGAGAGATCCTAGGTTTTGGTTGACTACCATTAGGAGTGTGTTGAACTCTAGCGGGATTTGGTGAACTAGGTTTTGAATACACGGGTTTGTCTTTCTGAATCTTCCCTTGTTGCTTAGCATTCTCTAGGTTGTTGGTATGAACTAAGTCATTTCAACCTACAGATTCCTTTGTGGACGCAAATGTCACACATTTTGGAGGAGTCATAGAAGTGCTAGGTGCATTCACATGGTCGTGTTTAGCAAAAGTGTGCTTTCTAAATGGAGGAACATAGGGTTTTATGGATGGTTTTGGAACACTTGGTTGCACATCACTCTTAGTGGGTAACCTAGATTTTGCATGAGAAGAATTGGAGAAAGGAGTTGGTTTTCCTAAGATAGATGGCTTTGGATCCTTGTACGCATTGGGTTGTCGAACAACAGGTTTCACAACTTTAGGTTCCATAGTTTTCCCACCCATTTTGGCAACGAGTTTCTTCAACTCGTCTATCGTTATGTCCTTTTCTTGCAACTGAGCTTTCAAGTCTGTAATTTCCATACTCTTTTCATTCATTTCTCGACACGATGCGGA
The DNA here is from genome assembly GCA_025667525.1 of Glebionis coronaria. Taxonomy (NCBI): domain Eukaryota; kingdom Viridiplantae; phylum Streptophyta; class Magnoliopsida; order Asterales; family Asteraceae; genus Glebionis; species Glebionis coronaria. The sequence continues at coordinate 134,014 of JANFOE010001065.1, read as the reverse complement.
AAGTTTTACTTGCAAGTTATTATCATTGGACCTTTTCCGACTTTGGTTTTCAAAGCAAGTTCAAGAGAATGACACTGTTTTTGAAGAAAATCACATCGGTTTTGAATTAACGCAAAAGCCTTTTGATCAACAATATCATTGTGTTTCGAAAGATCAATTTCAAGACGTTCACACTCTTTGACTTGATCAAGATATTTACATGCCACGTCTGAATATTCATCGATATCAGCACAAGATTGAAGAGTAACACATAAAATATCTTTGGAGAGACATTCTTCTAAGAGGAGATCATATACGTTCGAGAACTCTGATTTTTCTGTCTGAAGTCCATCAATTTCTTTTTCAAGAGACTCGACGTATTTCAAATCATCAAACATTTCTGACCGAATGAAGTTTTCAAATTCAAGAACAGTTTCTTGTATTATCTTCGTGTTCGGTATTAAAAGTTCTTTCACAAGCACATTAATATCGTGAGGAATCTCTCTTTTCCACTTATCATTTTCACGTTTTTTCCAATCGCTTTCAACAATGGAATGAACATTATCAATGTGGTGTTTAAGAAAACCAAGTGTCTTCCTACTTTGGCTTTTTGAAGCATCAAGAGGCAGGTAGTTGATAAATTTTGAAACGTTAGTTTTCTTAGTGGCAAAAGCTTTTTTCCATTGAATTCTTCTTTGTTTGAGTTCTAAAAACAATTCCTCACGAGACTTATGTTTTTGTGTAGTGAAAAGACCATAAATACTATTCTCATAAGCATAATTATATGGTTTCACAAACTCTTTATTGACCGGTGATCTACTCTCCTCTTCCCAAAGGGGTGTCTCTTCACTATCGAGCCTAACAAGAGGACAATGAGGATCGGTCCATTCGGACTTATCCATATAAAGGCGCGGGTTTGCAGCTTGAGCTTGGGCTAGATAATCAGGACTTACAAAGCTAGCTTGACCCTTAAACATCAACGGAGGTGCTATCATTCTTACGATTTGAATAGAGTCATGCGTTTTGTAAGCAACCTTTTTCAAAAAATCGACTTGTTCTTCGAGATCCATAACTTTTTCATAATCTTTGCCTTGTTTATTTTTGAAAGCTTGTTTTAACGTTTCAACCTCTTGTTTCGTTTCCTCAAGAATTTTAGCAGAATCAGTGGTATTCATAGAAAGCCGTTGTTCAAGTTCATTAACTTTTGTTGTGGCAAGGTACGTTTTTTGACGTTCATCACTTAATAAAACATTAAATTGACGTTTTTCTTTAGTTAACAAGGCAAGAGCTTCGTTGTATTTATTTTCAAAATCGTCATTTTTAACGTTAATTAACCGACTTTTTTACCCCTCAATCTCTTTTTCTCTTTGATGAAGTTGATCCCTATAACTATTATTGGTCTCACTAGATTTTATAAGAGCGGCTTTGCTTTCTTCAAAGTTTTGAGTGAGCGTTGCTTTTGCCTTCTTTAATTTCTTTTGACTCTTTCTAGTTTCAGTTACATCCTATTGTAAACTAGCAATTAAATTAGCAAGCGCGATACGCTCCTCATCCTCATACTCATTTACATGTTGATCATCCTCAAACTCATTATTGCACATGTCTGATGAATCAGGTATGGTATTGCTATCTACCATTTCCATCATACATGTGTCAGTAACTGTTGTTGGTAGATCACTATGCTCATGGGTATCACCAAACACATTATAGTCATCATTATCATGTTGTACCTTAGAAATTGGCTCGGTATCAAAGATAGGAAAATTGTCATCTTTAGTGACAGTGAGAACCTCATGAATCTTTGCCATGTATTAATAATGTTCCTCAAGTTCTTGGTCGAAGAGTTCATCATCTGTGTCGTCAGGCATTTCTCCTTCCTCATCTGATAACTTGATCCCAGCTTCCATCTTCTTGCATAGCAGCATCTTTTCCTTATGATAGCCATAGTCTTTAACCCTCTTTGGCTGCCTACATTCCCTAGCCAGATGCCCAAACCCTCTGCAGTTAAAACACTGAATCCCACTTTGTTGCACTACTTGAGTACCAACAGTTTCCCTATTTCTAACAACAGTAGCAACCCTCTGATTATCATTCCTTGCGGTATGTCGATCATACTTTGGAAGAGTCTCAGCACGCCTTCGTGTGTCATACCTTGGAGGACTTTGAGTGTAGTTGTTCCTCGTGTTGGATGATGTTCGAAGATTGTTGTTGGTGGGTGGATAGATTTTCTTGTATTGCTTCATTATGAAAGCCATTTGTTGTTTGAATTCCCTATCCTTCTGAGCTTGTTCGTCGTCACTATCCTCTTCGGATGATTGCTCAAGTGATGGTGATGGTGCTCTTGCAATTTCTTTGCCTCGGGATCATGTTGGAGCATGTGACTTAGAGACAATGGAAGATCGAGGTCATGATGATTGAGTAGAGTAGGTCTTTGAAGCATGAGAACGATAATCCGGGTAATGCTGAGTGGTAGACACCAAAGCAAGTGGATTAGAAACCTTTGCAGTACGTTCGGCTCGAAGTTCATTTGCCTCATTTTGAAATTGTTTTAAAATATCAAAGAGCGTGTGATATGAAACTTCGTCTAATTTTTGTTGTTGTTTTACCAAGGTGACAAACCGTGCCCATTCTGGTTGAAGTTGCTATAGAAATTGGACATTGACTTGCATGGTGGAAACTTGCAAGTTGTTTCGGGTCATGTCATTCATCATTTTGTAGAATCGGGAGTAAAAATAATCAATTGATTCCCCATCCTTTGATGTAAACTTTCCAAAGTTCCAAAACATCTTAGTTTTTATGTCTTGGTTGTTAAGTGATTCACCTTGCTGCAATCGTTCAATGGTCGTCCACATTTCATTAGCAGTAGGGCATGCATCAACCGTGGAATAAATATCATCTCCTATGCCACTGATAATTAAGTATGTTAATGCAAGTGATGCCTAAAAACATTATTAGTGTTAACTAATCTTTCTTAGTTTTGATCACAACAAACCATACAACACATTTAGTGTAAAACACAAAATGAATTATTTAACTAACACTATCATCAAGGTAATAATCATATCACTAACCTTTCTTAATCATACTTAGTAATCATCAAAATGATTATTCTTAAAACTCACTTTTGTTAATATGACAAAAGACTTTTTAATAAACTTTCTTTTTTAGAAAATGTTTTATTAAAATGGAAAATAAAAATTTGAAAATAGCATATTCCAAATGCTGTTAGAATATCCTTTGAAGGTTTCAAATACCTCAGATATTCCCACCCCACTAAAAGACAAAAAATGGAGCGTATTCTAGGTACCGCGCACAGCTAGCCGTTATAGATCCGTTATACTTTGTCTCCTTTAAATAGTGGGTCAAATCTCATTTTCCAGGAAGCCTCTTGGACGTTTTTCTCAGCCCTCTTTCTATTTTCTATGGCATAATCATTAGTAAATGATCACTTAAAGTGTTAAGGATGTTTACATATGATTATCCTCTTGATCCCCTCCTTTACCTTGTCCAATGAGAAGATCACTCACTCACTAGTGTTGTGATAAAGATGAATCTATGAGCTAGTCATATTCATCATGATACCTTTTTTGTTTTAGGTCAATCCAATGTATTTATGAATACTTGGACTAGTTGTGTTCATCCAAGTTATTTGTGGATACTTGGATTTGTTGTGTACATCCATTGCATATGTGTTTGCTTGGATTTGTGTTGTGTAAATCCATGCTACATGTGTGTACTTGGATAAGTCTAGTTGAGTTGTAATAGATTTGATTAGGAGTTCTCACTAAACTATAAAGTGATGTGGTTGTGTCTTGTGAGTTCTCACTAAACTATAAAGTGACTAGTAGTTGTGTTGTGTGAAGTTCTCACTTAGCTTCAAAGTGAAGAGTCGTGAAGATTGGTTCTAGCTTTGGATTAGAACTCGACATCTAGCCTTGTGTCGTAAAATGGTGAAGTAGGCAACGTCGTGAAGATTGGTTCTACCTTAAGATTAGAACTCGACATCTAGCCTTGTGTCGTTAAATTGTGAAGTAGGCAACGTTGTGTAGATTGGTCCTAGCTAAAGATTAGGTCTCGACATTTAGCTTAGTGTCAGAAAATAATGTAAGCGACTATGTAAGGTTTTCTCCGCCAAGAAGGGAGCTTGTGGATATAGTGTAAATCTCGAGTAGGTGTACTCGAGGAGTGGAGTAGAAACGAGGATAGAGCCTCGTTGTCGAACCACTATAAATCTTGGTGTCTTCCCACTAGGTTGTCTCCTTCCTTACTCTTTACTTATTTCATTATCATTACACTTACCTATTATCTTTGCTAGTGCATTTGAATTGAACCTAATCATTATGCAACTTAGCCTCAAGTAAAAGATAGTTTTGATACAAACCAAATTGAAAGTAATTTTAATTTGGTCACCAATCGAAGAGAAACTATTCAACCCCCCCCCCCCCCTTCTAGTTTCTACAATTGGTATCAGAGCAATGGTCACTCAAGATCTTTGAAGTATATTGTACTTTGAAACTTGGATCGATCCATTGTATCCTCAAATTAGAAGGTCAAGTTATACTAAAGTTTCTCTTTGGTCAAAACTATGTTTTCTTTGAAAATAGGTCTTTTAATTGATAATATTGCATCCCACTTAAGATTAGTAGCCTTTATGCATTTTAGATATACTCTTGAAATGTATCTACTAGTTTGCATCTTGCTTTGTGTAGGTACTCATGAAGATCAATCACTTAATTAGTTGTGGATTGATTTACTTGCACTTGTAGAAGACTCATCTTCATTGATCTTTAACATCTTTGAATGATGATACCAAGATGATTGGGAATGATACTAGTCCTTGGAGACTTAGTACTCATCATAGTCATTGATTGGGCATAGCACTTATTCCTTCATGGATTGCTCTTTATGGCCAAGGTACGCTTTCGTTCTTCCACACGCCCTTTGATCATTCTTTTGATCATTACTTGAGTATGTGCTTGTTCTTGGCATCCTTGCCTTGACATTTATTTGTGGTTTGTGATTCTTTCATTTTATCCTCTCAAACCTTCATTGATTGGATACTTGACTCACTATGGTGATGTAGAGTGAGTTAGTAGTAGCTTAAAGTATAAAGCATGATTTCCGTGGTTTGCACCCATACGGTTAGTAGGCCCTTTGTGGGAGAGAAAGTGAATCAATACCTTGCTCATATTTTGGTTTAGACTAAGACTATTATTAAAAGTGATCTTAGTCTATACATGAATAATTGCTTTGTATTTATTCATTACCAAAGCCGTTTAACGTTTCGCCGGAAAGGCACGTCTTAAACCACTATATATGACACAAGCTCTTCGTTACCACTATTTGAAGATTGTCATTAATCCCTTGAGCATTGGTCCTAGTTTTGATTCACTTCCCTTGACTTCTCTCCACTTTGCCGTTTTACTACGAGTAGTCGTTTGTCCGTTTCGGTTCTTTTCGATCTTGATTTAACTCGTAATCCTTCGTTAAGGCATATTGCTTAGTGTTATGATGATCCAATGATATTCTAAAAGGCTCATGATATAATTTTAAGTATTTTAGAAAAACTTGGTTTTTAAAATTTGGCGTTTTTCATTGATAAAAACCAGCCTCTGTAGGCGGTTCTTTATCTCAGCGGCTCAAACCCGCGGTTCCTTATCGATAAGGTACCGCGGGCAGTAAAGAGTGTTAGAGCGCCAGTTTGATTATTTTATTCTTTTTCAAACCAAACCCTCTCTCTCCCAAAAACACACAGCCGACGGTTTACCCTCTTTTCCACCATTGTTGAAGCTTCCAAAACCTTCAATCACTCAAATTAATTGATTCCAAGTTGTGGGTTTCACTCATCCTTCATCTAACATCAATTAATTGTAATTATTTTCTTTCAATTTCATCTATTTTGTTCTAGGGTTCATCCTTTCATAATTGGGGATTTTTAAAATTGAAATTGAATTAAAACCTTAATAGGAATGTGGGTTGACATGGTTATTTTACTATGATTCCTTAGGTTCATATTCATTAAGATTTCACTAAAACCCACTTGTAGAACAAATCCGAATTTAGGCTTAATGATTTTGGTTAAAAGATGGATTTGAGATGAACCCATGAACAAGTAGGTAATGACATTGTTAATGCTTACCTAAAAACCTTGTTTTGAAAAACCAATGTTCTAATCCATTGCTGATCTAACATAGATCATGTGTTCTTGGTTAATAATGGAATAGACACATTGTGAACATGAGAATGATATGGATTCAATCCTATGTTTGTCAAGAAATTGATATAACACATTCTCATATTTTTTTTGATCTTTGATTTTATTTTTCATATGAGTGATTGGAGAAATATTTTCTTGTATTTATTTAGGTACTAATCATGCCTTCACAATACCAAAAGGATCATCAACTCACAAAAAATTATATGCCAAACCTATCCGACTTTTGTCACTCAACTCACCTTGCCCATACTTTTTCCTCTCTTCAATCCCGTTGCTTTCATGAGGGTAGAGTTGTCCAAAAGGATATCAAGGATTATGTCTACATCAAGTCCATGTTTGAACACATTGGATTTGATTGTTTGTTGAACATTAAGGAAGACATCTATCCTCGATTCCTATTGGAGTTCTTTAGCACATACTCCGTCATTGAAAACAATGATGGAATATTTGTTTGGTTCATCTTGAAAGATCAACCCATTCAATACTCTCTCGAAGTGTTTGGTCAAATTCTTGATGTCCCATTTGTAGGCACTTGTCGCTTCACGGATAAATGGAAGCTTAGTGCTCTCCTTGAATCCTACAATTGTCCTCCAAATGATCATGAGGAAATTGATCTTGACTTCATTGTCGACATTGTCTCCAAAAAGCGTAATCGACCCGTTAAGAGAAGCCTTCATACTAAGGTACGTTCGGTGAAACATCATGAGGTTCTCTTAAGCGACCTTAATGATAATATGGTTCAATGGACCAATATCCTTAGGGAAAATGTGTTTTATCTTGGTGGAAACCGGGATCATGTTCCGGCGTGTTTGGTGCATATGTTATATTGCATCTTTACCAACACCAATTACAATTTGGCATATCTTATCGCTCAACGGATCAATTATGCTATTTACAAGCCTAAAACAAACCTCCCTTACGCAATGCTTCTCACTTGCCTTTTTAAAAGGGTTGACCGTGATTTTCCAAATCTTGATCTTCCTCAGTTTCAACCGGTCCAACGGGTCATGCTACCTATTCAAGAGGTATATAAGAGAAAGACAAGATCTGATCGTAAATCCGACCAACAAGAGTTCAATGATGAGGACTTGGACATGCCAACAAGTGATGGTGATGGCATTGGCACAAGTGCTCCCATTGACTTTTCGAGTTCTTCTCACCACTCCACAAACTCATTCGTGGATGGTTTAGATGACATTGCTTCCCCTCCTCACCATTCCTTTAGTGAAGTTCCTAATAATCTCAATTTAGAGGAACTTTACCGTCAAAATCTTCGAACCCGAGGGGATTTGCATGATCACCGGATTGAGTCAAGAAAGGGAATCAAGTATTTGGGAAAAATGATCAAGGATTTAGGCAAGAAAAGGAGGTGAAGACTTTGAGTTGTGTCAAAGTTTGGTTATCATTTGCAGCTTAAACATTTGCTTATTAACACTTTGGTTTAGTTGTTTAAACTTATGTTACATGTTTGGATTATTATTTATTTTGATCCTAAATGTTGCTTATGCAATGATGTTTGTGATTTACATAGCTTTGTGCTTGCCTTATGATAGTTAGCTTATTAGATTATGATCTGTAGTTAACTTTGGCTTGTGAATCCTTTGGTAAAAATCTGGGTTTATCAAAAACTGGGAGGTGAAATTTTTGAAAGGCCTCTGGTCGCGTTCCATATCGACCCGCGGATCCTTATCGATAAGGTACCGCCGGTCCTAGATAAGGAACCGTCGGCCACTGTGCACGACAGCATCTTTTGCTTTACACTGTTTTCTTAAATCTGTGTAAACCTTGCATGATTTTCAGTAATAAACTGCACATTTCCTAAACTAGCTTGCCTAAATTCATTATTCACCTAAAATGATTTTAACCCATTACTAGTTTGGATCATCCCCTCACCCATTTAAACCCACCTTGTTAGTCATGTTCTTCACACATCAAAACATCCTTCCCTAAACCTTAAACCACCCTTGTCAACCATGGTGTGTACCAAAACCTCAAACACTTCCAAGACCTCCACCCTAAGGAAAACACTCAAAATAAGGATTAAGGTAGCCAATCCTAACTCCTCACCAGTCCACACACCTAAGAATGAGATGGTTCCTATCCTCATTTCTTCATCACCTTCCCCACCTCTTGCACCATGAAAGACATCATCCACCCATGGTACTAACCACTCCATTGGTTCTACCTCCTCTTCATTCAACTCAAGAATGAATAAGCTCTCTTCACCCTTCACTCCAAGTGCACCCTTGGATGTGACCACACAACCCCAACCAATCCAAAGCATTCTTTTTGTGAATGACTTTGATGACAACTTGGTGACTTCACCATTTACCCCTCATAACTCACCCATTTCACCAACCTTGGAGAACATACCTCCACACTCACCCATTTCCCCTTTAGGGAACATGACTCTACTCTCACCCACATCACCCTTGGAGAACATGCCTCCTCCACCTCCACCCAACTCAAACATTCCAATTTTGGGTGTTCCACTTTCCCTCCTTTTGGGTGATCCATACTATGGGTTTCAACAAACACATGGTCCTAGTTGTCCATGTTGTCTTTACAACCACTACATCATCCATAACCTTAGGATGGATATGTATGGACTACATAGGAGGTTGAAAGAGTTCTTGCTTGCCTTGTTCTCCATGCCTCCTCCTAGGAGATGAATGATGAAGTTTTCTTAATAAGAGTTTTCAACAAAACCAAGCCAAAGAAGACTACTTATCTAGATTTAATGTTAAGCTAGCTATGTATTAGTTAGTTTTATTTGTCATTGTACTTGCTTCCTTCATGAATGTTTCATGTTGTTGATCTATGGATTTAGCTTTGTGTGTTTCTATCCTTATGTGCACACTAATCAACTTTAATTTGAAATTAAAATTGATCCTAAATCTATCACAACCTCTAAAAACTTGACTAAAATTGGTTCAAAATGATATCTAAATTATTTTGTCACCCATTGTCAAGACATTCTTTGTGAATGTGTTGCTTTATGCAACCCTAGCATAATTTGGTGCTAATAGAGGTAAAATTCCAAGATTTGCAATTTTTTGTAAAAATCTTAGTTTTTTCCAAAACCCTGGAAAACATTGTTTCAAGTCCACTGGACGCGGTTCCTTAAAGTCCCGCGGTTCCCTAGCGATATGGAACCGCCGGTCTCTATAAGGTACCGCAGACAGTAAGTGGCTTTTGACGAATTATTTGGTCAAAACTTCTAAAACCCTATACCCTGTCAAGATTCCTTGTTTACTCAAATTTACTAAACATTCCTTGACACTTCACATTTTGTATTCAAATTCTTACCTTGATTACATTTTACTTATACCCTAACCTTGAGATTACATTCTCACACCTTCCCAACCTTGAGAATTCATTCTCACACAACCTTGAGATTTCATTCTCACACCTTCCCAACCTTGAGAATTCATTCTCACACAACCTTGAGATTTCATTCTCACACTCTCATAATGCCTAACTCCTACATTCCTAACCTTGACATTTCATTGTCACAACCCCACTCACCCAAAGATTCCTCATCCAAGCTTTCAAAGAAACCGAAAATCTCGGTTCGACCTATTTGGGTTAAGAAGAATGAACCATCTTCCTCCAAAACACCCAAAAACCCTACCTTCTCTCCAATCAAGTATTGGAATGAGACTTATACCATAAACCCCATCACCAGAGCTAAAGAAAATGTTCCCCCACCACCACAATCCTTCAACACCCCTCAACTCAATGACATTGCGACCTTCCCAAACCTCACAAGGCATTGTGAAAACATTCCCACACCCATTACCCCACCACCACCAAACCCTAAGTTTGATGCCATACCCCCATCAAACGATTTTGTGTTGCATCATGGATCCTCGTGTGCTTCTTGTCGATTTCAACAAATTGAACTTGCTCATGTGTATGAGAAGTTAAATTTTCTTGAATTCCTCCTCACTCGACCTCCTATCCATGTTTTCGTTCCGGTAGACAAAACTTCTAATGATGCATCGTCGTCTTTTTAGTCTTTTATTTTTTAATCAATCTTGGAAAATATCACTATTAGACTAGCTTATGCTTAGTGGTTTATTTTCCATATTTATTGCTTTTAGATACTCATATTGTGTGTATGACTATCTTCTTTGTTGTGTCTTTTTCTTTTATGTAACCTTTGTGTTGTTTGTGTGTTATTTCATTAGTTCTATTTTGAGTTGATCATGGTTAACTTTTACAATTGCTTATGGGTGATTCCATCAATTCTAAACTTTAACCCATTGACAAGCTTATCGTCTTCATTGGATTGAAGCTTGATTTTGCCAATTACCTCTTTGGACATACTTAGCAAAATACTTGCTTCTAATTTGAGATTTCTTCTCTCTCTCCCTCTCAAGTTACTTAGTAGGTAGTGATCATATATACATTGGTGTTTCTTTCCTTTCTACTAACCTTTGTGTAGCATGTCACCTTAGCTCACAAACTTGGTTCCCCAAGCAAGGGGGAGCAACCACCAAGGGGGAGCTACTAGCAAAGTTCGATGTTCTTCGAAGACTTGTGCTAACCTTTTTGCTACGACAAAGGGGGAGAAATGATAGTGATAAACTAGTTAATAATTCGATATTTTGTGTTTCTACGTAAATGAGTTTATCGCTTGTCGTAATCAAAAAGGGGGAGATTGTTAATGCAAGTGATGCCTAAAAACATTATTAGTGTTAACTAATCTTTCTTAGTTTTGATCACAACAAACCATACAACACATTTAGTGTAAAACACAAAATGAATTATTTAACTAACACTATCATCAAGGTAATAATCATATCACTAACCTTTCTTAATCATACTTAGTGATCATCAAAATGATTATTCTTAAAACTCACTTTTGTTAATATGACAAAAGACTTTTTAATAAACTTTCTTTTTTAGAAAATGTTTTATTAAAATGGAAAATGAAAATTTGAAAATAGCATATTCTAAATGCTGTTAGAATATCCTTTGAAGGTTTCAAATACCTCAGATATTCCCACCCCACTAAAAGACAAAAAACGAAGCGTAGTCTAGTGGCGGTACCTTAAGTACCTACGCGGTTCCTTAGCGATATGGAACCGCGGGGCGAGATAAGGTACCGCGCACAGCTAGCCGTTATAGATCCGTTATACTTTGTCTCCTTTAAATAGTGGGTCAAATCTCATTTTCCAGGAAGCCTTTGGGACGTTTTTCTCAGCCCTCTTTCTATTTTCTATGGCATAATCATTAGTAAATGATCACTTAAAGTGTTAAGGATGTTTACATATGATTATCCTCTTGATCCCCTCCTTTACCTTGTCCAATGAGAAGATCACTCACTCACTAGTGTTGTGATAAAGATGAATCTATGAGCTAGTCATATTCATCATGATACCTTTTTTTGTTTTAGGTCAATCCAATGTATTTATGAATACTTGGACTAGTTATGTTCATCCAAGTTATTTGTGGATACTTGGATTTGTTGTGTACATCCATTGCATATGTGTTTGCTTAGATTTGTGTTGTGTAAATCCAAGCTACATGTGTGTACTTGGATAAGTCTAGTTGAGTTGTAATAGATTTGATTAGGAGTTCTCACTAAACTATAAAGTGATGTGGTTGTGTCTTGTGAGTTCTCACTAAACTATAAAGTGACTAGTAGTTGTGTTGTGTGAAGTTCTCACTTAGCTTCAAAGTGAAGAGTCGTGAAGATTGGTTCTAGCTTTGGATTAGAACTCGACATCTAGCCTTGTGTCGTAAAATGGTGAAGTAGGCAACGTCGTGAAGATTGGTTCTATCTTAAGATTAGAACTCGACATCTAGCCTTGTGTCGTTAAATTGTGAAGTAGGCAACGTTGTGTAGATTGGTCCTAGCTAAAGATTAGGTCTCGACATTTAGCTTAGTGTCGGAAAATAATGTAAGCGACGATGTAAGGTTTTCTCCGCCAAGAAGGGAGCTTGTGGATATAGTGGAAATCTCGAGTAGGTGTACTCGAGGAGTGGAGTAGAAACGAGGATAGAGCCTCGTTGTCGAACCACTATAAATCTTGGTGTCTTCCCACTAGGTTGTCTCTTTCCTTACTCTTTACTTATTTCATTATCATTACACTTACCTATTATCTTTGCTAGTGCATTTGAATTGAACCTAATCATTATGCAACTTAGCCTCAAGTAAAAGATAGTTTTGATACAAACCAAATTGAAAGTAATTTTAATTTGGTCACCAATTGAAGAGAAACTATTCACCCCCCCCCCCCCCTTCTAGTTTCTACAAAGTATATTGCTTCCTTCTCTGCATCAAACCAAGCACGGTTCTCTGGTGTGAGATCGTTGCTCTTTTCATAACGTTCATATGCTGGTTGTTCATCAGTTGTGTCTGTGGCTGGTACTACAGGAACTTTGATCCTTGAGAATTTATAGGGTCTATCAAAAATACATTGCCTTAAAGCATCACCGTTAGGTTTTGTGTCAAGATACGTAGAAAACGAGATTTCCATTGATCATATCGACCTGACACAATCATTGGTGGTCTCTCTTTGTTACCCGCCTCCATTATGTTGTTGTTCGTCACACGATATTCTGCAGTAGAATCCATCTCAAAATTTGCTGAAGTGAAAAAGGATCTTAAGTAGATGTGTTGTGATTGTTGTTGTTAGAAAAGATGTTGAAATTCCTGAAAAAAGTTCTTGAAAAACAAAAAAAAATCTCCAAGACCAAAAAAACATACTACAAAACTACAAGTTTTGTTCGAAAATTTTTAAGTGTATTTTTGGAATATCGTAAAGTCCTATCGAAATGTACTATATGAATAACCTATCGGAATGTTCAATCGGAATATCATATCGGAATGTTCAATCGGAAAACCTATCAGAATGTTCAATCGGAATAACCTATCGGAATGTTCAATCGGAATAACCTATCGGAATGTTCAATCGGAATATCCTGTCAGAATGTCTGTCGGAATACCTGTCGGAATACCTGTTGGAATACCTGTCGGAATACCTGTTTGCATACCTGTCGGAATAACTGTCGGAATACCTATCGGAATAACTTAAACCCTTTTCCGATGGAATTCTGTCGGAATATATAAACCCTTTTCCGATGGAATTCTGTCGGAATACTACTACAATTTCGAAACTTTAGGTAAAAAGTAGAGATTTTTGACAAAAATCCGTGATTTTAACCAAACCAAAACAACCTAATCCCTACCACAACTATGTAGGAGATTTATAGCAAGATTTAGAGCACGTAAAACTAAAAAAAATTGACTTCAAGAGATGTTATAAAGATGAAATCATACGAATCAAACAAAAATCACAACAATCAATCACCAATCTATCGTATGGCGATTGATACCAATTGTTGTCCTTAATTATTGTTGACTAAACAAGAAAGAAAGAAGATAGATGAAGAAGATAGATGAATTCTAGAGAGAGAAATTAGAGAGAGAAAAGAGAGAGAATGGTGAAACTTGGGAAATATTAGATTAGAGAGAGAATAAAAATGAACCAACACCCTTCCTAACATGCTAGGAAGGGGTATTTATAGTCCCCCTACATGTGGGCTTGTTTATGGCCTATATTAATGGGTTGGGCTTTCCTTTAGGCTTTAGTTACTTATGAATAAACTTTAGCTTAAAGTTAAGCCCGTAAACCATGACTAACCTACTACCTATTACAACGTTCTAAAATACGATACATAATAAATCTATGACCGATCATTCTTGTTTGACTCAATATTTTGAGGCTAACACCTTTTAAACTTGGTTTGTTAATTTTTGCAAAGACTTTTGTACTAAAACACGACAAACTCACAAAGTTTTAACTGATATGGGTTGGATTTCACTCAAACAACTGATTTTAACAAAACATTCCACAACATCAAAGCAAAAACACAAATTCAAAGATCACAGATTGGAAGGAACTAAAGATAATGTACTTACCTCAAGGGTGTACTTCCACACCCTTGAGAGTTACAAGTTGATGTGTTGAGCAAAAACACAAGCTTCCACTACCCTGTGAAACACAAAACAAACAAACAAGATGAAGTATCAAGACCTAGGTCTTGATACTGTTAGTACACATAAATAAACAACAATATGATTTTTTTTACTTTTCTAACTTTTAATACCAAAACGTTTGGGAATGAAAATTAAACCAGACCTATGATATCACAGACGGACTTGAAATCATATAACATAAACTTAAAAAAAGGGTTTGGAACCAACTAACAAAACACCATCTTTTTATATAACATAAAAAAGGGGAATTGCATTTGTCAACAAGAACTCAAATATGAAAGAAAAAAAAGTATGGAACTTAGCTTGTTTTTCTAGAAATTACCAACTTTTAAGAAAAAAAAATAAATTACATTTTTAAAAAAATACCAACTTTTATTTATTTAAAAAGGAATTACATTGGCTAGAAAAACAAAACTGGAACTAACTAAAAACTATCCTAAGATTGCCTTATATACTGGCATACAGAAGTTTCTAGTCTGAAAGCATAAACTAAAACCCTAATGGGACGAATTTCTACATATTCTATTTAGTTTGAATCTTGTATCTTGGTTAATGTTGGTCCCTTGTAATTCGTTATTACTTATTAACTTAAGTAATAACTCTTTACTTAGAGTCAAGTGTGTTGTTTTAACAATAGATAAGAACTATGTAAGATTAAAACAACAATACCAATATACTTTCAACGTATAGACTTTTATTAGAATCAAATAAAGAATCTATAACCCACTTTGTTTGCGGCATAACAAAGTGGCTGAATGACAATGGGGTTTGATCTCCTCTACTTAGACATCTAACCAAAGTTAAACTCTAAGCTCCAATCTAAACGTTCATATGCATCTTGGCTATATGGTTTAGTTGGTATCGAGAGAGAAAGGTTTTCCAGAGTTTAAGCTCTTGTATTGGTTACCTTTCTCGTCTCAATGTACACTCCTTTTATAGGCAGTGTAAAACTAGGGTTCGCATTTTTGCGTGTTTCACTGTTAAGGTTTATCCAGTGGGTGGTTGACTGCCCATGTTGGATAAACAGTACAAAGTACATATTAATTAATTCTAGGAAAAGATAAAGGTTGTACTTATATCTAAGTCTACAAGCAACCTACTTTGACTTAAAGTAATCTTTTCCTACCTAATAAAAACCATCAGAATACTGAAGAGTCTTCAGTATCCTAGAGGAGATCGACATCATTCAGTTTGGTATTGTCAAACTAAACTGAATTGAAAGCCCTTCTTCAGTGCTTGTTCTTCAGCAACTAGACCGCCTAGTATTTGAAGTGAAGACTCCTTTGTCTTCTAAGGTTTCACTAGAAGGGGAGTGCTGAACTTTCTTCAGCTATAAAGTCTTCAGTAGGAACTTTGTTCCTCTAGTCATCCTTCCGCAGACTGGCCTTACTACTGAGCATAAAACACTTAGGGGGATTTTATATTCAAATCCTAGAGTTGCTTCATGGTCAGTAAATACTGATCCAACAATCTCCCCCTATTTGGATATACAAATAGCCTAAGTCTAATGTCAGTAGTAAGTGAGCATAACAACTTCTTCTTACATTCACGGAACAATTAATAACTTATAAACATCAGATAATCATTCATTCAAAATATTACAACTTACAACAAAATAGTACAAATGATTATTTAGTTCTCCTTAGGCCTAAGTTCTTCAATGACTGGAGTCTGAATGGATGGATCTGAATTCCTTATGTCTAGTATCGATAGAAGGCACATGCTGAAGGTTCTTGCAGCTCCAGTGAGTCCTGGACCATCATGGTGAGGAAAGAAGATTTTCTGAATATTTCCAAGGAATTCAATGTTCAGATCATCAAGATCACTAATGCTCACATAGTCTTGTCGTTCACGATGGTTGAACATGATCATCCCTAATTTCGGTTTTTCTAGTACTTGCCCAGGGAGATGATTTTGAAACTGAACAAGGCCTTTGTATTTCTTTGTGGTGGCAAAGATGTCACCAACACCAGGTTGAACCAGATTGGCTCTTTTGTTCAGTTCCAAAAGTGGGTCTTGGTCCTCCAGTGAAACTTGATTGTTGATGTAAAGAATCTGACCAAGTGTTTCATGATTTCTTATGAAGTGTTCTATTCTAGTGCGGACCTCCTCCCATCTCTTCCCTTTTTTCTTTTCTAGAAGCTTGTGCATTTCAACCCATTCAGTGTAGGAGAGCTCCTTTCCTAGAAAGTTTTTGAGAACCTCTTCAGGTCCGCCCCACCTATAGAACTTTAGGTGAATGTCTCCCCTAGATGTTAACATGTCAACATTTGTGATTTCTGAGAGATCTCTTCTATTTAGTATAGTTATACAGTATTTTTCGTATAACATCTTGTTCTTGAAAAGACTTACCACCTCTGGTTTTCCAATTTTCTCATACAAGCTCAGCTTTAGATTCCTGAGCTTTTCGTCATCTTGAAGCTTGTGGACTTTATCAATTTCTTCTTGAGTGGCCAACCCAGATGACTCATTGCTGGAGGTAAGGCCATCAATATAACTGTCTTTCGCTGAAGACTCCCCCTTAGTCTTATCTGCACTTCCTTCACTGAAAGGGGATCTATACACAATAGGTTGTTTTAGGGCCTTCTTCTGTGCATGTTTCTTGAAGAGGTGCTGAATTGTGACTTTCTCCCCCTCAGCAGAAGAGTGCCTCGCAACTTCTGATGAAACCCTAGCAGGTAACCATGCACATAAAGTATCTAAGGTGGATGATACATTGGCTAAGATTTCTAGAATATTAGCAAGAGCATTCACTCGTTGTTGAACATCATCTGATAAGTTCAGCTTTTGGTGTTACAGCAGACTCACCCTATCCTTGATCTTTGATACTGAATCACAAAGCTCATTAAGTTGATGAGGAATCGGTTTGAATTCCACAGGGAGGTCAAAAGATGAAGTAGTAAGTGAGTCCACAAGGGAGGTGATTTCATCTTTGATATAAGTGGTGGTGGTTACATCCTTCACCAATGTCTTTAGTTCAGTGATAATGGCATCTTTGATTTGTTCAGCAGTGGGAGGAACTGGCCTTGCTTTAAGAGTAGCTAGTTCAGCGTCAGCAATAGCCTTTTCCTCCTTGAGAGTGGACACCTGTGATTGTAGAACTAACACCTGATTTGTTAGTTCATGTACCTGAATGGTTCTGGGAGATGGAGGCTTGGGAGTTTGATCAACAACATCATTGTCAGATTCGCTATCATCTAGATTAACTGGAGCCCTTTCATTAAGCCCCAACTCCTTTTCCAATTCATCAGCAGACATGCTAAATATGAATGTAGGCAAGTGTCCCTCCTTGGCGCCAGTGGAGAGAGGCACTTCCTTTATTTTCTATTGATCTCCACCTTCAGTGTGCAGGTCAGTTTCAAGTTCCTTACCACCAGGGTTGGTTTTACCTGATGGATCCTGAGAAAAAGTCCCTGATAAGTTTCAATCAATGATAATGTTTTTGGTTCCTTCAGTCGAACCTAGTTGTGAGGGAACAACATCATGAGGAACAGAGAGGCCAGGGTCAGCATCAGCTGTTGGATTTGCTGACACATCATTCCATGATGCAGACTCAGAGTCACAAGTGAAGGAAATTGGTAATGAATTATGACTTGTATTCAGAATAATAGAACTTACCAATGCTGACTTCACACTATTGAGCTGAGGATGCGCTCCATCTTCACCCATCTCTCTTAAAGAGGTTGAGAGCTGGGTTGCCTTCAGGGCCTCTTGATGCATGCCACCTTTAGCAGAGACTGAAGGTGGCGGCTGGCTTAGGTTCTTGACCTTGGTCGAGGACTTTTGTTTCTTCGAAGCTTGGCCTTTGGGATCATCAGAATGCTTCTTTGATGAAGATTCTATGGGGTGCCTCCTTTTCTTAGACACACGTCTACACTTAAGAGTATTCACAGACGTGCTCTTTTGACGTGGTTTAGAAGAAGCTCCAGACTTTGTGCCTGTTAGATCCCCTTCTCCAGTTGGAGAAGTGTCTTTTGGAGCTTGAAACACTACTGGAGCATTTGCTGAGCAAACGTCCAGCATGGACTGTGTGAAAGGAGGGTCAGTTGTGTTGACTAGAATGTTCCAGCGATTGGTATCAAAGATTGGAAAAATCAATTTATCTCCTTGGTTTTTAGAATACTCTTCACCAAATTGGTCAGCAAAAATGAGGGATAGGAATCTAGTGTACACCACATTCTTTTCCCTGGTTTTCTTTTCCATTTTTCCATGGAGATCTTCAAAGATTAATTTCCCAAAATCAGCTTTGATGCCCTTTGCCAAACAGTATAAAATAAGGCATCCTTTTGGTTGATTTGATCAATCCCACCAGTTTTTCCACCCAAACACTCAATTAAGATAGACATTATCAGTTTCCACTTAGGTGGTAAACAGCTTCTCTTTAATCCTCATTTATCACCAATCTCTTCAGTGTACCCAATTTCTTTAAAAAACAATTGGACAACAGAGAATTCATTGGGTACTGATTCATATTGATTGGAATCCTCCAAATAGTTTAACCCTAAAACCCTCCTAAACAACTTTAAACTTATTTTCCCATGAACACCCAAGGTTGTAGAAACAAACTTGATCGATTTCTTGTTCTTTGACCCTTGTGTAGTGAACCAAAACTCTATTAACAAATTTTCAAACATAACTCCTGGATCTTTAAACAAGGCATTACGAATCACACATTTGGATAAAAAGTTTAGCACTTGTTTTCCAAGTTCAGAAGTTAGGGTTTCTAGTTTGATCAAGGTAAGGTTGTTGGGTTTAAAAATTATGTCCTCAATAGGATAGTTGACATGGATGGAAGGATTGAGGATGATCTCAACCTCTTGTGATTGTGAAGAAGATTCGGTAGCCATTGATATTTGTTGTGTGTGTTTTGAGAGAGAGAGAGAGAGAGAGTTGTGTGTGTTTTTTTTTGAAAATCTTTTGCAAATGGCAAGAATCTTGACTCTTCAAAAAATATATAACCATCTTTTAACTGAATTGTCAAAGTTTGTAAGATATAAAAAATAAAACTTTGAGGGTTTCTTTTGAACAAATGGAACAAACTCTCTCATTAATGTTCTGAAAAAGGTGATGATTTCCTGTTGCTTTGAACAGTGAAACGCTTCATTGTGTCAGAAAGTTGTTGACTGTGGATGGAGACGTTTGAAATTTCCTTAATTAACAATTGACACCTTTTGAAATAATGTTTTGTATTATTCCAAAGGAATTTAATTCCATTAACTTCATTGAGACACACGATTGATTTGTTTATAAAAGCTGTAGCTCAGATATGCTGAAGCTGAAGACAATACTTGTGAGCTTTAGTGCGTAAGATGAGGCGACAAAACCCCATATACATGTTTACATAAGTGAACAAGACATATGACGTTGCACGCTCCTCTACTCAGGCCTAGCTGCTCAGTTGTATTAAAAATTTGTTCAGCATTTGTTGAGGAAAACATTTGTTGCTCAGATATGCTGAAGCTGATGGTAATAATTGTGAGCTTCAGTGCGTCAGATGAGGCGACAAAACCCCATATACATGCTCACATAAGTGAACAAGACATATGACGTTGCACGCTCCTCTACTCAGGCCTAGCTGCTCAGTTGTATATAAAAACATTGTTCAGCATTTGCTCAGGAAACCATTTGATGACTCGTGATCATTTGTTCAGCTTCAGTGAATCAGATAAGGCGACAAAACTTCATATACACAATCACATTTGTGATATAGACATATGACATTGCACACTCCTTTACTCAGACACTGCTACTTATAAAAGATCAAAAACTTTTAAGAATTGTTGAACCTTCAAGCTTCTTTAGTGAATGCTGAAGGTTCAGGTTTTGTATCATCAATGTTCAGCATACCAAGCTCCATTATCAATCTTTTAAAAGTTGGTTCATCCAGTGGTTTGGTGAAGATATCAACCAATTGGTATTGAGTGGGGATGAAATGTAATTCAATGTCCCCTTTCACAAGGTGATCTCTAATAAAGTGATATCTGATATCAATGTGTTTTGTTCTTGAGTGGAAGACTGGATTATTGGGTATTGCAATAGAACTAGTGTTATCACAAAAGATTGGTACCTTTTCATATTCTATGTCATAATCAGCCAGTTGGCTTTTCATCCAAAGAACATTGGCACAACATCCAGCAGCTGCCACATATTCAGCTTCAGCTGAAGACATAGCAACAGTTTGTTGCTTTTTAGCACTCCAACACACAAGTTTTCCACCTAGCAATTGGCAGGCACCAGAAGTGCTTTTTCTGTCCAAATTGCATCCAACATAGTCAGAATCTGAATACCCTTTTAGGTCAAAACCTAAGGATTTAGGGTACCAAAGACCTATACTTGGTGTACCTTTTAGGTATTTGAAGATTCTCTTTACCGCAGTAAGGTATGATTCCTTTGGATCTGCTTGGTATCTTGCACAAAGGCATGTAGAGAATTGAATGTCAGGTCTGCTTACAGTTAAGTACATGAGTGATCCAATCATACCTCTATATTGAGTCTCATTGACTGAATGTCCATTGATATCAGGTCCTAAATTGTTAGGGGGTACCATTGGAGTCTTAACTGAAGCACAATTGATATCATACTTCTTCAGCAGATCCTTGACATATTTTTCTTGATTGATGAAGATGCCTTGGTTAGAATTTTTAATCTAAAGACCAAGGAAGTATGTGAGTTCTCCCATCATACTCATCTCAAACTTGTTGGTCATAAGCTTGGAAAATTGTTTGCAAAGTTTCAAGCTTGTAGAACCAAAGATTATGTCATCCACATAAATTTGTACCAGAATGGTGTCAGTTTTAGATTTATAGATAAACAAGGTGTTATCTATTTTTCCTTTGAAAAATTTATGTTCAATGAGAAATGTTGAGAGTTTCATACCATGCTCTTGGAGCTTGCTTTAGTCCATAAAAATCTTTGTAAAGCTTGTAGACATGATTTGGGTATTTACTACTCTCAAAGCCAGGAGGCTGAGTAACATAAACTTCTTCTTTTAGGTCACCATTTAGGAATGCACTTTTGATATCCATTTAGTAGATGATGAAGTTCATGTATGTGGCATAAGCAAGGAAAATACGTATGGCTTCTATACGTACAACTGGAGCAAAGGTTTGATCAAAATCAACACCAGGCTCCTGATTGAATCCTTGGGCCACCAACCTAGCTTTATTTTTGGTCACTGCATTGGTTTCATCTCTTTTGAGTTTGTACACCCATTTGGTGCCCGTGGTTGATTTACCATATGGAAGAGGAACCAATTTCCAGACTTTGTTTCTTTCAAATTGATTGAGTTCCTCTTGTATGGCATCCACCCACCCAGGGTGTGTGAGTGTTTCAAAAACCTTTGTAAGTTCAATTTCTGAGAGAAAATTTGCATAGAGACATTCTCCAGATGAAGCAGCACTCATTTTCTTTGCCATAGATCTAGTGACTCTACCTTCACCAGGATTACCTATTATGTTCACCAGCTGTATGTGACTATTTTGAGTCCAAGTTTTTTGTGGAGCTGGAGAATAGGCACTGGTATCATGATTAGAGCTAGAGCTTGGAAGTCCATGACATGGACTTGAACTAGAAGAGTCTCTAGAGTCAACTGAAGGATATTTAGTGGACAAGGGTTCAATAAATGAAGGGCTTCCTTCTTGATCAGAAGCAACATATCCAAGACCTAATTCCCTAGAGATGGAAGGAGATTTTTGAGCAAGGAGCTCAGATTGATCATCAGTAGCTGCATATTATTGATAATTTTGATCATGTGTGTTAGCATGCTGATTGTTTTAGGACTGATCATTATTTGATTGACTGCCATCACTATGAGATACTGAAGGATTTCCTTTTGTAGGACATGTCATATCTTTAAATGGATCAATATGAGGGGCTAAATTGGTTTGATATTTTTGAGAAGGCTCATAATGTTGAAATTCATCAGATGGATAAATGTGAGATTCATGAATATGAAGTTCATCATTTGATGGATTTGTAAAAGTGAGAGCTTCAGAACTTTCATTGAACGTGTTGTGATAGGTTTCTTTAATACATTGTCTTCTTGTGTTTGAAGACTCTGTATACTTTAGATACTAGAGGGTATCCAAGAAAGTAACCATCATCAAATTTTTCATCAAACTTCCCAAGGTGATCCTTGTGATTGTGAATGAATACTTGACACCCAAACACATGTAAGAATGAAATGCTTGGAATTCTCCCCCTGAAGACTTAATAGGGAGTCTTCATGTGTCTCTTCACAATGATGGATCTATTTTGAGTGTAGCAGGCAGTGGCTATAGCATCAGTCCAAAACAAATTCTTAGAGAGAGCAGATCTAGCAAGCATTGTCCTTGCTGCCTCAATCAAAGTTATGTTCCTTCTTTCAGCCACACCATTCTGTTAAGGTGTGTAAGGAGATGAGAAATTTTGAGAAATTCCTTTGTCATCGCAGAATTTGATCAAAGAGTGATTTCTGAATTCAGTGCCATTCTCAGTTCTGAGTTGTTTGACATGAGTGTCATTTTGATTTTCAACTCTTTTGATGAACGACATAATGGCATCTGGTGCATGGCTTTCCTTTGTCAGAAAGTACACCCAGGTGTACCTAGAGTACTCATCAACAATGACAAGTGTATATATTTCATGACAAATGGCCCTGGGAGATACTAGGCCAAATAAGTCCATGTGAAGCAAATGAATACTTTCTTTGATTGAGAAAGTTTGCTTTGTTTAGAAACTAGCCTTATGGTGCTTCCCTTTTTCACATGCTGAGCATGGTTTGTCCTTGGAATAGACAAGTGAGGGAAGACAAAAAAAACAAGATTTTGTTTTGCCAGCAGAGTTATTGGTTGAAAATAGAGATGAGAGAGCCTGCTTATGCAAAAGAATTTTTTATTTTTATTTTTTTTATATACTGAACTAAATCCTTCAGTAGTGACTGGTGAGTTATCACTAAAAACAACTTTTACGACCTCGTTTCTCCTTATACTTGTGTAGATAACTTTTGGTGCTAGTCATATGTCTTGAGCAGCCATAATCTAGGTACCAAAAGGCTTACTACACAAGTAAAGGAAATGATCAGTTTTGTTTTGAAACCCACCTTTGTTGGGTGGGGTTTTAGATCTAGAGGGAGTTCTAGATCTGAAGGATCCTCTAGTCGAGATTATGGGTGACTCCTCAGAAGAGGAAGAGGTTTGAACAGCTTTTGCTTTCCTAGCCTGGAGGGATTTACCTCTTCTGAACCACTCTATATGATTGTGATCAGAGGTAGTGTGGACATTGCTACCACAAGTTTCACAACCTTTAGTAATAGAGTTTGGATTTCTTGGGTTGATACCTCTTCTGAGTGAGATGATTTGATCATGTCCATGAGTGTCATGGTCATAACTTCCACAAACACTACAAACAGGGTAATAGTGGCAGTCATCAGAGTGATGATTGCCCATACCATAATGAATGCATGGTGGGAAAGGCATACTACGCCTGGAAAGAGAGGCTTCAGTTTTGTGAGCATCAGCACTTATTTTTGCCAGCATATACTGAGTGTGTTCACAATTGTGATGATCAGTCCTTTCACATTTAGTACAATAAATCACTTTTAGGCAAGTTTCAGTGAGATGGTAGTTTAGACCACATAAGTCACAAGCCCTTTTAAATTGTGTCTTATACTTAAAATGAGGAGAATCTGAAGGTTCATCTCTGAATCGTGTTGGTGTTTGCTTCTGTCTGAGTTGTAGCTTAAGATCATTGATCTCTTGCATGACAAGAGACATTCTCTCATCTTCCTCAGATCTGGCATTTTTCAATTTATAAGTTGAAACTGAAGAGGTAGTTCCCATGTGTGAATCTTCAGCAGGAGCTAAAGAAATTTTGGAAGTGTCAGTTTTGACATGTTTGGAAGAACTACCTTTGTGTGTGGTGTGTGACTTGATGATAGACTGGATAGACTTAGGTCCAGTAGATGGTTCAGCACCAGCCAGTTTCTCCAAAGGAGGAAGTGGGGTACTTACTTCATTTTCTAAATCATCATCTAAGTCATTCTCAGTAACTGAGGACTCAACAGGTGCTGAAGTGTCAACAAAAGTTTGAAACTCAGGGAGAAGTATTCGTCCAATGTCATGATTTGGTAAATTTTCTTCACCTGACCTTTCAATGTCAGGGATCGAGCTACCATCCTCATTTGAGGCTTTGACAAAGATAGTAGATTTGGTGCTGGAGGATCCTTCAGCACCAAGCATTTTTCTCTTTTGAGCATGTATTTGTTCACTTATGCATTAATTTACCCTATCAGATTTCCTAAGCCAAGATTTAACAATGTCTTTTGCTTCTATTAGTTCAAATCTTAGGGATTTATTTTCTTCCAAAATTTCTTTGTTCAACTGTTGAAAAGTAAGAATGTCAAGTTTGGCTTCTTTTAGCTCTATTTACTTACTTTCAAAATCATCAAGTTTTAGAACAAGTTTATGAAATTTTTCAAGCAAATTGTTTCTTTGTTCTTCAACAAATTTTAAATCAATGCACAAGTAATCAAAGACAAATTTAACGTCATTTTTATCTTCTAATTCAAGAAGAGTTTGTACCGTTTTGATTATGATGTTGACCCATTCACCATTTCCAGCATTTTCTCTGGCCACAACATTTGAGTTAGCTCCTTCATCATCATCAAGTGCCATCAGCACTTTCACATTAACCATTTCATCATTATATGAAGAGACATCTTCTTCATCCCATTCATAGGCTTCAGCAATAAGCCCTTTGTTCTTGTCTTGCTTGGAAGTCTTGGATGAGGGACTTTCAGTACTCATTAAGGCCAATCTTGCCTTGATTTCTCTGTATTTGGCCTCAAAGTCTTTTGTAGGTCTGAGTTCTACCTTGTTTTGCTGAAATGAAGAAGAAGAAAATTGTTTTGGTTGTAATGATGATTGACCATATGGTCTTGTTTGAGCTGGTGAGGAATATGAAGGGAGAGATGTTTTTGAATAACAATCCCTGGCATAGTGACCAGTCTTCCCACATTTGTAGCATTCAGTGTCAGCTGAAGCTTTTGTGGAGCTGGAGAAATTGCCTCCTTTCTTAAAGAACCTTCTAGACTTGACCAAAAGAGCTCTTTCATGAAATTTCTCTTTGAGGTCATTTAGATATTCCTCACTAGATCTAGTATCTTCCTCATCATCAGGACTATCTTGGTAGTCTTGAATGACAGCCTCACTGAAGAAGGCTGTGGACAAGGGTGTAGCAATGGTTAATGCTTTACTCTTGTTTGAGCCTTCATAAATCCTATCAACTAGGTTTTCTTCATATTTAAGTTTCCCAAAAAGAGAGGCTAGATCACAATCTTTAATGTGATTAGCATTTCTCAAGCTTTGACAGAAACTAAGCCACTTCTTTGGCAATGCATTAACGAAAACTATGTTGATTTCAAGTTTTGAAAGCTCAACACCATCATTCACAAGTTCATTCATCAGTGCTTTGTATCTGGTGAATGTCTGTGTGAGGGTGTCTCCTTCTTTGTGCTTGAAGGTGTTGTATTGAAGCTTTAAATCCATGATTCTGGTTTCTTTTACATCAGAGGGTCCCTCATGGTAAAGAATAAGGTCCTCCCATGCAGCTTTGGCTGTTTCACAATTTACAACAAAATTCATTTGGTCATCTGGGAGTACAGACATGATGAGACTCTTTAGACGGTGATCTAGGTTAGCAGCTTTTCTTTCATCAGCGGTCCATTGTACTTCCAGTTTTTTATTGTCCCCAACCATGGGAACAAAAGGACCATTTTCAATGATTCCAAGGAATTGAGGTTTAATTCCAACCATGTGAACAAGAAACCTCTTCTTCCAATTTGTAAAATTGGCTACCTCTATTACAGGAGCAGCATTGAGTTGGCCACCCCTATATTCTAGGGTTTGTGGTATAACTTGAGCCATTTTTTTATCTTGATTTGAAAACTTTTAAATGAGCAGTTTAATAAAATAAGAGTTTAACTAATCAAACCGCTCTGATACCACTTGTTGGTCCCTTGTAATTTGTTATTACTTATTAACTTAAGTAATAACTCTTTACTTAGACTCAAGTGTGTTGTTTTAACAATAGATAAGAACTATGTAAGATTAAAACAATAATACCAATATAATTTCAACGTATAGACTTTTATTAGAATCAAATAAAGAACCTATAACCCACTTTGTTTGCGGAATAACAAAGTGGTTGAATGACAATGGGGTTTGATCTCATCTACTTAGACATCTAACCAAAGTTAAACTCTAAGCTCCAATCTAAACGTTCATATGCATCTTGGCTATATGGTTTAGTTGGTATCGAGAGAGAAAGGTTTTCCAGAGTTTAAGCTCTTGTATTGGTTACCTTTCTCGTCTCAATGTACACTCCTTTTATAGGCAGTGTAAAACTAGGGTTTGCATTTTTGCATGTTTCAATGTTAAGGTTTATCTAGTGGGTGGTTGACTGCCCATGCTGGATAAATAGTACAAAGTACATATTAATTAATTCTAGGAAAAGATAAAGGTTGTACTTATATCTAAGTCTACAAGCAACCTACTTTGACTTAAAGTAATCTTTTCCCGCCTAATGCAAACCATCAGAATACTGAAGAGTCTTCAGTATCCTAGAGGAGATCGACATCATTCAGTTTGGTATTGTCAAACCAAACTGAACTGAAATCCCTTCTTTAGTGCTTGTTCTTCAGCAACTAGACCGCCTAGTATTTGAAGTGAAGACTCTTTTGTCTTCTAAGGTTTTACTGGAAGGGGAGTGCAAAACTTTCTTCAGCTATAAAGTCTTCAGTAGGAACTTTGTTCCTCTGGTCATCCTTCAGCAGACTGGCCTTACTGATAAGCATAAAACACTTAGGGGGATTTTATATTCAAATCCTAAAGTTGCTTCATGGTCAGTAAATACTGGCCCAACAGTTAAAAAATCACCATGTGACCTCCTGTTGTTGAACAGCTGTTGCTTTTGATCTTGGATCGTTAAAAGATGAGCAGGGACCAAGTATTTGATCTCAACTGTTGTTCTTTTCCCTTCTTGGGTTTTAGAAGAAAGAGACGTGTGCAGGGCAAAACTGGGGAGAGCACATGGGAGTGTGGGGTAGATTTTATGTATAGAAAAATGATTAGGTAAGGGTGAATTATCGTTTTGGAGGGTTTGGGTTTAATGGTGAAGTAATTACGGGATTAGCGTTTTTAGGGTTTATAGTGAACAGGGATGTTCATTTGATATGTTAGGGATTTTGGTTAGGTGTTAACCGGGTAAAACAATTACTATTTTACTAATTTAAAAATTAGTTAAATATTAATTGTGTTTAGTGGATTAGTGACGTGGCTTGGTTTGTTGGGTTGGGTATGGGTTAAGGGTCGGGTAGGATAGTGGGTTTGGTATGGTTTTAGTGGGTTTACGTTTGTGGTTTTGACAGTTTACCCCCTTTATCTTCCAAAATTTCTTCAAATCAAGTTTGGCAGCCTTTTAAGCAATTCCCCTTTGTTAATATCTTATGCATAATTACATTTTCAGTCCTTGTAATAGAAAAAGGATATGAAATGTAATTAATGCATTCTTAAAGGGCTGAATTTATCATGTCTTCAAACTTCAAGGATCATACTTGTAATTATGAGATTTACAAGGGCCAATTATGAAAAGTCTTAAAAGTATAGGGACCAATCTTGTACAATCTTCAAACTTGAGGGGCATTTTTGCAAAATCCACAATCGGGTCCGGTTCATTATGCGGCTTCGTTTCCCGTGTTCGTTTTTGCATTGTTTCTTGTGATCTTTTTGTCTTTTTCACGATATTTGTACCTAAAATACACAATGAACAAACACAAGCATATTTTATGGTATTTTATGGTATTTTATGAAATTTTTATGTATTTAAAGCCCGATCTGGACGATGAGACTATGTATAATTTCGCTCTCATCAGACCTTCGACGAATTCGAACCTAGTATGGAAAAAAACGTTTGAACCAAAGCTCTTGATACCAGTTGTATTACTAACGAGTATACAACCTCTATAATATAGCGAATTACCTCTATGTCGAATACACAACACAACGACAGATTTTATGTTGACAAAAAAATAGAGCACAATAATTAACCCTAATTGATACAATTGATTAGTACTTGAAAGGATGATGTTGCAACGACCCATCCCTTCATCTCTTTGTTTTATAGATGATGAGGGAGAAAACCAACTCTAAAACGAGTTGAAAGATCTCCTGCTACAAAACAAAATCAGACACAACTTTCTAATTCCCTTAACATTGGGAACTCGTTTTGTTCATCTTATAATGCATAAACGACTTAGAATCCTTCTTGTACTAATACATGGACACTATTAAAAATCAGACCCTAAACTGTCGACTAATATGAGTACTAATACTAACAAAACACTTTTAAACCATAGTTAGCATCCGTTTTAAACTTATTTGGTATGAATGGGTCTAAGATGTTGAACCATTTCAAAAATTTAATGTTTGTGTTATGCGAAATGTTTATAAAGATTTAAGAGTTTTTTGACATAATGGTATTAGTATTATAAGATAAGAAGATTTATAAACTAATTTCATGAAATAATTTCAAATCTTTAAAAAGGTTTATCATCATAGATGACTTAATCATCATTATATTAAATTAGTCGTAATATTCAAAGCTTTATTTACACACGATATAAATTGCTAACAATTCATGGTAAGTATTTATTTATTTTTTAGTTCGAGTAAAAATATTTTTAAGATTATTGTTTAACAAGTTGCTATTTTACACGTTAGTTAAGAGTAATTATTATTATTTAGCATATGATATGTATTTTAACTATGGATAAAATGAGGGTGTCCGGGGGATCTCATAACACCTATGGATGGTTGTATCGTAGTATTAATTTTGTTAAAAGAAATTCAAGTTTTTATAAATACGTCTGGTCAAAAAAAGTTGTGCATGTAGTTTGTTTATTTTCGTAAATGCATCTAGTGAACTTTGAGTTCTAGTCATGTCCTTAAATTTAACTCACATGTATTGGTATGCATACTTTTTGTGTTCACATTTTATAAAATAGTTATGTTCATTTTGATATCAAATTTTATTTAGATATTAAGAGATCATTTCCCACCTTCGTTTCAATTTGATCAAACGGATGAGATTAAACATAACACTAAAGAGACCTACTTTATATATTTTTCAAATAGTAATATCTTTTAAGTCGTTAATCATTAAGTAGAAAAAAATATATCACCACACCAGGTATATAATTATCTTTTAATACATGGGCACTATAATATACTTTTGACGAAACAGTCACCTTTTTATATATATTTTTTTTTTTCTTTATTGGTGAAACTTGTATTAAGAGATCACATATGATTAAAAACTAATTTGAATATACAAATAAAATCACATGTGATATTTGTGTTAGATCACGTATCATTTTATTACATATCATATATTTTTTTTGAACGGCGAATATTATTAAGAAAACTAGCAAGGAGCTAGATCAAACAGAAACAATATAAGGGTTTTTAAGCCAATCGTCCCACTTGAACGACGCTTTACATCTGAATTTGCACCAATAAAAGGAACTAGAAACCAAGTTATCAAATATAAGAGCCTTTTCGGGGATCGTTTTGTCAGACAGAACTTTATTGCGGAAGTTCCACATATGCCACCATAAGCTGAAATAAACGCCCTCGAGAACACCTTTGATTTTAGCATGAAGCCGAATCGACACCAACCAATCACGCCATTCCTCATACGAATTGACTTCCGAATAAGCAATGTTCCACCAAGATGCAATCTTACACATGATCTGATTCACCACAACACATTGGAAGAAAATATGATTTGTAGTTTCGACACCAATATCGCAAATAGGGCAAATCATCGAATCAATGTCCATACCGCGACGAGAAAGGTTAAAACGCGTAGGAAACGCGTTAGTTTTAACTTTCCAAGCTATGATATTTACCTTTAATGGAACTGATTTGACCCATCTTGTTGGTAAACTAACATCTTGGATCCGGTTCTCATCTATCTTCTTCTGAATAGAGGCCACCGAGAAACACCCGTCGCTTTCTAAAGTCCACTTATAACGATCTTCACAAGGCATAAGATTAGTATTCCGAGAGATCTCAGCTAAGGAGAAAAATTGATTTTCTTCGGCACCGCTTCTCACTTTTCTTCTAAAGGAAACGTCCAGATTTTGCGTAGTAAGTTTAGAATTAACCGAAGTATTTTTATTCATTTCGAGGGCAAAAATGCGAGGGAATAAGTCTTTAATAATCCCACCTTCATACCAGTTATCCGTCCAAAAGCGAGTATTCTCTCCATTTCCCAATTTTAAACGGATGTAATCAAAAATGTTAATACCTCGACTTTGGAGCGCCCGAACTTCATGAACAATAGAAGACCAGCACGTACGAGCACCACCAAAATTAACCTTATTTAAACTTCCATCATCTCCGTATATAGCCTTAATAACTTTAGTCCATAAAGAGCAATATTGAGAGAAGAATCGCCAAACCCACTTGATCATTTAGCCTCTGTTGAGGGCGTATAAGCTTGACACCCCTAAACCCCCTTTGTCTTTCGGAGTCAGAACCTTGTTCCACTTTACCCAAGAAGCTTTGTCATTCTTCAAATCCTGTCCATTGAAAAAACGGCTACGAATAGATTCAAGAGAATTAAGAATACATGAGGGAACCTTGAAAATGGACATGTGAAAGATTGGCATAGATCACAATACAGATTTTAGAAGAGTAAATCTGCCTCCTATAGGAAGAAGCTTCATCTTCCATCTAGAAAGACGAGATAGCACCTTGTCCACAACTTCTTTCCAAGCGAGTTTCCTAGACATGTTACCACCAACTTTTGTGCCTAAGTAAGTAAAAGGAGTCTTAAAGATAAGACATCCAAGCTTAGCAGCCGCGTGTTTGACCATTCCATCATCAACGTTAACACCCAAAATATTACTTTTGCACATGTTGATGCGCAAACCAGAAGCCTGATAAAAACATTCCAGAACTCGAACTAAAGTATCAATATTGAGATCATTTCATTCACCAAGAAATATTTCATCATCCGCGTAAAACAAATGAGACAAAGTCACCATTGAGTTGATTTTGATCCCCTTGAACAAGCCCGTGTCTACAACTCGTTGAAATGAAATATGCAAACTTTCCATAATAAGAATGAAAAGAAAGGGTGAAAGAGGATCACCTTGCTTAAGGCCTCTAAAAAATTGAAATTCCTCTATAGGACTACCGTTGACAAGAATGGACCCCCTGGATGATCTGAGACAGCTTTGCATCCAATTCCTCCATATTTCACTAAAACCAAAATTGTTGAGCACGTCATCCACGAAGTCCCAACGAACCGAATCAAAAGCCTTCTCGAAATCAACTTTGAAAATAAGAGCATGTTTTTTCTTCCTGCGACACCATTGAAGAACCTCGTCAAGAATAAAAGGACCATCTAGGATCTGTCTGTCTGTCACAAAAGCTGATTGAACCTCATTAACAAGACAATCAAGCACACCGACTAAAAGGTTCGATAGGATTTTAGCAATAATCTTGTATAAACTCCCGATCAAACTAATAGGGCGAAAGTCCTTAACCATATTAGCATCAAGCGTTTTAGGAATCAAAGCAATGAAATTCGAGTTACATCCGTTAGGAAAATCACTGTGCAAAAAGAAGTATTCAACAGCTTCAAATACGTCTTTCTCAATCACAGGCCAAAAGTGGTGATAAAAGCTAAAAGAAAACCCATCAGGGCCCGGCGACTTATCAACACCACAATCCCAAACTGCCCTTTTGACCTCATCTTTAGAAATCAAGCGATCAAGATCCTCTTTCTGGTCCAACGAAAGAGATGAATGGAAAGGAATATCAATACAAGCGTGGTTAGCAGAAGGTTTGTCAAACCTCTCTCGAAAGTGTTCGAAGAATTCACTCTTGACCTGGAACGAATCATCAACCCACAACCCATTCACCATGACGCCCCGGATACTAGATTGATTGTGTTTCTTGTTTAGAGTACCATGAAAAAATTTAACGTTTTCATCACCTTCAATAGCCCAGTTTATCTTAGCTTTTTGAGCAATTTCTGAAGCAAGAAGATTTTTCGCCTTCTGAATCTTATTGAGAAGATCAGTGCGTTTTTGAACCACCTCGATCGAACAGTTGCCCTTATCAATAATATCATCACATGAACTGAGTTCCTCTTTAAGGGAATAAATCTCCTTCCTTGAAATTGACCTGTGAATAGAGATCCAACTCCGAATACGGTTTTTAAGAAATTTAAGTTTACCCATGAAGTTCCGGATAGCATTATTTTTATTAACAGGAGCCTCATACCAAGAATCCTTAACTAATCTATCAAAGCCATCAATATCCAACCAGTAGCCATAAAATCGAAAAGGGGTAGGACCATAATCAAACCTTGTTTCACGTAATAAAATAGGACGAAAAACTGATATGAACTTCTCTAAGGTAATGGCAGAGATATTAGGACACGTGTTTAGCAGATTATTCGAAACGAAAAAACAGTCTAATTTGCTCATTTTAGAAGCATTTTTATGGTACCAAGTGAAAGATCTTCCACCTAAAGAAATTTCTTCAAGACCCGCATTATGAATGAACGAGTTGAAAATATCAGCATCATAGGCATTAAAACTCGAACCAAATCTATCCTCTTTATACCTCACCTCGTTAAAATCGCCCATCATGATAAGATTACCAGCCTATTGGTGCGATACATGAACTAGATAATCCCATAGCATACGTTTTTCTTTGGCTTCTTGAGGCGCATAAACAACCACTATCATAAGATCGACCCCTGATTTCAACCACACACCTCGAATAATAACAAAATAATCAGATTTCGTAAAACTAGTCCTACAAAAAGAATTGGGATCCCAAATACATAGAATCCCTCCCGAGTTACCAACAGAATCGCTATGAACGAAGTCAAAGTTTGAGTTTCCCCAACAAGATCTTACACTGATCTATAGACTCCATCTTAGTTTCTTGAAGACCCACAAATTCACTTTATTTTAAATGCACAACTCCTTTACCCAGTCTTTTTTGGCCTTTTGGGCGAGGCCATGAACATTCAAGGACATAAAATTCATGGATTAACCCCGAGTTCTCCTTGGGATTCGATGATCTTAGTAATATCCTTGGTGCAACCGTCCATGTTATACCCCATGGTTTGACCCACCTTCGCCAACTTCCTCCATGAGACTTAAAATAGATCCCCCCCGTACGCGGAAGAACAGAGTACTTAGAGTGACCTGAAAAAATAGATTCCGAAGATTTGTTAACCGAATCAGACGTTTTTTTGTTTTCTCCACGATTAACACTAGAATTATCTCCTTTCTCTTTCTCCTCGAAGTCCTTAGAATTATTAACATTCTGATCTCCATCCTGTGTGAAACCTGGCGGGTGAGACAAACTATGATCATCAGTAACATTATGAGCTGATTTAACAGTATCCTTGTTCAATAAGGGGTATAAATCAAAGGGATCTTCCGACTGTACGTCTTTCTGGACATCAGGTTGATCAAACTCAGTTTCCAGTACTTCCTCTTCATTACTTTCAACGAGTCCGGTATTTATCAGATTGTCATTAAAGTTTCCATGGATGTTATCTTCTACAGACAAATCGTCTTCCTCCTCGTCTTCTAAAAAATCAGGAGACCAGCCTGTTATTTCACTTGCTCGCACCCAATAAACCTTGCCCCGATGAATGATTTTAAAGATCTCGTGAATAAGCAAGCCAACCTTAGAGAGAAAACAAATTCTTTTGGAGTTAATGTTAAACTCATCATAATCATCAGTATCTAAGAACTCACCCCATTTTGTAGCAATACGTTTAAAAGTGGATACTGACCATAGTTTAAACGAAATTCCATCTAGTTCCACCCAAATCAATCTGTTTTCAGGAACAAAGTCAGCGAAAGCATCTTTGATGACCGTAATCCAAGAGCCCACACTAATATTGGCCCTAAAGGAATCTTTAGCATTTGTATTATCAAAATCAAGTAGTACCCAAAGTTCTTCCAAATATCAAATCTTGACCACATCAAATCCTTCGTTACAAAATACCTTCTTAAGATTGGCTAGAGAGGCCATCTCTTTAACTCTTCCCATCAACGATAACGAAAGATCCTTAGAGTTCAAACATTTGTCCCCAGGGAGGAGCTTCCTTTACTGTTGGCAATTGATTGTCCTTAACCACAGATACAAATGATTTTGAGGAAGTTGGTTTTTCTACATTCTTAACAGACTCATCACGCATCTGAGTCTTCAACTCCTTTATAGACTTATTCACATTATTGCTACCATTCATGGGTTGTTTGTTGAATCTAGCGACATTCGCGTGGAGTTTCGAACGACCCACCCAAATGGTACATAAATTATTAACTAGCCTCTCCACATTAAGAACATTGATAAAATGGAAAAAACCAAAACGCTTACCGTCTTTAGCTTTCTTTGTGCGGATGAACGAATCTACCACGTGACCGTATTGACCACATGAGTGAAAAAGATCCTTAGCGGAGAACGATTCCGGGAGATTTGAAACAAATATTGAAATCGATATCTTATATAGATCATCTTCTTTGGAGTGGAGTCTGCCCATTTTTGGATTGAAGGGAGGTCAAGAGAGAAAGGAGACGAGGATTAAAGGTTTAAGGATTAGAAGAGGTATATTGATAAATTAAAGGGTTTAACTGGATTTGGATTAGAGGATTGATGATCGGAAAAAGGTATTGGAAAAGGGGATCTGGGAATCGCCTTTAAAGGGGAGGATCTGCATTTTTAAACGTAATTTATATACACACATATCATATATGCTCTAACACTAATATCACATGTGATTTTATAATCATATTCAAGTTAGTGTTGAATCACGTGTGATTTCTCATGCAAGTTTCTACAACAAATAAAAAAGAACAAAAAAGAACAAAAAAGAAAAAAAAAACATTTTTTTGTTAAAACTTGAACTTATATCAAAGTGTCTATCTATGAAGATAATTAAATGTTGGTCGTGATGGCATATTTCTTTTGTTTAAAGATGAATGGTTCATGAGATACTTAAATTATAGAAAATATATGAAATATTATTTTTTTGGAAAATGGTCGAGATTAAATGCATGAAACTCGATGCTAATTTTATTAGTGTTTCAAATATACTTTTGTTCTCAAGGCTAATGTTTCTAAAATTAGTTTGTTCAGCGTGGATGCTAGAAATGAGAAATTTGATGCCATTATCTCCTCGTTGGTTTGCGATCATGATATTCTTCCTTTCAGGTACCTTGGTCTCTCGATCGGCAAAAAGATGCATTTCTATGATGGGTGGATTGTTGTGATTAACAGGATTAGAGAGCGGATTTCCTCTTTGAAATCTCGATCTGTTTTGATTGAGTGCGTCTTGCTCTTGTTAAATCATTTATTGTAAGTCTCCCTATATACTTTTTGTCTTTATTCAAAGACCCTCTAAAGATAATCAAGCTTCTTGAATCTACAAGGTGTTACTCTTTTTTGGGAAAGGGGGGGGGATTAAAGACAAATAACGTGACGTTAGTTGAATGGAATGGAATAACACCCTCCTTGATTATAAACTAGGTGTCTTAGGATTGGTAGTTTGCTTGCTAGAATTATTTCCTTACTTGGAAAATAGTAATACGGCAATTTTGGTTCTTTATATGCCTCAAACACCATCCAGGGTACTTGGTGTAATATCATTAGTTTTGCTTCTAATATTCAAGATGTTGATGCCTTGTTTAAGAGCATGTTTATTTTAACGGTTTCAAATTGTGAGACCCCCAAAATAAGGCAAGGAAACAACTAGGCAGCTAGGGGTGCCACGTCATGGTACAAGAAACAATGAAATACTGTTCACATAAATTTGACGTAATAAAAACTTATACATTACATCATAAAATCAGAGTTTTTAAACAAAGGTCCAAGAATTTTGAAAGCGGAAAAATCTATTATTTCATCATGATTTATAACATATAGTTACCAAAAGGCAGAATAAACTTTTGACAGTTTTTACCAAAACCAAACTGTAAAAAGTATCATAGAAATATCCAAGTTGCAATAATATCCTACGGGCTCCCATCTAAGTAAAACTAATCATTTACACCTGAGATTAAACATGTAAAATCGTTAACATAAAGTTGAGTGATATTCATAAGTTTAGCAGTAAAGTTGTGGAACGCAAGCATTCATTAGTAAAACAAGAAATAGGGAAAATGGTTATGTACATAAACCATAGTCCGAAACCATTATTATTTTTATTTAGTTCATGAATCGAAGCTTAACTCAATGTAAGTTCCTCTAGTGAGTATTCAGCCTAAATACTCAAGTAACAAATCAAATTTTAAATGCGTCAATGGTTAAACAACCGCAACATGGGACGGGGATTGTCAGTCCCGATGGATCCACCCACAACATTCGCGCTTAGCAACACAAGTAAATTAACGGTTCATGATCAAGAGAGGAAACTTAAGGCTATAGACTAAATGCAATAATATCAATGAAAACTATTGAAAAGCATACAAGTTCTGGATAGCATACAGTTTTTAAATGGATGTGTTCCACCATTTAAAATCTCACCCCGCGTTTAGAAACAATGTACAAGTAGTAAAAAGGGGCTATGAACTCACCCTAGCCACGAGGTAAGTGAATCACTGAACTCAGAATCTGAGTGGAAACAGTAGTGGTAAGACGATCGCCAACGATATGGATGCCCGGTAAACACGAAAGCTGCAACCTACCAAATAAGGCGCGCACTCTATTAATAATTGACTCAAGTATAAACCGTACTTAATAACATAAAACTCAACATTAAAAAACCATGAAAAACCCGAAAGAACGACAATGCAAGTGGTACTACAATACCCTTCTATATGTTCACTTTATTAAACTACTTTCTCGATAAAAATCTGCCGGCACATACCAAATGTACATGCTCATTTCCCTTACTTAGACAACTAGGATTTTTATGAAACTTGGTGAAATACTCAATCATAACCCGAATAAAACTCATTTTAAATTTCATCCAAAGATTTATATTTTAGAACAACCTGCTCAACACATTTCTAAACTTGAAAAATCGGACAGAATTGAACACTTGACTCGTGAAACCATTTTGACCATCCTAAACTTTACCATTTGTAAACTTGACACCTACGTTTTAAAATAGACTGAAGACCCTAGGTTTAGAGCCTAAGAACAGCCCTTGAACCTTTTTGAAACTCAATCTATAGTCTCTGAGATTTGACCAAATATCGACAATAATTTCATGTTGTGTCGATATTCGCCTCCCGGTACATGAATATTCAAACTAGTGTAACTTCTTCCTCGTTTTGAGTTAGAAGGCCTACTTTTTATCAAAACGAAGATAATAAAAATCTCTACAACACTATCTTATTAGTACAACAATAATCCAAACTAAAGATACCCAAAAGCAGCCGTAAACACACTGCCTAAAATCACCTCTTTGAAACTCATACAAAATCAACCTTTCAACCCAATCTAACCATTTTTCTATCAATCCTAACCTCCTAATATTACCCACTTTCAATCCTATCAATTGCATGTTACATATAACAAGATCAAAATCAATAACTCCAACTTTTCATTATCAAAACATCGTGATCTAGTGAAGATCATCACATGCATGATCTTTAAAACATTACACAAATCCTTGTTCATAAGAAAAGTTAAAACTCAATGCATGTGGATAAAAGTTGTACCAAAAAAATCACCTTTTAATTTTAGGGAAGGGTCTTAGTTTAGATTTATCTAGATCAAGCGCAAAATAACAAAAATGGTTGTTTGTGTGTGTTCAAACCCACGGCAAAGAAAGAAGAAACAAGAGAGAGGAAAAATAAATTGTGTGTGTTTTATGAATGAGTGGAATGAAGAAAAGTTGGTGGAAAATGAATATATAGTGGGGTGGAGGGCTAGTTTTGCCAATTTTTAAATCTCTTGGACTTAAAAGCAATTAGATAGTTTAAAGGGTAAAAAATGACTATTAGTAAATTTGAAAATATTTACGGGATTCGGGTTTCGTAAAAATACTTTTCAAAAGTTAAAACGCATCAAAAATATGATAATATGGTTTCTCGACACGACTTAACACGTCATTAAAAAGAAGACATCCAAACGTCAAACACTGAAATAATCGTCAATGAAATGTAAAATATCGAGTATCCATCGGCATCGCGATCATTAGTAGTTCTCGTTATTCATTGATTTTGAGTAAACTATTTGTAAAATGCATGCGGGTGCTTTTAAATCAAAAGCTTCAATTTAAATAAATATGGAAAATTAAAATAAGAAATTTTATAATTACAAATAAAGTATTATCAATGATCAGAAAATACTTAAAAGTATAATTTATTAAAATTATCAAGATCTCAGGATTTACGTATAAAGAATATAAGAAAATGTAACATGTTGGAAAATTCAAGAAGCACGAATAGAAGAATAAAATAATACCGGGAAATACGATTTCTCACAGTCGACCCCCCCCCCCAAAGGAACTCTGGTCCCTCAGAGTTTCACTAGAGACAAAAGAAAATGCAAACAAAAGGAGATACATAGTTTTTAACTGATTCATTGCTTCCTAGGTAATTTCTGCACCACGACGTACCTTAACAATTAGAATTCACTATGCTTCAGTTTCTTAACTCCTTTTCGAATAAATTTTCAAACTTGGATTAGAATAATGACCTTTCAATGCTAGAAAATATTAAGGGTAAAATGAACATAATGATGCCTTGTATGGACAAGGTGCGCTAAAACGAGTTAAGATTGATAATCGACAAGGAATCGCAACTCGCGCAAATTGTAAAACATGACAATCTTAAAACGTAATAATATAATTACAAGAGAAATAGAAGGGAAAATGAATTACATATGAACATTTAAAATACAAGTTGTCACAATTATTTGTCTAGGATTTGGTATACTTTCAAACTCAACTTAAGTATTTTCTTGATAAGGATTTCAAAGTAAAAGTAACTCAGTTCAATTAATTATATCGATCAGCTTAAGAGCTTATGAATGACTGATGAAATTATTGTTAAAAACTCAGGTTTATTGTTATCATTAGAGAAAATCAAATTTCCAAACTATTTAGAATCATTATTAGAAATTAAATCGATAATTTCATTAGATTGAAAGTAAAGTATGATAGAATCAAATACTTTAAAAGATAAAGCTTGACATCCTTTTAAACACTAGTTATAAATCTACCATAGAGGATATATAGATCCGACATTAAACTTGAAACGGGTATTTTGGTAATTTAAAGATTTGATAAAATATGTAAAACGTTCTTAAAAATTTATATTAATTTTTTAGAAATCCAAGAAGGTGTTTAGTGCACCAAATGGTAAACATCTAACATATTCTGGTTTTCAAAAGGTGACAAGATAGCAAACGAGTATGAAAGGAATAATAATCAATAATTAGTATACAAGCAATAGCACGAGGGAATAAAACAAAATTCGTATCAATTTCTTAACGAACATGAGAGAGTAGATGCATCAATGATAAGGACAATAGGAATAAAAGGATTTAGAATTGATTAATTCACGAGTGTGGTTGGCATCACCAACAACGGCTTATTAATTTCTCGATGGTCGGTACACTATTGAAAGAGAAAAGCCACACGATAAATTTTTAAATCAAAGAAAAATCTTAATAAGTTACTTAAGAGTAATCCCCGTAAAATGAACAAAATTAGCAATGAGAGGCGAAATCAATACATGGTTCACACGAATGAATTTCAATACGACAGAGTCTAACACACAACATGACAAATACATGAATTCATTGTTCATGTCTAGTCATAAATCACTATTCACGTCCAGAGATGTTTCGAAGGTCTACCAAAATGGATAGAGAAGGTCGATCGATGTAGAGGCATAACAACGTTGAAACTTTCAAGTATGGTATCAATAGTAAGAAATTAGACAAGTGGTAACGAGAATTATGTCACGAAGGAAGATGAGGTAACAAGTAAAACAAAAATCATTGAGTAAGGAAATATGTGCTTGAGGCATGTACTTTGTTCAAGAAAAGATATATGTGTATGTCGCGAATTGGTGCTACTCGCATAAGATGTAAATGTTTTCAAAACTTTATTTTATCTAAATTTTTAAGGAACCTAATTAAAAGTTGGTTCTTTGACAAGATATTTAAGGTGACTACTATTCGGCCTCGCATGGCTCCTTCTAAATTATGCATAGGTGATCAGGCCATGCATAATTTAGGACTAGCAATGCGATACTCAGTTTCGTCAAACCAGTATTATATGTCATATGATTTAAAATATGTGTATAATGCCATTTGTAAAAACAGGAATCAGAATAATTTATGAAACTTTTCATCAGTAGCCGATTGGCTAGTTGTTTAAATCAACAATTTTATTGTTACAAGAATTCTTTACAAGACCAATTGTAGAACAATTTGTGAAATTACATCGTAAACAATGACTAATGTAGAACATTTTATAAAACGTTTCGCAAACGATAGCAGTTTAAATTCATATGGTGACATGATGATAGATTACAAAATAGCGAGTGGGTTACATAAAGGTAATAAAGAGAAGTTCAATAAAATTAATGAAATGGTTACAAGTTGATACAGTTTCAAAAGGTTTAGCCAAAATCGTCATGAGACACGTGTCAAAATGATTACGAAAGATATGAAAACAAGAACTTCAAACCTCGGCCCAAATCAGTGTTACGTTAGAAGTAGATGATGATAAGATAAATTGACAAATAAGTCATTATTGAAAGAGAAGATAAAGGATTCCATATGCGCTCATGTCGTAATTTATTTGACATAAATATACTTTTAAGAAAGTAGTGCACCAGTTCCCAAATAATACGACTACTCGAAAAGTTTCTATTTTATGAAAGTTTAGGAATTTAACACGTAAATAGTGACGCATAAGAATGTACACATTTTTCAAATCATATAGTTTATCATTGGTTTATCAAATCACTTGGTTTCAAAAGTTCAAGATATATGTATGTATGACCGGACCCAAAG
Organism: Glebionis coronaria; assembly: GCA_025667525.1. Taxonomy (NCBI): domain Eukaryota; kingdom Viridiplantae; phylum Streptophyta; class Magnoliopsida; order Asterales; family Asteraceae; genus Glebionis; species Glebionis coronaria. Next base: position 92,745 of record JANFOE010001065.1, on the reverse strand, counting down.
TTACTATTTTAAACGTTTTAGACGCAATCAATGTTTTTAGTTGTAAAATATCATTCGTTAAAGTTTTACGAGCTCAAACAAACTCAAAAAAAACGCTTCAAACCTTATTTTTAAATTCTATCAGCTTTGACTTTTAAGTTTGACTTTTGGGGTCTGACCGGACCAATTGACTCGCTAATGACATTTTTAAGACTCGAAGTCTAAAGCAATTTGGTGTAAAACGATGTTTTGGGCAACTTTTTTAGTTTTACTCGAGACTTGAAACAGATAAAAAAATGGACGAAAATGCCCTCGCATCAAATCTGTCAACAAAATGATATTTTAGAAATACGCAGAAATAAGTTCTCAAATTTTACAGTTTCAAATGAGTGTAATCTACTTGTTTTTAAGATTTACGGGTTGAATTTTATGTCCTAAACGAACGTCTCAACAAGTAGGATTATATTTTTATGTCTAAAGTTTATATTAATATTTTATCGGTATCGTTAAATTACAAGTAACTTTTCTGTAGAAAGTTTATTTTTCAACACACCTTGAAATTTAATCAAACTTCATAATGACCCAGAATTTATGTACACACTTGACTTGTGGATTCCATAAAGACGAAAGAGAATAGATTGTATAATTAAACATGTAAAGAAAAACATATTATAAAAATAGTTTTAAGAATACCAACGATAATCTAAGAAATCAAAACGGCGCATGACATCTGTGTCTTCGATTTCAAGATGCAATGCAGGATGGTCTCTTGGCGGTGTGATTTTCCAAAATCATAAGATATACCGAGAAAGAAATGGAACATTAACGGTTTGCACTCCCGGAGCGAGGAGATTTCATGAAAATGGAGGACACAAGTTTATAGAAGTAGAATTGTATTTCAAACAATCGCCACATAATAGAGGATGAATGGTAGTTGAGTTTTAGTACACCTTTATTTTAGGAAAAACAAGGCGTATAATTGTGGCAAGTATTAAGCGTTACGTTTTAGGAAAAACATAAAACCGAATAAATGCGGGTTCGTTCTCGAGGAGGTGTGTGTATTAATGTGCCAAAAATAAATAACAAAGGTTTGGGTTAGTGTCGTTTTTGGATGAGAAAAGAAAGAAAACTAAAGACGAACTACGATTACAATTAAACTACGACGAGTGACGTAAAAACGCGAACGTAAATACGTAAAACGTGAAAAATTAAAAAAAATTTAACTAAAAAAACAAATGAAAAATGAAAAATAAGTTCAAAACTGGTTTAAATAAGGATAAAATCCAATAAATATATTTTTAAACCTTTTATTAATTAAATATTCAATTTTAAATGCTAATTAAAGCCCTAAAATTAAATATAATTAAGAAAAAGCCCAAAATATTATTTTATTGGACAAATAACTCACTTATATTACTTAAAAACTAAAAAGTATTTTTACTAAATTTTAAATACTATTTTTCTATTTTTAAAACTCTAAAAACTATCTTAAACTAAAATAATGATAAAAAATAATAAAATAAAGCTAAAAATTATTTGATAATTTTAAAAATCCTAAATTATACTAATGAACAGTAGAAAAATGAAAAAGTTTGAAAAATTAAATATTTTTCACTAAAAGACAAAATAGTATACAGTTAAAACCCTAATTAAACTAAATAAAATCTAAAAATTAATTTAAAAGTGAACAGTAAAATGTTTTTGAACTAAAAATCTTAAAATATTTTTCTAAATATAAGACAATTTTTAAAACTGAAAAATCTTACAATTTTACACTAAAAGACAAAAATTAGAAACTTAAAAAGTAATTTAAAATTCTATATAACCTAAAAAATGGAAAATGAAAAGTAAATAAAAATTTAACTAAAAAGAAAAATCACACATTAAATAAGAAAAATAACAAAACTGGTTTCCAATCCGAATTCCTATTTTAGGTCACAAAAGACAAAAAAGCAAGTTTACTGAAAGTGACACTTGACCCTTTTTGTTTTCTAGCAAAGCAGTGGGAACTGCTAACATTAACAGTGGGAACTGAGTTCCCACTGCTAGTTATAAAAACAAGGTCTGGGAGCCTTTTGGCTTGTATCTTGCTTGTTACTTAGTTTTGTGGGCAAACAAAGGCACCCCCACAACCAGTTGGGTTGTGGGGAGTCAAATAAAAGCTAAAAACACCAAGTTACTTCACAAGATCAAGCCCAAAAACCCCATATACAGTTACTGTATAAGCAATGTGGGTTGTTGGCTTTTTTGCTGATGTGTTTGGCAATTGGGTGAGTTTTGGTTGACCAAAACTCACTCAATCCACTCACTAACTCCACCAAATCAAGTTCAAGTCATAGCCTAGCCCAAATACTAACAAGCACAAAGATTGATAAGGCAAATGTTCACAAAATCAAGCAGTTTGGTTGCTTACTGATTTTTAGACAATGTTTTTACCAAACTTGCATGCAATTCATTCAAAAACGTACCCAATCCAATACCTAAGGTTGATAATACAAAAAACAAATGAAAATAGTGTACTTAAACAGGTTTCAAAACATTTGCATTTCACAAACTATCTCTAAAACCTGAATCCAAACACCCTTTTACTTTCTGAAACTTGAAATTTAACTAACAATCTCTACTTAAACATGCACCAAATCTTTTCAAATCTACCCTAACATGTTTTTATCCACAAAGCATACAATATCCAGCATTTGTTCTAGCATCCAGAAACCTAATTCCAAAGAAATCACTTTAGCTCAAAAATCTTCCAAGCAAGTATAGAAAAGGAGAAAAAGACTTTTACCTGGTAACCCTACATCCAGGGATCACAAAGGGTAGCTTACCCTTCTCCATCAAGCTCGGGCTTGAGCTGACAACTTCAGAAAGGGACTTGTGCTATGACAAGAAAATGATGTTGATGGATTTCAAAAGAGAAGACCACCACTATCCAATATACTGATTTGTAACCTGCTAAGATAAGGAGAAAAACAGAAAAGATGACCTGGAAATAAGCAACCACAAAAGTATAAGCCTAGCTTATTGTTTAAGCTATCTTATCTTTTTGGCTTAAAAAGAAACTGAAATTCTTCAAACCATTTAAACAAAACAGAAACTTGAGTTATTATTGACAAAATATTATCAAAACAAACAGAGCAATTTTGAAATTCCACTTTCACTTCCAATCAAAAATGACTTCAAAATTTTATAAGCTTTTGTCAACAAAAACTTCAAAAACGGATTTTTGTAAAAATACTCTAGCTACAAGTGACAACATGTAACTTTAAACTTCTCCAAAGAATGAAATAACAGAATAGGAACTTGGAACACAGATTCTTGCAAGATATTAAGTTTTTTTAATTTTCATTACTTAAATTAATAAATTACAAAAAATTCTAGAACAAAGGTATGCTAACATGCTAGCACCCTTTTTATACTAGTGAATGAAAAATACTAGACATAAACCCTATGATGTGTGGAGATGTGTATAGTGATAATTTGATATACGTTATAGGGTAAAATAGAAAATTACCTTTAGGAAAAAGTAATAGACTAATATTACCAATGACGAATTCAATTAAACACGTTGGTGAATCAAGTTCGTTGTACACGAAGATCTTATGAATTTGAGATGTTTTGTTTCGTTTTGGACAATTGATTTGAATTGTTTTTCGGTTTTTAAACTACAATTTAAATCTACCAATTTAAACTATTTAATATTATCCTAAAGTGCATGAATCGTAAATCTCGCTATTTTAAAATCTACAAACGCTTAATTACTTAAAAGTTAACACTATTTTAAAATATATCTATTTATTGATCTATTAAAATAAATCTATTTAATAACTTTTAATCTATTTAAAAGAATCTAATTAAACTTTTTAAAACTAATTTACTTTAATACAAATTACTTAAAACAAATTTATTTAAAAACTATTTTATATTTAATTATTAAAATCTAATTATAAAAAATTAACTAAGTAAACTTTTAAATAAAAACATTTTTATTTATTCTATTTTTTATTTATTATTATTTTTATTTATTTTTATTTAACTAAAATAAACTTTAACAAAAACATTTTTTAAAAAGTTTAAAAAAAACGGAAGTATAGTGAAACGAAAATTACTTATAATAAATCTGCCAAACTACTACTACATAATATTAATTAACTATCCTGGAATAAAATCAAAAAGCCAACTAGCTCAGCTGGCTAACACGCTGGGCATACAAACGATAGGTCTCGAGTTCGAAACCCATGGGAGACAACTTTTTGCTAAAAATTCTTTTTTGACAGATATGATAAAAACCAGTCACATGAGGTGAATTTTGAAGCTTATTAAGTTTTAAGCTGTTAGACAACAGCTTTTGAGCTTATCAATCAATTGAACTGATAAGCTTATACTTGAACAATTACAAAGTATTAAAATCAAAACATCCAACATAATCAAAGATCACAGGCAATTAAAAACTAACAGTGCAGCAATCTTCTATCAACTATCAAGTCAAAATCAGTTACCCAAAAGTCCTCATATAGTGACTGAAATCTAGCATATATGATAACATTTTTACTCCTAAAATCCAGAAACTAAAACAGAATCACAATCACAAAACCAAAATAGCAGGTCTAGAATATTATAACTATCTAAACCAACAATTATTCAGAAAAATAAATGTAAACCAGCACTTCAAATAATGTATCAGTTTTTATCAGAAAGAAGCCAGATTAAACCATTTCGAATTTATCATTCATCAGTATTAAATCTTAACCAATTCCTATAAAACAGTAAGACTTATTAAAGCTCTCAGCAATCCAGAACTTATCAGCTTATCAAAACAAAACGAACAAAACCAACAATGCACATTTAAATCGATTTTCATATTAAATTTAAGCATAGAACAATAAAAGGCAGTCAATGATTCAACATACATTCGCAATCAAACCATAAACTTTCACACTACTAAAACAGTAACATTAAGCAATCAAATCCTAAATCAGATAAAGCTAAGCACAACTAACTAAAAATTTATCCTAATGAGCAGATTTAATAAAACTTATAAAATTAAACATAAAATGAAAAGAGAATAACACCTTATGGGATAACCTTTGAGCCGTAGGATTGCGCTGAGCAACCTATGAACCAAAACTAGAACCTCCATTCACCATTTGATTATCGAACCAAAAATCACCATCGCCGAATATAATTAAATCGAACCAAAAAAACCTCCAGATTGCTTTTTCACTTATCCAGTGGGGATAAATGTTTATCCAAAACTTTACTTTTAATATTAAACATAAACTATTACTTAGCTTATATTTAATATCATAAACATTATTATATGAAATAGAAATAAAGATTAACTCGTATATCAATTTCAACAGTAAAGAAAAATAAGAGAGACACGGTTGGAAATCAACAGATCTTTTATTAAACTCAGAAATATTACAAAACTTTATAAAAGAAATACAAGATTAATTCCTAAATCTATTTCTACAGAATAACTTTAAGTAAAAGAAATGATGAAAAATTACAATAAAATTGGGGGTTTTTATAGCCACCCTAAGGCTTGCTGAGGAGGATATTCGCATCTCTTGGAGCATATTCCCTTTGATTTTCGGCCTTTAGATCTTTATTCTTCTTTCTCTCTCCTGTGAGGTCTTGATTGGATGGTGGATATAACACTACTAGCACATGGATTGCCAACGTGGCATCCGTGTGTGCTAGTTGTGTTAGTTTTGAGCCCTCTAATTGGTGGGATAGGAGGAGTGAGCTGTTAAAGCCAATGATTTATTGCCACGTAGCCAAGCTTTTCCTCATCTTCTCTTCCTTAAAGATTGGGGGTTTTATTCCCCTTAGTATGAATTAACCGTGTATAGCAAAAGCCCCAAAAGTAACTGATTTTTACCCATCTAGGGTTTTTTGTGAATAGTGATTGTTTGCAGGTTTTTTAGGAATGGGGAAGAAGGTAACATAGGGAATAACGTGGGTTTTTTTATGTGTGTGAAAACATGTGAAAAGTAAATGATAGTAGTGGGTGAGGATTCGATTTTTATTTATTGTAAATGGGAGTGAGTGGATATAATCAAAGTTTGACAAAAAAGAAACGTAAAAAAATGTTGCTTTAACTTGTGAAGGCATGACGTGTTTATACACAACCCTAAAGGCCCATTTCATCTCCCTTCGTTTCTTTCAATTCGTGAACTGCTGGGCTTTTGGCCCAAAATTCATTATTTATCCATTCGTGTATTTTCCTCCAATTTTGGGCTTCAAATGGACTATCCAAAAACTCATTTTATTAACTTGAATCTTAAATGGCCTTTTGAGCCCATTTACTCCATTGTGGGACCCACTTGACCCGTTTCCTTGTCAAATGATGAAATCCTCTAAAGTCGCGCTCGATTTTGGCTTCTTTGATCTTTATCTTCAAACTCGTGTCGATAATTGCCGGTTTTCGCGAACTTGGTACCTACACACATTCAAACAAGAAACAAGCATATACAAGGCATTTTTGATACATTTCATGCATAATTTCATTGTTTTAAGATACAAATGATATGATTAATTAAGCTCATATCAAATTCCCTCTTGCTAAGCAATTGCCGTGTCCTCACGCAATGATAAAATAAAACACTAACTACACCATTATTCAACTTTTGACTTTTAATTTTGCAAAGACATAATGTATTGCTTTCATTATTGAAAAATAACTTTTAGGATCATAAAACTCCAATAGATTCATCGTCCCAGACTTTTCACTTTTCCATGCCAAGTGCAAAAACAAGATCATTGCCAATCATAAGCCCCAAAATTAAATCAACTCATACAAGTAATTTGTGTTAAACTCAATCTCCTATTATTCCTAATTGTATCTCTAGATTTTATTTGTCATTCACCCAAAGGCTCATTTGACTTTATTTTGATATTTATTAGTCCAAAAATGAAGGCAAGAACGGTGTAAACTCAACACTCAAAACCTAACATCGACTTCAAAAACCGTTGTCACTAAAGAAAGCCCACATCAAGGATAACTTAACACGATTTAGGGATAAATCCTGGACCCGAAATTTGGCTAATATGGATACTTAAAAGCAACAATAAAACCTCCAAAGTCAATTATGACCTTATATGGAGTTAGCAACAATTACACCATAACACCTTGTGGCTCTTTAAGACGTAATTGTGCTCCTTATTTGAAATCCACACCCGAAGGCTCCTTGGACAAAAATAAGGGAATTGACAACACCATCCCACCTTATGGCTCGTGATGATGAAGCAATTTTTATTCAACACGCCCCTTGACATACACCCTAAGGCTCTAATGACAAGGTTAGTGCTACATGACTCCCACCCGAAGGCTCCTAGAGAACATGTTTTTATTTATTCTTCTTTATTAATATGATATTTATAGTAAGCTAAATTTCCGCAATCCCATGATCAAAAGCCCTGACGCTGACACCCTTAATGTGTTCTCACTTTAATTACAAGGGAAGAAAAAGAAGGAGTTACGAGTTAAGATATCAAGCCTAAACCGCTAAAAACTTCATTTATTAAGCAATTTTTATACAAGCGAGGAAAGTAAGTACGAGGAGATTAAATCATACACAAAAATACTTGCACAAAGAAAATCTAATTTTAGAAACTTATGATTGAACCCTATCATCTCTTGTTCTCCATATTGTAAAATTTCAAAAATGTGAAATCAATGGATACTTAGCCTATTAAATCAAAGTTTTGGGTTTTCAAGTCATCTATAGGATCTAGCATCTTCTTATACTTTTGCAAGTTTTAGAATTTGCGTTTTAAAGTTCCCTTGATAGACGACTTTCTAGGATCAATTATAGGAACTTGCGAAAAGTTCTTGTTCTTAACTCGTATGAATTAAGACTTTCGCATTTTAAAGCTCCCTATATAAAAGCCTAGCAAAGCTTAATTCAAATACGTTAAGGAAAAGCTAAGATAGAAACCAAGTCGAGTCAAAAACTATTCTTATTTTCACCAACGGAAAGCCTAAATTCGTGTCAAAAGCACTTATTTTATTTATTAAGACTTAAAAATAACACTAAAAATTTAAAATTTTATTGAAAAATGAGAAAAACAATACGTTTAGACACGACAAAAGCAATTGCAAGCGATTATATCGATTGACTCCCCCATGCTAAAACCAAACATTGTTCTCAATGTTTCTTAGCTCAAGAGTAACAGCCCCTTGCTAAAACACGAAGAGTCTAATGCAAATTCCTAGCATGGAAAGAGCACGCAAATCTATAAGCCGTTTATTAATTATGCCTCAAGATAAAACGTTAGTCAATAAAAATCAAGGATAAGTAAATGTGCCCCTTTTTGGCATTCTAAGAATGGAAGATCAAGTGGACCGGCAAAAACCGAACACGAGAGTCTTCAAAAATTAGGGTCATACCTAAGATTCACAACACAACAAAACACGAGCACGAGCTTGAAAGATCAAGCCTTATTAGTGTTAGAAAATAGGAAGAAGATAGAATGTATGGGACTCCCCCACAAGGCACCTCGTTTTTGTTCACCGAGTCATGAGCTCGACTCGATCCCCGCATTCATTGGTCCTTAGGGAAAATGGTGAAAACTGGCATATTAGGATAAAAACCAACATAAAGCACGATGCCGGGGTCAAAGATTACATCCTCGTTGTCGGATGACAAACGAAAGGATAAAACTCTAACACAAATCTCTAACAAGAGATGGTAGTCACAACTAGTGGTATGGATGTAGCATGCTCCCCGAGATAAACTCGCACCAAGATGATTAAAAATCTTTCAATTATTGCATCGGTGAAAGGCCGAGATTTCCCTAAATAAACGATTCCGGGGTTGAATACCTCGTCCTCGGTGGAGAAAGGAATAGACAACACGGTGTCGTCCCCCCATGCTAATCCTAAATCATATGAAGCACATGGTAATGGTGGTACAAAAGTCTCAACACTAGTGGTTTCAACTTGCATGACTTTGTTGACCTTGTCACTCTTATGAATGTGAATAAAGGGGTCATGGTACTCAAAACGAGTCGCATGAAAAACTCGCACATTAAGATCAAAACGAGTGGGAAGGATAATAGGAGCAAAAGTAATTTCTCCCTCCGGGCCAACATTATCATCATCATAAATCGGGTGATCAAACCAAGAATCTTCATCACCGTCATTAGACTCTTCCACAAATTCCGAAGGAATGTCTATATAAAGAAACTCATCAACCTCCTTCATAAGAAGATCATCATCACAAAGGTTGTGAGAAGTAGGAGGTGTGATGTTCTCAAAATCCTCTTGAAACAATGGATTATTGTTCAATGAAGCTTCAAAGAGAGGATTAGAGTTGGTTACAAAAGTGTCATCAATCTTGTCATCACAAGAAATATCCGAGAAAGTATCGAGGGTATCACACTCGGATACAAGATCATCATTCTCATTTGAAGGCAATTCATCGGCGAATTCCTCGAGAATAAAAGGTAAAACATAAGAATCACGTTCGATCTCGAGATCGGAAACGTCTTCACTTCCCCGTGGAAGTTGATCAATGATAGCAAAAAGTTCATCGATGAACTTATCACATGAATAGTCACTAACCTCACTCGGTGTGAAGTTAGGAATCAAAGGCTCTTCAATGGAAGATTGTGCCTTAGGAACATCAACATGATCCATAGAAGAGAGCGAAAACGAGTCCATTTTCAAAGATTGTTCAATTAAAGCAATATCACTCTCGGGATCAAAATTCTCACTATTAAACTCACTAGCATCAAATGGCTCACTTAAGTAATCATCAATTTGTTTTTCAATCTTATCACTATCATCCTCGTGTGGAGTGAGTGTAGATGAGGAAAGGTTACAACATGTTTCAACAAAGCAAGCTTCTTCATTTGACTTTAACTTTTTACTTTCACAAAATGGAGTTTCCAAAATTGGAAAAACACCTTTATCAAAAAGATCTTTCTTGTTACTTTCAATTGTTTCAACAAGTTTAACACTTTCAACTTTCTTAGGAGCAAATCTTGGAATCTTTTCCAGTTTAAAAACAATGCTTTTATCTCCATAAAACAATTTAATTTCCTCTTTCCTCATATCAACTTGAATTTGAGCCGTGCACAAAAATGGTCTTCCTAAAATAATTGGCACACGAGGATTGGTCTCATAATCGACCATAGCAAAATCGGCTAAGTACAAGAAATTCCCCACTTTCATAATGACATTTTCCGCTATACCAACCGGTCGAGTGGTGGTTCCATTAGCAAGCTCAATGATCATACGAGTGGTACTAAGTGGTGCATAATCAATAGTCTTCCAAAGGGCTAGGGGCATTATGTTAATGCTAGCTCCTAGATCGGCTAGGCCTTTGAAAACCCCAAGCTCATTGAAAACACAAGGTATCAAGAATTGACCCGGATCTTTATATTTCTCAGGAAAGAGATCAAAGAAAACCGAGGTACTAATCACATTCAAAGTAGCCTTGGTGACTTCTAGAAAAGTTTCCTTAGGTGGAGGACTAAACTCAATCACTTCATCTAAATTCTCACAATCATCATAAACGGTTATGGCCTTAACTCTCCCTTCGGGTTTGGAATAGTGTTACTAGGTAAGCAACCCGAAGAAGATGACGGTTTAGACATAAATCCCTCAAACATCGAAAGCAATTTATTTTGACCTTGTTCCAAACTTTGTTCCATACGATTATGATTTTGCTCTAGCCTTTGTTGATTAAGCTCAATCTTATTGTTTTGCCCTTTAATCGTATTTTGAAAATCGAGTTTCCAAGTATTAATTTGCCCTTGAATGTTATTTTGAAAAGCTTTCAAATTTGCCTCATTTGATTTAATGTAGCTTTACAAATCATTTTGATTATTCCCTTGAAAACCTTGATTGTTTTGATTAGCATTAAAACCATTTCCTTGATTAAAATTCCCTTGGTTACCACGGTTAAAATTATTCCCATTATTTCCATTGTTGTACCTATTTTGAACCGGTGGAAAACCCGGTGGAGCAACATGATTTTGACGAGGAACTTGACCGTTGGAGCCATAAGTTCCCGTCACGGCAAAAGCACTAGCTTGATCAAACCCCGTGGTTAAACAAGCATAATTAGGATGTGTTTCACCACATGATACACAAACATTCTCAACCATATTAATGGATCCATGAGGATTCTTCCTAATCTCACTCAACAAAGTCGCAAATCCACTATCAATCTTAGAGTCCAATCTAGAAATCTCGGGATTCACATTGGAAACTGTAGGATTGTAAATCTTGCTTATGTATCTAGAGAGAGAAAGAGATAGAGAGATGGTGGATTTCACACAAAGCTAGAGAGAGAAAGTAATGTTTACTATGTGAAAAATAATGATAACCACACCCCTCTCCATCTAAAGAGAGGGTTTATATACCCAAGCCCTTGACATGGGCTTGGGCTTACATTTTGGGCCGGCCTACACATGTTGTAGGCTAGGCTTGTTCTTGTTAAATATTTAAAGAAAGTTAACTAAACTACGAGCTATTACATGGACTATCGTTGGAGTGACCGATCCTTCTTAATACGTAAAACGTATTTCCAACAATCTCCCCCTAAGGGAGGTCACTCCAAACAAGGGCGTTACCCAAGTTACAATAATAAAATAAACCTAGCATACTATGCTTGTCTTGAGCTCGTAGTCTTCGTCTTTCTTTTTCTTTTTCTTTTCTGGCGAACATGCTGATGTGATCTTTGATATCAATCTTTGGGCATTAATCTCTTGCCTTGATCTCGTGCATCCATCACTTGTGATCTTCGCCTCTTCGTGACACCATGTCCCACATACTTATACCTTAGTAATTCTTGAAAGCTTCAGAGTTCGATACAGCGGAAGACTTAACTTTTAGGCTTTCTTGAATTAGATGAGGTATTAAGTGCATAAAGTATAAGCATGCGGGGACGACTTCTTCTCGGATTCCGCAACGCCACCGTCTTCAAATGCCGCAACATAAGTAGACACGAACGAAATGGCTTTGAACATTTCATTCTAAATCGGTAGCATTTTACCTCCGGTCGGTGAAGACCGTTGGACGATATTAGATATCGTACCCGTGACGGATAGTTTCAATTAAGTAACTTCCTGACAAGATTTCGCGGGTAAATCCGTTCTCTTTATTCGACCGTCCAAAGCTGACTGCGAACATAAAGAGTGAATCATTTGGATAATAATATCCGCATGATTTGAAGCCGTCAATTCATGTTCCTGGAACAAGTGAAATTCAATTAGGAACCGCACCATCGTTGCTTTCCAGTTGTCACGAGCTTGATTCGTATAGAATCTTGCAGGTTACCTACCAAGTGCTGTTTGAGGTTAACACTAGAAGGATTTCCACTCATCACTGTGAACACTAAGGTATCACTCTGAGTGTTCTGGCAAGATCACTAAGATATTGCGTAGAGGCCTGGAACGTGTTTAAATTCAGTTAAGAATTAAACAGCTGTTGCTTTCCATTTATCACAAGTTTGATTCATAAAGAATCGCACAAGTCACCTACCATGAGCTTTTTGATATTCGCTCAAGAAGGATTTCCATCTTCATTGTAAATACTTTCGTATTACTCGGATGTTCAGGCAAGATCATGAAGATTTTACGTAGGACTCTTAAAATCTTTCTTACTTTTCACAGTGTGTGAAGAAGCAAGGAAATATGAAAGTGTGTCCTAATGAGATATTTGATGATCTCAATGGCTCTAGACTCGATCGTGCATTTTAGATTTTAGTGATCGGAGGCTGGAGAGGAGTGCCACCATTTCAATACCAATTTATTCGGAGTGAATAAATCGATAGATAACGTGTTGTCTCCATGTGATTAAAACAAATACCTTTTAAGAGATATCTGAGTTAGCTGGGATGGGTTGTGCATTGCATCACTGGGTCCATGATGTCTGTCTTCAATATCAAGATTCATTAAAATGATCTCAATAGCATATGTATTGACCCGGTTTCTGCCTAAAGTTGTAAGGAGGGCTTCTTTCTTTACACCCTTTATCTTTACAATTCTTTTTCATTCTTCAACCCCTTCAATGCTTACCAATACGTCATAACTAGCACCTTGTTGTGATTGTTCCAGTGCTAACTTAAGTACTTGGTCGGCATTCAGCTACGTTCACATTCTTTCTCCACCTTTCCTAAGGACTACTATTTCTAGCTATGGAATGTCCTTGGGAAGATTCCTCCGGTTCTGGAAGAATCATAGGACTTAACCTATCCTACCATCCTTATGTCACCACAATCTTCATCGTCGTGAAATAAATGGGTTTTGGGTAAGTATATGTCACCATGAAAATCCATTCTGATATGCAAATCCGTTTTGCTCCCCCTTAACATATGCCACGATATTCGAAAACATTTCGCACATGTCGGGATGAGCTAGCACATTAAGTTAAACCATTTGTGATAATATCCCATATTAAATCACATTTTCTCCCCCATATTAAAAATATTAACCCAATCGATGTTTTTAATATCAATTGATTTAATGAAGTTTTAACAAAGGTTTTGGGAAGAAAAATGCGAGTCCGTTTTATCTTCATGACATCTATCTGTAACATGATCACATATTCACCATATTAGAAAATAATTAACAAGGTTGGACCTGATGGATGAGAACATCATATGATAAGATCAAATGGTTCTTGTCAGCATATGTTGGTCGCCTCGTCTCGTCTGAAGTCATCTCTTGACACCACGTGTACGATTGGTATTGTTGTCTTGACACCAACTTGTGAACTTGGCACGTTCGGCATCGAAGATTCTGAATGCTTGACAATTGATCCCCCTCAATTGTTGACCCGTGTTCTATCGAAAGAGTTGTAGTCGTCGGTTGAGTAGTCGCATCGTCGAGTATGTAGATACCAATTGTAGATAGCTATGGTTGTAGAGATGATAGCTTCATAAAAACAAGACTTCTCTTGTTTTAACAAATAAATGCACTGAGGCGTACATAGATTTGTGTTAGACCAAGTTATAAAGTAAACTTGATCCCTTACAAGGTTTTAAAGTAAACCTTGCCCGAGAAAATTAATTCCCGTTGTGAGCCAAAGCTTTCATAAGAAATACTTGACTTTAATGTGAAAACCGGGTTGCAGTCTGAAATAACTACAAGCCATAAGGGCATGTTTTATGAAATATTTACAACTTTTGTACGAACTCTATTTATGGCGCCGTGTCGATATTAATTAACATTTCTAAGGCCGTAAATATTATCGTACCAAAAGACATGCCTTTGAAAAATAAAGTAAAAATATTTTTGGATTTTTCTGAATTTTTCAATTTTTATGGTTTTAATATGGTTTTATATTTTTGTATTTTGCTTTTGAGGATAAAAATATAATCAATATATACAAATGATCACCAAGGATACGGAGAATAGTTTTACCACCACTATTCTTTCGCTTCATCTGCTAGTTCCTTAAGAGTCTCAGGCGAGAAGGTTCTCATTCCTAGCTTGTCGGCCAAAAATTCAATTCGAGCGCGATCTAAAGCCTTCGTGAAAATATCCGCCAATTGATACTCAGATCGGACAAAGTAAAGCTCGATTACTCCATTTTCCACTTGCTCCTTGATGAAGTGGTAGCGAATGTCAATATGCTTCGACCGGGAGAATTGAACATTGTTGCAGCATAAGGCAATTGCACTTTTGTTGTAGCAGTACATCGGAATCTTGTTGAAACCTAAACCATAGTCGGTTAATTGCGATCTCATCCAAAGAATTTGAGCACAGCAACCGGACATAGCTATGTATTCTGCTTCCGTACTTGAAATTGCAGCGCTTTTCTGCCTTTTCGATGCCCAACTGATTAGTCGATCTCCTAGTAGTTGCAAAGTTCCACTCGTGCTACGCCTTGTATCTTGACAACCCGCGTGATCCGCATCTGCATATGCCATTAGTGCAATAGAAGAGTCCTTCGAATACCAAAGTCCCCGATTAATGGTTCCTTTAAGATATCGAAAGATCCTTTTAACAGTAGCTAAGTGTAACTCAGTAGGCCTAGTTTGATACCTGGCACACATACATATAGCAAACTGAAGATCAGGTCGACTGGCTGTGATATACAGAAGAGTACCGATCATTCCACGATAAAGTGTCGGATCAACGGCAACTCCATGTGGATCTGCATCAAGCTTAGTTCGTTCCACCATTGGAGTATCCACTGGGTCGCAAGATTCCATCTTATACTTCTTAAGCGATTCAAGGGCATACTTGGATTGATTGATAAAGATGCCTCTGGGACTCTGAGATATCTGAAGACCTAAGAAGAATGATACCTTGCCCATCATGGACATCTTAAACTTGGAAGACATGAGTGTCCCAAACTCATCCGATAAGGTTTGGGTCGAGGCTGCAAATATAATATCATCAACATATATTTGTACCATAATCATATCTTTACCTCGTTTCTGAATGAACAGCGTGGGATCCACCTTGCCTTTAGCGAAGCCTTGCGTAATGAGGAATTGTGACAAAAGATCATACCATGCGCGAGGAGCTTGCTTCAACCCATAGAGAGCCTTTTTAAGCTTGTAAACATGATTAGGATAATTAGGATTCACAAAACCATCCGGCTGTTGAACATAGACCTCTTCCTTGAGTTCACCATTAAGAAATGCCGTCTTCACATCCATCTGATAGACGACCATATTCATATGGGCTGCATAAGCGAGGAATAGTCTAATAGCTTCCAAACGGGCAACAGGTGCAAAGGATTCCATAAAGTCGATGCCCAATAATTGCTTGTATCCACGAGCTACTAGACGAGCTTTGTTCTTCAATATTCCGCCTAACTCATCGAGTTTCACCTTGTAAACCCATTTCAAAGTGAGTAACTGCACTTGATCCGGGCATGGGACAAGTTCCCAAACATCAAGACGTATGAATTCGTTAAGTTCTTCTTGCATAGCTTCTATCCAACAGGATTGAGTAAAAGCTTGTTGCCATGTCTTAGGTTCAACTTCAGTGAGAAAAGCATCAAAGTGACAAAACAGTGCACTTTCTTGTAACTGACTTCGTGTGGATACTGGACGATTAGGGTCACCAATAATAGAATCTATAGGATGATCCTTTGTCCACTTGCTGTCATGTTCACGAATCCGTGGATTGGAGTAAACTGTAGAAGGAGCTTCCTCTGAGGTGGACGACCTGACTTGATTAGGGTCGGGAATAGATACACCAAAGAATGGAAGTTCACGCATTTGAGCGAATTCCAAATCGTGATCATCATCATCCTCTTCATCATGAATAGGCATGACATGGGTAGTTGAAACATGTGTTGGTTGAGAATTACTTGTTGAAGGTATATCTTGACCAATTGTTGGTGCAGATGTATCTGATTGTGCAACGGTTGCTGGAGCGACAACTTCGGTTACCGGAGCTATTACTTCAGGTTCTGGAGCAAAAATACTTGGAGGAGTAAAGAATTCATCAAAGAACGGTTGAAACAACGTATCCCATTCTTTCCTAGTAGGTGGTGTAAATGATGATGAAGTAGGGTTGTTTGGGACAAGACCAGAACTAATATTACTGGGTCCCATTTCATGAAGTGCGGGTTCAGAGCTGCTTTGCTCAGAAGCCATTGCTGTCAGCTCATCAAAATCAACATCCATAGTTTCGAGGATCTTGCGAGAGTTACGGTTGTAGATTCGGTATGCCTTCTTTGAGGGTGCGTAACCAATGAAAATACCAATATCAGCCTTTGGTTGAAGTTTTCCCAAATTGTCACCATCATTATTTGGATAGCAAAGAGAACCAAATACATGAAGATATGATAAATCTGGTACTTTTCCATGGAGAAGCTCATAAGGTGTTTTACCATGGCGTTTACGAATTAGTGACCGGTTTTGGGTGTACACTGCTGTAGATACTGCTTCTGCCCATAAAAACAATGGAGCCTTTGCGTAAATTAACATCGTTCGAGCAGCTTCCATAAGTGTGCGATTTCGCCTTTCAACGACACCGTTTTGTTGTGGAGTGCGTGCAACGGATGTTTCATGAGAAATGCCAACTTCTTCATAATAATCACGCAAAATTTGATTCACAAATTCGGTTCCATTATCTGTACGAATGCGTCGGACAGTAGTGTTGAGACGCACTTGAATCATCTTGAGAAATCCGATGATGAATTTAGGTGCCTCATTCTTGGCTTTAAGAAATTTCACCCATGTAAACCGAGAGTAATCATCGACAATGACGAGGATGTATGATGAGTTGTAAAATCACACTTGTTTAGGAAAACAAGGCAATAATATAGGGTAAGCACGACGATTTAGGAAAACCGTGTGTGAATGACCCTAATAGTAAGTTCGTTCTCGAGGAGGCTAGTGCGTTGTGAATTGAATGATTGATTATGTTTTTGGTTATTAATGAGAAGGAAAGAAGAGAAAATGACGAAGACGAAAAAAATAGAAAAAATAAGGAAAAAAACACTACTAGAAAGTTACGACGAAGATCGTAAAAAGTGCAAAATTTAAAATTTTAACCTAAAAATTCCTAAAAATTACTAAAAATCCACAATAAAATTCTAAGGGTTTACAAAAAATCAAAACTTGCCAAAACCTTTTAATTAATTTAATAATGACTTTTTAATGCTAATTAAAGCCCTAAAAATCACTTTTAAATATTAAAAAGCCCTAAACAAGATTTTATAGTTTGTAAACCTCAAAAATGACCTAATTAGACTAAAAACTATTTTTAAAAATTTTAAAACCAAATTAAACTATTTTTAAACTCCTAAAAACTATTAAAATGTATTAAATCTTAAATTAATTCTAAAAATTAATTGAAAAGCCTAAAAATTATTTGGAAAGTGACAAAGGTCCTATTTTAATGTCTAGAATCTAGGAAAAATGAAAAAAAGTTAAAAATAAAACTTTGAATTTTAATGAATAAAATAATAATAAAATATTCCTAAAAATAAAAAGTTCTCAAATAAATTCCAAAAAATTCTCAAAAATCCTAAATATTCTAACTAGAAAGAAAATGTAAATTAAAACTCCTAAAACCTTTTAGTTAATTTTATATTAATTTTTAAAGTTTGATAAAAAACCTAAAATCAAATAAAATTAAAAATTAAAGTTTTTGAAAACTTTTTTATATGTAAACCTCAAAAATACAAATAAAAACCTAAAAACTATTTTTCTGTATTTTTTAATTACTGTTTAATATTTTTTATAGACTTTCTAAAAATAAAACTAAAAATAATCCTAGAAATTAATTAAATAAAAGGAAAAATAAAACTTTTACACAGAAAAATCTTAAACTCTATTATAATCCTAGGAAAAATGAAATCAAGCAAAAACAATAAGCCAATAAGCCAGGAATGGCTTATTAAGTTACGGCTTATATTAAAAAAAGGAAATAGAAAAGGGGTTAAGTACTTAACCGTTGCACCCTTGGTCAGTAAAAGACCCAAGGGCGCGACGGTATGTGTGTGGTGTTGTGAGTGTGGAGACTATGGGTTCGAGGCTGAGCAACCCCCTTTTTACTTTCTTTTTTTCTTTTCCAAACCAAATTGTGACCTTTGCAAGCTTCAAATTTTAATCCAATTTCTATTTAAACACAAGATTAAGCCAAATTGAAGGTTAAAAACGTGACAGATTCACTTTGAACACAAGCAAGTTTTGCCTTGTGGTTTTGCTTTTCTTCACAGATGGATAAACCTCCAAGAGGACTTGGAGGGTGAGATTTTGATGTTGTTTTGGTGACAGAAGGGCACCCTTGTGCTCATAGAAGCACAAGGAGTCAAGCTCAATCAATAATAAGCACTTATCACACACAAATGATCACCAAAAACGAATTCACAAGCCAAAGCAAGTTTCTGAGGCAACTTTCTAGGTCTGAGGACTATAGAGCTTATTACATGCACTCTAGTGAGATTTAAATGTCCAAATCAAGCACACAATAGCACCAATCACTACACAAGCAATCTCAATCCCTGAATTACCCTATATCTCAACAGATTTTAAAAATCAAGCATCATTTTTTATGAAAAATCAAGCAGAAAGTGGATGTACAGATTTCTAGCTATGTTTCTCTTTTAAAACCACACAAACTTGTTTCAAATCTGTCCAATCTTACTTCCCAACTAACTTGTAACCTGTATCAACCTATTCCAATAACTCTTAACACTTTTTCAAAGCTCAACTCAAAATTCTAC
Source organism: Glebionis coronaria (assembly GCA_025667525.1). NCBI lineage: Eukaryota > Viridiplantae > Streptophyta > Magnoliopsida > Asterales > Asteraceae > Glebionis > Glebionis coronaria. The sequence continues at coordinate 73,607 of JANFOE010001065.1, read as the reverse complement.
CCTGCTAAATCCTATATCCAAACACCCTTTTAAATTTTGAAAACCAATTTTTACAAACCAAAACAGTTCAAAAGCTACTCAAACTGATCCTATGATACTCTAGCATGCATCTAAACACAAAAGAACATGAATCAACAACTTTATCAAACAAGTAACACTTAAACCATCAAGAACATACAACCTTCACTTTCTGAGATTTTTAACAAGGTAAAAAGGAATTACCTTAGGTCCTTACTTCCAAGGACCTTGTGGTTGCTTAACCACCTCCTACCAACTCGGGTTGGTGCTGACAAAGATCAACAACAATCTTTAAACCTGCTAAGAAAAAAAATCAAAAAGAAACACAAGTATACAACAATATATTCTGTTTCCCTTTTCTTTCTTAAAAAAAAAAACTTTCACAAAACCTTTTCAAACTTGAAACACACGTTTTAAAAGAAACTAACAATCACAAAATACAAATCTGTATTCCACTTTCACTTCCTACAAATTTGTAAGTTCTTGATTCTGACCAAACTTTTTATAAAACCCTTTTGAAAATCAAAACACAAACCTTCACAAATTAATGGAACTCAGCCTTAGTCTTTTCACAATACACAACTTTTAAAAACAATAAAAAGGAATTACACTTGAGATTATCAAACACCAAACTTTTATTTTCTTAAAAAGGAATTACAAGTGAAAATTGCTAAGAAACTGGAACAAAAAAGGAATGAACATGCTCATCTCCTTTTATACTATCTAAAAGACTATTCTAGAACATGAAAACCCTAAACATTGGATTGCCAGGAATGCCCTTGAAGTCTTTGACTGAAAATGGGTCAAAAATGCCCCATGTGATCATGTACTGGATGCCAGCTTGGAATCTTCAATCTTGAGCGTTGGATGAACCTTGGGGACAAAGGAGATGTATCCATTCGTTTATCTGGTCGGGGGCGGGGTTTTGGGTGAAAGTGATGGAGCAGGGGAGGCTTGGGGAGGGTCCCACAAGCCATGTGACACTGTTGGGTGAGGTGGGAAAGGGTGACGTGGACATTAATCAGGAATCTGGAGCATCTTAGGGTTTAACCCTTTGTTTTTGGATTAATTGAAACTGGGGTGGTGTTAGGGTTTATGGTGATTAAGGGTGGGTTTTGATTCGTTTTGGGGTAAAACAGATTTAAAAATCTGTTATGGTGGGAAAAAAATGGTTAAGTGGGTTTGACCAGATTTGACCATGTTTAATAAATAACTGGGTTAAATGGGATTGGGTAGGGTCGGGTTTGGATAGGTTATATGGGTTGATGGGTGGGTAGGGCTGAGGTGTCACGTCCTGGTTGGGTGGGTAGGTTTGGGTAATTGGCAGATTGAGTCCCCAAGGTTTCCACTCTTCTTCATTTTGTAATAAACAGCCCATAACTTCATTCCTTTGTTAATAAGTTTGCTTCACTTGTCAATTTTGGCACAAATATTTTTCCATACTTTTAACAAGGGCTTTAAATGTAATTCTTGGATTCTTCAAGGACTGGTCTTGTATAATCTTCAAACAATAAGGACCATACTTGTACAATTAACATTTGGAGGGTCAATTGTGACAAGTTCTTCAAAGATGAGGGACCATTTTTGTCAATCTTCAATTCTTCAAGGGTCTTTTTGCAAAATTCCAAACTTGGGCCCGGTTCATTGTGCGACTTCGTTTCCCGTGTTCGTTTTTGATTGATTCTTGTGTTCTTTTGCCAATTCCTCAATATCCGTACCTAAAAATACACAAGTAACAAACACGAGCATATATTTGGTCTATTTTATGATATTTTATGCAATTTAAGGCCGTTTTGGACGATGAGACCATGTATAAAAGCAGTCTCATCACTCCCCCATACTAAACCATTGCCGTGCCCTCACGCAATGCTAGAATAAAGTATCAAAGCATCTCCAAAATTTAATTTTATTCACTTTTATGAAATGATAAACTAGCTACACTACACTATTACTACTACTTGTGTTATAGACATAATGTATGATTTTCATCGCAAAATGGGACGTTTAGGTTCATAGAATAAGAACACGTGAATGCTTCGTTAGAAATAATCTCGTCGTCCTCGATTTTCACCTTAATTCCATGCCAAGCGTGCAACGAGATCATTGTCATTATAAGTTAGTAATGCTAACACTACTCATATGCCCTAATCACGTACTTATTCTCCCATTATTCCTAAGTTGTATCTCTTATATTTTATTATGTCTTAATGATCACGAGGATACATTGTTGACTTATGCGATAATATAGATTTAGGTCTAAAAATAGAGTCCTAACGGTGTAACTAAGACCATCAAATCAATAACCTCTCCTAATAGACAACGATGTTAAAAAATTAAGTTGACAAGAAGAATCGATAATCACGGTTTTATAACGGTTTTGAACATGAGACTTATTACCAAGACTTTTATACGCCCCCTAACGGAAGGGCCTTATTATCTTTGGTTTACCTCCATCTTTTATTCAACTTCGCCATGAAGCTTTTATTATGACTTCGGTCTTGCCTTGCCTTTTATTATCCGCCTCATCGGTGGTTTTATTAGCTAAAGACGTATATCCTCACGCTAAAGCGAATTTTGGATCTTTAAAGCTTCGAAGATTAAGGCTTGATTCACTTTCAATTTTGCATAGATTTTAGGCCTTGTGGGGCTTCAAATTGTTTGCTAGATTTAGGTGAGCACTTGAAATCTTATTATTGGGTGAAGCTTTTGATTATTAGGGTGCAAATACTTCAAAACCGTGACGCTGGCGATACCTTAATGTCTTCCCAATTTAATTACACGGAAGCTACTAGAAAAGACTAGAAACCCAACAATCAAAATTAAACCGCTAAATCAATATTTATTAAGCAAAAAATATTTACATGCGAAGGGAGAATAAGCAAACAACGAGAACACATGAGTTTTTGAAAGAATACGAGTACTCTACGTTTAGCATAGTAACTTATAATTAACTCTATCATTTCTCGTCCTCATTTAAGAGACTTAGCCTAATGTGTAGTTAAGGAATCAAAGCTAAGTGCTCAACACGCACGGTCGAGTCAAAAATTACTCTTATTCTCGCCATCGGAAAATCTACATTCGTGTCTTCAAACACTTATGAAATATGAGAAAAATTTTAAAATTTGGCCATTTTTAGCCTTATTTTGCAAGAAAATGATAACAAAACGATAAACTTTGGAAAGCGTGAAGGTTTGGCAAGGCAAGTATCTATTCACCCCCCCATACTAAAGTTAAACATTGTCCTCAATGTTTCGAGTCTAGGGGTGCAAACACCCCCATACTAGAGACGTAGTTGAATGCCTAATCTAGCATGGAAAGGGTGTAACCAATAAGTTTAAAGCCGTTTATGAAGTGTGCTAAAAACCTAAGGTTAGAACATAAAAGGATATATCATATGTGGATATTGGGAAAGGCCTCCAAAGCAAACGATCGAGTGCTCCCATGAAACGAACACGAGAGGCTCCAATCGTGAAGATGATGATCTAAAAGACACAATGCACAAACAACCACGGAACAAAGGTTGGAAGGGCACAAATCCCCTTACATTAAACTAATTAGAAAGCAATAATATGTACATGGATAAGCATGGGTCTCCCCCACGAGGCACCTTATTTTTGATAACCGAGTCAAAATCTCGACTCGAATCCCCATAAATGTGATCATTTAGGGATAATCATGGTATGGTCAATTTTTGGTGGGGCTTACATGATAAACAAGGCCCAAAAGCACGTGGAGTACTTTAAAAATCCGATAAACGTATACCGGGGTCAAAGATAGCGTCCTCGTTTTCGGATGAAAGACGAGACAACACAACTCCAACACAAATCCCAATGGGATAGAAGAAAATAGGAGAGAAGAAATAGAAGGGTGGGACAATGGGTAAGGCAAAACATTGAGCTACTCGAGGTAGACTCGCACCAATCAAATGAAAAGATTTTCCATTTATTGCATCGGTGGAAGACCAAGATTTCCCTATATAAGCAATTCCAGGATCAAATATCTCGTCCTCGGTGGAGAAAGGGGAGGGAACATAAGGGGCTTCCCCCACACTAAGTCCACACAAAGCATCGTCAAAAGGAGAAGACGAGCTTGTAGTACTCAAGACACGCGGTGATGACGGAGTTAGAATTGTAGAAAAATCTTTTAAATTAAATTCAAAATTTTTTCCTTTTTCATCTTTAACACTCTCCTCGTGAAAACCCGATTTAATTATGTCAAAAATATTTGGTGTATCTAAAACAATGTTAGTCACACTAAAAATTCTCACATTTTGAAAACGTTTTGGTTTAGGTGGTGGCAAGTTTTCAAATCTTTTGTCAACAAAGAAAACCTCCCCATCGGGATCAACGTATTCATCATCCGAAGAATCACTCGAGATTGGAATCATAGGCTTAACACTCTTAACCTCCATCGGCGGAGGGGACGGAACTTCATTTTTCTCAACAACTCCTAAAACTCTATTGGAAATCTTTTGACAAATGTTTTTGATGGGATTGACATTGTACAAAGATGTGATCGAATAAACATGAGAAAGAGTGGAGTTTTGGGTTGCATTAATGACGAGTTCTTCCTCATTGAAACGAAGAGTGATTTTTCTTGCATGCACATCGATAAGTGCTCTCGAGGTATCCAAAAAAGATCGACCTAAAATTAACGGAACTTTAGGATCGATGGGAATATCAACAACGATGAAGTCCACGGGATAATAGAATTTCCCAACTTTCACAAAGACGTCCTCGGCAACTCCACAAGCTAGAATCGTAGAATGATCGGCCATTTCGATTGACATTCTTGAAGGAGTGAGATTTGGAAGATTGAGCGATTTAAAAATCTCGAGAGGCATCAAATTAATACTAGCACCAAGATCGGCTAAGGCGTAGCATTCTTCCATGTCTTGGATAGCACATGGGATTAAAAACTTTCCAGGATCACCGACTTTTTGAGGTATGCGGCTTAGAAAAACCGAAGAACAACTAGACGATTTTTGCAATTTTTCTTTGTTATTCAACATACTTTTGAAGTTCGCGGCAAATCGAGGCATCATGACTAAGGCGTCGGCAAAACTTATATTGAAATGCAAGTCACGAAACATTTTCATAAAAAGTTCAAATTGATAATTATTTCGTTCTTGTGCCTTTTCCTTGTCTCGTCTTGATGGGTAGGGTAAAGGTGGTGTGGGTTGGGGCAAATTAGGCATAGGCATCGGCCTTGGAATCTCGGGTTCCATAATGGGTATTGGTTCAACCGTAGGTGTGGTTTGAGCGGTACTTCGTGGGCTTGTAATGTGCTCCTTTTCAACCACAACCTCGGGTTCTTTCTCTTTTTCCTTCTCCATAGAAGTACTTGGACGAGAAATGGGTTCTTTGAAAGTTTTACCACTACGAGTGGTAATAACCTTCAATTCTCCTTTCGGGTTCACGATGGTGTCACTAGGAAGACCACCCGAAGAAGAGGGCTTACACATGATAGCTTCAAACATTTTAGCCATACGGTCTTCAAACTTAGATTGCCTAGCATCCGCTTTTAACAACTCTTGCTTAATCTCATGTTGTCCTTGCTCCATTTTTTGTTGATTTTGTTGGAGTCGTGTGACATTTCCTTCCATTTTATTAGCATGAGTTTTAAGTTCATTAGCAAGTTCGGTTTTAAGCTCATTTTTCAATTCGGACCTTAAGCTAATCATCTCACGTTGCATATTATCAAATTTAGCATCATTTGCTTTTGCATAATCCAAAAATTCTCCTTGCAAATTTTTCGTGTGAGCATTTTGAAAACCTTGTGTAGTGTTTTGAAAATCACGGTTTTGGTTTTGATTAGAGATTTGTCCATTTCCACTTTGGTAATTACCTTTGTTATAATTCCTTTGATTTCCTTGGTAATTTCCACCTTGGTTGTTGTTGCGATAATTATTAGCATTTTGATTGGGTGGAGCTTGATTTGAACGAGAACCTTGACCGATTTGGTTATAAGTTCCCGTGGCTACAAAAGCATTCGAAGTGTTACCATCCGCGGTAATGCACTCGGAAAGATCATGAGCTCCCCCACACGACAAACAACTTTTAGAAACCGCTTTAACCGAAGCGGAATTGGAAGCTTCTTGAGCCTTCCAATGGGACATAAGGTTTGCAAATCTATCGAAAAATCGGTTTTCTTCATTTGCTTCATCATGTAATGCATTGATACTTTGAGACGATGATGAGCCCCTTTTGGCAACACTCGGTGTGTGACGAGGGCTATAAACCTTAGACCTATTCTCGATTATGACCAAAGCTTCTTCAACCGTTTTACACAAAAAATTACCACCCGCGGCGGCATTTAAATAATCTCTTTCATGATCGTTAAGTCCATTGTAAAACGTGTCGATTTGGTGCAAATCGGAAAAACCATGATGAGGACATTCATGTAACATCTCCTTAAACCTATTCCAAGCCGTAGAAAAACTTTCATTTGATTCTTGTGAAAATTTAGAAATCTCATTCTTCAAATGCGTAGTCTTAGAGGGCGGAAAAAATTGGTTCACAAACTTCGAAACGAGATCCTTCCACGTCAATATAGAATTGGGTGGCTCTTTCTCTAACCAAATTTTTGCGGGCCCCGCTAAGGAATACGGAAATAACATCATCTTAATCGAGTCATTCGAGACATCCTTGAATTTGCACGTGGCGGTAAGACGATTAAATTGGCGGATATGGTTGTGGGGATTGTCCTTCTCATCACCACGGAATTTGTTGTTTTGGATCATTGACAACAAACCCGTTTTAACTTCAAAATTCTCCGCAAGGATTGCGGGAATCACAATAGCTTCTCCATAACCCTCGGTGGGTGCTTGAAGTAACTCCATCATAGTTCGATTCGCCATGGTAGGTTTTTCTCGTACAATGGGTTCGTCAATAGGAGACTCCTCACTAGAATGGGGGAGTGATTTGTTTCTTCGTTTACGAGCACGTCTAGCTTTAGAGCGAGTTTGCATAAACGTCACGTACAACGAGAAGGCGAGCAAAGAAGATTCTTTTTGGTATTTTTACTTTTTCAATTTTTTTGTGGTTTTTGATTGTTTTTAGCTTTTTTTTTTGGATTTTTTGGAATGTATTAAGTAGACCAAAATCTACAAATCTCCTCCTTAATCAAATCTCTCGATTAAAGAAGCCTCAAGGAATGAAAACGATCACGTGAAGTGAACGCCTTCGATGACTTTAGAACGATGGTGGAACACCAAATCGTTCAAGAGGGTTTAATCAAATGAAACCAAGAAAATATATATGATACTTAATAATACTTTGGGCGGCAAAACCCTCGATTCACTCTCAAAATCAAATACGCACAAGCAAGCGGAGGAAACGAGGCGGCGCGAAGCACTTAAGAGCCTTTTTCCTTTAGGTTGTGAAATACAACCGCCTTATACCCACCTTATAGTTTGTATTATCAAGATTAAGCTTCACGAAAGTATTTATCTATTTTTGCCTTTTTCTTTGGTTTGAGATTCGAATACAATGATCGAGAAATCCCGAATCAAGGTTGTGATTGCTCACGTATTTGGAGTACTTGTGTATTTATTGTTCTACGTATACAATATAGTAATAGTATTCACACAAAAACCGAAAAACGATAATACGTATTAATAGAGTGCTATTAATACAAATAATAATTATGGCTAATATAGAAAACAACAATGTTCAATCAAAACACAACACGTCTCCCCGGCAGCGGGGCCAAAATGATGAGTTGTAAAATCACACTTGTTTAGGAAAACAAGGCAATAATATAGGGTAAGCACGACGATTTAGGAAAACCGTGTGTGAATGACCCTAATAGTAAGTTCGTTCTCGAGGAGGCTAGTGCGTTGTGAATTGAATGATTGATTATGTTTTTGGTTATTAATGAGAAGGAAAGAAGAGAAAATGACGAAGACGAAAAAAATAGAAAAAATAAGGCAAAAACACTACTAGAAAGTTACGACGAAGATCGTAAAAAGTGCAAAATTTAAAATTTTAACCTAAAAATTACTAAAAATCCACAATAAAATTCTAAGGGTTTACAAAAAATCAAAACTTGCCAAAACCTTTTAATTAGTTTAATAATGACTTTTTAATGCTAATTAAAGCCCTAAAAATCACTTTTAAATATTAAAAAGCCCTAAACAAGATTTTATAGTTTGTAAACCTCAAAAATGACCTAATTAGACTAAAAACTATTTTTAAAAATTTTAAAACCAAATTAAACTATTTTTAAACTCCTAAAAACTATTAAAATGTATTAAATCTTAAATTAATTCTAAAAATTAATTGAAAAGCCTAAAAATTATTTGGAAAGTGACAAAGGTCCTATTTTAATGTCTAGAATCTAGGAAAAATGAAAAAAAGTTAAAAATAAAACTTTGAATTTTAATGAATAAAATAATAATAAAATATTCCTAAAAATAAAAAGTTCTCAAATAAATTCAAAAAATTCTCAAAAATCCTAAATATTCTAACTAGAAAGAAATGTAAATTAAAACTCCTAAAACCTTTTAGTTAATTTTATATTAATTTTTAAAGTTTGATAAAAAACCTAAAATCAAATAAAATTAAAAATTAAAGTTTTTGAAAACTTTTTTATATGTAAACCTCAAAAATACAAATAAAACCTAAAAACTATTTTTCTGTATTTTTTAATTACTGTTTAATATTTTTTATAGACTTTCTAAAAATAAAACTAAAAATAATCCTAGAAATTAATTAAATAAAAGGAAAAATAAAACTTTTACACAGAAAAATCTTAAACTCTATTATAATCCTAGGAAAAATGAAATCAAGCAAAAACAATAAGCCAATAAGCCAGGAATGGCTTATTAAGTTACGGCTTATATTAAAAAAAGGAAATAGAAAAGGGGTTAAGTACTTAACCGTTGCACCCTTGGTCAGTAAAAGACCCAAGGGCGCGACGGTATGTGTGTGGTGTTTTGAGTGTGGAGACTATGGGTTCGAGGCTGAGCAACCCCCTTTTTACTTTTTTTTTTCTTTTCCAAACCAAATTGTGACCTTTGCAAGCTTCAAATTTTAATCCAATTTCTATTTAAACACAAGATTAAGCCAAATTGAAGGTTAAAAACGTGACAGATTCACTTTGAACACAAGCAAGTTTTGCCTTGTGGTTTTGCTTTTCTTCACAGATGGATAAACCTCCAAGAGGACTTGGAGGGTGAGATTTTGATGTTGTTTTGGTGACAGAAGGGCACCCTTGTGCTCATAGAAGCACAAGGAGTCAAGCTCAATCAATAATAAGCACTTATCACACACAAATGATCACCAAAAACGAATTCACAAGCCAAAGCAAGTTTCTGAGGCAACTTTCTAGGTCTGAGGACTATAGAGCTTATTACATGCACTCTAGTGAGATTTAAATGTCCAAATCAAGCACACAATAGCACCAATCACTACACAAGCAATCTCAATCCCTGAATTACCCTATATCTCAACAGATTTTAAAAATCAAGCATCATTTTTTATGAAAAATCAAGCAGAAAGTGGATGTACAGATTTCTAGCTATGTTTCTCTTTTAAAACCACACAAACTTGTTTCAAATCTGTCCAATCTTACTTCCCAACTAACTTGTAACCTGTATCAACCTATTCCAATAACTCTTAACACTTTTTCAAAGCTCAACTCAAAATTCTACCCTGCTAAATCCTATATCCAAACACCCTTTTAAATTTTGAAAACCAATTTTTACAAACCAAAACAGTTCAAAAGCTACTCAAACTGATCCTATGATACTCTAGCATGCATCTAAACACAAAAGAACATGAATCAACAACTTTATCAAACAAGTAACACTTAAACCATCAAGAACATACAACCTTCACTTTCTGAGATTTTTAACAAGGTAAAAAGGAATTACCTTAGGTCCTTACTTCCAAGGACCTTGTGGTTGCTTAACCACCTCCTACCAACTCGGGTTGGTGCTGACAAAGATCAACAACAATCTTTAAACCTGCTAAGAAAAAAAATCAAAAAGAAACACAAGTATACAACAATATATTCTGTTTCCCTTTTCTTTCTTAAAAAAAAAACTTTCACAAAACCTTTTCAAACTTGAAACACACGTTTTAAAAGAAACTAACAATCACAAAATACAAATCTGTATTCCACTTTCACTTCCTACAAATTTGTAAGTTCTTGATTCTGACCAAACTTTTTATAAAACCCTTTTGAAAATCAAAACACAAACCTTCACAAATTAATGGAACTCAGCCTTAGCCTTTTCACAATACACAACTTTTAAAAACAATAAAAAGGAATTACACTTGAGATTATCAAACACCAAACTTTTATTTTCTTAAAAAGGAATTACAAGTGAAAATTGCTAAGAAACTGGAACAAAAAAGGAATGAACATGCTCATCTCCTTTTATACTATCTAAAAGACTATTCTAGAACATGAAAACCCTAAACATTGGATTGCCAGGAATGCCCTTGAAGTCTTTGACTGAAAATGGGTCAAAAACGCCCCATGTGATCATGTACTGGATGCCAGCTTGGAATCTTCAATCTTGAGCGTTGGATGAACCTTGGGGACAAAGGAGATGTATCCATTCGTTTATCTGGTCGGGGGCGGGGTTTTGGGTGAAAGTGATGGAGCAGGGGAGGCTTGGGGAGGGTCCCACAAGCCATGTGACACTGTTGGGTGAGGTGGGAAAGGGTGACGTGGACATTAATCAGGAATCTGGAGCATCTTAGGGTTTAACCCTTTGTTTTTGGATTAATTGAAACTGGGGTGGTGTTAGGGTTTATGGTGATTAAGGGTGGGTTTTGATTCGTTTTGGGGTAAAACAGATTTAAAAATCTGTTATGGTGGGAAAAAAATGGTTAAGTGGGTTTGACCAGATTTGACCATGTTTAATAAATAACTGGGTTAAATGGGATTGGGTAGGGTCGGGTTTGGATAGGTTATATGGGTTGATGGGTGGGTAGGGCTGAGGTGTCACGTCCTGGTTGGGTGGGTAGGTTTGGGTAATTGGCAGATTGAGTCCCCAAGGTTTCCACTCTTCTTCATTTTGTAATAAACAGCCCATAACTTCATTCCTTTGTTAATAAGTTTGCTTCACTTGTCAATTTTGGCACAAATATTTTTCCATACTTTTAACAAGGGCTTTAAATGTAATTCTTGGATTCTTCAAGGACTGGTCTTGTATAATCTTCAAACAATAAGGACCATACTTGTACAATTAACATTTGGATGGTCAATTGTGACAAGTTCTTCAAAGATGAGGGACCATTTTTGTCAATCTTCAATTCTTCAAGGGTCTTTTTGCAAAATTCCAAACTTGGGCCCGGTTCATTGTGCGACTTCGTTTCCCGTGTTCGTTTTTGATTGATTCTTGTGTTCTTTTGTCAATTCCTCAATATCCGTACCTAAAAATACACAAGTAACAAACACGAGCATATATTTGGTCTATTTTATGATATTTTATGCAATTTAAGGCCGTTTTGGACGATGAGACCATGTATAAAAGCAGTCTCATCAATGTACTTTTTGCCACTAAGACTTTCAACACGCATTGGCCCACAAAGATCCATATGCAAAAGATAAAGTTTCTCCTGGTTGGTGTCTTCCGTCTTGGGTTTGTAAGATTTCTTAGTGCTTTTCCCCATTGTACACGCGGAACACAAATGATCCTTGTGAAATGAAAGTTTAGGAAGACCACGAACAAGTTCGTTTTTCGCCAAATGATTAATAGCGTCAAAGTTAAGATGAGATAACCGTCGATGCCATAACCATGACTTAGTCTTCGATGCTTTGGAGAGAAGACATACGGGAGAAGCGGCCATCATGTCTTGTAGAGACAAAGTATACAAATTATTCCCTCGAGTACCTTTCAATAAATCAATCCCTTCCAAATTACGAATGAAGCAGGTATGCTCTCGAAAAGCAACTTCTAGGTTTGCATCACAAAATTGTCCCACAGAAAATAAGTTGTGACCAAGACCTTCCACGTAGTACATTCTTGAAATTATAACATTCCCAATATGATATTCACCATAACCCATTATCTTTGCAATATGATCATTACCAAATCGAACCGTACCAAGAAACTTGCTGACGAAATTTCTGAGCTGAGAGCGATCTCCGGTCATATGCTTGGAGCAACCAGAGTCCAAATACCAGAGAACAATTTGGACCACCTGTTTTCAATCACAACAGTAGACAATGCATTGGAAACTATTGGTTCCGGAGTGTTAGCAGATACAGATATGTTATTATCAGAATTGCTAACATTTTTGTTATCCTTAGATTTCCTGCATTTTCTAATGTGAGTTTTAGCATTTACAGGTTTTACTGTTCCAATTTTCTGAGGTTTTGGAGTATTAGCGGGCACTACAGTGAGAGTAGACCTATTTAAAGGGTACTTTGTTCCTACAGTAGTGTTGGTGTTCCTAGTTAAAGGACACGCTTGTGTTTTGGTAGCCTTGGTACTCCTAGTTAAAGGGCACTCTTTCTTCGCTTTAGTGGGAGTGATCCTAGTCAAAGGGCACATATTTCCTACTATAGTGAAAGTTCTACCAGTGGGGCGCCACATCCAACCAACTTGGGTTAACACTTTCCCAGTCGGTTTCCATTCTAATCCATTTTTCCGGGCATACATCTCATTCACATGGTCAATAAGGCAAGAATCATGACGACTAGAAAACATACATTCATTGCAATTCCAACATTTTAAATTAGAATTCACAGTAGGCTTAGAACGCTGCACAACCGCAGAGCCTTTAGGTTTAGCTACATGATTCTTTTTATTCAAAACAGAAATAACATTCCTAGGATGGGCTTCTACTTTCTTCTTCACTTGACTACTAGATGGGGGCAAGATCCTATCATTCTTCTTGTTTCTCTTAAGCTTAGATCTTTGAGCCTTAGTAGTGGTGCTTACTCCTGTAGAAGGCAACACGGGAATATTAGAAGCTGGTTTTGATTCCGCCTTATCTTTAGTGACAAAAGTTTGAGATGATTTAGTCTTAGGGCCCTTGTTAAGTGGTGTGACGGCTATAAGGTTCCTTTTGATGGCACTAGAGGACGGTGCTGAGATAGTGGTTGCGTTATCCACAACATTCTTACCTTTTAGAGTACGAAGTGTTTCCTTTAACTCAGCCAAGACCAGATTTTTATCACAAATTTGTTCCCTCAAATCAGATATTTCCACCGACTTTCGATTCAATTGTTCAATCAATGATTGATTCTGTGCAGTGGTATCAACACATGCGGGCTTTACTGAATCGAAGAGTCGTGTATTTTTCTGTTTTAAGTTATCAACTTTGGACAAAATCTTGGAAACTCGATTATCTAGATCAAGTTTAAAATTCTCAGCGGCCTCAAGTACGTTCACACAGTTAAGCTCCTTAGATTTCTCTATGTCTATCGGCAAAGAGTTAGCAACTTTGTCACTTGGCTGACGCTGTTTTGATTGTAAATTCAATCGAAAATTTTTTTCAAAGTTTGCATCATCGATATTAACACCTTCGAATGACGTTTCAAAGATTTCTTGAATAAATTGTTGCTTGCATTCAAGCGAAATACAATGCGTTTGAATCTCATCAAAACGTTTTGAAAGCGAAGAATATGAATCTTGAAGCTTTAAAAATTCAGCGTCAGATTCGTGACAAGTACTATCTACCACATTATCCACAGATTCAATATTATGCACAATAGAATCATTATCAACACTTGTATTCACACAGACAGAAACTATATCATGAGACATCACTTGATTCAGAAGCAGATCATTATAGCGTGAAACCCGTTCTATTTCAAGTAAACTGTTTTCATAAGCATCTTCCATTTCATTGAAAACACGTCTAACTTCTTCTATTTCCAAAAACAAATCTTGATCAATATTACGAAGACAAGCTTTAACATTCTTTACAAACGGAACAATTTCATCTCGAAACGCAGCTCTAGTGTGCTCAAAGTTCCATTCACCTTCCGTTATGGCCGTGGCCGTCGTACGTTCCAAAATGACCTTGTCAAAATCGGCTAAGTGTTGGTGAACCGTATTTAAGTTAACGGACGCCTTACTTACCGGTGGAATTAACTTCGTTAAATCCTTTTTGACGAGTGTAGGAGACGTACTAGGAAGGTTTTCATTTGACAAACTTTGGGGCACAAGAACTGTTAATTCTGCTAATTCCTTTTGTAAGCGAATGCGTGTCTTTTTCGAAAATTGATCTTTGTTATGTTGATCATAATCAATTGTATGGAATTTTGAAAGCATTTTAGAATGAGTTTCATCCCCAAGTGATTGTGTCTCCTCAGTACTACGAACAAAAGGTGCTTCTTTCGATTTTCCAATTATGGTCATGTCATAAAGGCCGGGAATATATTCCTGAGCTTGTTTTGCATAACCGGGATTAGGTGGTAAATCTTGAAGACGCTTAAGTTCGAATTCTTTAAATGATTTAGTTAAAAGATGAACCTTTTCTGTGGAAGCGTATTGTTTTAAAAGCTGTTGTTCTTTGAATTTAAGAAGTTTGGTAGCATTAATTTCCGATTCAACCTTTTTAGACTCGAGAGTTCCGAAATCCATTTTAAGTTTCTGAAAATCATTGACAACCGACTCTTTTGCTTTTAATTCATTGGAAAGATTAGCTTTTAATGATTCTATTTCTTTCAAGTGTTCAATCTTTTCAAAACGAAATTGGTCAAATTCAGAACATGTTATTTTCTCTTCTTGAGGGACCATTTCAAAAGTTTTGACCTTTTCTTTATGCAATGCAAGCTCAGCAGTTAGGGTGGAATTCGTATCTACGGATTGTCTGAGGGCCATATGCATTTGATCAATAATATGTTTAGGCACCATGACCAAATCATGTTGAGCATAAGATTCCATACCCGTCGTAGCATTTGGTTGAGGTTCACTCAAATGTGTTGGATTGGGTACCACATCATTTGAGTTACTAGTCCCCGAATGCTGTTCGAGGTTGTCATTTTCATGCCCAACTTGATGTTGGTTATCATCAATATTATTAGATGTGGTTGGTACCCCACTGATGACATCAGAACCGTAGTGAGAGAGATTAGCAACGAGAGCAGCTTGGGCAGTGTGAATGTCATCACAATCCGAATCGTATGCATCAAGATCGTCCGCTTGATAAGCTGCATTAGAAGTAGAAACGACTGCAATGCCTTCAGTATCTGCTGCCCCAGGGTCTGCAAGAAATGCTAACTCCTCTGTATCCAAAATCTTCCCCTTAGACTGAGCATCAACCAAATACATCTTCTCACGAAACCATGCATCATCCCTCCTCCTTTTCGGCTGAGTGCATTCCCTAGCCATATGACCTTGTCCTCGGCAATTGTAGCAAGTCACAACCTTCTTAGGACCAATAGGACTCCCATTTCCACTAGCTTGAGAATTCACAGCTTGATTGTTCCCAGTCCTTGTAGGAGGTCCATATGAATTTTGCCTTCCCTGAATTGGTTGCACCATCACTTGACCATCTTGAACAGTGGCTTGTTGTCGAGGATTTGAAGAGGTGCGGAGCTGATTGTTTGTTGGTGGAAATCCTCTAGTTGCAACAAGTTTTGACAAGTAAGCAGTGAGATGGTTTAGAACATCAGCTGGCGTATCATTTGGAGTAAAGACCGGTGCTTGGATTGGTGGAAGTTCATTAGAGTAAAAAGCCTGTGCTGGTTGTGCTTCTATTGGAAAATATCCTTGCTGAGGAGTATAGCCCATTGGAGAAGTGTTGGCTTGTGATGGTGATGTCTGATATTGTGGTTGCTGTGGAAAAGATTGTTGATAAACACTTTGTTGATATTCTTGCTGTGGCATCATTGGTGGTTGATAGGATGGTTGCTGTGGTTGCTGATAGATGTGTGGTGGTGGCTGCTGCAAGTATGATGGTTGTTGATAAGTATAACCCATGTTTTGTTGAGAAGCATACATTGCAAGTGGATCATGAACTTGAGGTGTAGACAACCGAGCCTCGATCACATGGCATTCGTGTTGTTGAAGAAAGGCTTGAAGTTGATCCACATTGGTATTATGCAAGTCCTTAGCCAATTTAACATCCGTCACGTATTTTTTCCATTCTGAAGGAAGAGTGTTCAAATACTTGGTGTTCAATTGAAAGGTAGGAATTGTCATGCCATAGATATTGAGCTCATTCAACAATAGGGTAAATCTCAGATAGTAATCATTGAGAGTCTCCCCTGGCACATAGGCAAACTTATCAAAAGTATCATAAAGCTTACACTCTCGTTCTTGTTTAGTTAACGAGGTGCCTTGCATGAGAATACGAATTCTATCCCATAACTCTTTGGCAACTTTATGTTTGCTGACGAGTTTGTAGACATCTGGAGGAAGGGCTTGGAGAATGATGTTTGTAGCATACTTATCACATTTATCTTGAATCTTCATATCTCCAGTCAACTCACCCGTTGTGCAAGGACGAGTAGTCGTACCTTCCGTCACTGTACCATAATCTAATGGTCCATTGAGCACCGATGCCCAAATTAGATGTCCATTCTCCTTGTTCAACATAAAGTTCCATTCGGGAAGCCCATTCCTCATACATAGTCTTCACCAACATTGGTGGACGATTATCCGTACCCGAGAGGATGGACTTATCTGTAAGAGATGTGTACTCCATTTCAATAAGTTAAGATTTACAAAATTTGATCGATCAATGAAAGAAAGTAAATGTGTTTGTTGTTGTGAGTTGAAGTCGAGAAACAATGTTAAAATCCCCTAAAATATGTTCTCGAAATTTTTTAAGGAATAATTTTGTTATCGGAATGTTGATCGGAATAGTGATCGGAATGATGATCGGAATGAGTTATCGGAAAACCTAATCGGAATACTTGATCTGAACGCCAATCGGAATGCCAATCTGAATACCAATCGGAATACTTGATCTGAACGCCAATCTGAATGCCAATCGGAATGCCAATTGGAATGCCAATCGGAATGCCAATCGGAATGTCGTGATCGGAATACCAAATCTGAATGCCAATAGGAATACCAATCGGAATGCCAATCTGAATGCCAATCGGAATGTCGATCTGAATGCCAATCGGAATGTCGATCTGAATGCCAATCGAAATGTCGTGATCGGAATACCAATCGGAATGCCTAAACCCTATTCCGATTACACTGATCGGAAAGTACTAGAAACCCCTTTCCGATGACCAGATCGGAATAATATCCACTTTTCTCGGACAAAACTCAACCAATTCGTGATTTTAAGCCAAAAAATGATCAAAACACCCAAAAATTTTGTGTTTTTAGCCAAAGTAACTATTCCAAATCCCTACCACAACTATGTAGAAGATTTGTATCAAGAAAAAACCATCAAAAACACAAAAAAAAATTTGGACGTGTGAAAATGGATCAAAAATGGCGTATGAATCAAGAACACAAACACATGAACAATGCAATCATCCCATGGCTCTTGATACCATTTGTAGGATTGTAAATCTTGCTTATGTATCTAGAGAGAGAAAGAGATAGAGAGATGGTGGATTTCACACAAAGCTAGAGAGAGAAAGTAATGTTTACTATGTGAAAAATAATGAAAACCACACCCCTCTCCATCTAAAGAGAGGGTTTATATACCCAAGCCCTTGACATGGGCTTGGGCTTACATTTTGGGCCGGCCTACACATGTTGTAGGCTAGGCTTGTTCTTGTTAAATAATTAAAGAAAGTTAACTAAACTACGAGCTATTACATGGACTATCGTTGGAGTGACCGATCCTTCTTAATACGTAAAACGTATTTCCAACAGAAATAACCGGTGTGTTTCGTGAATATTGTGCTCTAGACTTATCCTCAATTATTCTCCACGCGTCTCTCGGAGTTTTTCTTAATAGATTACCACCCGCGGCGGCATTTAAAGAATCGTGTTCAATCATATTAAGCCCATTATAGAAAGTATTAATTTGATGCAATTCCGAGAAACCGTGGTGTGGACATTGTCTTAACATATCTTTAAATCTCTACCAAGCTACCCCAAACGATTCATGCACTTTTTGTTCAAACTTGGTTATCTCATTCTTAAAGTGTGTTGTCTTAGATGGTGGAAAGAAGTAATCCATAAACTTAGACACTAAATCATCCCATGTTAAAATCGAACCCGGTGGTTCTTTCTCATACCAAAGCTTAGCATTACCCTCGAGCGAGTACGGAAAAAGCATGAGCTTAATCACGTCATTTGGCACATCTCTAAAATTGAGAGTCGAGGTAATTCGATTAAAATTCCGAATGTGAGAATGCGGGCTATCGGTCTCATTGCCACGAAATTGGTCGGCACGAATGAGCGATAAAAGACCCGTCTTAATCTCAAAATGATCCGCCAAAATAGCCGGCACAACGATTGCTTCCCCATACCCTTCGGTGGGTGCACGGAGCAATTCCTCCATTGTTCGGTTATCGGCCATCTCTACAACAATAGGTGGAAGCTCGGATTCCACTATTCGTTGTTGACGATTTCTATTTCTACGAGGAATATTTTCAAGCCTATTAAAATCAATCACAAGACGTGAAGAACGTAATTGCATACACTACAAAGACGAGAATTTAGAGGATTGAAGAAAAGAAATTAGACAAGAAGAAGATTATTTTTGGTATTTTATTTGGTATTGCTTAATAAAAAATGATCGATAAAAAACAAGGAATAAGGATAACTACTATGGAAGTAAATTACCCTCGGTCGACTTTGAAACGATAGGTGAAAACCTAAACGTCTCGAGGTTCAATAAGTAAATTACAAAAATAAGATTTATTACTACTTGAGTCGGCAAACCAATAATAGGTCGTCCCTCTCAATATACGCACAAGCAAGCGGGGAAACGAGGTGGCACAAAGCACTTAAAAACCTTTTTCCTTAGACGGCCTTTTATAGCACGTCGGCTTATACCCACCTTATAGTTTGTATAAATCGAGTTCAAACTTCTTATTAGTATTTATCTATTTTGCCTTTAATTTTTGTTTTGGATTCGACTACAATAGCTAGGTGATGAAATCTCAACTAAGGTCTTATTTGAAAGATATGTAAATTTATTGTGATACGTAATACAATATATTATTCACAAAAAACGAGAAAAGCGATACATACTATATAATAGAAAAATAACAAACTTTCTGAGGACGGAAAGGTTCTTCAAATCAACGATCGACAAATCTTCACAAAAGCAAATCGTACACAAGATCCCCGGCAGCGGCGCCAAAATTTTTGATGTGTGGAGATGTGTATAGTGATAATTTGATATACGTTATAGGGGAAAATAGAAAATTACCTTTAGGAAAAAGTAATAGACTAATATTACCACTGACGAATTCAATTAAACACGTTGGTGAATTAAGTTCGTTGTACACGAAGATCTTATGAATTTGAGACGTTTTGTTTCGTTTTGGACAATTGATTTGAATTGTTTTTCGGTTTTTAAACTACAATTTAAATCTACCAATTTAAACTATTTAATATTATCCTAAAGTGCATGAATCGTAAATCCCGCTATTTTAAAATCTACAAACGCTTAATTACTTAAAAATTAACACTATTTTAAAATATATCTATTTAATGATCTACTAAAATAAATCTATTTAATAACTTTTAATCTATTTAAAAAAATCTAATTAAACTTTTTAAAACTAATTTACTTTAATACAAATTTATTTAAAAACTATTTTATATTTAATTATTAAAATCTAATTATAAAAAATTAACTAAGTAAACTTTTAAATAAAAACATTTTTATTTATTCTATTTTTTGTTTTATTATTATTTTAATTTATTTTTATTTAACTAAAATAAACTTTAACAAAAACATTTTTTAAAAAGTTTAAAAAAACGAAAGTATAGTGAAACGAAAATTACTTATAATAAATCTGCCAAACTACTACTACATAATATTAATTAACTATCCTGAAATAAAATCAAAAAGCCAACTAGCTCAGTTGGCTAACACGCTGGGCATACAAACGATAGGTCTCGAGTTCGAAACCCATGGGAGACAACTTTTTGCTAAAAATTCCTTTTTGACAGATATGATAAAAACCAGTCACAGGAGGTGACTTTTGAAGCTTATTAAGTTTTAAGCTGTTAGACAACAGCTTTTGAGCTTATCAATCAATTGAACTGATAAGCTTATACTTGAACAATTACAAAGTATTAAAATCAAAACATCCAACATAATCAAAGATCACATGCAATTAAAAACTAACAGTGCAGCAATCTTCTATCAACTATCAAGTCATCATACAAATCAGTTACCCAAAAGTCCTCATATAGTGACTGAAATCTAGCATATATGATAACATTTTTACTCCTAAAATCCAGAAATTAAAACAGAATCACAATCACAAAACCAAAATAGCACGTCTAGAATATTATAGCTATCTAAACCAACAATTATTCAGAAAAATAAATGTAAACCAGCACTTCAAATAATGTATCAGTTTTTATCAGAAAGAAGCCAGATTAAACCATATCGAATTTATCATTCAGCAGTATTAAATCTTAACCAATTCCTATAAAACAGTAAGACTTATTAAAGCTCTCAGCAATCCAGAACTTACCAGCTTATCAAAACAAAACGAACAAAACCAACAATGCACATTTAAGTTGATTTTCATATTAAATTTAAGCATAGAACAATAAAAGGCAGTCAATGATTCAACATACATTCGCAATCAAACCATAAACTTTCACACTACTAAAACAGTAACATTAAGCAATCAAATCCTAAATCAGATAAAGCTAAGCACAACTTACTAAAAATTTATCCTAATGAGCAGATTTAATAAAACTTATAAAATTAAACATAAAATGAAAAGAGAATAACACCTTATGGGATAACCTTTGAGCCGTAGGATTGCGCTGAGCAACCTATGAACCAAAACTAGAACCTCCATTCACCATTCGATTATCGAACCAAAAATCACCATCGTCGAACATAATTAAATCGAACCTGAAAAACCTCCAGATTGCTTTTTCACTTATCCAGTGGGGATAAATGTTTATCCAAAACTTTACTTTTAATATTAAACATAAACTATTACTTACCTTATATTTAATATCATAAACATTTTTATATGAAATAGAAATAAAGATTAACTCGTATATCAATTTCAACAGTAAAGAAAAATAAGAGAGACACGGTTGGAGATGAAATCAACAGATCTTTTATTAAACTCAGAAATATTACAAAACTTTATAAAAGAAATACAAGATTAATTCCTAAATCTATTTCTACAGAATAACTTTAAGTAAAAGAAAGGATGAAAAATTACAATAAAATTGGGGGTTTTTATAGCCACCCCTAAGGCTTGTTGAGGAGGATATTCGCATCTCTTGGAGCATATTCCCTTTGATTTTCGGCCTTTAGATCTTTATTCTTCTTTCTCTCTCCTGTAAGGTCTTGATCGGATGGTGGATATAACACTACTAACACACGGATTGCCAACGTGGCATCCGTGTGTGCTAGTTGTGTTAGTTTTGAGCCCTCTAATTGGTGGGATAGGAGGAGTGAGCTGTTAAATCCAATGATTTATTGCCACGTAGCCAAGCTTTTCCTCATCTTCTCTTCCTTAAAGATTGGGGGTTTTATTCCCCTTAGTATGAATTAACCGTGTATAGCAAAAGCCCCAAAAGTAATTGATTTTTACCCATCTAGGGTTTTTTGTGAATAGTGATTGTTTGCAGGTTTTTTAGGAATGGGGAAGAAGGTAACATAGGGAATAACGTGGGTTTTTTATGTGTGTGAAAACATGTGAAAAGTAAATGATAGTAGTGGGTGAGGATTCGGTTTTTATTTATTGTAAATGGGAGTGAGTGGATATAATCAACGTTTGACAAAAAAGAAACGTAAAAAAATGTTGCTTTAACTTGTGAAGGCATGACGTGTTTATACACAACCCTAAAGGCCCATTTCATCTCCCTTCGTTTCTTTCAATTCGTCGACTGCTGGGCTTTTGGCCCAAAATTCATTATTTATCCATCCGTGTATTTTCCTCCAATTTTGGGCTTCAAATGGACTATCCAAAAACTCATTTTATTAACTTGAATCTTAAATGGCCTTTTGAGCCCATTTACTCCATTGTCGGACCCACTTGACCCGTTTCCTTGTCAAATGATGAAATCCTCTAAAGTCGCGCTCGATTTTGGCTTCTTTGATCTTTATCTTCAAACTCGTGTCGATAATTGCCGGTTTTTGCGAACTTGGTACCTACACACATTCAAACAAGAAAAAAGCATATACAAGGCATTTTTGATACATTTCATGCATAATTTCATTGTTTTAAGATACAAATGATATGAGTAATTAAGCTCATATCACCCTAAATACATGAAGTTCCCATTAAGTCCTTGGTCAAAAATCTTTCAAATTCGTCAAAGTTGTGTCTTGTGAAGGAAACTGACATGCCAGCTGCAAAATGTGATCTTGAGTCGTTCATAGAGTTCCTTTGGGAGAAAGGAAGAATTTTGAGCTATTGGATGGCTGTTCCCACTTTGTCTTCATCTTTACATGTGATATGGGTAGGCTGTTGAGGGGACAAAGGTATGCCAAGTCACTTTCAGGCATGTGGGGTTGTTCTTCAATGACCATCGACCAAAACCCCTAATGATAATTAACCCAATTTAGGATAATTAATTTTCTGGAAATTTAGGGTTTATCTTAAGAACAAGGATGATTTAATCTATTTTGGGGATAGTTAGTTTTTTAAAAATGTGTTAGGAGGTAAAATACTTAAACTGATTTATTAATCAGTTAATAATAGTGGGTGGAGGGTGACTGGGCAAGGGTTGGTGAGGTGGCGAATGGTGGTTGGAGGAGGGATGTTTGGTTGTCTGGGCAAAACAGCCCCTTGCTTTAATTGATGTTGTCATTTCCATTTTAAACGGCCAAACTAGCACTTCCTTCACAAACAAAGTTTCCAACTTTGTATTCTGGCCACCAAATATTTGTAGAACTTGTTCCAAGGGTACTTAATGCACTTTATGCATTCTTCAAGAGCCAATAATGCAATATCTCAACATTTAAGGGACCCAATATGCAATAATGAGATTTGCAAGGGTATAAAATGTTAAGTCTTCAAAAGTAGAGGGACCAATCTTGCCAAATCTTCAAACTTCAAGGACTTGAATGGAAATTCATGATTCGGGTCCGGTTCTTTGTGCGGCTTTGTTTCTCGTGTTCGTTTTTGCTTGATTCTTGTGATCATTTGTTGATTACACGATATCCGTACCTAAAATACACAAGACACAAATACAAGCCTATATAGGGGTATTTTCATGATATTTTAAGCGTTTTAAGCCTGATTTGGACGATGAGACTATGTATAAATGCAGTCACATCACTCCCCCATACTAAACCATTGCCGTGTCCCCACGCAATGCTAGAATTAAGTATCTTAGCACTTCCAAAATTCATTTTATGATGATATTTATTGAAAACGTAAACTTAAATAAACTACTACACGTGTTTTTAGACATAATGTATTATTTTCATCACAATAAAGTGACTTTTGGGATCCTAGAACAAGAACACGTGAATGTTTCGTTAGAAATAATTTCGTCGTCCTCGATTTTCACCCAATTCCATGCCAAGCGTGCAACGAGATCATTGTTATTATAAGTTAGTAACACGATCATATCTCATGAGTGTTAATTACAAACCTAAACTCCCTTATTCCTAATTGGTATCTCTTATATTTTATTTTGTCTTAATGATCACGAGGATACATCATTGACTTATGCGTGAATAGAGATTCGGTCCAAAAATAGAGTCTTAACGGTGTAACCAAAATCATTAAATTAATAATTCACCCTAATAGACAACGATGTCAAAAAATTAAGTCAACAAGAAGGATCGATAAACACGGTTTTATAACCTTTTGAACATGAGACTTATTACCAAGACTTTTATACGCCCCCTAATGGAAGGGCCTTATTATCTTTGGTTTACCTCCATCTTTTATTCAACTTCGCCATGAAGCTTTTATTATGACTTCGGTCTTGCCTTGCCTTTTATTATCCGCCTCATCGGTGGTTTTATTAGCCAAAGACGTATATCCTCACGCTAAGGCGAATTTTGGATCTTTAAAGCTTCGAAGATTAAGGCTTTATTCACTTTCAATTTGGGCATAGATTTTTCGGCCTTGTGAGCTTCAAATTTTTTGCTTGATTTAGGTGAGCACTTGAAATCTTATTATTGGGTGAAGCTTTTGATTATTTGGGTGCCAATACTTCAAAACCGTGACGCTGGCGATACCTTAATGTTTTCCCAATTTAATTACATGGAAGCTACTAAAACAAATTAGAAACCAACAATAGTGACTAAACCGCTAAATCAATATTTATTAACAATTTATTATGCAAAAGCGTGGGGAGAATAAGCTAATAATTACTACACATGAGATCGTGATGATTACGAGACTTATAAATAACTCTATCATTTCTCGTCCTCATTTAAGAGACTTAGCCTAAAAAGTTAAGGAATCGAAGCTAAGTGCTCAACACGCACGGTCGAGTCAAAAATTACTCTTATTCTCACCATCGGAAAACCTACATTCGTGTCTTAAACACTTACGAAAAATCTTAAACTTTGGCCATTTTTAGCCTTATTTGTAACAAAATGATAACAAAAAGATGAAATTTTGGATTACGTGTTGACGTAAGCAATGTGAAGTATCTACTCACCCCCCATACTAAAACTAAACATTGTCCTCAATGTTTCAAGTCTAGGGGTGAAACACCCCCATACTAGAGACGTAGTCGAATGCTTAATCTCGAGTATGGAAAGAGTAAAACGAATAACCTAAAAGCCGTTTATGAATTATGCTAATAAGATAAACGTTAGAACATAAAAGGATATCATCGGATATCGGAATCTCCAAAGGCAACGATCGAAGCTCGAGTGCTACGTAAAACGAACACGAGAGGCTTCAATGATGACGATGTACCTAATGAATCACAATCACAAACAACCACGAAACAAAGGTTGGAAGGGCACAAATCCCCTCACATTAAACTAATTAGAAAGCAATAATATGTACATGGATAAGCATGGGTCTCCCCCACGAGGCACCTTGTTTTTGATAACCGAGTCAAAAGCTCGACTCGAATCCCCATAAATGTGATCATTTAGGGATATCCTTGGTTCGGTCATTTTTGGTGGGACTTACATGTAATCAAGGCCCAAAAGCAACCGTATATAAAGGCAAAGCCTCTATACCGGGATCAAAGATCGTGTCTTCGTTTTCGGATGATAATCGAAACAACACGACTTTAAGTAACAACGTCCCAATGGGACACAAGAAAATAGAATGAGAAGAGAAAGATGGGACATTGGGTGGGCAAACAAATCGAGTTACTCGAGGTAAACTCATACCGTAAGTGTAGAAGGATCTTCTAGTGACTACTTCGGTAAAAGACCGAGATTTTATCTTAAACGTGATACCGGGGTCAAAAATCTCGTCCTCGGTGGAGAAGTGTGAGGAAACAAATGGGGCTTCCCCCACACTAGATCCACACAAAACGTCGTCAAAAGAAGTAGACGCGTTTGTAGCAAGCTCAATTAAGCGAGATGATGACGGAGTTAACTTTGGAAAAATTTTCAAATCAATTGTAGAATCTTTTCCTTTTTCATTTTTTAACTCTTTGTTACGAAAACCCAAGTTGATTAAATTGAAAATATTTGGTGTTTCTAAAACAATTCTAGGTACACTTAAAATTTTCACATTTATCTTGAAGGCGGGAGGAGGATTTGAATTTTTAAAATGTGAATCGATTAATAAATCATCCCCCTCCGGGCTAACGCAACGGTCCTCATCAAACTCGAAAATAGAAGGTGGATCATCAAGAATACGTTTGATCTTGGAAAAGTCACCATCAGGATCAAAAACGTCTTCTCTTCCTCGAGGAAGAGGTTGAGCAATAAAATCGCCGATAATCGAGTCGCTAGCTTCAACCGTCGTGAAACTAGGAAAAGAAGGCTCTTCGATTGAAGATTTTGCATTTGTCGTTTCGACCTCGATATCGAAAAACTTATCGATGTGAGCAAGGCCATCGGCGGACTTCTCACATGATAAATCCAAAATCTCACTCGATGTGGGATTAGGAGTAAAAGGCTCGTCTCGTGACGATTTTGCCTTGACGGTTTCAACTTTGTCCTTTGAAGGGATCGAACGTGGGTTTTCAAACATTTTAGCAAAACTACTAACACGTCCCTTCGGAATTAATTTTCGCTCATCTTGTAAAAACGAGGGTTCAATGATTTCCTTTAAAACCTTGTCACATTTTTCTTCTTTAAAATCATTTAATGGAATTTCTTCGTCAAAATTAAGTGTATATTGATTTAGAAAATCCTCAATAATTTCATCCTCATTAGAAAAATTAGGTTTAGAAGGTACAAGATTTAATACTCCCAAGTATCCTACGAGTTTTTCCTTTGGTTTATTTTCACAAACATTTTTCAAAACTTAGTTGGATGACGTTTTCGTTTCCTCTACGTTGTTGCAAGACGATGAAGGTTGCACGACTCTAAAATTCGAGAGATATGGATCAATACGAGACGTACGAGTCTTAGGAGTCGATAAGGCTTTAACCTCTCCCTCGGAATTAGGATTGGTGTTATTTGACAAAGAATTAAATTTTTCCACTAAGCCCTCGAACATTAAAAGAATTTTATCTCTCTCATTAGCATGATTTTCCCTAATACTATCCATGTATCCTTTCCACATCTCTTGATTTTGATCATACAAACGTTGTTGCTCTTCAATAAGGGTGTCATAATCGTTTTCCATTTTTTTTGAAAGTTTCCCTTTGGGTTGCCATTCGTTTATTACAAGTTTCTTTAAGTCTTGTCAATTGTTCTTCCACCATCGTTAATTTCTCATTATTTCGTCTCACAAAATCATTAAAGGCATTATGAATAGACTCATTATTGCAATTAAAACACGGATCATACGACGAATAAAACGAAGACGATGGGTGACCTTGGTCGTAAGATTGAAAATTGTTACCATGATCACGTGGAGCGGGGTTATAGATATAACCCCCTCGACATCCAATAACCTCACAATAAAAACAATTGGCACCATCGGGCGGGCCTCCACAATATGGACACGAATAATATCCACCATTATTTGACATGATGCAACGAGAACGGTGTTACGAGAATTAAACACTAGAGGGTTAGAAATAGAATTAATGGATATGGGTAAGAAGAATATTTTTTTATTTTTGATTGTTTTTAATTTTTTTTGGATTTTTGTTGTATTACGTAGACTCAAATCTACAAATCTCTCTTCAAATCGACTTTCTCGATTAAAGGAGCCTCAAGAAATGAAAACAATCACGTGAAGTGAACGCCTTCGATGACTTTAGAACGTTGGTGGAACACCAAAACGTTCAAGAGGGTTTAATCTTGAAAACAAGCAAATATATATACGTAGATAATACTTTGGTTGGCAAACCCTCGATTAGCCCTCTTTCTCAAAACACGCACAAGCAAGCGGGGGAAACGAGGCGGCGCTAAGCACTTAAGAGCCTTTTTCCCTTAGGTCGTGAAATACAACCGCCTTATACCCACCTTATAGTTTGTGTTAATTGAAATTAAGCCTCACGAAAGTATTTATCTATTTTGCCTTTAAACTTTTGCTTTGGATTCGAATACAATGATCGAGTGATGAAATCCTGAATCAAGGTTGCGTTTTCACGCTTTTGGAGTACTTGTATTTTTATTGTTCTACGTAAGTACAATATAGTAATAATATATTCACAATAAAAACGAAAACCAATATATCTACAATATAGTAAAGATTGTTGTGTGTTTAGTTTAGAAAAACTAAACACGATTTATTTGGATACTACAATATAATTAGGAAAAATAACAAAAATGAGTATGTACGATATTCACGCTTTCCAAAATTTGAAAAGCAAAAACGCACCACTCACACAAACACGATACTAATAATGTCACACTAAAAACACCTCCCCGGCAGCGGCGCCATTTTGGTAGTTGAGTTTTAGTACACCTTTATTTTAGGAAAAACAAGGCGTATAATTGTGGCAAGTATTAAGCGTTACGTTTTAGGAAAAACGTAAAACCGAATAAATGCGGGTTCGTTCTCGAGGAGGTGTGTGTATTAATGTGCCAAAAATAAATAACAAAGGTTTGGGTTAGTGTCGTTTTTGGATGAGAAAAGAAAGAAAACTAAAGACGAACTACGATTACAATTAAACTACGACGAGTGACGTAAAAACGCGAACGTAAATACGTAAAACGTGAAAAATTAAAAAAAATTTAACTAAAAAAACAAATTAAAAATGAAAAATAAGTTCAAAACTGGTTTAAATAAGGATAAAAATCCAATAAATATATTTTTAAACCTTTTATTAATTAAATATTCAATTTTAAATGCTAATTAAAGCCCTAAAATTAAATATAATTAAGAAAAAGCCCAAAATATTATTTTATTGGACAAATAACTCACTTATATTATTTCAAAACTAAAAAGTATTTTTCCTAAATTTTAAATACTATTTTTCTATTTTTAAAACTCTAAAAACTATCTTAAACTAAAATAATGATAAAAAATAATAAAATAAAGCTAAAAAATATTTGACAATTTTAAAAATCCTAAATTATACTAATGAACAGTAGAAAAATGAAAAAGTTTGAAAAGTTAAATATTTTTCACTAAAAGACAAAACAGTATACAATTAAAACCCTAATTAAACTAAATAAAACCTAAAAATTAATTAAAAAGTAAACAGTAAAATGTTTTTGAACTAAAAATCTTAAATTATTTTTCTAAATATAAGAAAATTTTTAAAACTGAAAAATCATACAATTTTACACTAAAAGACAAAAATCAGAAACTTAAAAAGTAATTTAAAATGCTATATAACCTAAAAAATGGAAAATGAACAGTAAATAAAAATTTATCTAAACAGAAAAATCACAAATTAAATAAGAAAAATAACAAAACTGGTTTCAAATCCTAATTCCTATTTTAGGTCACAAAAGACAAAAAAACAAGTTTATTGAAAGTGACACTTGACCCTTTTTGTTTTCTAGCAAAGCAGTGGGAACTGCTAACATTAACAGTGGGAACTGAGTTCCCACTGCTAGTTATAAAAACAAGGTATGGGAGCCTTTTGGTTTGTATCTTGCTTGTTACTTAGTTTTGTGGGCAAACAAAGGCACCCCCACAACCAGTTGGGTTGTGGGGAGTCAAATAAAAGCTAAAAACACCAAGTTACTTCACAAGATCAAGCCCAAAAACCCCATATACAGTTACTGTATAAGCAATGGGGGCTGTTGGCTTGTTTGCTGATGTGTTTGGCAATTAGGTGAGTTTTGGTTGACCAAAACTCACCCAATCCACTCACTAACTCCACCAAATCAAGTTCAAGTCCTAGCCTAGCCCAAATACTAACAAGCACAAAGATTGATAAGGCAAATTTTCACAAAATCAAGCAGTTTGGTTGCTTACTGATTTTTAGACAATGTTTTTACCAAACTTGCATGCAATTCATTCAAAAATGTACCCAATCCAATACCTAAGGTTGATAATACACAAAACAAATGAAAATAGTGTACTTAAACATGTTTCAAAACATTTGCATTTCACAAACTATCTCTATAACCTGAAT
Source organism: Glebionis coronaria (assembly GCA_025667525.1). NCBI lineage: Eukaryota > Viridiplantae > Streptophyta > Magnoliopsida > Asterales > Asteraceae > Glebionis > Glebionis coronaria. Next base: position 43,954 of record JANFOE010001065.1, on the reverse strand, counting down.
CCAAACACCCTTTTACTTTCTGAAACTTGAAATTTAACTAACAATCTCTAGTTAAACATGCACCAAATCTTTTCAAATCTACCCTAACATGTTTTTATCCACAAAGCATACAATATCCAGCATTTGTTCTAGCATCCACAAACCTAATTCCAAAAAAATCACTTTAGCTCAAAAATCTTCCAAGCAAGTATAGAAAAGGAGAAAAAGACTTTTACCTGGTGACCCTACATCCAGGGATCACAAAGGGTAGCTTACCCTTCTCCATCAAGCTCGGGCTTGAGCTGACAACTTCAGAAAGGGACTTGTGGTATGACAAGAAAATGATGTTGATGGACTTCAAAAGAGAAGACCACCACTATCCAATATACTGATTTGTAACCTGCTAAGAGAAGGAGAAAAACAGAAAAGATGACCTGGAAATAAGCAACCACAAAAGTATAAGCCTAGCTTATTGTTTAAGTTATCTTATCTTTTTGGCTTAAAAAGAAACTGAAATTCTTCAAACCATTTAAACAAAACAGACACTTGAGTTATTCTTGACAAAATATTATCAAAACAAACAGAGCAATTTTGAAATTCCACTTTCACTTCCAATCAAAACTGACTTCAAAATTTTATAAGATTTTGTCAAGAAAAACTTCAAAAACGGATTTTTGTAAAAATACTTTAGCTACAAGTGACAACTTGTAACTTTAAACTTCTCCAAAGAATGAAATAACAAAATAGGAACTTGGAACACAGATTCTTGCAAGATATTAAGTTTTTTTAATTTTCATTACTTAAATTAATAAATTACAAAAAATTCTGGAACAAAGGTATGCTAACATGCTAGCACCCTTTTTATACTAGTGAATGAAAAATACTAGACATAAACCCTAAATACATGAAGTTCCCATTAAGTCCTTGGTCAAAAATCTTTCAAATTCGTCAAAGTTGTGTCTTGTGAAGGAAAGTGACATGCCAGCTGCAAAATGTGATCTTGAGTCGTTCATAGAGTTCCTTTGGGAGAAAGGAAGAATTTTGAGCCATTGGATGGTTGTTCCCACTTTGTATTCATATTTACATGTGATATGGGTAGGCTGTTGAGGGGACAAAGGTATGCCAAGTCACTTTCAGGCATGTGGGGTTGTTCTTCAATGACCATCGACCAAAACTCCTAATGATAATTAACCCAATTTAGGATAATTAATTTTCTGGAAATTTAGGGTTTATCTTAAGAACAAGGATGATTTAATCTGTTTTGGGGATAGTTAGTTTTTTAAAAATGTGTTAGGAGGGAAAATACTTAAACTGATTTTTTAATCAGTTAATAATAGTGGGTGGAGGGTGACTGGGCAAGGGTTGGTGAGGTGGCGAATGGTAGTTGGAGGAGGGATGTTTGGTTGTCTGGGCAAAACAGCCCCTTGCTTTAATTGATGTTGTCATTTCCATTTTAAACGGCCAAACTAGCACTTCCTTCACAAACAAAGTTTCCAACTTTGTATTTTGGCCACCAAATATTTGTAGAACTTGTTCCAAGGGTATTTAATGCACTTTATGCATTCTTCAAGGGCCAATAATGCAATATCTCAACATTTAAGGGACCCAATATGCAATAATGAGATTTGCAAGGGTATAAAATGTTAAGTCTTCAAAAGTAGAGGGACCAATCTTGCCAAATCTTCAAACTTCAAGGACTTGAATGGAAATTCATGATTTGGGTCCGGTTCTTTGTGCGGCTTTGTTTTCCGTGTTCGTTTTTGCTTGATTCTTGTGATCATTTGTTGATTACACGATATCCGTACCTAAAATACACAAGACACAAATACAAGCATATATAGGGGTATTTTCATGATATTTTAAGCGTTTTAAGCCCGATTTGGACGATGAGACTATGTATAATTGCAGTCTCATCAATGAATTATAAAATGACGATGGTGTTTTCAAGGTACAAACGCACGTTGAAACTCGAAGTCGAAATGTAGAATGGTCAATGAAATAGTATTTAATCGGTATACGAGTGTCATGTAAACGGTGACGTAAAGGTAAATCAAGGTTACGAAAACTCATGATATTATTCAAAACGGATTCAAGGAATGCTTCAAGATGTGTGACTAACACGATGTCCTTTAGTCTTTTCCGGAGACACATTGAGCTACACAATGGTCTACAGACTAGACATCCAATCACGAATGGTCGGAAAACAATATGGATATCTAAATAGATATCTTAAAGAGATTTAACAATGGAAGTAACGCACAGGGTAGTAAAATGAAAATCAGAAGTTTCCGTGAAAGCAACACTTCCTAATCCCAAACAAGGGTATCACGAGAGTATGCACAACATATAAAAGTGAGTCGAGAAAAACAAGCAGTTCAAAACGAACGAGTATATGAAGTCAGTCGTATCACGTATAGACGAAATAGCAATAGTACTCAAAAAAGTGAGTATGAAAAGTTAACAGCATACGGACTCTGAATACAAGTATGAAATGTCATAACAATATAAAATTATTGTAACAAGATCAATTCACAAGAACAAGAATTCAAGAGATACAGTAAGGGCAAATCTAATCACAGTAATATCCAATCATAATTCTTGAAACACAAAGGATTTGGAAAGAGATAGTAATTATCGTCATTACGGTAATATAATATTACAAAAAGTAATCAAGAGATGAAATACTACAACGATAATTAAAAGTAAATAATAAGGATTAGAGAGTTATCCGCGCATATATCGAACAGCAATGGCAGATTCTGTGTTTAACACTTAGAAACATGAAATATTAGAACTTTCGGTTATAGACTAATTTTGAAAATGACTCAGTTTCCTATAACCATCGCTCTGATACCAATATGTGAGACCCCCAAAATCAGGCAAGGAAACAACTAGGCGGCAAGGGGTGCCACGTCATGGTACAAGAAACAATGAAATATTGTTGACATAGGCCTCGTTTGTTTTTAAAAAAAAAACTTTTTCTAGCCTCTTTTGTCTGCAAACCTCTGCAGGCGCATAGAGGTATTTGTTTGTTTTTTTGTAGACATAAGTGCTAAGAAGCACTTCTCCCCTCTTCAACCATGAATACATCTCCTTTCCTCTTCTTTCCTCTTCTTCTCACTTCTTCCCACTTCTTCAACATTCACATCCCACCATCACCTTTAATATTTGTTTGCATTTTTTATATTTTTATACTTTTTATACCGAAATAATTCATTTCATATTTTTTGCATGTTTTTATATGTTTTATGCTTTTTTCATTTTTTCGTGTTTTATGTTTTTGTCAATTTTGCACGCTTTTGTACGTTTTTCTATGTTTTCGTGCATTTTTACGCTTCCGTTCGTTTTCGTTCTATTTTTCACGTGTTCATACGTTTTCGTTTGTTTCGTAAGTTTTTAAGTTTTATACATTTTCATATATTTTAATTTTTTTACGTGTTTGTATACTTTTATATGTTTTTATTAGGTATTAGCGTTTTCAGCGCTACAAAATACGAAGAAAACGTATGAAAACGTAAAAATCATACAAAAGGTACAAAAACGTAAAAATTGGCAAAACGTACGAAAACATACAAAAGAACTAATGAAAAATATAAAAAGAAAAAGAGTAGGAAAGAAGTACTTCAAGATTATAAAAAACAAACGGTCTTTTTTGTGTAGAAGAAGACTTTAAATGCACATCTTCTTCTTGTAGACATAGTTTGTAGATGAAGAGGTAAAACCTCTGAAAAAATAAACGAAGCCATAAAGTTGACGTAGTAAAAACTTATACATTACATCATAAAAATCAGAGTTCTTAAACAAAGGTCCCATAGTTTTGAAAACGGAAAAATCTATTATTTCATCATGATTTATAACATATAGTTACCAAAAGACAGAATAAACTTCTGACCGTGTTTACCAAAACCAAACTGTAAAAAGTATCACAGAAATCTCCAAGCTGCGATGATATCCTGCGAGCTCCCATCCAAGCAAAACTAAGCATGTATACCTGAGATTAAACATGTAAAATCGTCAACATAAAGTTGAGTGATATTCATAGGTTTAGCAGTAAAGTTGTGGAACACAAGCATTTATTAGTAAAACAAGAAATAGGGAAAATGGTTATGTACATTAACCATAGTCCGAAACCATTATTATTGCTATTTAGTTCATGAACTGAAGCTTAACTCAATGTAAGTTCATCTAGTGAGTATTCAGCCTAAATACTCAGGTAACAAATCAAATGTTAAATGTGTCAATGGTTAAACAACCGCAACATGGGACGGAGATTGTCAGTCCCGATGGATCCACCCACAACATTCGCGCTTAGCAACACAATTAAATTAATGGTTCATGATCAAGAGAGGAAACTTAAGGCTATAGACTAAATGCAATAATATCAATGAAAATTGTTGAAAAGCATACAAGTTCTGGATAGCATACAGTTTTTAAATGGATGTGTTCCACCATGTAAAATCTCACCCCGCGTTTAGAACCAATGTACAAGTAGTAAAAAAGGGCTATGAACTCACCTTATCCACGTGGTAAGTGAATCACGGAACTCAGAAGCTGAGTAGAAACAGTAGTGGTAAGACGACCACTGACGATATGGATGCCCGGTAAACACGAAAGCCGCAACCTACTAAATAAGGCGCGCACTCTATTAATAATTGACTCAAAGTATAAACCATACTTAATAACATAACACTCAACATTACAAAACCATGACAAACCCGAAAGAACAACAATGAAAGTGGTATTACAATACCCTTCTATATGTTCACTTTATTAAACTACTTTCTCAATAAAAATCTGTCGGCACATACCAAATGTACAAGCTCATTTCCCTTACTTAGACAACTCGAATTTTTATGAAACTTGGTGAAAACTCAATCGTAACCTGAATAAAACTCGGTTTAAATTTCATCCAAATATTTACATTTTGGAACCATCTGGTCAACATATTTCTAAACTTGAAAAACCAGACAGGTTTGAACAATTGACTCGTGAAACCATTTTGACCATCCTAACCTTTACCATTTATAAACTTGGCACCTAAGTTTGAAAATAAACTCAGGACCCTAGATTTAGAGCCTAAGAACAGCCCTTGAACCTTTTTTAAACTCAATCTATAGTCTCCGAGATTTGACCAAATATCTACACCAATTTCATGTTGTGTCGATACTCGCCTCCCGGTACATGAATATTGAAACTAGTGTAACTTCTTCCTCGTTTTGAGTTAGAAGGCCTACTTTATATCAAAACGAAGCTAAAAAAAATCTTTACAACACTATCTTATTAGTACAACAATAATTCAAACTTAAGATATCCAAAATTAGCCTTTAACTCACTGCCCAAAATCACCTCTTTGAAACTCATACAAAATCACTTTTTCAACCCAATCTAACCATTTTTCTATCAGTCCTAACCTCCTAATATTACCCACTTTCAATCCTATCACTTAAATGTTACATATAATCAAAAACTCAAACTTTTCATTATCAAAATATGATGATCTAGTGAAGATCATCACATGCATGATCTTTAAAACATTACACAAATCCTTGTTCATAAGAAAAGTTAAAACTCAATGCATGTGGATAAAAGTTGTACCAAAACAATCACCTTTTGATATTAGGGAAGGGTCTTAGTTTAGATTTAGCTAGATCAAGCTCAAAATCAACAAAAATGGTTGTTTGTGTGTGTTGAAACCAACGGCAACGAAAAAAGAAACAAGAGAGAGGAAAAAAATTGTGTGTGTTTTATGAATGAGTGGAATGAAGAAAAGTTGGTGGAAAATGAATATATAGTGGGGTGGAGGGCTAGTTTTGACAATTTTGAAATCTTTTGGACTTAAAAGCAGTTAGATAGTTTAAAGGGTAAAAAATGACTGTTAGTAAGTTTTGAAAATTTACGGGATTCGGGTTTCGTAAAAATACTTTTCAAACGTTAAAACCCATCAAAAATATGATAATATGGTTTCCCGACACGACTTAACACGTCATTAAAAAGAAGACATCAAAACTTCAAACACTGAAAGAATCGACAATGAAATGTAAAATATCGGGCATCCGTCGGCATCGCGATCATTAGTATTTCTCGTTATTCATTGATTTTGAGTAAAATCTTTGTAAAATGCACGCGGGTTCTTTTAAATAAAAAACTTCGATTTAAATAGATATGGAAAAATAAATAAGAAAGTTTATAATTCCAAATAAAGTATTATCAATGATCAGAAAATACTTAAAAGTATAATTTATTAAAATTATCAAGATCTCAGGATTTACGTATAAAGAGTACAAGAAAACGTAACATGTTGGAAAATTCAAGAAGCAGGAATAGAAGAATAAAATATGTTGGGAATCTAAACTTGTTAGATTCCCTGATCATTGATTTAAACATAATTAGGCTGTTAGATAGTCCCTTGCCTGTGCCTAGGAGGCAGGCAAGTTTCACAAGACTCACAGAGATCCAAGTCCCTGTGAGCAACCTCAGAGGAGTCCATGTTAGAGACATTGTCAGGGAAGTCGAAGATTACCTGAAGACATACTCATTGGCTGTGATGGATAACAGCCAAGATGTATCAAGGACTCTGAGGGGTTGAGGGTTAACAGGGGTGGCAATACCCTGTTAACACTCAGCACACTTTGGACATGCCATTTGTGTGTTCGAGACTATGAAGAAAAAGGAAACTGTTTTGACAACTGTTTCCTTAAAGCATAATGGAAGACTACCAAGAATAGAAGGACATCATGTGACTGATGTGGGAACTTGTAAAAGCTTGAGTAGTCACCATCAAGTACTATTTAGGTCAATCTCATAACACTATAAATAGGATGTGTATCCATGCATTAATGTTTAACACTTTGAGATATTCATAACATTATTGCATATAACTTAGTGAATCAAACAGCTACGACTGTATTCATAAGTTAGGGTTTATAGTTGTTCAAACTGTACACAACACATTGTCATCAAACTGTGTTATCCATAACACTTGTAATTCTTTATTATACAATATGTAGAATATTGATAACCTATGAATCTATCAAGTGGGTTGATGTTTTCTAGTGAGAGAAACTAGAGAGAGAAAGTGAGAGAAAATGTGTCTTTATTAATATGAAAACATGAACAACAACCAACCCCTTTCCATGGTGGAAAGGGGTATTTATACTCCAAGCATACATTGGGCTTGGGCCGGTCCATGACAAGCCCATGGACCGGTTCTTACTTAACTTAATAAGTAACATTTAACTAATTGTTAACTACGAGCTATTACAACATAAATCATATTGTGGAGTGACCGATACTTCTAATATACGTTAAAACGTATTTCTAACAATCTCCCCCTAAGGGAGGTCACTCCACGTTACAAAGTTCTAAACCTAGCATACTATACTAAGTCTTCGTTCTTTAGCTCGTAGTCTTTTCTTCTTTTCTTTCTTTTGTTGTGAATATGTTGGTTTGATCTTTTAGGCTTTGGCTTGAGAGCATTGTTCTTTGGCCTTTCACGTGCGATCTTTGCCTTTCTTGTGAATTTTGCCTGCTCGTGACTTCATGTTCCACACACTTACGTCTTTTTTGTTGAATTCTTGAAAGCTTCAGAGTTTGGTACAGCGGAAGACTTCATCTTGTACTTTCTTGAATTTTTGCTGAACTTTGTTGCCAAAGACATAAGCATGTGGGAACGACTTCTACAGGTACACCGCAACACCACCGTCTTTAGCTGGTACACAGCAACGCCACCGTCTTCAACAGGTACACAGCAACGCCACCGTCTTTAACAGGTACACAGCAACGACACGAATAAAATGGCTTTGAACATTTTATTCTAATTCGGTAGCATTTTACCTCCGGTCGGTGAAGACCGTTGGACGATATTAGATATCGTACCCGTGATGGATAGTTTCAATTAAGTAACTTCCTGACAGGATTTCGCGGGTAAACCCGTTCTCTTTATTCGATCGTCCAAAGCTGACTGCGAACATAAAGAGTGAATCACTTGGATAATTTATCCTTGTGATTTGAAGCCGTCAATTCATGAAACCTGGAACAAGTGAATTTCAATTAAGATTTTCACCATCGTTGCTTTCCAGTTGTCACGAGCTCAATTCATAAAGAATCTTGCACGTCACCTACCAAGTGCTGTTTGATGTTAACACTAGAAGGATTTCCACTCGTCACTGTGATCAATAAAGAGTCACTCTGAGTGTTCTGGCAAGATCATATGATAATGCGTAGAGGCCTGGAACGAGTTTAAGTTCAATTAAGAATTAAACCACTGTTTCTTTCCAGTTTTTCACAAGATTGGTTCTAAAAGAACCGCACGTGTAACCTACCATGAGCTTGTTTGATGTTGGCTCAAGCAGGATTTCCATCTTCATCGTAATACTTGCGTATTACTCGGATGTCCTGGCAATATTACAGGAATACTGCGTAGGACTCATGAAAATCTCTTACTTTTCACAGTGTGTGAGAAAGCAAGGAATAAATGGAAAGTGTCCTAATGAGACTTTTGATGATCTCTTTGCTCTAGACTCGATTGTGCGTTTTGATTTAGTGAGCGATGGCTGGAGAGGAGTGCCACCTTTTCAATACCAGTCTATTCGGGGTGAATAAACCAATAGATAACGTGTTGATCTCCGTGTGATTAAAACAAATACCTTTTGAGAGATATTTGAGTTAGCTGGGAAGGGTTGTGCATTGCATCACTGGGTCCATGATGTCTTTCTTCAATACCGAGAATCATTAGCAAAAATGACCTCAATAGCATATGTATTGACCCGGTTTCTGCCTAAAGTTGTAAGGAGGGCTTCTTTCTTTACACCCTTTATCTTTACAATTCTTTTTCATTCTTCAACCCCTTCAATGCTTACCAATACGTCATCACTAGCACCTTGTTGTGATTGTTCCAGTGCTAGCTTAAGTACTTGGTCGGCATTCAGCTACGTTCACATTCTTTCTCCATCTTTCCTAAGACTTCTAATTCTATCTAGGGAATTGTCCTTGGGAAGATTCCATCGGCTCTGATGAATCATTGGACTAAACCTATTCCTACCACCCTTTTGTCACCACATTCGTCGTGAATTAAGTGTGTTTTGGGAAGGAATTGCCACCATGAAAAATCATTGAAAAAATCACTTAAGTTACTTGTGATATTGAAATCAAAATTTTTGTACCTTAGGTGTTTTGTTCATCAAAAACGCTCCCCCTTAACACGTGCTTTACACATATTAAGTTGGATAATCGTTAAGTCTTTTTCATCTTTTAGCCAAGTATCATTTAAATCTCCTTAATCCCATTTTCTCCCCTTATCCAAAATGTTAACCATTAATATTTGGGATATTGAATGGATTAACCGGTCTTTGGGTAAAAAAGGAAATCGTTGTTTGGCCATAGAACATGTTCATGCTCCCCCTTAAGTTAATAAGGGATATTTGTAGTGCTTTAGTATGATATATTTTGAAAGATTTAGAATCTCGTGAGAAATTCTTGAAAAATTATCATACCTTAACACTACATCAAGCCATTAAAGCACAATATTCACAAATATACATATTCACAATTGAAAACCAATATAAAGTGGACCTGAAATGTACGACCCATTAAATGGATCGTTGCAGTAGCTTGTGGTGCACTAGATATGGTCTACCACCAACGAATCTTTCCAAACTCCTCATCAATCTACGTTCACGGAGCTTTTGATCAATCTTCTTGATCACATAAGTCGCCATCTGCTGATAACCCTTATGCCAATCCTCCGTCATCTCTGGCAAAGTCCCACCCGAGTTCAGATGCTCCAACTTTCCTCTGACTTGTAGAAGAGTCCCATCACTATACTTATAAAGCTCACCCACCCTCATAAACTTCATTAACCCTCGACTGTTCAAGTAGAAGATGCCGTAATTCGGGACAGAAATGCCGGTATAGGGACATCTATCTACATGTTGAGGTAACACTTGATTCACTGGACGGGTTAGGTTAAGCTTCCTTTGATAGCTTTCGACTCCCAACTGAAGATCTTCAACTCTTTTCTTGATAACAACGCTTCGTGTGAACATACGGAGTGCTGTATTCAAGGCAATGAGGTCTTCACGAGGAATATGTGTGAGTTGATCTCGGGTCATCAGAAGCAACATATCTTCAATATCCTCAAGGCGAATGATAGAGAAATCTCCCTGCTGGATTTTGTATTCTCTGTCATCCTCCCTTTTCAAACGAATCTCCGTCACATGATAGTAGCCATTCTTGGCTTCAGTTTTCAACCCTAAGATGCTGGAGATGCGGATATCGGATCTAACGTTACTCCCTGAATTGACTAGACAGCAGCCCCTGTACGCCCTTCGAACTCGTTCGTCCCAGTGTGATGCACCTATGACAGCATACATATCATAATTACGATTTACCTTTGGGACCCAGAGTCGATTTACCTTTTCCTCGATAAAGGGTATTTTCAGCAAGGTAAGGGATGTTGCGTACTTTGATGACCCTTTGAGAAGATAAACCAGATCATTGGTGACGAAGAAGTCGAGAGCAATCTGATTATCTTGAGTAGGGTCCAGTGGAGGTGGAGCTCTTTCTGATTCATGAAGACCTGGCCGTTGAACGGTATTCAGAGCCTTCAGGATCTCATCGGCATAATACTCGAACTCCATTTGGGTCAACCGGGTTTTGGCGCGAAGTCTCTTATCCTTCAGTGCTTTCTTCACCAAAGATGGAGTAACCGAAGTCTTATACTCATGAGCAAGAAATGCACATAAGTCAATCGGACCGCGGATATGGAGATACAAGACATCTTTGTCAGCGTCTGTGATCGGATCATATTGCGCCGCTGCCGTAATCCAAGCCTGTGGTGGTGCAGTCTCGTCAATCTCCAACGTGTCTGCCCAGTCCCTTGTGCTTGGAACAGTAGATTGAGGGTCTTGTTGTAGAGGAGTGGAGACGTGAACATCTACTGGTTCTGATTCAGGCATCTCGGCAGTGTCATGGACGGGTGAGTGTTGTGCAGCTTCAGGTTCGGTTACCGATTCTGCAATCACAGGAGCAACAACAATAGAACTAACGGGGTTAGTGGTAACAGGTATGGATGCAGCGATAAATGTACCAGGAATAGATGACGCTGTAGTGGCATTCACATCGTGGCGCCACTTGGATCGTCTGGATTCTGTGGAAGTAGATTTTTCCTTTGCTGCTGCATCTTTCTTGGACTTGGTGCCAGACTTAGTAGGTTTCTTTGAGCTGGCAACCTTATCCCCTTTCTCAGGCTGTTTACCCCCATCATCATCCTCATCATCATCTCCGTTTCTCCCCCTGACACTCTCCTCATTACCATTACCACCATCATTGCCATCATCATCATCGTCATCATCATCCTCATCATCATCATCATTCTTATCATCATCATCCTCATCATCATCATCATTCTGATCCTCATCATCCTCATCATCATCATCATTCTTATCTTCTTCTTCTTCTTCCTCTTCTCCACCAGTACCCTCTTCTTCTTCACTCTCTTCCCTTTCTTCCTCAGGGAGAATGTGGTAGGGTACCACACTTCCAAACGTTTTGAACAACCTATCATCCTCCATGATAGCGTCATTCAGGGATTTGAAGAGAGCCCGTTGAATCCTAGATTTATCAAACGATCCAAGTTCCCTCATACGAGCTTTGAGGATCTTTTTCAATTCAAAATCCGTCAAGTCATAAGCAATCTTGTAGGCGGCTTCTGAAGGATTGGATGACTTGATCATCAAGTTGTCAGCAGCGAGTGTCTTCAATTCATCACGCAGTTTAGGCATTAGGGATTCAACGGAGTCTTTCACTCTCTGCTCAATAGAAGCTTCAAGAGCTTCTTTCTGCTCTTTAAGGTCATCCTTAATAGCTTTAAGTCTCGTAATTCGTGCTTGATGCCTATCAGCTTCAGCCTTTTTGACCCGAGCAAGTTCTTCTGCATGAGTTTTACGTGTAAATTCCATATCTGCAGCGAACTTAGCAATCAACTCTTCTTGAGCTTTCCTAGATGCTTCTTCACTTTGAACTCATCTACGTAGCTCTTGGCGAAGTTCATCCATCTCTCGTTTGTGATTGTCCGTATGTTTATCCAACATTTCGGCCATTACCAATGCAGCCTTTTTAGACGTTGCAGAGCTGCTCTGGGTTGATGGAATAGGCTCGGTTGTAACTACGGTACTAAGGATTGGAGTTATTGGTGGTGGAAGAAATGGTGTTGAAACCGGTCTGGTTGGTACGGGTTGTTTTGGTGGAAGTTGAGTTGTTAAGGTTGAGTAGACTCTTTTTCAACACTTGCTGAAACAGGGGGGGTGGATGTCTCCTTCGAAGTAGAATACTTTTCAGGTGATCCAAACTCAAACACGTCATCTGGTTCCACGTACTCTTCTTCAATATTTACTCGTGCACCCGAACCACTACCTCCCGTGTCTTTCCTACTCCTTTCCGTTGCTATCTTCATCGCTTTTCTCTCAGCCTTGTTAAGAGCAGGATCATCAATATCTTCTTCATCGTGGAGAACTAACTCATCAGCCGTACCCTTTCCCTTCTTAACTGCAGTCTTCTTCTCTTTGGCTTTGGGTTCAGGTAAATCTGTTTGCTTCCGTTTACCTTTGCTCTTAACCGTGGTAGATGAGTCTTCACCTGCTAGAATGCTTGCTCGTTGAGTCTCAATTTCTTTTAGCAAGTTCTTGTAATCATCAGATGCAATAATCTCATCGGTCAGAAGATGACTGGGAATGGGACCAAGAATAACCGTATTCGAATGAGTCTCCTGCCTTAAGTCTACCAAATCATCATCATCCATCGTGTGGTGACGACTACCTGCACGCTTGTTAATGGATGCATCGTTTTCCATAAAGTAATGTATGATCAGCTTAATAAACCTAGGGTACTGGTAACTTTTAACCTTACCCTTCGTGTTAGTGAAGAGTTGAAAAGTAAACTCCTCCCACAGCAATGATGCATAATCAATACCCATACCTTTAAACATACCATAAAACATCTTGATGATTGGTGGACGAACAGCATCAAACCCAGTTGTTTTGGGTGTTAAACATCGGCTTAGAATCCCAAAAATAGCTTTCCATGGTTGACCAACTTTGGCAGTAGTAAACTCAGACGCGGTTCGTATGTCAAGACATCCAATGGCAGTGAACATCTCCATGATCTGGTCCTTAGTCGGGTTGGCTGAGTATGATAGACCTTTGAGTGTCGGTCGAAATCCAAAGATCTTCCTGAAGTCTGACACAGTAAGCGTCTGCTGCTTGTTGTCCAAGGAAAAAGTGATTTTGTTCGACGTCCTCTCTTTGGTAGCCCAGAACTCGTAAAGGTAGTCATAAGGTACTGAAGCACTTCTCCTTAGCGCATGCTTGAGATGAGATTTATCCAGTATAGCTGTACCTACCTTAAATCCATTATGGGTAGAATGAGATACCTCCTTCAAACGGAAGTTGTTTGGAATAAACTTTAGAGTCTTGGCTTCAGCAATGGAGGCGGCTCTGGTGTCTTGTATTTGTTGTACAGTAGGGTTAGTCATCGTCTCTGCTTAAGATAAAACACAAAGGTTGATACATACAAATATGAATATCATTATGACTTTAAACCTAAGCATTGGACATATGACATAATCCCTTAAGCTTGTAAACCATTCAAACATCTTCTATACGGAATAATCATTCAATTCGGAATACTTGGTCTATGCTGAATATAAATCCTATGCGGAATGATAAGTCTATTCGGAACATAAGGCTTATGCGGAATAAATCAGACATCTCCTATTCGGAAAGATCAACCTTATGCGGAAAAATTCCTTTATTCGGAAAGATCAACCTTATGCGGAAAAATTTCTTTATTCGGAAAGTCTAGGCCTATGCGGAATAAACTTTCTATTCGGAAAGAATTGCCTATGCGGAATAAACTTTCTATTCGGAAAGAACTTTCTATTCGGAATAAAATTCCTATTCGGAAAGAACAGTCTATGCGGAATAAAAATCCTATTCGGAAAGACCTGTCTATGCGGAATAAATTCTCTATTCGGAAAGAACTGTCTATGCGGAATAAAAAATCCTATTCGGAAAGACTTGGCCTATGCGGAATATTCAGTCTATTCGGAAAAAGTTTCTCTATGCGGAATATTCATTCTATTCGGAAAGATTTGGCCTATGCGGAAAGATCATTCTATTCGGAAAAACTTCTCCTATGCGGAAAAAATCATTCTATTCGGAAAATGCTCTTACACGGAAAGTCCTCCTATTCGGAATGTTTTTCAACACTTATATATTTTCTAATTAAGCACGAAATCTGTTTGATTCAAGTAGTCTAAAGGCCAAAGCAGTTCAATTTGTTCTATTCCGAATAAAACCCAGGCAAAACCCCCAATTTAAGTAACCCTAATTGAAGCAGAAACTTAAATTGATTGATTCTGATTAAGAAGAGATAATTAACTTGAATTGAATGAATGTTAAGCCGATTAGATACCTTTTTGAAGATCTTGAACTTAGAAGATTAATGATTTTGAGATGTTTTATTTGATTTCGTGAGTGTTTGTGTGTTTGTTTGTTAATGGCGGCAAAGAAAGAGGGGAACAGTGAGATGAGAGAAAGAAGAAAACGGGGGGGTGATGATTGACTAGGTCAAATTTTTTGCAAGTTTGAAACATAGTCACATTTAACCCCTCACTTTTCTTTTCACTCCAATCAACATGCTTTTGTTTTTCCAAGTTTTAATACTTGTCATTTTGACCCTATCTTATGTTAAATTCCCGAGTCTTAGTGATTAACATATCTTAACACACACACAAATCTATTCATGACAAACTTATAAGCAACAACAAGACAAATGCCAAAGCAATCCAACCATTAACCATTAAGCTTTTTGAGTTTCCTTGAAAACTTTTGAAGATCTTTTTGATGTGAAAGATGATGTAACATTTTCTCCCCCTTAAACGATGACCCGTTTTCTATTTAAAGAGCTGTAGTCATTGTTTAACGAGGCACATGATGATGAAAAACATTTTCCAATTGATGTTTTGAAAAGATCGATTCGTGGTGTCGACAAGATTTCTCTTATCTTGACAAAATAATGCACTGAGACGTACACTAATTTGTGTAAGATCAAGTTGTAAAGTAAACTTGATCCCTTTGCATGATTTGGCTTGTAAATCACGCCCGAGAAAATTAATTCCCGTTGTGAGCCAACGTTTTCCAAGGAAATACGTGACTTTAATATGAAAAGCGGGTTGCAGTCAGAAATAACTACAAGCCATAATGGGCATGTTTTAAAAAAATTACAACTTTTATACGGACTCTATTTATGGCACCGTGTCAATATTAATCGACATTTCTAAGGCCGTAAATATTACCGTACTAAAAGACATGCCCGTTTTTAAAACGAAAAATATTTTTTGTTTTTCTTGATTTTATAATTTTTATGGTTTTTCTTGATTTTATATTTTTTATGGTTTTTGTTGGTTTTATATTTTTGTATTTTCTTTTTGTGGTTTATATATTTACGATAATATATATGATCACGAACAAAGGATACTCTGAATAGTTTACCACGACTATTCAGCTGATTCTTCTGCCAACTCTTTGAGAGTCGCTGGAGTGAATGATTTCATGCCAAGCTTGTCGATCAAAAACTCGATTCGTCCTCGATCTAAGGCTTTGGTGAACATATCTGCCAGCTGGTACTCAGTAGTGACAAAATACAGCTCGATCACTCCGTTCTCCACCTGCTCCTTAATGAAATGGTAGCGAATGTCTATGTGCTTGGCCCGGGAGTGTTGAACATAGTTGCAGCAAAGGGCAATGGTGCTCTTGTTGTCACAATACATCGGGATTTTGTTGAATCCCAAACCGTAGTCAGTTAATTGTGATCTCATCCAAAGGACTTGAGCACAACAACCGGACATGGCGATGTATTCAGCCTCCGTGCTAGAAATTGCAGCGCTTTTCTGCCTTTTTGAAGACCAACTGATCAATCTATCTCCAAGGAGTTGCACAGATCCAGAAGTGCTACGCCTCGTGTCTTGACATCCAGCATGATCGGCATCTGCGTATGATATTAAAGCAATAGAGGAATCTTTCGGATACCATAGACCACGATGAAGTGTTCCTTTTAGATACCGAAAGATCCTTTTCACAACATGTAGGTGCTTTTCGGTAGGCCGAGCCTGATACCGGGCACACATGCATACAGCAAATTGCAAATCAGGCCTGCTAGCAGTCAGATATAGAAGGGTGCCGATCATCCCACGGTAAAGTTTTGGATCGACAATAGTCCCATTCCTATCTTCATCTAACTTGGATTTCTCCACCATTGGAGTGTCCACGGGGTCACAATTTTCAAAGTTATATTTCTTAAGAGATTCTAGAGCATATTTGGATTGATTAATAAAGATGCCTCTGGGATTCTGAGAAATCTGTAATCCTAAGAAAAATGAAATTTTTCCCATCATCGACATCTGAAAGCGTGTGGACATTATCTTCTCAAAGCGATTTGACAATTCTATGTTAGTGGCAGCAAATATTATATCATCAACATAAATTTGTACCAGAATCATGTCATTGCCTTCCTTGAGAGTGAATAGAGTGGGGTCCACCTTGCCTTTGGAGAAGCCTTCCGAAATGAGATATGTTGACAGGAGATCATACCACGCGCGTGGAGCTTGTTTCAACCCATATAGAGCCTTCTTAAGCTTGTACACATGATTAGGAAACTCCGTACTGACGAACCCATCCGGCTGACTAACATAGACTTCTTCCCTTAGTTCACCGTTCAAAAATGCCGTCTTCACATCCATTTGGTAGACGATCATGTTCATATGAGCAGCATACGCAAGGAATAGTCTAATAGCCTCCAATCTCGCCACATGAGCAAAAGATTCTTCAAAGTCTATACCCAAGGCTTGTTTATATCCTCTAGCGACCAATCTAGCCTTATTCTTCAATACCGCACCCATTTCATCAAGTTTAACCTTATAAACCCATAACAAAGTAAGGATGTTAACCTTGTCAGGGAGAGGAACCAATTCCCATACTTCAAGTCGTTGGAATTCATTTAGTTCCTCCTGCATAGCTTCAATCCAAGATGATTGGGTCATAGCCTGCTGCCAATTTTTAGGTTCAACTTCAGAGAGAAATGCATCAAAGTAGCAATAGAGTGCACTCTCTTGTAATTGATGGCGTGTAGAGACTGGTCGATCTAGATCTCCAATGACATTCCTAATTGGGTGATCTTTTGTCCATTTAGTGCTATGGTTTTCAATCCTAGGTGGTCTGGAGTGAACAATAGAAGGAGCTTCTTCTGAGGTAGACGCGGCTGAAGGGTTTTCAGGTATCGCTACACCAAAGAAAGGAAGCTCTTGCAGATGAGCATATTCCAAGTCGTGATCAATAGAATCCTCTTCCACATCATTAGGCACAAGTAGGGGTGACGATTCAGGTGTAGTTTGAGAATCACTTGGTGAAGGTGCATCCGGTTCAATGTGAATTGACGATGCATTAGATAAAGGTTCATTAGCTTGAGCAACCACTTCAGGGATTGGAGCGATCACTACAGGTGCTGGAACTTCATCAGTCGGGGGATCGAAGAATTCATCAAACAACGGTTGAAACAGTTTATCCCACTCGGGCCTTGTTGGTGGTAAAAATGATGTAGAAGTAGGATTATTGGGAACTAATCCGGAACTAATAGCACCGGTTCCCATCTCATGAAGCGCGGGTTCAGAGCTGTGTTGCTCAGAAGCCATCGCTGTCAGCTCATCGAAATCTGCATCCATAGTTTCTACAATCTTGCCAAGACGACGGTTGTAAATTCGGTATGCTTTCTTGGACGGTGAGTAACCAATGAAAATACCTATATCGGCTTTTGGTTGAAGCTTACCCAAGTTCTCACTATTAATGTTTGGATAACAAAGAGCACCAAACACATGGAAAAATCAAACATCGGGTTTACGATCATGTAGAAGCTCATAAGGTGTTTTTCCATGGCGTTTCCGAATGATAGAACGGTTTTGGGTGAAACATGCAGTAGATATAGCCTCTGCCCACAAGAATAATGGAGCGTTCGCATAGATAAGCATAGTCCTAGCAGCTTCCATAAGTGTACGATTCCGTCTTTCAACGACACCGTTTTGTTGTGGAGTGCGTGCGGCGGATGTTTCATGTGAGATACCAACTCCTTCATAGTAATCACGAAGAGTCTGGTTGACGAACTCTGTTCCATTGTCTGTACGAATACGGCGGACAGTAGTATTCAAACGTACCTGAATGAATTTCAGAAAAGTGATGATAGCCTTCGGTGCTTCATCCTTTGTACGTAGAAATCTAACCCATGTAAACCTGGAGAAATCATCCACAATAACCAGAATGAATTTCTTACCGCTCACACTTTCAGTTCTCATTGGCCCACAAAGATCCATATGCAAAAGATGAAGTTTTTCTTGATTGGTGTCTTCAGCTTTGGGCTTGTAAGATTTCTTGGTACTTTTCCCCCTTGAACACGCGGAACATAAATAGTCCTTGTGAAATTTAAGCTTTGGAAGACCACGAACTAATTCGTTTTTAGCCAGATGATTAATAGCATCAAAATTAAGATGAGATAATCTGCGATGCCATAACCATGACTTGGTCTTAGATGCTTTAGAGAGAAGACATACTGGAGAGGCGGCCATCATGTCTTGTAAGGACAAGGTATAAAGATTTGCACCACGAGATCCCTTCAACAAATCTTTTCCTTCCAAGTTGCGGATGAAACAAGTGTGTTGTCGAAAAGCAACCTCAAGGTTGGAATCACAAAACTGTCCTACTGAGAATAAATTATGACCAAGACCTTCTACATAGTATACCCTTGAAATCGTCACGTTTCCAATCTGATATTCACCATACCCCATTATCTTTGCTATATGATCATTCCCGAATTTAACCGTACCAAGAAACTTGCTGACGAAATTTCGGAGCATCGAGCGATTTCCGGTCATATGTTTTGAACAACCGGAGTCCAAATACCACAGGATGATTTGGACCACCTGAAAATATCACCACACGAAGACAATGTAGAGGTATCGGAATCTGAGTGTTCCTTGTTATTAGCAGGTACAGATTTAATAATCTTAGATTTGCTAACTCTAGGTTTCTTAGATTTCCTAGCCTTCTTCTTCCTAATTGGTGGTGTAGATTCTAGTTGGCTTAAATCCTGAGGTATTTCTTCACTGATAGGCACTATAGTGGGGGCTGACCTAATTAAAGGGCGTTGTTTCCATACTTGAGTGCGAGTGTTCCTAACTAAAGGACGCTCAGACCTAACCTCAATGGATGCATTCCTAGTTAAAGGGCACATTTTTCCATCTAATGTAAAGGTCCTACCAGTGGGACGCCATTGCCAGCCAACTTGGGCACGAGTTCTACCCGTTGGCTTCCATTCAAGACCATTTCTAATAGCATTCATTTCATTCACCTGATCAATAAGACACAAATCATGACGTTGGGAAAACATACATTCATTACAATTCCAACAATTCAAATTAGAATTCACGAATGGTTTAGGCTGCTGCACAGGCGCAGAGCTTTTAGTCTTAACATGATTCTTTTTATTTAGAACTGAACTAGCATTCCTATTGTGAACTTCTACTTTCTTCTTTTTGGCACTACTAGTGGAGAGCTTGATCTTATCTTTCTTGAGTGGCGATCCTTTAGCCTTAGTAGTCTCTTTTAATCCTGTAGAAGGCAAAGTGGGAACATTAGCAGCAGATTTTAAAGGTGCCTTACTTGATTGTGCCAATGACGGTTTTGCTCCTGGAGTCTTATTAAATGGAGTTACAGCAATGGGCCTATTAGTGAGTAGTGCAGAACCTGGTGTACCTATGTATTGTAAATATGCCAAGCAATATTAAACTCGCATAATATATTCATGAGCCGAATAATAGTAGCTACTTGAGGGATCTAAGGCATAAAGATCGTCTAAAATATCCCTAACAAGATCTACATGCTTAATGGCATTCCTCATATAATCATCGTAGGTAACCGGGTTTCTCTTATGAAGCGGATTCTTATAAAGCACTACTGACTTGGTTGTTGGAGCACTAGTGGACGGTGCAGAGTCGGTAGCTAAGTTATCAACAACTTCTTGTCGGGTGAGAAGAAGTGTCTCCTTTAACTCGGCCAAAACCATATTTTTGTCAATGAGCAGGATGTTCAAGTCAGAGATTTCCTCGCACTTTTGGTTCAGTTGTTCAACATAAGATTGTTGCTGTGCCGCATTAAAAGCGAAGCGTTCTTCTAGTGAACCATAAAGAGCGGATAGTCCCTGTCTTGTCCGATCCATCTCCCCTAGAACAGACGAAAGTCTAATTTCTAAGACCTGGTTTTTAGACTCTGCAGCCTCTAGTTCCAATTTTAATGTTTCATTTGATGACACATCTCTCTTCAATCTCATGATTTCTTCCTCTAATGTCTTAACAATTGCAATCATCTTGTCACTCGTCTCGACACTGTTTTCACAACCATTTGATATCAAAAGATTCTCATTTTGAGTTTGTTGTTTTAATTCTAAAGATATACAATGTTGTTCTAGTTGATTAAAGCGTTTTGAAAGTAAATTGTAAGAATCTTGTAGCTTTAAAAACTCAGCGTTAGATTCGTGACAAGAATGATTATCTACCTCATTTACAATATCAGCAACATTCACAGAGAGATCACAAACATCATCACAAATATCATTACAAATATTCACAGTATCACAATTAATCATAGCGGATGTAAGCTCATTCGAATAATTAACATTTACAGTCGTAAGCACATCACACGAGATTACTGCAGACAAGAATCGGTCATATTCGGTTAAAATCTTTTCTTTTTCAATTAGTTGTAGTTCGTAAGCGGTGTCCATTTCATAAAACACTTTTTGAACTTCACCAATTTCAAACACAAGATTTTCCTTAAGAGATGCAAAAATTCCTTTTAGACTTTCGACAAACGGATTGATCTCATTTTTAAACACCTCGTTCATATGTTCGAAAGCCCATTCTCCGGCGTTTAGGCCATTTGAAGTCGTACGTTCCAAAATGACCTTGTCAAAATTAGTAAAGTATTGATTAATCTCTTGCAAGTTTAACCATACAGTGCTAACAGGTGGAAGATCCTTTGGAATTTCCTTAGGACCTTCCATATTGACAAGTGTAGGAAAAGTACTAGGGTTTTCTTCATCTAATATGTAGGTTGGTGTTGTTATGAGATCTTTGTCCATATGGAAGCGAATTCTAAAATCCGTTTTTGCAAGCTCCTTATTCAATTTAAAATAATCACACTCGGGATATTTTGCAGAATTGTATGACCGATCCTCATCAACTAGATCCTTACTTGTTCGATCACCGGGAAAAACAATCGGGTCTAAGGCCAATCCTAATTGAGTTGCATTATAAAGTCTAGGACTATGTCTTAAAGCTTGTTTTGCATACCGTGGATTAGGGGGAAGGCCTTTTTGACGTGATAAGTTAAATTCTCTAAATGAAGCATCAAATAAGTGAACTAGTTGAGAAGCAGCGTATTGTCTTAAAAGCAAGTAATCTAGACTTCTAATCTTATTAGTAGCATTAATCTCCATTTCATTCTTCTTAGACTCGAGTGACTCAAAATCCGTTTGAAGTTTTTGAAAATTAGTGACCACTAACTCTTTTTCTTTAAGTTCATTAGAAAGATTTGCTCTTAAGTTTTCAATTTCTTGCAAGTGACCCATTTGTTTGTTTCTAAAATGATCATATTCGAGATTAGTTAGAACACTAGACGAGGGCACTAATTCCAAGGTTTGAACTTTCTCGTTGCTTAAGGTAAGCTCATCAGACAAATTCTTATTCTTAGCTAAGGTTTCTAAGAGTGCAGCATTCATTTGGCTTAGTAATGTAGCAGGAACCATGACCAAATCTTGTTGAGCAGGAGTAGGCGTATGCGAAATGAGTCCCGGTTGTGATTCACTCAAAGTCTGGGGACTCACATTGATATTGCTATCATTGTTTGTCTCCTCATTTGAAAGACTCACCACCGAAGATTCATTCGAATCAGCACTCTCTTGCACAACTTGATGTGGTTGAATACTAGCATCAGTGGTATTATCGGTGGTATTAATAAGTACCTCAGATCTCTTTTCTGGCCCTAAGCTGGAGATAGTTGCCATGAGAGCAGCCTTTGCAGATTGAAAGTCATCACAGTCTGAGTCATACGCATCAACATCATCGGCTTGGTATGCTGCATTCTGTGTGGTGACAACATCTTGTTCAGGAATCCCTGGATCAGCAAGAAATGCAAGCTCCTCTTCATCAAGTTCCCTTCCTTGTGCATGAGCATTAACCAGATAGATCTTCTCGGCAAACCATTGTCCATCCCTTCTCCTCTTGGGTTTCTTACAATCCCTAGACATGTGACCCTCTTCCTTGCAGTTGTAGCATGTAATCATTCTCAACTTGCCCGTGGAATTAGCCCGTTGAGCAGGATTGGCCATTGGTGCCTGATTAACCGTGCGAGCATTAGTGGTTGATGTGGTAGGTCTCCCCTGATATGGTTGAATAGGCTGAACCATGACCCTGCCATTCTCAATAGTAGCTTGTTGACGAGAATTGGATGAATTCCTCAACTGATTGTTGGTTGGAGCTGATCCTCTGTATCCTCGTTTGCTTAAAGTCCTTGTGAGATAAGCAGACATAGTGGTTAGCACTTCAACTGGGTCAGCTCCTTGTTGGAATACAGGAATGGGGACTTCCTCATCATCACAATACATTGTTTGGTCTTGATGAGCTGCATAATCACTAGAAGGAATACTCATTTGATCAGGGTAGCTTGTTGGATATGCTGCATTCTCTTGATAAAAAGAATATGAAGGCTGAGCATAAGGTGCAATATTTGCTGGATGAAGTTGTGAAGCATACTGTGGTGAAGGTGCATTGAACCGATATTGTTGCTGATGTGAGGTGGGTGGTTGTGGTAGAATCGAGTATTGGGGGAAGGTCGGTGTCATGTAAGGTGATGGATGGTAGGCTTGATGTCCCAAGATATAAGGTGTGTTGTTGTGTGATAAGCTTGGTTGATTCGCCATCAAAGCTAAGGAATCAGGGTACATACCTCGAGGAGAATGGTGCATAATCACATGTTTCTCATGCTGCTGAAGAAAAGCATAGATTTGATCTAAATTGCACTTATGCAAATCCCGGGTTAACTTAACATCGGTAATATACTCACCCCATTCAGCTTGAGGTAAAGTATTCAAGAACTTGGTGTTAACCTGGAATGGAGCAATCACTAGATTGTATACATTCAGATCATTCATTAGAGTAGTGAATCTGAAGTAATAGTCGTGTAGTGTTTCCCCTGGGCTGTACGTGAATCTATCAAACAGATCATACAACTGACATTCCCTTTCCTGTTTGGTGAGAGACGTACCTTGTAGCAACACCTTAAGACGTTCCCATAAATCCTTGGCAACCGTATATTGACTTACCATGCGATAAATATCATGCGGAAGAGCTTGGAGAAGAGTCTGTAGAGCCTTTTCATCAGCATCAGCAATGAGTTGTTGTGCCGGTGTGAGTTCTTCATATTCTCTTGGTCGAGACACGTTATTTGCCACAATGGTACCATAGTCGAGTGGACCATTCAAAATCGATTTGACCATAAGCCTTCCGTATGTTGGTTTGCCCTTCAAGTATTGCATCATACGACCCTGCCATGCCTCAAACACCTCTTTAATAAGCATCGGTGGGCGACTATCAGTTCCCGTTATGATTGAGATATCCGTAAGAGATGTCATTTGAGGCATTAATGAACTCGGATTCATTGTGATCACTTAAAAGACTCAAAGATTATCGGTTGATCGAGCAGTGAAGAAAGGTTGAGAATTTGTGTTGTGTTGGTTGTAATCAAGATTAAATCCACTAAAGATCGTCGAAAAAACTCAAATACCCATTGAACTTGCTTATACGGAATAACCCTAACTCAGAATAAACCCTATTCGGAATCAATCCTATTCGGAATAACCCTATGCTGAAAAACCCTTATACTGAATAACCCTATGCGGAATAACCCTATTCTGAAAATGCCCTATTCGGAATAACCCCTATGCTGAATAACCCTTATGCGGAAAAACCCTTATGCGGAATAATTCTTCAATTCGGAATATCTGGCTATTGGCTATTCGGAAAACTTGTTATTCGGAATGATGGGCTATTCGGAAAGCTATTCGGAAAGTTTGGTTATGCGGAAAAATTGTGGCTATTCGGAAAAATATTGGCTATTCGGAAAGTTTTTGGCTATTCGGAAAAACTGGCTATTCGGAAAGTTTTTGGGCTATTCGGAAAAACTGGCTATTCGGAAAGAATTGCTATTCGGAAAAACTCTTCTATCCGGAAAGTCTATTCGGAAAAATCCTGCTATTCTGAATACTATCCTATTCGGAATCCCTATTCGGAATAAACTGGAAAAAATAGTTCGAGACTTGAAACACAGCTTTAAATCCGATTTTTTGATCAAAAACCACAAAAAGTTTTATGATTTTTACCAAAATAAGCTAAATCCAATCCTTATCAATCAATCCCAATAACAAAAACACCAAAAACAACAAGATTCAAGATTGATTTTTTCTAAAGATCACTAATTGATTCAAAAACTAAAAAAGCAACACAATCCTTACCTTAAATCACCCCATAGCTCTTGATACCAAATGTAGAATATTGATAACCTATGAATCTATCAAGTGGGTTGATGTTTTCTAGTGAGAGAAACTAGAGAGAGAAAGTGAGAGAAAATGTGTCTTTATTAATATGAAAACATGAACAACAACCAACCCCTTTCCATGGTGGAAAGGGGTATTTATACTCCAAGCATACATTGGGCTTGGGCCGGTCCATGACAAGCCCATGGACCGGTTCTTACTTAACTTAATAAGTAACATTTAACTAATTGTTAACTACGAGCTATTACAACATAAATCATATTGTGGAGTGACTGATACTTCTAATATACGTTAAAACGTATTTCTAACACAATAATAAGATTACGTTTGAAAAGTAATACCTTGTGTTGATTAAGCTAAGATTAGGGTTTCTTGCATTGATTAGGGACTTTCAATTGGTATCAGAGCAGTGTTTGATATTAAAACCTTCAAGAAACATCGTTCCCAGTTTTATAATCAAGATCCACCATGCCAGAAACTTCTAACCCACCACAATCACCTTCCACAAACCCATCTTCACCAATACTCAACCCTCCTGCTAATGACGATGATCTACCCCAACTTCTCGACTCAAGAGGTGGATCACACGTCACAAGTGTACCAGTCTTTGATGAAGAAGATTTTGCCAGTTGGAAGAGTCAATTTCTTGTATATCTTGATGGGCTTGAACCTTTTCTTCTAGAAATTTTAGAAAATGGTCCTTATATTCCCATGGCGCTTACATCCACTAAAGAAAACCCTCTTCCCAAACCTCTCAAACAATGGACTCCAGCTGATAGGAAATTGGCAAACCAAGATAAATGTCTCAAAAGCATCATAATATCCTGTCTTCCCAAGCATATCATGAAGTCTGTCATTCAGTGTCCCACAGCTAAACAAATGTGGACAGACCTCATTCTTGGCCATGAAGGACCCTCTGAAATAAGAGAGACAAAGATTCAGGCACTCAGACTTCAGTTTAATGCCTTCAAGTCACTTGAAGGTGAAAAGGTTCAGCAAACCTACACTAGGCTAAAGATTCTTCTCAATGACCTAGCAATGAATGATGTCACTATTGGTCAAGCTGAGATCAATGCCACTTTTGTCAACAGCCTTCCAAGAAAGTGGCTGAGCATGAATCAGACTCAGAGAGCTAACAACTCGATCAAAAATGATACCCTTGCTCAGCTTTATGGAAAGTATAATTATGAAGAAGGGCTGATTGATACTATTTACAAGTCAGAGACTGAAAGATTTGTAGTCCAAGGAGCTTCTTCCAAAGCATTAATCTCTGCAACACATCTTCATGACAGCGATTCTGATGTTGAAGAAGATACCCGTAGCAGCCAAGAGTTCTTGACAGACCTTAATGCAGAGTTCCATGAAAGAGCCTTGCTAGCCAACCAAAGAAGATACTTCAAAAGATCAGGAAGAGTAGGATCAGCTAGTAAACCAACTGACAGGTCAAAAGAAACGTGCTTTGCCTGTGGAAAGCTTGGACATTTTCAAAAAGACTGTCCTTCCACCAAGACATCCTCACCCTCTAACCCATCATCTTCATCCAAACCTTACAAGTTCAAACAACATCACAACTCATCTCACCAATCCAATTCATCAGACAATGAGAAGAAGGATTACAAAAACAAGTACAAGGCACTTAAGGCTGAGTTAGAACAAATGAACTTGAAACTTGAAGCTCTGTCCAAGAAGAAGGGTGGTGACAAAAAGACAGAGAAAGGATTGGTTGCTGAAGCTTATGATTGGAATGATGAGCCACTGACTTCAGATGAAGAAGACACCACCAGAGTCAGGGCTTTCATGGTGATAGCTGAGGATGAACCAGCTGTTGGAAAAGGTGATGCTAGATCAGGACAATGGGTTGACATCACTATGAAAAAGGTACACAGGCTTCTATCTATGTCTGATAGTGATGAACGTAAGCATGTCCTTGATTACACCATTGTTGATTTACACTTTGTTGAGGAATAAAGAAAGAACCTACTTGATAAGTTTCACTCTGTTAAATCTGAATTGCTAAATACTAAATCTGAATGTGAAACTCTCAGGCGGGTTAATTTAGAGAAAATATCCCTGCAAAACGAAGTAGCTAGATTAACCTTGAAAAACATTGCTTTAAATGATCAAGTATCTGAATTAAACAAGGTTATTGAAAAATGGATGTGTGCAGGTTTACTATTGATCAATTGCTAAATGATGAATTGCCTGCTGACATTAAAAGGGATATATCTGCTAAGAAAAATAAGCTGAGAATTCTCACCAAACCCAAAGACATTGTCTTTAAATCTACAGAGACTATTCATATGTCAGATACCACTTTGACAAATGACCCTGTCTCTGAAGATGTGGCTGAGCTACCACCCCTGCCCAAACTCTCTGGAGTTGAACCCAGCAGTTCTTCTAGATCTGCTAAAGGTGAACTTAGGACAGATATGGAGAATCCTCCAGCTAAAGTTTTTCATGTACCTGTTAAACAAACTGGTAAACAAGTAGCTTTTAAGCTTGTTGCTACTAAAGTTGTAAATAAGG
The DNA here is from genome assembly GCA_025667525.1 of Glebionis coronaria. Lineage (NCBI taxonomy): Eukaryota > Viridiplantae > Streptophyta > Magnoliopsida > Asterales > Asteraceae > Glebionis > Glebionis coronaria. The sequence goes on along the minus strand of JANFOE010001065.1, from coordinate 16,741 downwards.
TTGACCCTACCACTGAAGATCGCATGTTGTCTCTTATGAAAGAAGTAGAACTTTTGAAACAACACATTAAGCCTTCCGCTGAATGCTCTACTTCTCATGAACCTAAGTCTGTCCTAGGTGAACCCAAAGGTGAAAGGTTAATCAAACCTTATTGCAATGTATGTAAAAATTCTCACCACATGACCTTAGATCATGACAGACACATGTAGCTAAAAGAGCTCAGACACCCTCTAGGGATAGACCACAGGGTTCCAAAAGACAACAGGGAAACTACAGACCTTATCCTCCCTGTAAATTTTATGGTTTCACAGACCATCACTCAGATGAGTGTGGTGACTTCCCTGGGTGTGATATCTGTGGAAGTTATACCCATAAAACAATGAATTATCCCTCCCAGCGCCAAAAGTTCTTCAGGAACACAAGAGTTGCTAATAAGCAATTCAGGGAACCCACTGGAAAGTGGGTTCACCATAGGAACTAACCTGTTTCTATGTATCTGTGCAGAAATATCTCAAGGAATCGGTATGGTATCTAGACAGTGGTTGTTCTAGACACATGACAGGGATTCAACAATACCTGCACAGATACTCAAAGGAGCCAGGTCCTAAAGTGGTGTTTGGAGATAACTCTTCAGGTGACATAGAAGGATATGGCTCAGTGAAATGCAATGGGATTACATTTACCAGGGTTGCATATGTGAATGGTCTTAAACACAATCTTATTAGCATCAGCCAATTGTGTGATGCTGACTATAAAGTTTTGTTTACTAAGACTCAGGGAACCATATTCAACAAAAACAATGATGTTGTGCTGATTGCACCTAGAAGGAGAGATGTTTATGTCATCAACATGGCTGTGTGCTCTGAAGACAGCTCAAATTGTTTTCTTGCTAAAGCCTCTGAAAGTGTCAATTGGTTGTGGCACAAAAGACTGTCTCATCTCAACTTCAAGAACATCAACAAGATAGCCACTCAAAACTTGGTTGCTGGTCTACCTTCAGTAATGTTTTCCAAAGACAAGACTTGTTCTGCCTGTGTCAAAGGAAAGCATCATAGATCTTCATTCAAGACTAGGCAATCATTCTCTATTGACAAGTGCTTACATCTCCTTCACATGGATTTGTTTGGGCCTGTCAAACCTCAGACCATTAATCACAACAAATACACCTTGGTCATAGTCGATGAATTTTCAAGATACACATGGGTGTTCTTCCTCAGAAGGAAAAGTGATGCAGCTGAAACCATCATGTCCTTCATCAGACAGGTTGAAAATATGAATGATGTTAGAGTCAAAGCTCTAAGAAGTGATAATGGTACTGAATTCAAGAATCATCAACTTGAATCTTTTTGTGATGAAAAAGGGATTTCTCAGAACTTCTCTTCAGCTGGCACCCCTGAACAAAATGGTGTGGCTGAAAGAAGAAACAGGACTTTGATTGAAGCAGCAAGAACTATGGTAAATGGTGCAGCCTTACCAAAGAAATTTTGGGGAGAAGCTGTTCACACTGCCTGCTACACACAAAACAGATCAATCATTGTCAAAAGACATGGTAAAACTTCCTATGAAGTTTTCAGAAAAAGATCTCCAGACGTCAGCTATTTTCATGTGTTTGGGTGTCCTGTGTTTATTTATAACTACAAGGATAAACTTGGAAAGTTTGATGAAAAAGCTGATGATGGTTTCTTCTTGGGATACTCTCCAACAGCCAAAGCCTTCAGAGTATTCAACATCAGAAGACAAGAAGTAGAAGAAACATTCCATGTTAGATTCAATGAAGATGATGAAATCATACAGAGAATAGGAACAGAGGGTGATGAAATTGATTTTAATGAAAATGTATCTTTCCCTAATGATGAGTTCACAGAACCCAGACCTATCAATCACCATCACTCTAACACTCTCACTCCTTATGTCCTTGCTTTTGATCCTCTGTCTACTCACAACATAGAAGTTCCTACCTCTCAGGAATTTGATGAAGAAGAACCTCAAACCTCTGGTGGTCCTTCTCCTTCTAATGTTATTGATGACTCACCAATTCTTCAAATCCCTGAAGACTCTCCTGCTGATAATGAAATAGCACCCCTTGATATGGCTGAAGAAGACTCTGACACTGAAGTAGTCTTTGAAGAAAGCCCTCCTAGTCAGCAGGATGAAACTCAAAGTGTATCAGCTGTGCCCACAAATGTTTATGTCCTTGGGTCCCCAGCTCCTCAAAATAAGTGGTCAAGAGATCAACACATTCTTCTTGTCAACATTATTGGGGAACCAAATGCAGGGGTCACAACTAGACAGTGAATCCAAGACTCAGAGTCAGCCTCAGCCAATGAATGTCTCTTTGCTGAATTTCTCTCACAAATTGAACCAAAAAGGGTAGCTGAGGCTCTGGTAGAAGAAGGATGGGTAGCTTCTATGCAAGAAGAAATCAATCAGTTCAAAAGGAACAAAGTATGGACACTAGTGCCAGCTCCACCTGGAAAGAATATCACAGGCACTAGATGGATCTATAGAAATAAGATGGATGAAATTGGAAACATCATCAGGAACAAGGCCAGACTGGTAGCACAGGGGTTCTCTCAGACTGAAGGAATTGATTATGATGAAACATTTGCTCCAGTTGCTAGACTTGAAGCCATCAGAATCTTCCTTGCTTATGCTGCCTATATGAACATCACTGTGTATCAGATGGATGTAAAGAGTGCATTCCTCAATGGTGATTTAGCTGAGGAAGTATATGTTGCACAACCTGAAGGATTTGAGAACAGCGAGTTTCCCAACCATGTGTACAGACTTCACAAGGCAATGTATGGGCTGAAACAAGCTCCAAGAGCATGGTATGAAACTCTTTCCAATTTCTTAACTGAAAATAAATTTTTCAAGGGTTCTATTGATAAAACACTCTTTACCTTCAAGGACAAGAGTGATTTCATCATTGTGCAGATTTATGTGGATGATATCATCTTTGGGTCAACGAATGTCAATCTTAGTAAATGTTTTGCTAAATTAATGACCAAGAAATATAAGATGAGTATGATGGGTGAATTAACTTACTTTTTGGGCTTTCAAATTAAACAATGTCCTAAGGGAATTTCAATTTGTCAAGAAAAGTATGTTAAGGATTTACTTAAAAAATATGACTTAGCTGATTGTGCATCAGTAAAATGCCCCATGCTTCCACCCAACAACTTGGGCCCTGATGAGTCAGGGGTCTCTGTCAATGAGACTTTATATAGAGGCATGATTGGGTCACTCATGTATCTAACAGCTAGTCGTCCAGATATCCAATTCTCCACATGTCTCTGTGCAAGGTACCAAGCTAACCCAAAAGAATCCCATCTAGTGGCTGTTAAGAGAATTTCAGGTATCTCAAAGGAACATCATCCCTAGGCCTATGGTATCCAAAGGAATCAGGCTTTGATCTCAAGGCCTATTCAGATTCAGACTATGCTGGATGCTGTATTGATAGGAAAAGCACTTCAGGCAGCTGTCAAATCCTAGGAGGAAAATTGGTTGGATAGAGTGCTAAGAAGCAAAACTCTGTGGCTATGTCTTCAGCTGAAGCAGAATATGTCGCTGCAGCCAGCTGTTGTGCTCAGGTGCTCTGGATGAAAAGTCAATTGGCTGACTATGAAATCTTGTATGACAAAGTGCCAATCTTTTGTGACAACACCATCGCCATTGCCATATCCAACAACCCTGTTCTCCACTCTCGTACCAAACACATTGATATCAGGTATCATTTTATCAGGGATCATATAATGAAGGGAGATATTGAGCTGCATTTTGTTCCTACTGAGCTGCAACTAGCTGATATCTTTACAAAGCCTTTGGCTGAACCTTCGTTCAACAGGCTAGTTGCTGAGCTAGGGATGCTCAATATCTCAAAGCCTGTGGCTTGATATTAAATGTGTTCATTAAATGATTGATTCTATATTAAATGTTTTTCACATGAAACTAGGTAGTTACTTTCCAAGTAAATGCAAAAAACATTCTCAAATATTTAATCATTTATTTTTCGGATAACGAGGAGACAAACTATTTTGAAAGGTCAAGGGGACCCACTTGAACAGTCATTTTCGCACCTTGCATTTAATACGGTTGAATAACTGTTCACTTTGTTTGAATATATATTGTCTCTTTTCTCTTCTCACCCACCACCACTCTCATTTCTCAAATCTACTTCTCTCTCTAAGTTCTTATCTCTCTTAACCTATCCGCCATTTTCGTTCACCTTCAACCTCGAATCCATGGCGTTTTCAGTTCCTAAAGCAGCTAATGTCAACTTCGAAATCAACGAAAGCATCCTCGCCTCCAACAACGCCATTGGATGGATTAAGTCTCCCAATAGCACTTATTCAGATCTGGTCAGTTTCATGCAGAATTGTGACCTAAGTGAAGCCTTTACCAAATCCCCATCCACCTTTTACCAAGAATACCTTAGGGAATTCTGGTACTCTGCTAAGGTGGTTGATGACACCATAACATTTAGCCTTTCATGCAATGAACACCCTTTCGCCTTCTCCCTTAAAGATTTCTCAAGTGTGGCCAGATTAAAGCATGGAGATGAATGCCTGAAGGTAGTTGAAAAAAAGGCTGTCAAAGAAGCCCTGGCCACACTCAAACCATGCCATGACGTAAACCCTGCCCTCACACCAGCTGAGGTCCTCTCCAAATCTCCCCTGAAGATTAAGTATTTCACTCCCATGTGGCGTGTCCTCTTCACCCACATTGTTAAATCCCTGGGAGGAATGCAGGGATCACAGGATCAGATGTCCTTCAACCATCAGGCTATTGCTTATGGATTAATCTAGGGAGCTGATGTTGATGTTGGAAGCATTCTCTTCTCCAATCTTGTAGAACAGCTGAAGGGAAGGAATCAGGTCAGGGAAAAGAATATCTGCTATGTGCGCTTCCTGTCTCTGATCTTCGAAAGCCTGCTGGGAGACAACTACCACAACAAGGCCTTGACTGCTCTTAAGCCCTACCGCATCACAAGTGCCATTTACAAAGAAATAGGAGCTGAAGATGTCCCTGTCACCGCTCATATGATAAATGTGGCCAACCAACTACCATCAGCTGAGAAGTCCTTGCTCCCTTCTTCTGAGAAGGTGAATACTTCTAGTGTTGCTAGCAAGTCTAAGTCTTTGACCTCTGGGCAGCACACTACCAAGTCCAAGGCTTCTTCTGGCCAACAGCCTAAGAAGAAGAAAATCCCCTCTTCTTCCCACTCCAAAGCTGTTTCTAAGGCCAAGGGAAAGATGACTGACACCGCCTCTGGTCCAGATACTCATGTGGATTCAGATTTATCGGCTGACAAACAACAGGAGTCTAGTGTCTCAAAGTCAGCTGAGACAACAGGAAACCAGCCTGATCCAGCTGATATCTCACAGGTAATCAGTGTACATTTTTAGAGGTTCACAAGCAGCCACTCTCATTTGTCTGTAGGAGAGAGTGGTGAAGTTAGGGTAATCCTCGACCCATAGAAGTCTGTCAATGCACTTAGAATCCTTTAAGACTTCTGTACACCTTGTCTTTGCACCAGGGAATGATTCATTTGTGTTTATAAAGCACCCCGATGACCCTGCACCCTCTAGACAGTATTCAGGCTAACAACAACCTGAATACACTAATGTCTCAACCTTGATCAGTTGTACTTCACACAGCCTCTTGGTTCCCTCCTTAAAAGAGTCCCAAAGGATTTATCCTTTCAGGGGGAGCTGAATCATCACCCTCAGCTTTCCTAGGGGCAGCGTAACAGGCGACCTTTAACCACATATGTTTCACTCTTAAAAGAGTCCCAAAGGTTCTTAACATTTTGGGGGGGCTGAATAATCACACTCAGCTTTCCTAGGGGCAGCGAATGGCGATCCTTAACCAACATATGTCTCACAATCAAAAGAGTCCCAAAGGTTTTAACCTTTTGGGGGGGCTGAATAATCACACTCAGCTTTCCTAGGGGCAGCGAATGGCGATCATTAACCATATTTTTTTCACACTTAAAAGAATCCCAAGGATTTATCCTTTGGAGTGGCTGAGTAATCACCCTCAGCCTCTCTGGGACAGCGAAATGGTGACCATTCCCCTTATCTTTTTCCCTGTTACTAATTGAAACAATTTGCAGGCTGAAATTATACAGCCAGTCATTGAATCTCAGGTACAACAAGAAAAGGAGGCTGATACAATGAATCAAGAAAAACCTAATGATGAAGAGCCTCTGTTAAATGCTGATGATGAAATGCTATCATTGGAGGATTATGTCTCTGATATTGAGTCCATGCCTGAAGATGAAATCCCTGAAGGGATGTTCGATGAAGAGGATGAAGAAGATGAGGAAGACCAGCTGTCTGTCTCTCCTCCCAAAGAAATAGTTGTGTCCACACCAGCTGGCGATAAGACTTCTCCTCCCAAGGATGCTGTTGACACTCCAAACTCTACTACCTCAACAACAACAGTTTTCCAAAGACCAACTTATGATCCAACAGCAGAATTTCTCTTATTTGATCATCCTGCCCAGACTAACTTTGATCTCTTACCAAGGGGGGATGACTATGCTCAGCAAAGCCTCAATATCAAGAATCTTCAGCCTGTTCATCATCAATCAGATATTGAGCGTTTATCAAGAAAGCTGGATGTGATCAAGTCTGAAATGCACAACTTCACTGTGACATTTCTTGGCATCATAAAAAAGGCTGTGGCTGAGGCGGTTACTGAGCCAATTCAGGATGGTGCAAGGAGAGGTGTAGCCCAAGGACTCAGTCACCTTTCCACACGAATAAAAGATGCCATTGAATCAGAAGTCCCTGCCATGTTCCATGAACATGAGCTCACCATGCACAGGCAATTTAATGCGGTTCGCAACAGGCAATACCGTCATGCTAATTTTATTGTCAGTCGTGTTCAGGCCAATACTAATGCAAATGGCAACCTCCTGCTGAAGATTGCCAAGGCTTCCAGGAAAAGGCAACGTGCTATGGCTGCCTCTGTTGAACAGATTGTAAGGCATTTTCAAACACGTTCATCCAAAGGTCTGCGAAGCCAGGATGAACGTGAGGGGGAGAAAGATACAACACTCAGCCTTGCATCTGCCAAACAGGGCTCATCATCAGCTAACCCCACCATTACACATGTTCCTCTCCAAGTCATCACACCTATTATAATACCTGATGATGAGGATAATACTCAGGGGGAGCAACACACTCAAGATGGAGCTGACTCATCAAAGTCTCTGGTTTTGGTTAACACCAGCAAGCCTGGGGATGATGATGAACCAGCTGCCAAGAAGTTAAAATTCACTGTCAGCTCCCTCCCCAAAGCAATTCAAACTCAGGCTCAGACAGCATTTATCAAAAGAGATGATGTTTTAAAAAACATAAGTGTGGAGTCCTCTGTCTCAAAGAAAGGAAAGGAGATAGTTTTGGTTGACACATACACCAAACTCAAGAAGATAGCTGTGATGCTAGAGACAGGAGGATCCACCACAGACCTTTCCCAATTCTCAACCTTTACACCTTCCAATGAGATTCCTTTAACCCCTGAAGAAATAGAGCAACAGGCTGAAGAATTCAAAAGATTAAATGAACTCAAAACAGCCAAAGAATTGAATGAAGCTACTTTGAGGAAGATGACACCACCTGAAAGAGAAAAGCAAAAACAAAGGTTGAGGGAAATGGAAGCAAAACGCGCTGAGGCACTAAGGAAAGTCAAAGCTGACTATGATGCCTGCGTGAACAACAGATATACCCCGGTCAAGATAACCAAGTTCAAATACACCATTCATAAATCCACAAACACCCCAAGGATGATCTTATGGAGGGATAACCAACCAGGAAATATGAATGTGTTTGACAACTTCAGGCTAAAGACACTTGGGTTATCAGAATGGTTCGAACTTGAAGCCTTAGCAGCCAAAAGAAATGGACAGGCAAATTTCCTTCTGCTGAAGACTATTAAGGCCAAGTTCACCTGGATCAAGGAAACAGCTGCTAAACTTAAGATTGATCCCCCACCACAGCTTTTTGAACAAGAACCCCCAAAGACTGGCAACAAAAGAAGTAGAATTTCATAAATTGTTAATGAAACTTTTGTTACTGAAGATGTTCAAGTGGATGGCATGCACAGGGATTTGATCCTTCCCAATGGTATTGTTAGCCCTGTTGATGGTCAGACATACACAGAGCCTGAAAGAGGAATGGCATTCATGAACAGGGCTTGCCAGTATGCTTTTCAAAGGGAAGATGAGCTGTGCTTAGCTTCAACTATTCAGCTACTTTGTCATCAGAAGTCACTCAAGATCAACTCAGAGTATACCAAAAGGTTTGCAAAGACTTTGCAGGATGAAATTGATAATAGATTAGACTTGGCTGAAGCTGAAGAAAGAATTAAAAATGATGACTATTGAAGATGTCCACAGCCCTTTTTACCTTCATCTTTTATTTTGCTTATGTAATGTACTTGTAATTTTCTTTAAGTTTTAATAAAATCGTGAGGTATGTTTATTTAGATATGTTATGTGTAAGAAGAAGTTGTTAACTCACTTACCTTAACTTAGTTAGATCTAAGCATTATTTATGTTTAAATAGGGGGAGATTGTTGGGAATCTAAACTTGTTAGATTCCCTGATCATTGATTTAAACATAATTAGGCTGTTAGATAGTCCCTTGCCTGTGCCTAGGAGGCAGGCAAGTTTCGCAAGACTCACAGAGATCCAAGTCCCTGTGAGCAACCTCAGAGGAGTCCATGTCAGAGACATTGTCAGGGAAGTCGAAGATTACCTGAAGAGATACTCATTGGCTGTGATGGATAACAGCCAAGATGTACCAGGGACTCTGAGGGGTTGAGGGTTAACAGGGGTGGCAATACCCTGTTAACACTAAGCACACTTTGGACATGCCATTTGTGTGTTCGAGACTATGAAGAAAAAGGAAACTATTTTGACAACTGTTTCCTTAAAGCATAATGGAAGACTACCAAGAATAGAAGGACATCATGTGACTGATGTGGGAACTTGTAAAAGCTTGAGTAGTCACCATAAAGTACTATTTAGGTCAATCTTGTAACACTATAAATAGGATGTGTATCCATGCATTAATGTTTAACACTTTGAGATATTCATAACATTATTGCATATAACTTAGTGAATCAAACAGCTACGACTGTATTCATAAGTTAGGGTTTATAGTTGTTCAAAGTGTGCACAACACATTGTCATCAAACTGTGTTATCCATAACACTTGTAATTCTTTAT